>CM051842.1:77743501-78460049 GCA_028451465.1 Erethizon dorsatum | reverse complement strand
TGGATTATGATTGACCACAAGTTACTGAAGCTGTGGAAAGTGAAACCTCAGATAAAGTGTGGGGGATTACTCTGCTGCCTCCAGTCTGTCTCATTCTGATGTAATAAACATTATGATCAAATGACCTCCCCTTCTCTAAAACCATGATGATTCCCTAGTGTTCAAAAGTCTGTAAACTACAGCCTTTGGATCAAATCCAGCTGACTGTTTTTGGACAACTTGTCACCTAAGAATGATTTTTATAAGTGAACATTTTCTGGTATAATACATTTGTTGATGGTACATACTAACTTTGAACCCCAAATAAGTAAAATATGATTCTCTAAAAAGAAGTTCATGGGCTGTGAATGTAGCTCGGTGGTAGAGCATTTGCCTAACATGCCCTGGGTTTGATTATAGTCCTGGAAAAAAAGTAAAAAGTTTATGTGGTAGATCTATATTACAAAAGTAATTTTACTCATTATTAATATATTTAGAATTTTATCAATAAAAATTTATGGACATTTGTTTCTCTCATTGTTAAGTACTTACATAGTATCGCTGATTTTTGCATCTTGGCCTACAAAGCCTAAAATATTTACTTTTTTTTTTTTTTTTTTTTTAATGTGGGTACTGGGAGTCGACCTAAGGACCTCACGCTTGCCAGCAAGCACTTGTGCCGCTAAACGATATCACAGGCCCTTTTTTTCTATTATGTGGGTTCTGGGAGTCGAACTCAGGACCTCGCGCTTGCCTGGCAGGCGCTTATGCCACTGAGCCATGTCACCAGGCCCAATGTTTACTATTTTGCTCTACAGAAAAATTTAGTGACCTGAGCCCTCGTATATTCATAATAAAAGTCGAGCTTTTAGTCTGAGGCTCAAGGACCTACTTGACCTTTCCTCATCCTCTGTGTAGTCTCACCCTTGACCTTTTCCTCTCACTGACCTATTTATTGTTCTACATTTTCCTGTCTGTGGTTTTTGTGCTGTTCTTTTTCCCTGGAATGTTCCTCCCATATTTTGATGATAAAGTTTTCCCTTTTTTATGGGGCCTTCCAAGATTTCTGCTGTCAGATTATAGTCTCCTCATCTATTCTATTGTACAATGTACCTCAAATTCTCAGCTAATCGGAGTAAGAGTTATTGGAGCAAGAGTAGAGGTGGGGATAATGTAGACTGCCATAGTCAAACTATAGTTTTGTTTTGTCTGGTTTTTTTAAGAGTAGGGAAATTTATTGGGAAAACGAATGGGAAATAGGAATAGTTGCTGAGAAACAGGAGTGGTCCTGAGTTGGTTGCCCTATAGTTTTTTGTAGTAGCTGTTGCTGTGATTTTTTTTTTCCTTCCAATTCTATCTTTTTAAAAATTTTATTAGTACATGTTTGCAATTCATACAATTTACAGTCATCTTGGGGAGTAGTTACATGTACATGCCACAGGTTGTTTCTTTTTTTTTTATCCCCTTCTCCTTCCCTCCCCTCCCCTCCCTATGCCATAACATGAGCTAAGGTTAATAATATCAACAAGAATGCTGTTTGTTTTTGAGACAGGGTCTTGCCTTGTTGCCTAGGCAGGCTGCTCAGTTCTTCTTCTGAGCTCAAGGGATCCTCCAGCTCTGACTTCCATTCTTGGCCACATGATCTGAGAGGAGCTGTCCCCTCAGTCTAAGGTAAAGTACATGACCTTGGCCTAAGTCAGTCAGAACTCTCAGTTCCTTTACCAAGTGATCTCAAACACACATACGACCTAGGCTGGTTCAGAGCCCATCTTGGGAACACTGCTTGGAATGCTTTGAAATATGCAGTGTAAGCAGCCATCTTGCTACTAGGGTGGGAGAATCTGTCTAAGAAAGGAATCAAAATAAAAGAAATGGAGCTAAATTGGAGAAGGAAAAATAGAAACATGATAACATGTTTTGCCCCTTTATATCCAGCCACATCTGAAAACTAGACTTCACTATAGACTTCACATGTTTGCTTGTTTGTTTGTTTGTTTTGAGACAGTCTCTCTATGTAGTTCAGGCTGGACTTGAACTTCCTATGTAGACCAAACTGGCCTCGAACTTGCAGTGACCCTCCTGCCTCAGCCTCAGTGCTGGGATTATAGGTGTGCACCACCACGCCCAGCTGGATTTAACATTTAGTTAGTCATAATTCCCTTTTCTTTCTTCTCTAGTTTGGGTGAGAGTTTCTGTCACTAGAAACCATAAAATCCTGATAAATGAATATATGTGTCATTCTATCATTCTATAAATGTCATTCAAAGTATGACAAAAATACAAAACAATGACCTGGATGAGATTATTCTAATGCAGTGGCAGTATATGTTCTGCAGTGGGCTGTTTGTATCATCGAGAGCTCTAAAAGGTTTGCCACCCCTAAACTAATGTGTCAAGTGTTGCTTGCACTTCCAGCCCTCTATCACCACTGTTTTCCCCTTCTCTAAGCAAATTTGCTGTATCGTATAAGAGGTTACAAAATAAACTCATTTCTTTTTTAAATTTAAAACTAATGAGGGCTGGTGAGATAGCTCAGCAGCATAAGTGCCTGCCCGGCAAACGCAAGGTCCTGAGTTCGACTCCCGGAACCCACATAAAGGAAAAAAAAGGGACGGTGATATCGCTCAGTGGCACAAGCGCTTGCTGGCAAGCGCGAGGTCCTGAGGTGGACTCCCAGTACCCACATTAAAACAAACAAACAAACAAACAACTAATGAATTGGGGCTAGTGGTTTGGCTCTGTGGTAGAGTGTATGCTTAGCATGTATGAGGCCCAGGGTTAATCCCCAGTACTCCCCCGCATTTTTTAAATTAAAGTGAATGAATCATCTGACTCCACTCACCATTCTTTGTGAAGGTCATGGTAACGTGTATACATAGGATTGGAAAGGAATAGCTTATTAGATTGACATAAAATGACAAATTTTTTTTCAGATGATGATTTTCTTTAATAGAATTTATTTTTAGAGCAGTTTTGGGTTAATAGCAAAGTTCAACATACAGTGCAAGATAATTTTTTTTTTAATTTTATGGAAAAAATAAAACAAAATTTCAAAACAAAATAATAGGAGAATAACAATAGTTAATACATTGCATATTATTATCTTCAAAGTAATTACTCAGAGTACAAGATACAGGCATGAAAAATTGTAAAATGACAAATATTAAGGGTGTGGTGGATTGACAATTGGTGGTCAACTTGTAAAACCCAGCTGAATTGAATCAGTGTGGTGCCTGGTGTGGAGGGCCCACCTGAGGACCGTTGCCAACAACATAAAAAGGAGAACTGGTGAGGAAGAGTTGGTGCTGTCGGTTCTCCTTGAGGAGCTTGTCACGCTGGCTTTCCTGATAGGAACTTGGCTGTTCTCATCATCGGAGGAGCTCGGGACCTCACTGTTGCTGAGGATGGCTGTGGTGACTTTCGGGGGAGCTCCAGTTCTTACTCTGAGCGTCGCTTCCTGGCTCCGGGGTAGATCCCTCAGCCTGCTGGCACAGATCCTTCATCCTGCTGGTGCAGACTTTCTGGCTTCCACCGCTGACCTTTGGGCCTTCCCGGTGCAGATCCGTGAAATATACTTGCATGAGACATTGTTGTGGGCCCTAGGCCTTCAGCTGGACTCATGAGGGCATAGTCATGGACTCTAGGTCTTCAGCTGGACTCATACAGGACACTGCTGTAGGATCCAGGCCCTCAGCTGGGTTCTTTCTGTCTTTAGTGTGTGGACAGATTTCCTGCACTTTTTGTATATGACTCTTTGGGTGACTATTACAAAATATCTCTATAAATTATGTGTCCTGTATTTTATTGTTTCCCTTGCAAACCCTGACTACAACAAAGGGTCATAGCAATATGTAGAGTTTTTCATAGATTCATCATTTTTAAACTTTTAAAGTACACCCATATATCTATATTTGCCATTTTTTATTTCAAAACTGGTTTAATCTACCACTGCATGATTGAGAATTAACTGTGTTATACAGAACTGGCCTTAGATAGGTGGTACCCAGGAATAATAGGAAAATACCCTCTGAACTAGAACCTTTAGTCATAGTGAAATTACTGGGCTTACTTTCCCACTTTAAACAGCTAGAAAACTGGATAAAATACGTGAGACAGTGGTTTTTAGACACTGAACAAGAGGTGACACAAGACAGTGATCCATGAGATAAGGTTATGGAGGAGGAAAGAGATCTGTGAGGGCCCCAGCTCACGCGAAGTTCAGGCGTGTCCTGGCTGCAGAGACCAAGTTGGGAGTTTGGGGACACCAAAGCGCCTGAAATTCACGACAGAGTCTCCGAGAAGAAAGAACTGTGCAGAGAGAGCGTTTCTCTTGGAGATTTGCAGAAAAGTCCTCGAGCTTTAGGGTAAGTGCAAGGAAATTATCAAGGCTGAAGAGAAAACCAAAGAAAGCAGCGGGAGGAAGAATTTCTACAGGGTCAAGCCCACAGGGGTTGGGATAGTTTGTGTTCCCACAGAGACCTCAGAAAGGGACAGTGGGGTCAAAACAGCCCTCCACCCAGGGCTATTCAGTGCGAGCAGTTGAATGGTTGCCTGAGGCTAGGGAGGGGGTGGGGATTTACTGCAAAGGAGCACATGAGGGAATATTTTTGTAGTAGTAGGAATGTTCTAAACTGGGTTACAGTGATGATTGCACACTTGAGTAAATTTACTAAAAATAACCCATGGGCCGGTGAGATGGCTCAGCGGCATAAGCGCCTGCCTTGCAAGCGCGAGGGCCCGAGTTCGACTCCCGGATCCCACATATGAAAAAGGGGCTGGTGATATCGCTCAGTGGCACGGGCGCCTGTTGGCGCGCGAGGTCCTGAGGTCGACCCCCCGGTACCCACAAAAAAAAAAAAAATAACCCAATCATACATGTCTAGTGTTTGTATTTTATCAAATATAAATTTTATCTCCTATATCTGTAAACAAGACACCCTATATATAGCTAATTTTCAGATTTTTTTTATAACTTGTGCTGTGATTTGTGATATGACTCTGTCTCTTCCATTTGACTGTTAAGTTCATTGAGGGTAGGAACCGCGTTTTACATAGCTCCATAACTTCTCTAATAATTGGCTGGGTTCTCCACACATAAAAAAAATGTTCAATAAATATTTGTTGGGTGTTGTATGACATATTCTTGCTTCCTGAATTTCCAGCTTTGAGTCTTGCTAGCCAATCTTCGTTGCATTCCATCTTCTACCATCACATATAGTAAAAAATATAAAGAATATAGTCAGGCATGGTGGCACACACCTGTAAGATCGGGATTTGGGAGACTGAGGCAGGAGGATTGCTCTGAGTTCAAGGTCAGCCTGAACTACAAAGTGAAACCCTGTGTCAAAATATATATATATGAAGAATATTCTTATTTGCAAATAATTACTTACAAAAAAAAAAATACTACACTGCACTAGCTGGGTACAGTGGCCCATGCCTGTACCTCCCAGCACCTGGGAGGCTCAGGGAGAGTATTACAAATGGGAGTTCCACATGGAAAACTCAGCAATTTAGTGAAACCCTGTCTCAAAAAATTGAGAAAGGACTGGGGATGTAGCTCAGTGCAAAGGCCCTGGGTTCAATCCCCAATACTGCAAAAAAAAAAAAAAAAAGTTGGGGGGTGGTATGGGAGAACACTGTTCTAGTGTCAAATGTAAAAGTCTGTTAGAGGTCACTATGAAGAGGCAGACAAATTGAGCATGAGGCAATAACTGATTTGCATTTCTTATTGCATCAAAAATAATGCAGTGCAAGGAGGGAATGGTGAGGAGGATGGTGCCATTTACTTGTGTTTAGTCAAACAATTTCTTTTTTTTTTAATTAATTTATTTTTTTTAAAGACAACAAGTTCAAACAATTTCTTAACTGTTTCCAGTAGGATATTTTTCATTCCAAAAATGAGGAAAATGAAAGGCCAACTATTTAAATTTGTGTTTTGACATAAGAAAGAAAAAATACTCTTCTCAGAAACCAGAAATTCTACCAAAGGACACACCTTGTTCCAACGCGATATCAAAACAGAGAAACTCATAAAAACTACTTCAAAAATTGTATTGCTCTGACCCAAAATTCTTGGAGAAAAAAAAAATGGCTGTTCTATGTAAACTAAATAAAAATAGGGCATAATTATGGGCAAAGTTTCTTTGAAGCAGATGGAGTTAATTCTGCCTTCAAAAGCAAACAGATCTGATCTCAAATTAGTGAATAGATGAGTCACATAGCCTGATTTGAGTGAAGTTTATATAGAATTCCAATCGCCTAATTCTAATCATGAATTTTTTGCTAGTTATCTTTCTCTCTCTCTTTTTTTTTTTTTACATTTTTAAAATTAAGTTTACTGGTACAATTTAGGTATGCATAATGATCATATTCATCATAGGGAGTTGTACCTGTATATGATATATCTTGATATTTTTCTCTTTTAGCTTGGGACAACTTCTAATATGCCACTGTATTCTTCCTTTTCCATTTTCTTCCATTTGAGGATAAATTCATCTTATTAAAATAATTATCGGAACTTTAATAATGTTTATCATTTAATAAAGCCAGAGGAAAGAATTACAAGGAAGGTTGATAAAAGAAATTTGAAGATCCATTTTATGGAAATTGACTCCAATACATTAAATCTGAATGGTGCTATCTCTTGGGACCTAGGCATGCCAGGAATTTCACTCCCAATGCCTCTGTACCACTACTGTCCCTACTCAGGCAGCCCACACTCACCAACAATCCCTTATTGTTTAGCAGAATACAATAGCTGATACCACACTTCTTTGCTGTATTTCTTCCTGTGGGTTTCTGGTCTTTTTCTCTTTTACATTTTTTAAGAGAGGAACCCATGGTAAAGTTGGTAAAGTTTTGGCAGGATCAAGATTGAAATTAGGAAAAGAATGGCATACCTGGGATTATTTGAGCCATTTAAAAATGCAAAAGATTAAAAAACAACAACAACAATAAACAATAATGCAAAAGATTTATACAATCTGAAGAGAAACCAGAATATATGAGCCATTTAAAGAAAGTTAGAATAGAATTTTTATTATTTTACTAATTAGGATTTAATCAACTTTCCCATTTATTTACAAGTACTTAATTATGCTGTGCACTGTGACTTACAATAATGAATAAGTGGTATGGTATAATTCACTCACATGAGCTTGCATTTATCTTTCCTGTCATGTTCCTAGCTTCATAGAATTATTTAGAAAGTTAATTTTTTCATAAATTTTGCATAATATACATATAAAACATTCTAGAAGCTAGAAGGGTATCAGTGATTTTTTTTTTTTTTTGGTACCGGGAATCAAACTTAGGACCTTGCACTTGCCAGGCAGGTGTTTGTACCGCTGAGCTATATCCCCGGTCCGGTGCCAATCATTTTAAAAACCAGAATGCACATTTAAAATAAAAACTTAATGTTCTGTTGAT
The DNA here is from genome assembly GCA_028451465.1 of Erethizon dorsatum. NCBI lineage: Eukaryota > Metazoa > Chordata > Mammalia > Rodentia > Erethizontidae > Erethizon > Erethizon dorsatum. The sequence goes on along the minus strand of CM051842.1, from coordinate 78,452,639 downwards.
TCCAATATATATAACAATTTAACCTTTTTCTGAAGTGTAGAGATATACATGCATTGATATATCTATATATCTATACTTTTTTCTTTTTTTGGTAGTACTGGGGTTTAAAAACCCAGAGCCTTTGCACTGAACTATACCCCTTTTTAATTTTCGTTTTGAGATAGGCCTTGTTTAGTTGCTCAGGCTGGGCTCAATATTTTGATCCTCCTGCCTTAGGCCTCAGAGTGCTGGGATTACAGGTGTGTGCCACCATGCCCGGCTTAGTTATATATCTTGATATCTCATGTCAACTACCCAATAAACTATAATCATGAAATTCTTTGATAAATTCACCATCAGATCATATATAGGCAAGAATTCTCTTATATATAGTTAGATGACCTCCGCTTCATGGTATATTTTAAAGGGTTCCGGAAACTGTAACCCCCCCTTTTTTAGGAGTGTATTTTTTTTTTACTTGTTTAACACATAATTGTACAAATTTATAGGGTACAATGTTTTGCTTTAATATCTGTAAACATTGTGTAATGATCATATCAGGGTAATTAACGTATCAGTTCAAACATTTATCGTTTCTTTGTAGTGAAACATTCAAAATCTTCTAGTTATTTTGAAATAACTCTATGTTAACTAGAGTCACCCTACTGTGCAACACTTAGAGAAGGAAGTATAATCACAGTGCATAAAGAAAGCAATTTAAGAGCTGAAATAGTGTATTTTTGTAACAAATAGCTGGGTTACAGCCAAACACAAACAGTTAAGCTTTAGCCAGTCTCTTCCCCCAATGGATCAGACCACGTCCAACAAAGCAAAGGCCTCACCATAACCAGTCCAGTCATTTCTCGCCTCCATTTCTGTGTTCAGCTATAAAAGCGTACTGCCCTTGCTACATAGTGGAGCTCTCTGAACCCCTTTCCGTTTTGAGTGCTGCCTGATTCGTGAATTATTCTTTGATCAAACTGTTAAATTTGTCTACAGTTTTTCTTTTAACACGTAAGAACAATCAGTGTAAGTACCAGAAATGTAAAACACCTGAAACTGCATTTTTTCCCACAGAAGTAGCAGGTTGGTATTACCTGTTTCTTTGTAGATCATTTCTTTCACTGTTCCTTGTTTTTAGTGCTACACTGTCAAAAACTTCAATCTTGCCTTTTCCACCTTCTGAATTAGGAAGCTTAATGTTATTCATGGTGACTTCACAGGCATTGCCTGTCCTCAGACTAACTGTTCCCTGAACTGTCTAGGGAACTCTCTTCTCAACTATTCTCTTTTGAATCTGCCTAATTCATCTCAAATAAGGTATCCACTGTTATAACTTTACTGGGGGTCCAGTCAATATTTTTACTATTGAAATGACCAGGGGGAGCAGCTTATATTTCTGAGCTTTTCATTTCCCTGTGCCATCTGTGGGAGAAAGTTCTGGTCTAGTGATGGACTCCTCTCTACCCAAACTGTTTGAAGAGTAAAGGTTTTTCTGGAATTAGGCTTGGAGTTCATGAGCAACTTGTCCCATATACCTCCTCGGCCTTCACCTGCAAACAGTAGTTCTTAGGACACTAAGACCCTTGAGCGTTCCTGGGTGGGCAACAAAGAACTCAGGGTAACAGAAGATATGCGCGGGACCTCCATGCTTCCGTAGCCAGTATGGGGGAAAGGGCCCTGTAACCCTTTTGTCGCTGATAACGTTTGTTCTTTGTTTTTTTTTTTTTTTTTTTTTTTTTGTGGGTACTGGGGATCGAACTCAGGACCTTGCACGCCAGTAGGCACCCATGCCGCTGAGCGATATCACTGGCCCTTTTTTCGTATGTGGGTATCGGGAGTCGAACTCAGGACCTCGCACTTGCCAGGCAGGCGCTTATGCCGCTGAGCTATCTCACCGGCTCCCTGTTCTTTGTTTTAACCTTGAAATATCTAGCTTAAAAACAAACAAACAATCTATTGTGACAGGAGAGGTAAAATTTGATCAGCCCATATTAGACTGATAGTTTCCCATTACCAGTATCAATGGTAGATTGTTTTCAATGATTAAATACAAATTTGCATTATCAAGAATTTCATTTCACATATAGAAAGGCAAACTCCAGCCTTTAATTTATGAGTCTGGTTTGAGCACCTTCATTTTTATGTCTCTCAGGATGTGTATACAGAAGGATCAGTTACCATGTTCTTGATATTCAGTGCTCTTTCTTCAAGATCCAGCTCAAAGAAAAGATGTTAGTATAAAAATCCTTTCCGTAGTGGTACCTATAATGGAAAGTTGGAAACCAACCTAAATAGAGGATTAATTAAATGAGAGATGGTACTTTCTTATTCTGAAATACTATGTAACATCCTTATTGTTTTTTTTTTATAGTTACTGTTTTAAGAAAATGCTCATGACATAATGTTAGTTGTGAAGAATAGAAAATTGTGTATACGATATGAATTACTTTCCTAAACATACAAAGTACTGCAAAATGTTACCTGGTTTTCATTGAGTTGTAAGTTGTTTTGTTTTTTTTTTTTTTAAGACCGTGTCTTGCTTTGTAGCTCAGGCTGCCCTCGAACTCATGGCCATCCTCCTGCCTCAGTCTCCCAAGTGCTGGGATTACAGGTATGTGCCAACATGCCCAGCTGCCACTAAGTTACTTTATAACTTTTGAAAGATCTAGCTTAAATGTTTGCTTTCTGAGGCCTTTGTCAATGGGAGTTATTTTTCCCCCTCTGTGTTCATATAACACTCAGTATTTATCACCCCTACCCATTCTCACACAGAAGCAGAATAATCTTCCTAAACATTAAATCTTACTACCCAGCAACTCCCCTCCTAGATATATTCCATAAGAAATGGAAAGGAAAAGAGTCCATTAAAACACCTGTACACACACTCATAGCAGCATTATTCATAATACACATGTTCATAGCAGCATTATTTATAATAACCAAAAAGTAGATAAAACCCAAATATCTATCAACTGATAGAATGGTAAATAAAAAGTTGTGTATCCTTACAAGGGATGTTAGATAAGTCATAGCCTATATCCTAACCCTTAGAAATGTGAAATGTTATATTCCATGGCACAAGAAAATAGCAGACAGAATTAAGATTGTTAATCAGTTTACCCTGAAATAGGGAGATTATTCTGGATTATCCATGTGACCCCAATGTCATCACAAAGGCTTTTGGAAGTAGGAGAGGGAAGAACATGATAATATCAAAGTGATGCAATGTGAGAAGCATTCAGCCTCTATTGTTGGCTTTGAAAGGAAGGCAGCCACTAGCCAAGGAATTCAGGCAACCCTTAGAAGACGAGAAAGTAAAGGAAATGAGTTATCCTCTTGAGATTCTAGAAGGAATGCATCCCTTGATTTTAGCCTAGTAAGACCAACAACAGATTGCTGACCTACAGAGCTGTAAGATAATACATTTTTTTGGTTTATGTTAATTTGTTATAGCAATAATACAAAACTAAAATAAATGGAATATTATTGAGTGATGTCATAGTTTGGATCTTGAATATCTCCCAGAAGGCTTCGTCCCCCATTCAGCAATGTCCAGAAGAGGAGCTTAGGGAGGTGTATAAGTCAGCCTAGGGGCTTTGATCTCATCAATGGCTCAATCCAATGATGGGTTCATAACTGAGTGGACTCTTGAGGGATGGTAGAAACTCTCTCTCTCTCTCTCTCCCCTCTCTGGACGCCATAAGGAAGGTGGCCTTCTCCACCACATACTCCTGCCACCATAAGGTTCTGCTTCACTATAGGCCCAAGTCAATAGAGCAGCAGACCATGGACTGAAACTGCTGAAACTGTGAACCAAAATAAATCTTTCCTTTTAAATTGTTTATTTCATGTATTTTGTCACAGCAGTGCAAAGCTTACTAACACAAATACTGACAATGCTACACATGGGTAAACTTGGAAAACATCACATTAAGTGAACGAATCCAGTCATAAAAGCCCACATAATGTGTAATGCCATTTGTATGAAATATCTGGAATAGGCCTATCTAAAGACAGAAACTAGTGGTTGCCCATGGCTGAAGATGGGTTGGGATGTGACTGCTAGTGGGTCCAGTTTATTTTTGGACTGAGAGAATGTTCTAAAATTGATTGTGGTGATGGTAGTATATCTCAGTGAATACATAACAACTACATGGTCCATGAATTATATTTCGATAAAGTTATAAAATATAAATATACATATTTATATATAAATATAAAAATATAATTCTCTGCTAAAAAGAACCTTCAATCATTTGAATAAAGTCCAAACCCTGCTGCATCTCTTGCTGCTTTCCAACATGTACCCTAGAATCCAGACATTCTGAATGCAGTTTTCTTCATCTTTGTACCTTTGCAAAGTTGCTTTTCTGAGCTGGGTGTTGGGGTGCATGCCTGTAATTCCAGCACTTGGGAGGCTGAAGGACGAAGATGGCAAGTTTGAGGCCAGCCTGGGCTACAGACTGGATTCAAGCTGGCCTGGATTATATAGTGAGATCCTGTCTCCACTGCTGCTGCTTCCCACCCCCCACCCCAGTTGCTTTTCATCTATGGGAAGCCTTTCCTGCATCATCCCACACAGTTAGGTTAGATACCTTTTGGTAATTTCTTCTATATTTGTCTGTCTCCACTACTAGAGTATACGTTCTTAAAATCCCTTTTTTTTTTTTTTTTTTGATGCTGAGGACCAAACTCAAGGCATTAACACATGCTAGGTAAGTACCACTGAATGACAGCCTCAGCCCTAAGCTCTTAAAGTTTTATATCTTATTCTTTTTTTCTTTTATTTTATTTTAGTTTAATTAGTACATGTGTATAGTACATAATGTTTAAATTCCTTGTGGGAAGTTGGTACTGTACATAATACATCTTAATTGCTTTTTTCTTCTCCTTTCCCTTCCCTCCCTCCCTCCTTCACCCATCTCTGGAACCCTTTCCTTTTTTTTTTTTTTTTTTTCCACATGTTTGCAGTATGTAATATTTACATTCTTTGTGTGGAGTTGGTACATGTACATAACACATCTGAATTTCCTTTTTTCATCCCTTATCTCTTCCCTTCCTCCCCCTCCATCTCTTTATCCTCCTCCTTTTTGAGAACAATCTATCTCTCTACTTCTTATTATCTTTTATTTTGCTCTTTATTTTTACTTATATTTTATATGAGAAACCATGTGATATTTAAGCTTGTATATTTGATTTATTTCACTTAACTTTATCATATCTTATTCTTAAATAGCTAGTACAGAGTATGGTATATGCTGATTCTAAATTCATTCCAAAATTTTTTTGAAGGTTTAATTTCTTGATTATAGTGCCTACTTCATCTTATATAAATTACATTTTGGTATCTTTGTCTCTTCAATAGACTACGAACTCCTCAATCTTACTCAGTTTTGTATTCCTTATGCAACGCAATCCCAGGTACATAATAGATACTCTATAATAAAATGGATGGACATGTATTATGTGTACTTCTTTTTGGGTCCTTTAACAAATGTATTGGCTAGAAGAAGTGATCAGAAAACAGTTACACAATGACTATTGTACCTTTTTGGTTTTTAGGCCATTCACATTCCAATGGCTTTCTGAAAGCTCCAAAATGTGTTTTTATTTTTTTTATTTTTTTCCAAAATGTGTTTTTAAAAAATAACATTTGCTGCAAGTGTAATTAAAAAATATAGATATATACAAAAAATTAAGTTCATCTAATTTATAAAGAAATGTTGGGCAGAGAGATACGACTTGTTTAACAACACATTCAAGTTGATTAAAACACACATAATTAATTTAACAATTGAACATTTTTCCTTAACAGACACCAATTCAAAGCAATTTGTCTTTGTTTGTAGGAGACCATTGAATCCCTGGCCCCAGATAGAATTCACTAGTCCATTACACTAACACAATGGTTGTTAGAATTTGCTTGCCTGGGGAGTATTAAGCACTGACATCCAGGGCTCTGGTGGAATAGTGTTTTATAAACTCAATCCAATCAGCCTTTATTATAGAAGCAGTAACAAATACTACAAATGCTTTCACGGAAATAATTCCCATGCTCATCACATCTCAGAGTTCATAGAATTCAAATCTGAATGTTCAAATGTATTTTCTGTATAAGATATAATATGTTAATTTTGAGAGCATTTCAAGAGACAGTTGACCCTAGGCAGACTTACTGGAAACAATAATGTATGTCCAGTTATATGTGAAGAGGTATGTAACCTGCTTCTTAATTTTTTTTTTCTATGCCGGGGATCAAACCTAGGGTCCTGCACATGCCAGGCACACACTTTAGCACTGAGCTACACCCCTTATCATCTCATTGCAGAGATAAAGAAACGACAAGTTAAAGGAGGTTAAGTAATTGGCTCAAGGTCAGGCAGTAACAAGAATTGCAGCCTTGGTAGCACATGCCTATAATTCCAGCACTCTGGGAGGCAGAGGCAGGAGGATTGCAAGTTCAAGCCCAGGCTGGGCAACTTCGTAACTTAGCAAGACCCTGTTTCAAAATAAAAATAAAAAAGGACTGGGGTGTAATTCAGTGTGTGAAGGCCCTGGGTTTAATCCATGGTACCACAAAAGAAATTACCCTCCCCACCCCCATTAGCTTCCCCTTCTCTAATAGGCCCTTTTCTACTTTCATGGATTTTTTTGTGTGTTGTTTTGTTTTGGATTTGCCCTTAGATTCCACAGTTGAGAGGTAACATGTTGTACTTGTTTTTCTGAGACTGGCTTATTTGGCTTAACATAATGATCTCCAGTTCCATCCATTTTCCTGCAAATGACATGATTCTTTTTAATGCCTGTATACTCTCTTGATTTTTGAACATAAAAATGGTTGAGGCCATTCTGTAACAAACTCCCCACCTCCACGCTTTTAATCATCTGTCCTCAAAGTTTTTGTGTGATTTCAGATTATTAGGTTACAAAACAAATACCAGAAGTACATCATTTTGGGCTAATGATGAGTTTCAATAACTTAAAACGTTCATGGGTTAGAAGACTCAGTATTATTGTCAGTTTTCTCCTGATCTCAAAGCAATCTCAGTCAAATATAATCCCAATCAAAATTCCAGCCCTTTTTTTGTAGATATTAAAAGGCTTGTTCTAAAATTGACTATGACATAATATTAGAAAGCTGGTTCCAAAACTGACTATAACTTATATAGTCAAAACAATTTTTAAAAAGTTGGAACATTCACAAATTTGATTTCAACACTTAATCTAAAGCTCCAGAAACCAAGAAAGTGTAGAATTGAGGAAAAATAGATAATAAGATGAGTGAAACTAAATAAAGTCTCCAGACATGGACCTGGTCTTCAACTCATTGAACTCATTGACAATCCTCCTGCCACTGCCTCCTGAGTGCTGGAATTACAGGCATGCACCACCACACCCAGCTATTATAGCAGTATTATTCTTGTTTGTTTGTTTGTTTGTTTGTTTGTTTGTGACAGGCTCTCTCTCTGTAGTCCAACCTGGCCCTGAACTTACTATGTAGCCCAGGCTAGCCTCAAACTTGTGGCAGTCCTCCTGCCTCAGCCTCCCAAATGCTAGGATTACAGGTGTGTGCCACCATGCCTGGCCTTTAATATATTATTCTCAGTAGCCAAAAAATGTGAACAACTCAAATCCATCAATCCATTAAATGATGAATAGATAAATTAAACATGGGATATCTATTCAAGGGAAAATTAGTCAACGAAAAGAAGTATTGATGCACACTACAATGCGGATGAGATTTTAAAATGTTATTTCAAGTAAAAGAAGTTAATCATACAAGATTGCACACTGTATGGTTCTAATGTGAAATTTCTAGAATAAACAAATCTATGACGTCAGAAAGGAGATTGATGCCTGTGGATAGGGTTAAGGGGCTTGGGAAGGGAGGGCTGAAGGGTAGTGGTTTCATTTGGAAGTGATGAAAGTGTTCTCAATTTGATTGAGGTCCAACTTGTGACTATGCTAAAAACGATTAAACTGCACACTATAAATTAGTTATATGTGAATACATATCATCTCAGTAAATCTAAGAAAAATAGTGAGTCATTATGCCCTTCACCTGGCTTCTTTTTTAAAAAGCTGACAACATAACCGCAGGATGATTGTCAGAGCAGAGAGTCACTGTGGGGACAGTACCGAACCGGCGGCCTCACCAGCCTTTCCCTTTGTGCCTTGGTCATGTCTTCCTTGTTTTTCAAAATCTTACAGGAATACAGCGAGTTGTTCTCTGTGGCGCCTCTCAATTTGGGAATATCTGATGTATTCTTATAGATTGAGGTTACGTGTTTTGGGCAAGATAACCACAAAAATGATAGAGTCTCAGTGCATCATGCTGCTAATAATTTTGTTTTTGGTGATGTTTACCTGATCACTTAATTAAGGTGTGTCTACCAGGTTTCCTCATTGTGAAGTTACTATTTTCCTCCTTGTAAGTGATAAAATATTTTGTGGAAATGCTTTGAGACTGTGCTAGTATTCTGTTCCTCCTCGAACTTTCAACCATCAATTTTAGCACCCGTCTGTAGATGTTGCCCTCAGTTTCTTGAGATATTTGCGTAATGGCCACTTGGCATTTCTGACAGTTTCCCTACATTTCCTAGTAGGAGCTTATTAACTGAATTGTGTAAGGAAAATCTGATTTATGTATTTTTATTGGTGTAGTTTATGGATATTTATTTTATTCCATGGGTTACTTCCAATACTATCACCATTTATTTTGTTGCTCAAATTTTCCAGCTTTAGCTATTGAAAGTGCTTTCAGGCTTTTTTTTTTTTTTTAATTGAGAATTGAACCCAGGGCCTTCACATTAAGCTACATTCCCCAGCCCTTTTTTATTTTCTATTTTAAGACAGGGTCTCCCTAAATTGGTAAGTTGCCTGGCCCAGGCTGGACTCAAACTTGGAATTCTCCTGCCTCAGCCTGTCAGTGTGCTAGAATTACAGGTATTCACCACCATCCCTGGCTTTTTTTTTTTTTTTTTTTTTTTTTTTTTGAGGTGGGGTCTTGCTGTGTAGTTCAGGCTGGCCTTGAACTTGCAGCGATCCTCCTGCCTCAGCCTCCCGAGTGCTGGGATTACAGGCTTGCACCACCATGCCCAGCTATTTTTTTTTAAATATGTCACCATCCTCTTTCACACACTCCTTATTTTCGGGACCCACAAAACATTCTAGGGTTGTTTTTTTATTTACCTACCTCAGCACTGTGATTAACCTCTCTTCCAAGAAACTCTGATTCCTTTTATTGAAGAATGATATTTAGAGGGCCAGTGAGATGGCTCAGCGGCGTAAGCGCCTGCCTTGCAAGTGCAAGGGCCCAAGTTCGACTCCCGGAACCCACATACGAAAAAGGGGCCGGTGATATCGCTCAGCGGCACGGGCACCTGCTGGCGCACGAGGTCCTGAGGTCGACCCCGGTACCCACACAAAAAAAAAAAAAAAAAAAGAATGATATTTAGAAACCAAACTCTAAGGGGCTGTTGATATAGCTCAGTGGCATAAGCACCTGCCTGGCAAGCTCGAGGTCCTGAGTTTGACTCCCGGTACCCGCATATTAAAAAAAAAAGAAAAGAAAAACCAAACTCTGAGGATTAAATATGTTTAATGCTACTGGAATGTCAGTGCTTCTAGAAAAACATGCCCATAGATTAGCCCATGATGCACACATATGCACCTCTTCACTTTTTTATTTATTTATTTTTGTTTTGTTTTGTTTTTAAACAGGGTCTTGCTATGTAGTCTAGGCTGGCCTCTACCTCGCAGTGATCCTCCTGCCTCAGCCTCCCAAGTGCTGGGATTACAGGCATGCACCACCACACCCAGCACTTCACTTTTATATTTTAAAAATGAATTCATACAGAGACTTCCAATTTCAGTATAACCTCACCAGGTTCATTTTTGTCTTTCCCCTTTTTTATAACTTTTCTTTCTCTGACATGAAGAAACCTGCTTTCATTACCTATCAATATATTCACTTCTTTGATTTATTGTTTTAGTAATATACAATGGCTGACCCATACTTCTGTGAAAACCAATTTGCTGGCTACTGTTATATACAATCCTTTTTGTCTTTAAATTTATAGTATCCATAAAACACCATTTGTTTTGCTTTGGTTTGTTCCTTTCATCCTCACCCCCAGTAGTGTGGTCGTGTTCAGTTCATTTATCACTGTTTGGATTCCACTCTGGGTTGATTTCGTTTGCTAGTTTTTTGCTACACTTCAAAGCTACACAAACGGATATATTCCAAGGTCTCTCACCTTCCTCAGAAATTGTAATCTGTCAACTTCACTGAATTCTTACTAATTTAATTGACTTATCCATGGATTATTTTGGGCTTTCTACACAATTATTAGTAAGCAGTGATAGTTTTGTTGCTTACCTTACAGTTTTAAGTGAAAAACACTGGGACATTCTGTTCTAAAATGTGAGCCAGGAAACACAGTGTTCGTAGACGGCACACAGGAAGGAAAGCACAAAAATGTAAAGCAGTGATTTATTTTAGGTTAACAATTTATGGATACATTTTTCTTTTTTTTTTTTTTTTAATATATCTCTACACTTTCCAGTTTTTCCAAGATGAGTGTCTATCACTTTCATAACCAGGAAAGAAACAAAACTTAAAAGCAAGTCTAAAACAAAATTTAAAGGTAAGAATGATCTACTGAAAACACTCAGAAATTTTTTTTTTTTGTGGGTACCAGGGTTCGACCTCAGGACCTCACGCGCCAGCAGGCGTCCGTGCCGCTGAGCGATATCACCAGCCCATTTTTGCGTATGTGGGTTCCAGGAGTTGAACTCAGGACCTCGCGCTTGCCAGGCTGGCGCTTATGCCGCTGAGCCATCTCACCGGCCCAACACTCAGAAATAAAGCAGGTACCTTTCACGAGCTCTCCACCTAGCTGGCTGCCTGGTTATGGACTAATAGCCTGTGTTATATCCAAGAAAACGTCTCTTTGATTCCCAGAGTTTGCCTTTTGAGGACATGTGTGGAGTTGAACTGTCAAAATCATACTGTCATTCTTTAATTCATTTGTTCTGAAATGCAGTCAGCTCTTAATTATCCACAAGGTATATTTTTCCTGTCTGGGTTACTTATGATCTTTTCACATCACAGTGCCGTAACTCACACTGCTTATTTCCTAAGATCTAAGTCTCAACCAATCTCACTCTGCTGTTTTACAAATAGGGAGACTGAAAACAAGCTCTAAGTAAAGAATGCTTAATGTCTAAATAAAAAATGCTTAAAAGCAAAATTACCTTTCTGGCCACCATTTCTGGTATAATGAATTTTTCACATGGCAAAACATTCGTCTCATTTTCTTTTATGCCACCTAGGGCTGTTAGTATCACAGCTTCTAGATGCTAATTGCATGTGGTTGTTAATTGAGCTGGTGTTATTTTAAAGTAAAGGTGAGGGCCGGTGATATGGCTCAGCGGCATAAGCACCTGCCTGGCAAGTGTGAGGTCCTGAGTTTGACTCCCAGTACCCACATAAAAATAAAATAAAAGTGAACCAAAATGAAATCATAACTCATAAATGTCTCTTCATTTCAAAGAAGAATTTGGTGTTTTAATCATCCCAGCTTCATGCACCTAGAACTATTTTAGATGTCTTAGTAATTAGTGATTTTGTCATAGAGATAATGACATCATACTGAAGTTTCACAGCTTCTAACATTTTGGGAATACCATAATTGCGAGTAGTTTTCGCTTTATTAATTGGGTCCATAAATCTAACATCTGTCGAGGGCGTCCCATGCTCTGCTGTGCATCACTGTATGAAGATGGGCGCAACAGGGGCTGGGGCCGGGGAACTTTCCTCGCATGTGCAAGGCCCTCAGCTCAATCCCCAGCACCGAAGGAAAAAGTACAACCACTTTTAAAGAAAAAAACCCACAGTCTAGTGAGTCTTTGGAGACCTCATATTATGTTTTCCTTATATTCATTTTGTTGTTAAATTTGGGGTAAGGAGGACTTACGCACTCGTGTTAATTCGGTTACTGTTTTCCTGCGTGGCCTGTTGTATCTAGCACTTTACGTATAGAGAGAATTTCATTAAAGAGAGGACTGGCACCTTCAGATGCTTTTACTTCACGTACCAGAACATGCCCTGTCGTTTGTGTCAGGTGTGGGTGGAGGGTGGGACGTTCCAACAGGAAGGAAGTCTGGACTTCCCGAAACTGCACTACGAAGTCTGAAACAGGAAAGGCCAGCTCTGTACCTCTGTGTCCACTTAGTACCGGTGTCAGTGGGCCCTGAAGTTGCTCTCGCGTGGGTGCACGCGTGTGCGTGTGTGTCGAGTGTGTAAGAAGATCAAAGTATTCCCCTCCCCGCAGGTGTCCTTGTAGACTTGGGTCTGGAGGAGACGGCAGCGGCTCACCAGAGAGCAGAGAAGTACGTGCTTCGCCTGGACAGCGAGATCCAGAGCAAGTTCGAAGTGTTCATGAGGAGGGTGAAGCAGAACCCATACACGCTGTTCGTGCTCGTCCACGACAACTCGCACGTGGAGCTAACGAGGTGACTGCTCCACGTGCGCGGCACGGTGCTTGTCCCTAGCAGTAGTCGCCCCGTGAGGAAGCTCTTACAGGTGACGATGAGCGGGCCCAGGGTCCCTAACGCGTGGCATTTTCCTACTGAGAGTCTAGTCCTCACCTTTCCTTGCTGCCTCAACATATTTAACATTGGTTTTATTTTAAATACACCATAGAGGGGTTTAGAAATTCTTGTTCAGAAGCCATTCTTAAGAGCATTGTGGGAGCCAGGTGTGATGGCGCATGCCTGTAATCCCAGCACTTGGAGGCTGAGGCAGGAGGATCACAGGGAATTCAAGGCCAGCCTGAACTACAGAATGAGACCTTGTCTCAAAAAAACAAAAATAAAGAAAAGCATCGTTGCTTTGGACAGAGGGTGGCAGTAAACTGGTGGGGCGCAAACACTCCCAGAGGGAGATGCGCTTCCTTCTCAGCAGCCCTTGCTTTCTCCTCCTTCCTCTCCTGAGACTCCACCTGCCTTCGCCTCTGTCTCTCCCCTTGCAAAGCAGAAGAAATGCCACGTTAAGATCCAAGAGCACAGAAACCTTCCCCGCTTTCCCGTTTAAGCGGCGACTGTCTTGTTTCTTGGGCGGACTCGTTCGTGAAAGGCCTGCGTGTGTCGGGGGAGCCAGTTCTGCGCCCACATCAGACTAGTTGTGTCATGGGGAGGATCTTCGCTCCTGCGCACTAGCACGGCACTCACTTGTCCTCAGCATCTGAGGGGAGGGACGTCTGGGACAATAGCGAGCATCTCCTTTTCTCCGGGAGACACCGAGATTAACAATCTGGAAGTTTTTGGTCTGTGGTAGAAAAGTTGGAATTACAAAAACACTTTTTTTCCAAAGTTCAGATGCCAGAATGTGTTTGAAACTGTACAATTTCAAACCAAGAACCATACATAGGTATCAATAAGATCTTGTATCACTTGTCGGATTTAGAAGGAAGGAAAAAAGGAAGAGGAGAGGAGGAGGAGGGGACGCTTTTTCGCACACTGGTCCTGTGACTTCTCGCGTTCTCTGAGCAGGAGGAGCTCTCCGACCTGGCGCCTCGTCTGTGACAGCTGGGGCTGTTTCTATGGATATGCACTGGGTCTCTGTGTTTACCTCCTGAAAGCATCATGGTTTCGGTTTTTTCTTGATTTTTGTTTTGTTTTGTTTTTGTGGCACTGGAGGTTGAATCCAGAGAACACTGAACTATATCCCCAGCTTATTTATTTAATTTTGAGACTGCCTCCCTAAGTTGCCCAGGCTGAGCTCAAACTTAACAATCTTCCTGCCTCAGCCTCATATGAAGTCAAGATTATTCCTTTAATTACAAAAAAAAAAAAAAAAAAAGTGGTTCTTAGGCCACATGACTCTCTGGTATACCCAAATCGAATGGAAGTGGAAAAGCATCAGCGGTGTGATCATTGGGTTGGTCATGGGTTGCCCAGCTCTCTGCCTGTTCTACACCCCAGGCAGGAAGGCGGGTGACGTTGACCCGGGAGCCCTGGCTGGGGTCTCTGACTGCGTGCCGCGTGTTGCCGGAGAGGCTCCCTGCGCCGGCTGAGCTGTCACAGTAAGCGGCCCCTCTCCGCCGCAGGCTCAGCGCACCCAGCCTGGACAACTGAGTGCACCCTCTGAGATCAGGAACAAACAGAAGGGGAAAAGGAAGAAAATCCCTGAAATCTGTCAGATACAGGTTAAGAAGGAGCATAAATTTTTTTGTGTTTGTTGTCTTTTTGAGACAGTGTTTCACTGTGTGTTTCAGGCTGGCCTTGAGCTCACTTTGTAGCCGAGGCTGGCCTTGAACACGCAGCAATCCTCCTGCCTCCACCTCCCGAGTGCTGAGATTACAGGCGTGCACCACCACGCCCAGCCAGAAGCTTAAAATTTTTGTCTTCCAATTCACATTTTGATTGTATCTAGTCCTAATTTAGAAAAGCTAGAAACATAAGAACTGAGACACTATCTCCACCTTGGCATCTGCTTCTGCACCCCATTAACAAAAGGAGGAAGTACTAACGAGACTTTCGATGCCCCTGCAGCATCATTTCGGGGTCCCTGTCACACGGGGAGCCCAGCCACGGCCTGGCGGACCGAGTCATTAACTGCAGAGAAGTCCTGGAAGCTTTCAACCTCCTGGTGCTGCAGGTCAGCTCCTTCCCATACACCCTGCAGACCCAGCAGTCCCGGATCAGCGCCAGCAACGAGGTGCACTGGATACAGCTGGATACCACGGTGAGTCCCCAAGGCCCCAAGCAGACACTCGGTACTGACTATGCTCACCGTCTAAAACACAGAGCACAAGAGTTCACACCTCTAACACAATGCTTCATCTCCTAAAAGTTCCAATTGATCATAGTTTTTTTTTTTTTTTTGTGGGTACCGGGGGGTCGACCGCAGGACCTCGCACGCCAACAGGCACCCGTGCCGCTGAGCGATATCACCGGCCCTTTTTTCGTATGTAGGATCCGGGAGTCGAACTCGGGCCCTCGCGCTTGGCAAGGCAGGCGCTTTCACCGCTAAGCCATCTCACCGGCCCTGATCATAGTTTTTTACATGGTGCCTTGCTGTGTTGTACAGCCTGGTCTTGAACTTCTGGGCTCAGGAGATCCTCCTGCCTCAGGCTCCTGAGTAGTGGGGACTGCAGGCTTCTCACCATGCCCTGCTGATTGCAACTGTTGCAAGACTAAAAACCAGTGAGTAGTGTCCTAGAGAAATTCAACTAGGGGGTTCTTTTTAGGTGTCACGCAGGTAGAAATTTATCTGTCCTCGATAGTTTTTTAATGTGATGTTGAAAGGGTCATCAATCTTCTGGATTTAACTTTGTGCTTGTGAATGATTAATTTCACTCTGAGACCTGAAAATTTTATTGTCCTCTTGTGTGGCCTGTCAAGTTTATGTCTGACTGAGCTGTAATTAGTCCCTGCAGCAGCTGGATTTCTCCTTTCAGTCAGTTCTCGGGTCTGATGGCAGTGTGGGCACGCCTCTGTCACTTGGAAGAACTCAGGACATGCACAGAGTGTGTTGGGAGCCGCCATCCAGGTCATTATATTTTTTGACGCCAGTCCCTAACACCTCAAAAATATTTTCTGCAACCTGTTAGCTCTATATTAAATATACCATAAAAAGAGAAATAATTTCATAAAAATAATAAAGATTAAACTGGGCATGGTGGCACATGCCTGTAATGCCAACACTGTGGGAGGCTGAGGCAGGAATATCACAAGTTCAAGCCCAGCCTGAGCAACTTAGTAACTTAGCGAGACCCTGTCTCAAGATGAAAAATGAAAAGGGCTGGGGTGTAGCTCAGTGCAGAGGCCCTGAGTTTAATCCTCAGTACTGCAGTAATAGTGAGTAGCTATGAAGCATTAATATTACCCCTGATGTGAATGACTAAATACCCTTAGTCTAAAAATACTGAACACATCGCACGTGGAGAAGTAGGTGTGTTTAAGTGAAAGACGAGATGCGTCTTGCACGCGAACACCGTTTCTTTCTCAGCCCAGCGCGCGTGACTCCGTTAGGAAGCATTCAGTGCTGAGCTCTTGGCTGGAGCCGTGGTTGGTTCTCCGCAGCCAGCGGGCTCAGTCCTCCCGCACGAGGGCTGTCGCCGGGCTCGAGGTCCCGGGCGGTGGCTCTGGGCTTGCGCTGTGCAGGGGCGAGGGCAGTCCCGGAGGAGCCCGCGGGCTGCCGTGATGCGGGGCGGGCCGGCAGCAGGTAGCAGTGTGTTGGGGGGGGTATCTTTAATTTATAAAGATACCAGAGATAATGAAATCAGGGTGGGAGGGGCTTCTGCCACGTGTGCTGACTCAGACGTGTTCCCAACGGCGGGGAAACGGGGTCGACCTAAGCCTCCCGCGGACAGACAGACGGAGAATGTAGAACGCGCATGCGCCCTGGAGCACAGCCGCGAAAAAGCGCGAAATTCCAAGCGGCCGCAGTGCGGGCGGGGCTGGGGATCCCCGCGCGGGGCGTCAGGCGCGGCGGGCAGCGCGGCGGCTCTCACGTCGGCGTCAAGGCGGGAAAGTCCACCTCCTGAGAGTCGCGGTTCCCAGGACGTGGGGGCTGCGGGAGAGGGAGCGGGGTTAAGGCGCGGAGGGCGGCTGCGTGGGGAGGAGGGCGCTTCGGAGTTGGGCGGCGCTGGGTGGGAGTTACGACGCCGTTACTGAGCGCTCCGGGACGGCGTGGAGGGGCCTGGAATAGTCCCCGCACGGAGAAACACGCTGTGGTGTGCAGCTGCGCTCTGTAGTCCTCCAGAAATGCCTAGTTATGACGTCAGTTAAACACTTCTCTCTCGTTAAAGACGATGTGGTGTCCAGTGTATCGTTGGGGTCCGGGGAACACCCTGCCTTACCTTGTTCTTCAGTCTTTCCCAGAGGCGATCACGCCACACCCAGCAGCGGAAGATGGGCTTAATAGCTCCTGCCCTTTATTTTCTCCTGCCTGACATAATAGAGAAACAGCCTCAAAGTAATGGTCCTTAAAGGGCATTCCTGTGATTATGGTTAACTCTTTAGGTAGAAAAATGGTATTATGTTATATTTTTTAAGAAAAATTTTTATTTTAGAGATAATCTAGTGGAATACTTATGGATTAAAGATAACATTCAGGGATTTATTCAAAGTAACTGAGGGATAGGAAATTATACTTTTATGATTTAAAAAATCATCCCCGGGGCCGGTGAGATGGCTCAGCGGTGTAAGTGCCTGCCTGGCAAGCGCGAGGGCCCGAGTTCGACTCCCGGAACCCACATACGAAAAAGGGGCCGGTGATATCGCTCAGCAGCACAGGCGCCTGCTGGCGCGCGAGGTCCTGAGGTCGACCCCCGGTACCCACAAAAAAGATAAATAAAAAATAAAAAATCATCCCCATGGTATTGAGGTCCACAGAGAAAAGGAAAAACCGTTTCGTCTGCTTTCCACGTGTCGGAGAGGAGCTCCTGGCGTTCGCCTCCTGTGGTCACCCCGAAGCCGGTGTCCTAAAGGAGGAGTCACCGGAGAAGCAGAGCAGTTCACGAAAACACCGTGGCGTTCTGTGGACTCGGGGTGGGTCCCGCAGAGAACCCACAGAGGCGATGTGAGAGGAGACAGCAGTGCAGCTCAGACCACGAAGTCACCGCCACTCGAGAGGACCCGGAGAGGCTTCGTGGAGGATGGCACCCTGGGGTGGTCCTGCTCAGAGACGAGGGGGCCACTGACGCTTACCGGGCGGCGGTCAGCGTGGGCAGGGAGGGGGCAGCGGGCAGCTCACAGCGGACACCTGGCGGGACGCAAAGGCTCCTGGGAGCACTGGCAAGAGTTTACACACATTACACAGCCAGGAAAGGGTTTCCCTCATCAAGGGCATAGTATCATTAGAATACATCTGTTTATTTTTCACATTAACAGTGTAAATGTGCAGCTTAGTGAATTTGCACAAACAACACACCCATGAAACCAGCACCCAGATCCAGGAAAAGAACAGGACCACCACCCAGAGTCCTCTGCCCATCCCAGGCACCCCACTGAAGTGGGGGACACAGTTCTCCTAGGACACAGTTCTGCCCAATTTTGGACTTTATATACATGGAGCCGTGCAGTGTGCACTATCTTTTTTGTACTTGGCCTCTTTTGCTCAACATGTTTCTCAGATTTGTCTGTATTTTTCACGAGCCGTAAAACACTCATACACGCGCACGGCCTTTGCGAGTCTCCCGCAGGTCACTGGCTGTCCCGCGTCACTGATTGCAGCGGTGCTGCGGTAACACCGAGCACAGCTCTTAGGAGCCCGCGTGTTTCTGTGGGCCCCTGGCTGGGGTGAGCTGCGGTCCCCGTGTACACAGGCGGGGCTGCGGTTCAAGGTCGTCCGTTCAATCGAGAGAGGAGATGCGGCGTTGGCTTTTCTGACCGTTCGGGTTGGAATGAACAGTGCTTGACTCAGAACAGCAAGAGGCAGAATGGGAAACATGGCAAGTTTTCTAGGATTTGTTTATATGAGGGATGTGAAAGTCAGAATTACTTTTGAGATGCTGCTTTTAGTTGGAGAAAAAGAAGTCGGGCAGAGTGACGCGATGGCGGACTGACTTGAACGTGTCAAGGCACTTGCTGGCGCAAACGCGGAATCAGAGTCCGCACGGCGCGGATCTGAATCCTTTTTCAAAGCCGTGACGACCGAAGCAGCTGGCGTGGATAAAGTAATGAAGAGAACAGCCGGCAGACGTGAGGCCAAGGACCAGCGAGTAAATGCCACTGGGTTTGGCCTCATGAGTCCTCGGTGACCTTCCTGGGACAGTGTCAGGAGCAGAGCGTTTGGCTGGAAGAAAGGCAAAGATGGTAGCCAAAGGCCAGGCAGAGCTGCAGGTTGCCAGTCTCTGAGGTGACAGGATTTAGGGAACAGGTGGTTTTTTTATTATACGAAGGGACCCCCCACACACACACACACATAAATACTAATTCACTAAAATCCCATGGCTTAGGATACTGAAATGTGTCTTTGCAGGGAAACCACTGCAAGGTTCCTAACTTCTGTTGTGAGGATGGCTCCGTTCACTTCTATTACTACTTTTGTGATGTTACAAAAGCTCCAGGGTACTCTGAGTTACGAACCTGACAGGGTAGGGAGGCTGTGTGCTTCTGACTCCTATTTAAGCACCTCTAGAGCTCCAGCTGGTCACAGGCATCATGTAGTCAACTGGGCCATCATTTTACTAACAACAAAAGTGAAGGGAGGGCGGGTGGGGGTGTCCTGCCTAGCAAGCCATAATGTTGCATCAGGAAGAGGAGCAGGTGTGCAGGAGGATTCCAGACGGCCCCAAGAAACGGGCTGAGAACAAGAGGGCAACGGCACACAAGATACAGCTGGCCAAGTGGCCGAGCTCCGTTCCGATGGGGAGGGAAACAGATAAGGGAAGGGATTTTCCTCCTGCGATGACTCACGTGACCCAGCTGTGCCACACACAGCCCCGTCTGATTTCTTTAGCCTTTTTCTTCCTCTGTTTGCCTGATTTATCTTTATGTTAGTATGGTTTGTAAAGCTAGGTTATAAAGTAAGTTAGGGCATATTGAAAGAAGTGTATCAGTACACTGAGAACGAAAGGGGTTTGAAGTGCACAGCAACATGACAAGAAAAATTACTATAGCAACCTAATGTGGGAAAGAGGCAAGAAAACTATAAAAGTTAATGTAGTGTTTTGGGGCTGTTTAGATAAAGGACAGGCAGCTTGTCACAGCTCTGGGGACCCGCAGAGGGCATCTTCGTGTGACATCCTAACAGGCATTGGCATAGTGGGGGCTAAGTCAGTAAGAAGGGGGCGGATTAATTTTCTCTAAGAAGGCAGCAGAGTGTATATATTTCCATTTTAAATAAATTTCATTTGCAAAGAATGAGCTTCTACACATTACCATTGCTAAGTGATGTCAGGCAAGTTCTGTGTCACAGAGGAGCTTTGAGTTTCTCTCTGGATGCTTCTGTGTGCAGCTTGGGGCCACATCTGGCCGCGCGGAAAGAAAGGGGGTCTGGAGCCCTTGTGTGTCTGAACAAAAGCAAAGAACATGAGCCGTCCACAGGCGGGTGACACCTCCACTGCGGAGCGCGTGGGGCGACTGCAGGGCCCGTGTGGCTTCCAGAATGAGCACCTGCGCTTCCCGGGAGCGACCCGTTCTCAGGGCTCTGCTTTGTGTCCCACGCAGGAGGACGCGGGCTGCGAGGAGAAGCTGTACTTCGGCCTGAGTGAGTACAGCAAGTCCCTGCAGTGGGGCGTCACCAGCCCGCTGCTGAGGTGCGACGAGACCTTTGAGAAGATGGTGAACACGCTCCTGGAGAGGTAAATGGCCTCCCGGCCTGTTCTTTAGCTGCACTTGCAGATAAATCTGAAGGAGTCAGATGCCTTTTGTGGCCTCGTCACAGGGAGTCCGAGGGAACCCGTGCACATGACACGCAAAGGCCAGATCAAAGCAGCCTTTCCTAAGATGACCTCGTCCCACGGGTTTATGACCCGAGACCCACAGGAGGACAGCGGCCCACGGGAGCACACGGTACCACGCCGTGCCGAGCTGGCTACCGCCAGGAAACGGGCAAGGACAGGGGCCTCCGCTCACTAATGCCACCCGCCCCCTGGGTGCCGGCCTCCCCCTTCCCCCCTGCAGCCCCAATGCAGCAGGATGGAGGCAGCGCGGGGGAGGCAGCAGGCAGGGTCTCGGGTGTGCTCCGTTCTCGGGGCCCCTCTCCCGGCCCTGAGCCTAGGCACTGAAGATAGACTCCTTCTGTCTTCTCTTGTCTCAGCTCCAGATCAGATTCCCAGTTTTTCCTTCTGTGACCGTGAATCATGGATTCGGAGTAGGCGGAGGCCATTACCTAACCTTACAGAGGTCCGCCCCAGTGTGCTGGTTCTCATCCCGTGGGGGGGAGGGGTCCACACGGCTGGATTCTGTGAGACAGGTTGTCATTTCCGTAGTGCTGGTTCTTCAGACTGGCCACGAGTGACCACAAGCCACCTACTGAACAGTCCGCCCTATGAACTGGCTAAGAGAAACAGAGGGAAAAATTAAAATGAGGACGAGTGGGTCCGTCCTATCCAGAAGGTTAGAATGCTGCAGGGAATGAGCAGGCTTGGAGTAAGATTTGATAATTTTTGAAGATATTTAAGATTTGAGAAGTCTTAACTGACACTGTGCCATTAATCTTCTCTTAGAACATGTGATCTTAAATTTCCAAACTCATCCATGATTCTCCCTTTTAAAAGTTTTTCACCCACTCACTCTATCCCCCAGCCTGAAACACATCTTTCATTCCAGTAACATCAGAGTTTCAGAACTTGTATTTTATTTTATTTCATTGATTCATTCATTGATTGGTTTTTTGAGACAGGGTCTCGCTCTGTAGTTCATAGTGGCCTCAAAGTCACAGCAATCCTCCTGCCTCAGCCTCCCAAGTGCAGGGATTTATAGGTGTACACCATCACACCTGGCTAGAAATTATATTTCATAGTGTGGTCCTATCAGCTTCTATTTACAACTTTTATAATACTTATACACAACTACAATTGTAGTTTCATGCAAACATAACAGATCGAGGAAACTATGCACTTTTAAATTCAAAGTCTTTGTTTTTGTTTTTGTTTTTTGAGACAGGGTCTCACTTTGTAGTTCAGGCTGGTCCTGAACTCTCTATGTAGCCCAGGCTGGCCACGGCGATCCTCCTGCCTGAGCCTCCCGAGTGCTGGGATTACACCACCATGCCCGACTCAGAACTCTTTCAGTGTGTGAAATCTAAATGCCTGTAGATCACAGTTACTGTTTATTCTTTGACTTTTTCCACGGCCGAGCCAAAAACAAAAAACCCAAGCTTTCGACATAGCCGCTGTCTGCCGGCTTCCTCCAGCACGGTCTCCCTAGGCCGACCCAGCGAGGGCCTCTTGCGCAGCTGCAGGCCCAGGCCAGGCCTGGAAGGGCTGAGGCTTCCTTTACTTTTCCCACAAGCTACTAACACTTTGCTGTGTGAAGACAGCGGGTCTGGGTCTGGATAAACCTGGACCGGGATCTGTCCCCAGCCAGCTGCAGGACTGGGATGAGCAGCTGAATCTCACTCGCCCTCGGCTCAGGTTCCATGAGAAGGCAGAGCGTTTGGGATACAGGGCACATCTGGTCCTATCCTCTCCAGAAGCCATTTGCCCCAACTGGTCTCCGATGCTGGGCTTTTCTGTGTGAAGCCGTGGCACAGTTGTACTTTAATAGAACCAGGGAGTGGAGCAAAGGCGAAACCCCCCCCCCCCCGCCCACTGGCAGCCAGAGAGAAAGGGCGCAGCCGTTTTCACCCACCTTGTCCTCAGGCCTGGCTTTCTGAGGAACAGCACACACCTGAGAGATTCAAGTCAGGCAATCCCAGCACTCTGGGAGGCTGAGGCAGGAAGACTGCGAGTTCCAGCCCAGCCTGGGCAACTTAAGTGAGTTAGTGAGACCCTATCTCAAAATTAAAAAGGACTGGAGCCGTGGCTCAGTATGAAGGCCCTGGGTTTAGTCCCCCGTACAGACAGGGAGATTTATTTTCTTCTAGCTCTAATGTTTTAAACTGCTGGTGTGAACAAAGTGACCCTCTCACCAGCAGTCTAGGCAGGGGCAAGGGCTTTTGCTCCAAGCTCATTTGCGGGGCTCCTTGGCTGAGCGCGGTCCAGGGTGAGAAGAGCCGTACCGCCAGGGGGCGCTCTTTCTCCAGTCAGCCCCATTTTCTCGGCACGAGGCACATCTTACAGGAAGAAGCAGTTCTTGCTGTCTGTGCTGCTGCCCTCAAGTCACAGGCAGCCTTTTCGTGCTGGACACTCCGCAGACAGGGCAGTGCTGACTGATTCCGTGCCGATAATCCTGAACCTCAGAGAACTAAGCTAACAGTGCCATCACTCTAACCCAAGGCTACCTCGAGGGTTAGGGTCCCAGGATTAGCCCTTCTGTCTGCAATGGAGGAGGGGGCGCCCGGGGATTTAATGCGCACAGGCAGCAGCTGGGGCCTTGGTGAGCCGCAGACTCGCTCCGGTCAGGCCGGGCTCTGCTGGGCTGGGCAGGTTTGGCAGTGCCAACCTGAGCCTGGTCCCGGAGCAGCTCCGAGCAGCCAGGCGCCCCAGCCAGTTCAGCCTCCGAGTGACTGCGGCTCGGTCTGCGTGTGGCCGCACGGCGCCGCGCTGCAGCTCGGCCCTGGCTCCCCTGTGCTCTCGCAGGTACCCGCGGCTACACAGCATGGTCGTCCGCTGCTACCTGCTCATCCAGCAGTACTCGCAGGCCTTGATGGCGCTCACCACCGTGGCGTCGCTCCGAGACCACAGCACGCCCGAGACGCTGAGCATCGTGGACGACCTCATCAGCTCCCCTGGCAAGAGCGCGAGCGGCCGGGGACACATGCTCATGATCAGGGTGCCCTCGGTGCAGCTGGCCATGCTGGCCAAGGAGCGGCTGCAGGAGGTGCGCGACAAGCTGGGCCTGCAGTATCGCTTCGAGGTCATCCTGGGGAACCCGGCCTCGGAACTCAGTGTCGCGAGGCACTTCGTGGCTCGATTAAAGGTTAGCAGGGACAGACGTTCCCCCCTGAAAGCCCTTCATTCCTGCTTTCTAGGAAACCTCCCTGGCTGGCTCGGAGGCTGAGTTGAGTGGATTTTTGCACATGGGTGAATTTGAACCCCATGCCCATGTTCAGCTAAGGGACATCTTTGCTGTCTTAACCGGAACTAGTTTCTAAAGCTTCTGTCCAGCCTCTGTGGTGCCTGCATGCAGTTGGGCTCCCTGCACAGGTGCAAAAACGGAGATGACTTCATTTGACCCCATGTTTATTGTCCTTGTTCGAGATGCATCTAGCCCTCCATCATCTGTTTTCTCAGGGGGTAAATAACGTAAGTTCCATCGGCACTTTGTGGGGTACCCCTTAAAGTAGCCTCGAGTCACTAATGCATCGTGCACCCCTGGCCAGAGTCAGCAGGGTGTCCCGTGTGATCTCGGTACTCACCGAGACCTACTCCCAGCTCTCCCGTGTGGGTTCCTCAGCGGTCCTCGTATCTTTGTGCAGACTTCCTTTGACCCTCAGCCCCAGGCTTTGGCTGGAGATGCAGCCAGGTGTCCTACAGAGGGGCTTAGGGCGTGGTGGTTCTAGAAAAAGAATACCTCAAGCCCAAAGCCCATACAGTGCAGAAAATTATAAAGATCAGAGCAGAAATTAATGCAATATCAAACAATAAAAAGAATCAGAGTCAAAAAGTTGGTTGCGACAGTCCCCAAAGGCTTCCTATGGCAGAAAATTATGCCAATACACAGTAAGGATTAAAGTCAGGTTGGTGTCTGTCTTGCACAAGTCTGTCTGTTAAAGCATTATTTGTATTCATAGAAGGTGGCATTTTCTGTATCAGAATGTCCAAGGCTGTTGTAAATGTAAGCGTGACTTTTCCTAATGAATTAGACAAGACCCAAGGTAACCTTAAAATGGGTGTGCTTAAAAAAGCAGTCTAGGGCCAGGGATATAGCTCAGAGGCACAAGTGCCTGCCTGGCAAACACAAGGTCCTGAGTTCGATTTTCGGTACCAAAAAAAGAATAAAATAAATAAAAAATAAAAAAGCAGTCTAGGGCCGGTGAGATGGCTCAGCGGCTTAAGCGCCTGCCCAGCAAGTGCGAGGGCCCGAGTTCGACTCCCGGAACCCACATACGAAAAAGGGGCCGGTGATATCGCTCAGCGGCACGGGCGCCTGCTGGCGCGCGAGGTCCTGAGGTCGACCCCCCGGTACCCACAAAAAAAAAAAAAAAAAAAAAGCAGTGTAGAGGGGAAGAAAAAGGATGGCGGATGTGTAAGAAGCAGGCAGCGAAACTGTCTAAAAGTTGCCATTGGACCACGGGAATATAGCGACCAGGAGAGCGCAGGAGGGAGGGAGATGCCACCCTTGGACCCACAAAAGTTCTGAAGCGCAGTTTGGGTCGCCCAGCGCCAGTGAAGGGTACTTTTGATGACGAATGAGACCGCGTGCATTCTCCCTGTCCCAGGAACCGTGGTGTGACAGAAGCTCAAATCTGCGGACACATGGTGACAGCCAGCACCCGTGAGCCCCCACGGAGGATCATGAGACAGCAGTGGGGCAGGAGAGCAGCGGAGGACTGCGCAGGCCAGCGGTGAGTGTCTCTCAGCCACAGCTGTTCCACGCCAGAGAGCGACTGGCCGGGCACCATTGCGGGGGGTGCAGCGAAACTCAGTGCGGTGGGAAAACACAGCGCTCCGGACTCAGCGTGGTGTCACGCCTCTGAGGCCGGGTTCCAGGAGTCGAACTCGGGCCCTTGCGCTTATCGGGCAGGTGCTTAAGCCGCTGAGCCATCTCACTGGCCCCATATGTTTTTATTTTTATTTTTATTTCTTTCTCTCCCATTAGTTTTTTGTTTTGGTGAAGGGTTTTTTTTTTTTTTTTTTTGGTGGGATTTTATTTTTGTGTTGTCTGTTTGTTTTGTTGTTTTTGTCTCCATTTTTGTTTCCATTTGTCTATTTGCTCTTTCCTTCATTATTCTCTCTGGTTTTTATACGAGTGTAAACAGCGCCTCTAACCTCTCTGTGACTGTGGTTGTGATCTGTTCTTCCTTTTATCCCTTCCTTCTCTTTTTGTCACCAGTTCTCTGCACCAGTTTCCCAATGTTAGTGTGATCCCTCTTGGTCATCTAACCTTACATCTAATACCTTCCTCTTCTCCCAATACTCTATTTCCTCCTTAACTCATTTTAAATTTAAATTCCTGAGGGAAAAATTGACATACTAAGGACTTGTATACTGCATATAATTTTTCTGGTGTGTTTTAAATTTTGTTATATAACCGCAACTCTACTTTATATGGTTAAAAGTGGCAAATAACTGGTTAGCTCAGTCTGTCATTTTCTAGGCTTTGTATGATGCTTTAAGTATCATTATAGCCAAATGTGAAATAATTATTCTAAACAGCTTTTCTTCCTGGTATTTCATGATGGAGATTGACTAAGGGACACAGAAAATACAGTGGCACAGTACCAAAGAACCAAGGACTGGGCCAAACAGGTAGCAACTTTTCATATCCAACAAATTGAAGAGGTAGGATCTGGCAGCAAGCTCAAAACACAAAAACAAGTTTCACTTGGAAGATACTGCAGAGAAGTAGTCATCTCCTAAGGATCTTGAACACTAGCAATAAAGTAACTTACCATAGGTAATTTACAAATGTAGACCCAGGAATTAAACTAAAGAAAGAAAAGAAAATGAGACAACACTTAAACAAGATGCAACCCCACATATCCAATTCAACAAAGGCAAACCTAGGGTCAATGAGGTGGGACATTCCGAAAGCCACCCACCTGGCCTGTCTGAAGTGGTAACAGCAAAGCAACTGAATTAGGCTCTGGAAAAAATTAAAACAGAAATAATTTCACAGATAACTGCAAAGATAATGTCCACAATGAAGACCATGCTTAAGGGCACTATAGCTGAAACAGGCAAAGAAATAGATGAGCTTAATAAAATTATAGAAACCATGAATGCTCAGCATAGGAAAGAAATACAATCCATAAGGCAGATTCAAGCAGATATCCAGGAGAACAAAAATTCCTTTGAAAGTCTTTGTAGCAGATTAAGCCAATGTGAGGACAGGATCTCAGATATAGAAGACAGGCTTGCAATTAGTGATCATGAAAGAAAGAATTCTTAAAAACAGCAAACGATCATGAAAAATCAATTCAGCAGCTGCTAGATGACTCAAAGATAAACAACTTAAGAATAATTGGAATAAATGAGAAAGCAGGAGATAGCATCAATGACATTAGAAGCTTGTTCACAGACATCATCAGGGAGAACGTCCCTGGAAGAGAAAAAGAATTTGATCTTCATGAAAATGAGGCTTTTGAACACCAACTAGACATGATGGAAAAAAAAACTTCAGCCAGATATATCATAGTCAAGATCCCAGAAATTCAACAGAAGGGCAGAATCTTAAAAGCTGTTAGGGAGAAGAGACAAATCACCTATAAAGGAAAACCCATCAGAATCACAGCTGACTTTTCAGCACAAACCCTCAAGTCAAGAAGAGCTTGGAATGACATATTTCAAGCTCTAAAGGAAAATAATTTTCAACCCAGATTGATGTACCCCACAAAGCTATCTTTCAAAATTGATGGAGAAATAAAATACTTTCATGACAAAGAGCATCTGAGAAAATTTATGACCACCAAACCAGCACACCAAAATATTCTGAAGGACATTCTAGAAAGAGATAACAAGGACTACAACTCCACTAACTCCAACAGAAGGAATCCACCAGGCAAGGCAGATAATTAAATAGAGAGAAAGGGGAAAAGAAAAGAGTGGGAACCAACAACAGGAAAATATCATGACAAGTATAAGTCAATACATATCAGTTTTAACCATCAATATTAACAGTCTCAATTCACCAATCAAAAGGCACAGACTGGCAAAATGGATCAAGAAGCAAGATCCAACAATATGCTGCATACAAGAAACACATTTAATTCAGGAAGAAATTCATAGACTGACAGTCAAAGGATGGAAAACAATACTCCAAGCAACAGGAACCTAGAAAAAAGCAGGGGTAGCTATTCTTTTTGCAGAAAAAGTGAATTTCAAGCCAGGAATGATTCAGAGAGATAAAGATGGTCATTACATCCTTGTAAAGTGAACAATCCAAGAGGGAGAGATAATGATCATAAATACATATGCATCAAATACCAGTGCACCCAGCTGTATAAAACAAGTACTAAAGGACATGAAAAATCAAATAGGCACTAATACAGTAATATTGGGGGATCTCAATACTCCATTGTCACAAAAGGACAGATCTACTAGACAAGAAATAAATAATGAAATAGTAGAACTGTACCAAACTTTTGAACAAATAGACTTAGTAGATGTCTACAGAGTGTTCCACCCCACAACATCAGAATACACATTCTTCTCAGCTGCACATGGGATGTTCTCCAAAATAGATCACATACTAGCTCATAAAACATGCTTAAGTAAATGCAAAGGAATTGAAATTATCCCATGTATATTAAAAGACCATAGTGCAGTGAAATTGGAAATCAGTGGCAAAAGAAATCACAAAAACTCCCTAAACACATGGAAATTAAACAGCACCTTCCTGAACAACCAATGGGTCACAGATGAAATTAAAGAGGAAATTAAGACACTTTCTACAACTGAATGATAATGACAGTAAAACATATGGGAACTTATGGGATACAATGAAAGCAGTCCTAAGAGGGAAATTTATAGCATTAAATACCTATATCAGAAAAATAGAGCAAGTGCAAATGAACAACTTAAGGGCAAACCTCGCACATCCAGAAAAAGAAGAGCAGGCTAAGCCAAAACCCCATACAAGGGAGGAAATTATAAAGATCAGAGCAGAAATTAATGTATTGGAGATTAAAAAAATACAAAGAATCAATGAATCAAAGAGTTGGTTCTTTGAAAGAAGAAATAAGATTGACAAAACCTTATCCAACCTTATTAAAAAAAGAAAAGTAAAGACTCCAATCCATGCAATTGAAAATGAAAGGGGTGATATCACAACAGACCCTGCAGAAATCCAGAAGATCATCTATACCTATTTTGAAAATTTATATTCTACTAAGAAGGAAAATGCAGAAGAATTGGACAGATTCCTAGATACGTATGAATTACCAAAGCTGAATCGAAAAGATTTAAAAATCCTAAATAAACCAATATCAACCAATGAAATCAAAGATGCAATTAAAAACCTCCCAACAAAGAAAAGAAAAGCCCAGGCCCTGATGGATTCACTGCCGAATTCTACAAGAAATTTAGAGAAGTCCTAACACCATTACTTCTCAAACTTTTTAATGAAATTGAAAGGGAAGCAATACTCCCAAATTCATTCCTGGAAGCAAGCATTACCCTGATACCAAAACCAGAGAAGGACCCAACTAAGAAAGAGAACTACAGGCCAATCTCCCTAATGAACATAGATGTAAAAATCCTTAATAAGATATTGGCAAACAGAATCCAACAAATCATCAAGAAGATTATACACCATGACCAAGTTGGATTCATCCCAGGGATGCAGGGATGGTTCAGCATACATAAATCAATGAATGTAATACACCATATTAACAGAACCAAAGATAAAAATCACATGATCATCTCAATAGATGCCAAAAAAATGTTTTGACAAAGTCCAGCACCCATTCATGATAAAAACCCTACAGAAAATTGGAATAGATGGTCATTATCTCAATCTGGCTAAAGCTATCTATGACAAGCCAACAGCCTATATTATACTAAATGGAAAAAAACTGAAAGCCTTCCCTCTGAAATAAGGAACAAGACAAGAATGTCCACTGTCCCCACTCTTATTCAACATGGTTCTGGAAACTTTAGCCAGAGCAATTAGACAAGAGAAAGAAATAAAAGGAATAATGATTGGAAAGGAAGTAGTCAAATTATCATTATTTGCAGATGACATGATACTCTACACAGAAGACCCCAAAAACTCCACTAAAAAACTGCTAGATGTAATAAGCAAATTCAGTAGTGTAGCTGGATACAAAGTCAATACTCAAAAATCAATAACCTTTCTGTACACAAATAACAAACTTAGTGAAAGAGAAATTAGGGATACAATACCTTTCACAATAGCATCCAAAAAAATGAAATACCTAGAAATCAACCTCACAAAGGATGTAAAAGACCTCTACACTGAAAACTACAGTACTCTGAAAAAGGAGATTGAAGAGGATATCAGAAAATGGAAAGATATCCCTTGTTCCTGGATAGGAAGAACCAATATAGTGAAAATGGCCTTACTTCCAAAATTGTTACACAGATTTAATGCAATTCCCATCAAAATTCCAACAGCATATCTCACAGAATTAGAGAAAACAATCCTAAAATTCATTTGGAATCAGAAGAGACCTAGAATAGCAAAAGCAATTCTGGGCAACAAAGGCAAGGCAGGGGACATCACAATCCCCACCTTGAAATTATACTATAAAGCTACTGTGATAAAAACTTTGTTGTATTGGCAAAAAAACCAGACCTGATGATCAATGGAACAGATTAGAAGATGCTGAAACAACCCCAGACATACTAAGCTACCTTATCTTTGAGAAAGATGCGAAACACATTCCCTGGAAGAAAGATAGCCTCTTTAATAAACTGTGCTGGAAAAACTGGCTCTATACATGCCTAAGATCAAAACTAGACCCATATCTTTCACCATGCACTAAACTAAATTCAAACTGGATCAGAGATCTAAATATCAAAACAGAAACATTAAATCTGCTGGAAGGTATGATAGGTAAAACTCTTGAAGACATTGTGTAGGCAAAGACTTTATGAATAAAACCTCAACCGAACAGGAACTATCACAAAGAATCAAAAACTGGTATCTCATCTTATTAAAAAGCTTTTGCACAGCAAGAGAAACCACCAACAGAGTGAAGAGACAACCCACAGTGTGGGAAAAAATGTTTGCCAGGTGTTCCTCACACAAAGGATTACTATTCAGAATGAATAAAGAACTCAAAAAAATCAGACCTCCCAAATTTAAAGACCCACTCCAAAAATGGGCATCTGAGATGAATACACATTTCTCAGATGAAGAAATACAAATGGCAAATAAATATACAAAAAAATGTGCAACATCACTAGTCATTCGAGAGATGCAAATTAAAACAACACTGAGATAACATCTCACCCCAGAAAGAATGGCTATTATTAAGAAATCAAGTAATAACAAATGCTGGAGGGGCTGTGGGTAAAAAGGAATCCTTCTTCACTTTTGGTGGGAGTGTCGACTGGTACAGCCACTGTGGAAGTCAGTGTGGATATTCCTCAAAAAACAAGGGTTGGAGGTCCCATTTGACACAGCTATTCCCCTTCTGGGAATCTTCCCAGAAGAATTAAAAACATCGTACCACAGCATTATATGTGCACCCATGTTTATAGAAACACAATTTGTAATAGCCAGATCTTGGAAACAACCCAAATGCCCATCAACTGAGGAATGGATGAAAAAGATGTGGTATTTTTATACAATGGAGTGCTATTCAGCCATAAAGAACGATAAACTGGAGACTTTTATAGGTAAATGGATGCAACTCGAGAAAATACTCATAAGTGAAATAAACCGGACGCACATGTGTAAGCATCTTATTGTCTCTCTAGTATGACAAACTGAAAGAGTAAATAAGATCCAAAATGTACAATAGACATGGTGAATCAAAAAAAACTGGTCAAAAGGAAAGAGAGACTGGAATAGGGAAATAGGGAAATAAAGCAGGGAAAGGAAAACAAAATTGTATATATATATAAGATGGTTAAGATAGATACACTACCAATTTTACTTAGTTCATTGAAGAGTAAGGTTTGTGCCAGTGTTGTTTGGACAATTGAATGCTAATGTCTGTTATCATGAATAACTAACTTAAAGATAATAGTACGTAATGCATTAACCATTGTTACCCTCCTATTATGTTGTTTTGAAAATTTGTTCTTTTTTGATTTGTTTTGTTTTTTCTTCTCTTTACAATAAAAAAAATTTTGGTTGCTTGGAAGAATTAATACAATTAATAAACCATTAGTCAACCTCATCTAAAAAAAGAAAAAACACAAATTCAAACAATTAGGAATGAAAAGGGAGATATCACAACATCCTGCAGAAATTCAGAAGATCATCAATAACTGCTTTCAAAATCTTTACTCCCATAGGATGGAAAACACACAAAAATGGACAGATTCTAGAAATTTATGAATTATGAGATGCTGAATGAAGAAGATATAAAAATTCTGAATAACCCAATATCAGATAGTGAAATTGAAAATGTAATTACAAATTACCAGCAAAGAAAAGCCCATATCCAGATGGATTCACTACTGAATTCTACAAGAAATTTAGAGATGATTAAATACCACTACTCCTCAAAAACTTTAATGAAATTGAAAGGGAAGTAATTCTCCCTAACACATTCCTCGAGGCAAGAATCACCCTGATACAAAAAGCAGAGAAAGACCCAAGCAAAAAAGAGAATCACAGGCCAGTCTCCCTAATGAACATAGATGCAAAAATCCTCAATAAGATACTAGCAAACAGAATGCAGCAAATCGTGTTTGCTTCAGCAGCACATATATTAAAATTGGAACAATACAGAGAATGCAGCAAATCATCAAGATTATACACTGTGGCCAAGTGGGATTCATCCAAGGAATGCAGGGATGGCTCAACATATACAAATTAATAAACATAATACACCATATCTACAGAGGCAAAGACAAAAATCACATGATCATCTCAATGGATCCAGAAAATGCTTTGACAAAATCCAACACTCATTTATGATAAAAACCCTGCAGAAAATCAGAATAGATGGTCTTTAACTCAATCTGATAAAAGCCATCTATGACAAACCAACAGCCAACATCATACTAAATGGACAAAAACTGAGAGCTGTCAATCTAAAATCAGGAGCAAGACAAGGATGTCCACTATCACCACTCCTATTCAAAATAGTTCTGGAAACATTAGCCACAGCTATTAGACAAGAGAAGGAAATTAAATGAATAAGGATAGGAAAGGAACAAGTTAAATTATCATTATTCACAGATAACATGATACTCTATGTAGAAGACCCAAAAAACTCCACCAAAAGACTTCTAGATTTAATAACCAAATTCAGTATCATAGCTGGATGCAAAGTCAACACTCAAAAATCAATAGCATTCCTGTATACAAACAACAAACTCACTGAGAGAGAAATTAGGGAAACCACACCATTCACAATAGCATCCAAAAAATGAAATACATAGGAATCCATCTAACAAAGGAAATAAATTTCTATATATTGAAAATTTTGGTACTCTGAAAAAGGAGATTGAAGATGATATCAGAAAGTGGAGGGCCGGTGAGACGGCTCAGCGGCATACGCGCCTGCCTGGCAAGTGCAAGGGCCCGAGTTTGACTCCCGGATCCCACATACGAGAAAAGGGCCAGTGATATCGCTCAGCGGCATGGGCGCCTGCTGGTGCATGAGGTCCTGAGGTCGACTCCCTGTACCCACAAAAAAAAAAAAAGAAAGTGGAAAGATATCTCTTGCTCATGGATAGGAAGAACCAACATAGTGGAAATGACCATACTCCCAAAACTCTTTTACAGATTTAGTGCAATCGCAATCAAAATGTTATTAGCATACCTCACAGAACTAGATAAAACATTCCTAAAATTCATTTGGAGCCAGAAGAGACCTTGAATAGCAAAGGCAATCCTGGGCAACAAAGGCAAAGCAGGAGGAATTAAAATCCCTGACTTGAAATTATACTAAAGAGCTACTGTGATAAAATCAGCATGATACTGGAAAAGAAACAGACCTGAGCATCAATGGAACAGGTTAGAAGATACAAACAGAACTAGAAACACACTCAGCCACCTTTTCTTTGACAAAGGTGTGCAATATATTCCCTGGAAGAAAGGCAGCCTCTTCAATAGATGGCACTGAAAAAACTGGCTGTCTGCATTCCAAAGTGTAAAACTAGACCCATGTCTATCACCACACACTAAAGTAAAGTCAAAATGGATCAAAGATCTAAATATTAAATAAGAAACACTAAATCTACTAGTAGAGAATATAGGTAGAAATCTTGAAGACATAGTTGTAGGCAGAGAGTTAATGAACTAATTACAAACTGCACAGGTAATATTTCAAATAATCAACAACTGGGATTTCATCTTATTAAAAAGCTTTTCACATCAAAAGAAATCACCAACAGAGTGAAAATAAAACCAACAGAGTGGGAAAAATAATTAGTCAATTGTCCCTCAGAAAAAGTGTTATGGCAAAATCACAAGAGTCACTCACAGAGGCCGAGTGTGGACACAAGGAGCTTTCATTTATTGGCTGGCAGATGATGTCCCAGCTTTCAGCTAAGGCATCAATCACCCAGTCTTTGTTCTCAGGGGTTTTTATACATTACAAGTTCCCCACAAGTCCCCCCTATAACCTTAGCAACCACATTACACCACATCATCTTCCTGAGATTTCACAGGAACATCACTAGATTTATCACAGGCCTTCTCCAAACATCTGGTCTGTTTGCTGCAACTGTTTGTTCCTCCTTTCATGGGTTTTATGGTTAACTGGGAAGGGCTCTGAGGAGTGAGTTCACCTACAGGTTAG
The DNA here is from genome assembly GCA_028451465.1 of Erethizon dorsatum. Classification (NCBI taxonomy): domain Eukaryota; kingdom Metazoa; phylum Chordata; class Mammalia; order Rodentia; family Erethizontidae; genus Erethizon; species Erethizon dorsatum. The sequence goes on along the minus strand of CM051842.1, from coordinate 78,418,483 downwards.
TGCCCTAATGTCTAACAGGGTTGGCACATGAGTGCATCTAGGGGTTAAGTGAAGACAGAATACAGTCTAAAAAGAAAATGGAGTCACTTTAGCCATATCATTCCACCCTCAAGGACATATCTTCCTTTCAGAACATATATAGTCCTTCATAATCTGGTGGTGGCTCATAGTGGTTTCAGTTAGTACCATCATTTATACTTGGCTTACAGTACTTTGAATTCTATCTTTTATCCAATTAATCAGGCAGAGCCCAAAGGTAAAGACTAAAATAAGAATTATTATTGGCTCTGTGATTCCAGTGACAAGGGAACTCAGCCAAGGGTTCCAATCGAATAATCATTCATACCAGCCTTGGCTGTCTTGGTAGGCCTTAGCCCTGTCTATTGACCTTTGGTCTAGTTTATCTAAAGATTCTATTATGACCCCAGAATTCACACAAAAACAACATTCCTCTCCCAGGGCTGCACATAGTCCTCTGTGTTCCATGAACAATAGCCTGAGGCTTCCTCTATTTGGTAAGACTACCTGAGCCAGGGAGTTGACCTGGTCATGTAGCTTATGGATTATATGTCGCACTCCATTCAAATCTTGCTCTATAGCCTGTGTCAGGCTAGTGAGTCCTTGGAGGCCTATCTCGGTGTGAACTAATGCTCCTGTTCCCACAGTGCTGGATCCAGCTATGCTTGCCCCTACCAAAATGGGGACTAGTATTGTGGCCCTATTTGCTCATAAGTGTTGTTTTGAGGACAGTAACTGAAATCCTTTATCTCCCTACAGAGCTGCCACCCGGTGGATCAACATCACTAGTAGGCATGGGCCCATGCCTGATTTTTCAAATTTATGATCTAAACATTTAAACAATCCATTTACACAGAAAAAAAATCTAGTTGAGGGCCGGTAGCTCTGAATCTGTTGTACAGTCAGTTTGCATGTAACTTTGTTGCTCCATTTACTCACACAAAATCCTTGTCCATAATCTGTCTCTTTCATGACTAGGGGTAGGGATGCTTCTTCTCCTGGGGTGCAATCTATCCGACTAGGAGTAATTTTATTGGGAGAGGCAACAACCTCATATAATGTTGGGTAGGTCACTATGTTCATCCAGCAACTTTTAGCAAGCTCAGGATTAGAGAGATTGAGGAGGTGGTGGGTCTCATTTAGTATTTTATAGATACCTTCCCATGCACCTAACTATGACAGGTCAACTCTTGGGCCCCTCTTGAGACATTTTTCCCTGGGGCGGCAGCGGGTTTTATCTTTGGCTCTGGTTGTTTTTGTGGATGTAATTCACACAAGAATGCAGGAAAAGGATTGACTGGTTTCTTTGGTGTGATAACAGTTCTGCTAATGTGCATAAGGAAACCAGGATTTCCACCTATGTGTCCCTCTCTGTACATTTGAATTCCCCATGTCGTAGTCCCCACATCAGTCCAGTTACCCAGACTGTGTTATTTACATCTTTGAGGATGACCTTAGCTTGCATACAGAAGGGGAACGAGTACCCGGTTTCACAATTTGACTGTTTTTTTCTATATACCATGATGAATCTATCATTTTGAGCCCACCTATTGAGTTTACGTTCTGGGTTCCATTTTCCCTTATCATATTGGTGTTCCCAGATTCCTATAGTTTCACATCCCCAGTGTGGACAGTATACTTCTCTTGTATTATTTGAATTTCCCACCTTAACTTTTGGACACATATAGAACCTAAAAGCCATTATCTCTATGTTGTTATCGTCTATGTCAATCCAATGCCTTTTGATCTCACAAGTGGGAAAGGGGCCTGGGGCTTTGTCATGCCATCAGTTTGGGTTCCACAGTGGGCACTGAGGAAAGATTAGTTGTACATCCTCATGATCATAAGAAATTATTTCTTCTACCAGGGTAGCCTCTCTGATCTTAAGGGGGTCCTGCCATAGGTGATTTATGACATAGTGGCATAGATTCTCCTCAGTGGGGACTGGCCAGTATCAGCTTACTGGCAGCATGCTGTACATGATGAAGACTGGAACCAGAAGCATGCTGTTTATCTGTTGTAGCTTTCTGTCAGAATCTTTCGGAGCACCAGAGCTGTTAGGAGCCTCAGGTGGAGTAGATGATTTCGTTGATGCAGATTCAGGTGTCCACTTCTGAAAACCAGAGAGAGGAATCCATGAGGCACAACCTGCAAGTTTAAGAGCAATGGGTGAAGTTAAGATAACCTCATGGGATCCTTCCCACCTTGTTTGGAGGGGCTCTTCCTTCCAAGTCTTAATCAGGGCTTAGTCTCCCGGTTTGAAGGAGTGGGCTGGCATGGGCAGGGGGATCAGAAGTCTCGGCAACACAGTCTGCTGAAGTTCATGAAGCATCTGGTGCAGTGCCTTTATCTGTCAGTACAAGTCCAAAGTTCCCATCTCCTGTAATTTATCCAAAATGGGTATCATTGGGGGAGACCTCCCAAACATTATCTCAAATGGAGTTAGTCCATCTTGGTATGGTGTGCACCATGACCACAAGAGGGCCACTGAGAGCATAGTAACCCAATTAGCCCCAGTCTCTTTGCATAACTTTGCCAGGGTGGTTTTCAAAGTACAGTTTTGTCTTTCTTCTTCACCTGAGCTTTGTGGCCAATATGCAGTATGGAGTTTCCATTTTAGCCCCAGTGCTGCTGCAAGGCTTATGTCTACTCTACCCACAAAAGCAGGTCCATTATCTGAACCTACTGTTATGGGGAGCACATACCATAGAATAATCAGCTCCATCAAAGATTTCATCACCTCCCTGGATGTTTCAGTCTTAGTGGGCAGGGCCTCCACCAATCCTGAATATGTAGAAATCAAGACTAATAAGTATCTCTTATTTTTGCTGGTGGGTTTAATTTCTGTAAAGTCCACTTCAACATCTTCAAATGGCACAGTTCCTTGCCTCTGGACACCCAGTTGTTGTGGCCAGGAGACAGGGTTGCTGTGGGTGCAGGTATTGCACCTCTTAGTCACTGAAGCACATAAAGCCTATAGTCTAGAAATAAAGAAATAATGGCCAAGCAAAGTTGCCATAGCAATCTTTCCTTCCCAAATGTGCACGACTATATAAGTCTTGCATTACAAAATATCCCAGGGCCTCAGGAAGGAATATCTTCCCCTCTGGCAACACCCACCAGCCATCTTTCTTGGTGGCCCCTTCTGCTTTTGCCCATTTCAATTCTGCCTCCAAATATTTGGGTGGGTTAAGAAGTGGGGCCACTAGGACATGGCTGCAGAATGCAGCTCTCCAATGGTGGCCTGTCAAGCTGCCAGGTCGGCTGCTCAGTTTCCCTGGGCTTCTAAAGAGCAGCTTTTCTGGTGTCCAGAACAATGGGGCACAGCCAACTTTGCAGGCAGCCTAATGATCTGCAGCAGATTTAATATTTCTTGGGAATTTTTGATGACCTTGCCCCCTGCAGTGAGGGGGCCTCTTTCCATATAAATGGTGCCGTGCACATGCAGAGTAGCAACAGCATAATGGGAATCAGTGTAAACGTTCATCTATTTGCCTTTCCCTGACTCCAAGGCCCAAGTGAGGGCTAGCAATTCAGCTTTCTGAGCAGATGTCCCAGGAGGCAGAGCTTCTGACTGGAAGGTTCACTCAAAGTTGACAACTGCTTCTCCTGCCCTCTGGACCCCATTGATTACCATGCTGCTTCCTTCCAAAAACAGGGTCAGGTCTGGGCTGTGGAGCAGTGTGTCCTGTAGATCTGGTCAGGCTGAGTAGACCTCTTCAATCATCTCTTCACAGTCATGTTCAGGTGGCTCCAAGGACATGGGCAAAAGGGAGGCTGGGTTGAGAGCCTGAATGATTTTAATAGTTACTCTGGGATCTTCCAAAAGAGCACCTTGATATTGAGCCAGTCTAGTTCCTGAGAGCCATTTACCACCGGGTCTTCTCAGCAATGTCTCTACAGCATGAGGAAGAAACACATTTAATGACTGTTCCAGAGTCAATTTATCAGCTTCTTTTACCAGAATGGTGGTAGCTGCCACAGCCCAGAGGCAGGAAGGGCACCCAGCAGCCACACAATCTAACCTCTTTGACAGATATGCCACAGGGCACTTCCAGTGTCCCACAGTCTGAGTCAGGGCACCCTGAGCTATGCTCTATTTTTCATGAACAAACAGCTGGAAGGACTTAGTAACATCAGGCAGTGCTAGGGTGGTGCAATCACCAATCTTTCATTTAGGGCTCTGAAGTCTGTCTGACACAGTGAACTCCATTTGAGCAAAGGGTTGTTTCCTCTCTTTAAAGCCTCATAGAGAGGTTTTGCAATGGCTGTGAAGTTAGGAACCCAGAGACAGCAGTATCCAACCGTGCCCAGGAACTCCCTTAGGTCTTTCCTAGTTATAGGTTCTTTTAAATCTCAGAGAGCTTGGATATGCAAAGCAGACAATAAAAGTGTCCCATCCCTTAACACAAAAGCTAGGAATTTTACAGTTTGAATGCAAATTTGAGCCTTTTCCTTTGACACTCTATATCCCTTGTCTTAAAGTAGACCTCATAGCTTTTATGGTCCTTTCTGGCATGATTCTTGTGTTTTAGCAGCCAGAAGTAAATCATTTACATATAGCAATAAAGAAATATCTGGGTTCTCTTGGCTAAAAGGCACCAGGTCTTTGGACAAGGCTTCTCCAAATATTGTAAGGGAGTTTTTAAATCCCTGGGGGAGCCTTGTCCAAGTAAGTTGGCATTTGCATACCCCTCAGGTTCTTTGCATTCAAACACACACAGTTCTTGTGACAGACAGTGGAATACAAAAGAAAACATCTTTTAAGTCTAACACAATATACCAAATCTGGGTAGGGGCAGGAGTCTAAGCAAAGTATAGGGGTTGGGAACAGTAGGGTGAAGGGTAACAACCAAAGCACTGATGGCTTGCAAGTCCTGGACTGGGTGGTATTCATTCGTCTCAGGCTTGTGGACTGGCAAGAGGGAGTATTCTATGGGGACTGACATTCTCTTAACGTTCCTGCCTCCAGCAGCCTCTGTATATGGGGCCTAATTCCCTTGCAGGCCTCCATAGTCAGTGGGCATTGCCTCAGGCAAACTAGCTTTGCATGTCCCATCAACTCTGTCACCACTGGGGGAATGTGAGCTGCCAGGCTTGGGGGATTATCTTCAGCCCAGACTCTGGGGAAATGTTATGTCCAAGAAGGGAGAGCAGGGCAGTTTGAGGTCTGCTTTCCTGCATTGAGGAGATGATGTTCCTCTTCCATGGGAAAGGTAAGTGTTAAAATATGAGCTCCTTGTGGGGACTCTTTTCCCGTAGTCAAAACAATATCCCCAGGGGTAAAGGAAATTTGGGCTCTTGGCTTGCAAAGATCTCGGCCCGGAATGAGGATAGGGCAGTCAGGCATAAGCACAAAGGAATGGCTTACTACTTGCTGTCGAAGCTTTACCTGATGCAGCTCACAGATGGAATAAGCTAAGGACTATCCAGTCACTACTTGAAATGGAATTTTCCTATCTATAAGTGGGGCCACTGGCTGAGTAACTATGGACATATCTGCACCAGTGTCTACTAAGAATCTAACAAGTTTTCCCCCAACATTTGTAGTTAGCAGGGGTTCCCTGGGGCCAAGGAACAGGGACCTGCAACCCCGTCATTCTGAAACTTCCCCTGATTCCACCACAAACACTTTCCCTTTTTCCTTCAACTTCAGACATTCCCACTTGAAATGCCCATGTTCCTTAAAATAAGCACACTGATCCAGGTTTAAAGGAGGATGGTGTTTCTCTGACTGAGGACACTTATCTTTTATCTTTTTTCCTCCAGCTCCTGACCTTGGGGCCTCCTTAAAAGCCACCACTAGCACATTTTTCTGTTCCTTCTGAAGTTTCCACTCCTTTTCCTCCCTGTTATGATATACCTTTTGAGCCACTTCAATTAGCTGAGACATGTTCATTCCTGCAAACCCTCCTAATTTCTATAACTTACGACACATGCGAGCAGCCAACTGGGTAGCAAAAGCCATATTGACAATATGAGCATTCTTGGGTGCCTGTGAATTGAATGGGGTATAAGTTGGATAGGCCTGCAGAAGGTGCTCATGAAAAGTAGTAGGGCTCTCAGTTAGCCCCTGAAATATTTCAGCCACCTTGTTTAAGTTGGTGGGGTGATGGGCAGCTGAAAGGATTCCCATTCTCAGGGCCTGGTTGTGGGCCTCTAGTCATCACATCCCCTCCCCTTGGTTATACTCCCAGTCGGGGGAGACCCTAGACATAACTCTTTGCACTGCCTCTGTTTTATCTTGTTCAGTACTCACAGTTTCCTGTCTTACTTGATCCTCAGCTACCTTCCAAATCCTGTCTCATTCTTCTGAGGAAAACAAAGTTAATAGCTACTGGCAATCATCCCAGGTGAGATGATGAGTCCTAAAGATGGACACTAGCAGTGTGATGAGAGCTTGTGGCTGCTCATAAAAAGGGGGTTTTGGGCCTCCCAATTATATAAGTCACTAGTACTAAAAGGAACATATACCTTAATAGATCTGACTTCCCACCCTGCCCAGCCATGGCCGTCTGCCAAAGAGACAGAACAGGAACTGGGTCCTGGGAAAACTTTCCTCTTCTCGCACAGTGGAGTCTATTTCAGGCTCAGAGGAATGTTGCCAGTGAGGGTGGCAAGGAGGGTGTGGTGCAGGAAAAGGGGGTGGTGCTGAGGAAAGAGCTAAAAGCAGAGATTCATTTTCTTCAGGGGCAGAGGGCAGCACAGGGGCTTTCTCTTTCATGAATCTCTCCCACAGGCACAAATTGTGAGCCATTGGTGCAGTGCTCGAATGCCAGGCAACCAATAATATAAATAGGAAAACTGATCTGGATGTCTGGGCTTTCCTGTGACAATATTCCATACCTCACTAGCTATCATAGGATAGAGCATTCTGCCCGATGTCCATCCCATGCCAAAAGAGAGCCATTCTAGTTCACATAGAGTGCAGAGTCGCATTGGTTTCATTTTTACCCCATAGTTACCCTTAAAGTTATGAAAAAATTTAATCATGCATTCCAAAACAGTTGGTTTGCAGCTGGTCAAGCTCATTCTAGCCTCATTTGAAACAACAAAACAGCCTACCTCGGCAAATCATCCCTCCCCCACTCTCCCAGCAGTTCAAACAAATGTCCCAGGCTGATGAAATTCAAGAAGGCAGCATTTACTGCTACAGCGTGGGTTAGACGGTCTGGGTCCCCATTCCAGGTAAAGGAATGCATGGGGTAGAAAAGGCAGAATCAGAGTGGCCACTAATCCTCCAAACCAAATGACAGATTCGACTGTGACCTGAAATGGTGAGTGCATTTGGGGCAACACAAACACACAAAAGGACACACGACCCAGGAAAAATATTCATCTCTCCCGACCTGACAATTTGGACAAAATTCAGAGAACACTATGACCAAATTATCAGGTATGCTGGGAAAACAAATTAAGAGTTAAAGTCTGGCAAAATTCAGAGGCAAGCCCTGAACAAATTCAGAGACTGCAAGCTCTGACTGAACTCCCAGCATTCACTGAGACCAAATGACCACTGCATCTGGGGTCTGGGCTCTTCACAAACATTTCCCAAATTTAGCCAAATGCCAGTAGTCCAAAGAAAATAGGTCCCTCGATGAGCCCCATTCTGAAGCTAAATCCAAATCTGAATTCTTACCTTGGTCGGGAGGTGGGGCTCAGTTGTTCCACCTCATAGCCATGGGCATCCTGCCTTACAGTCAACCCAGGTGTCCAGCTGAAGTCAGCCAGGGCACCCTGCCACCAGAGGATGGACCACCAGGTGAGGAGGCACAGGGCCTCCTCAAATAATGACCTTTCTGTGAGGGATGTCGCTGGGGCTTCCAAAATGTTATGGCAAAATTGCAAGAATCACTGACAGAGGCTGAGTTTTGTTCTCAGGGGTTTTTATATGTTACAAGTTCTCCACAAGTCCCCCTCCCATAGCTTTAGCAATCACATTACACCACATTACCTTCCTGGAATTTCACAGGAACATCGCTAGGTTTATCACAGGCCTTCTCCAAACATCTGGTCTTTTTGTTGCAACTGTTTGTTCCTCCTTTTATGGGTTTTGTGGTTAACTGGGAAGGGGTCTGAGGAGTGAGTTTGTCTACAGGTTAGGGCATTAATATCTAACAGGGTTGGAAAATGAGTGCATCTAGGGGTTAAATGAAGACAAAATAAGAGTCTAAAAAGAAAATGGAGTGACTTTAGCAATATCAAAAGGACTTCTATCTAGAGCATATATATATATAAAGAATTGAAAAATTCAGACACCCCAAATTCAAAGACCCAATCCAAAAATGGGTGTCTGAGATGAATAAGCACTTCTCAGATGAAGAAATACAAATGGCAAATAAATATATGAAAAAATGTTCAACATCATTGGTCAATCAAGAGATGCAAAATAAAACAACAGTTAGATTCCTTTTCACTCCGGAAAGAATGGCTATCATTAAGAAATCAACCAATAGCAAATGCTGGAGGGGCTGTGAGGATAAAGGAACCTCTCTCCACTGATGGTGGGAGTGTAGACTGGTGCAACCAATGTGGAAATCTGAATGGAGATTCCTCAGAAAGCTATGATTAGAGGTCGCATTCAACCCAGCTATTCCCCTTCTGGGTATCTTCCTAGAAGAATCAAAAACATCATACCACAGGGATATATGTGCATGCATGTTTATAGCAGCACAATTTGCAATAGCTAAAACTTGGAAACAACCCAAATGCCCTTCAACTGAGAAATGGATAAAAAGATATGGTATTTTTATGCAATGGAGTGTTACTCAGCCATAAAGATAAACTTGAGACTTTTATAGGTAAATGGATGCTACTTGAGACTATACTCATAAGTGAAATAAGTCAGACTCACATGTGTAAACATCATATTGTCTCCCTAGTGTGAGGAATTGAAAGAGTATATAAAGTTTAAAATGTACAATAGATGTGAAAGAGGAAGAAATTGTTTAAAAGGAAAAAGGAACTTGGATGGGGGAGAAGGGAAAAGAAGGAAGGGAAAAGGTAGAAAAATGCAGTTATATATGCAATTAGTGTCTTTTAGTTCATTTGGAAAGGAAGGTTTGTGGTAATATCAATTGGAAAAATGTCTATGCCCATATCTTGTACTCTGATTAACTACTTTGAGGATGACAATATGCAATCTATTAACTATTTTTATTCTCCTATTGTTATGAAATTCTGTTTTACCTTTTTTCCATAAAATAAAGAGATTAATTGTTTGTCTATTTGATGTTTAACACCAAATATGAAAGTGAAACAAAACAGTATAATAGTCAATAACATTTAAAACAAAGGAGAAAGTTGTCTATTCCTCCTTAAGATTAAGGAATATAATATCTCCCAGGAGGGAATGAAAAACTCATGACATATTCAGAGACCACCATAATAATAGGGGTGCAGCTGAATCCTGGCCCAGTAGTCTGTTACTCATCAAAAGCAGAGATATTTTTTAATATGACATCAAAATCAGAAACCAGAAATGTAATAGAAAAAAAAAAGTGAACCTGAATCAAATGTAAAATGTTCAGCACAGCAGAGGAAACAACAAACCAGAAAGGCAGTCTATGGAATAGAAAAAGTGTTTGTGAAGCATATATCCCACAAGGGGTTACTATGGTCTGAATGTGTTACCCAAAATTCACATACCAAAATTTCATAAGTGATATGATATTTTAAGAGTTAGGGGCTTTAAGATGTGATATCATCATAAGTGCAGAACCCTTTGGATGAAATAAAAGCCAAAGAATTTGGTTTATAAAAGAGCAGTGGAATTTCATTCTGCCTTAATTACTTGTGCCATATTAAGATGAATACAGCAATGAGGCTATCATGCACATAGAGAACACCCCTAACCAGACATTGAACTTGCCATTCCATTGTGTTAGATTTTCCAGGCTCCAGAATTGGAGAAGTATATTTCTCTTCTTTATAAATTATCCAGTCTGCAATAGGAATTAATATCCAAAATATGTAGGGAACTCACACAGATCTATAGCAATAAAGACAAAATAAAAAACAAAAACAAAAACAAAAATGAAAACAACGTACATAAAAATGGACAAAGAACCTCAATAGAGATTTTTCCAAGTCATAAAAATGGCTAACATGTATGTAAAAATATGCACAACGTCAGTAACAATCAGATAAATGCAAATTGAAAGCACAGTGAAATGTCTGCTTGCACTTGTCAGGATAGCTATTACCAAAAAGACAAGAGATAAATGTTAGAAATAATATGGGCAAATGGGGAACCCTTTTATAATGTTAGCATAAAGGCAAAATGATGTAGCAGTTATGGAGAGCAATATGGAGATTCCCCATAGTATTAAAAATAGAACTACAATATGAACCCTCTTCTTGTTATATATCCACAAAAATTGAAATTAAGATCTCAATACACATGGCTGTTTCAGCATTATTCACTATAGCTACTATATAGAATCAACCTAAATATTGACTAAAGGCTCAAAGAATATAAAACATCTTATGTATACATATATAACAAATTATTATCCATCCTTAAAAAGAAAATAATTGCATAATATATAATGACATGGATGAATCTGGAAAGCATCGTGCTAAGTAAAAATAGTCATGAACAGAGAATTAGTACATGATTCCATATATGAGGTATCAAAAATGATCAAACTCATAGACACTGATAGTAAAATGTTGTTTGCTAGTAGCCAAGGGGAGTTGGGAGGGGTAGCTGGTGATTGAGTATAGAGCTTCAGTTGCACAAGATGACTAAGTTCCTGAGATCTTCCATGCAACATTCCACCTACAGTTATCAATATTGTACTGTACCCTTAAGAATCTATTAAGAAGGTTGCTGCGTGTGGTGGTGCATGCCTGTAATCCCAGCACTTGGGAGGCTGAGGCAGGAGGATTACTGTGAGTTCGAGGCCAGCTTGGACTATGTAGTAAGAGCGAGGCCAGCTTGGACTACCTAGTAAGAGCAAGGCCAGCCTGAACTACAAAGTGAGACCCTTTCTAAATAAAAACAAAAACAAAAGCAAAAGCAAACAAAAAACCAAGAAGGTAGAGCTTATTTTCATTACCACAGAAACAATATAATTTATTTATAAAATCCATTGTTTTCCAGTTTTTCCTCAGTATCCCTGGATGTCTATCTTCTTGTTTTGAATTTTTCAAGTTATTATTTGCATCTCACAAATCCCTGAAAATGTATAGGATTCTAGAGCCCTCTCGGATACACTCTTGAGAATGAAGATACTGTGAATTTTTAAAGTTAAAATCAGGTTCATTCCTAAGTATCAGACAAATATTAAGTGAGACACCTTCAAATCTATTAAGCCATTTTACCTACACCATCTCAATTTGAATTTCCCAATCCTAATTTATTTGGAAGTAAAATAAAAACAAGTAAGCAATAACATGATGGCAATATTATCTAGGAAAATAACTGGCTAGATATGAGCAGTATTTTATATTAAATTACATAGTTTAGAATTGGGAAGTCTCTTTAGAACTAAAGGTACACTGTGGGTCTGAGTATCTGACTTAAACTAGTTACCTACATCCAAATCCTATGGAATAGTAATATTCCAAATTCTTAACTTACAATCATAAATATAAATGTCACAGATTATATAGTTGTGTGGACACTATTAATCCACTCTATCTTTGTAATTAAACAATGCACAACACAAATTAAATAGAAATATATATTAATTTGCCTCCCCAAATGCCTGTTATGAATCCTTGGGCCAGTGAAATAGCTCAGCAGCATAAGCACCTGCCTGGCAAGCATGAGGTCCTGAGTTCAACTTCCGGTACCCACATAAAGGAAAAAAAGGGCTGGTGATATCACTCAGCAGCACGGATGCCTAGTGGTGCATGAGGTCCTGAGTTCAACCCCCGGTACCCAAAAAAAAAATCCTTATTTATGGCATATTCTTCAATAGGTTACCAAACATTGAAAATTTAATCATGATTAAGCTGTTTTCTGAGTTATGAATCAGAACAATGTGAGTTAGATGAATGAAATAATAAGTGATATCAGTTTAGGATAATCACATACGTTCTTAAAAACGGAGTATGAAATGTTGAAGATTTGATGTAGCTAAGATTCACTACTTCTCTGAATGAATTTAATAGACTTGGTTGTGTTGAGTTTTGTGACTTAACATTTTATAGCATTCTACTTTCTTTATATCTATTCATATGCTTATATATTGAAATTGTAGTTGAAGATAGCACTTAAAGGACATAGGAGCTTTTCACTTTGATACTTAATTGCTCCTACACATATTTCCTGTTCTCATCAGCATTAAGCAGTGTCTGGTTCAAAATATAGAATTTATCTTAGGTATTTTGAGGAAAATGAATTTAATTTGGAGATTTGATGACAAGTGTTAGAAGACCTGACAACTTCATAGTTACATTTTCCTTTTGATTCTATATCTTGGGCATATGAATGATTCTTCTAACCCAGGAGTATCATTGTATGTGGTAGAATATGATTTGTAGTTGAAATGACTTTGTGGACTCTTCTTTTGGCATGTATATTTACAGATAGATAGATAGGTAGGTAGATAGATAGATAGATAGATAGATAGATAGATAGATAGATAGACAGATAGATGGTAGACGTTGTGTAGGTTCGAAAAGGAACTGGGGATGGGGAGGACAAAAGTGTGGGAGGTGGAAGGGAAGTAAAAAGGACCAAGATGCCATATGTATATGTACCAATATCTCACAATGAGTATATTAATTATTTATCACAAACATATACTAATACTTTTTTCAAAGTGTTGGTCAATGGCAGAACTGTTAAACTGAGATGAGTGGGAGACAGAATATTCAGAATTAATTTTGGTGGGAAAATAGCTATTTTCTATTTATGGTGGGACCAGCTTTCTGTCAACACCAAGCAGAGATAGCAGAATATATTACAGATATCAGTCATTGAGTATTTTATATTTCATTTTCTTAAACCCATACAATATATATAAGTGAAGAGACAAAATTAAAAATTTAGTATTAAAATAAAAATAATATGAAATGTAGACAGAATTAGGGTGTAGTGGGTATAGCTATGTCTCATATCAAAATATGGCTTTACCTAGGGGCTATTATTATGAGCTAGCAACAAGCCTTTTGTATTTCATAAAACTTAATATATATCAGACCTTGTGGTATGTATTTCACATGCATTACAATTTTATTATTTTTTATTTTAAAGAAAAAAAATATAGAACTAGAAATAAAACAGAGTTTCAAAACCGGCTAATAGGAGAGTAACAATAATTAATAAACTGAGTATTGTCATCTTCATAGTAGCTACTCAGAGTACAAGATATAGGCGTGAAATATTGTCCAAACAATATTAGCACAAATTTTTCTTTTCAATGAACTAGGAGAAATTAGCTGCATAATTAATTTATCTATCTTGAACATATATTGTTTTTATCCTTTTCTCTTCCTTTCTTTCCCCTTCCTCCCATCAGTTTCTCTTTTCTTTTGAACAGTTTCTTCCCAATTCACAATATCTATTGCACATTTTGGATCTTATTTACTCATTCAGCTTTTCATACTAGTGAGACAATACAATGTTTACACATGTGGGTATGATTTATTTCACCTATGATTATGGTTTCAAGTTCCATCCATTTATATATAAAAGTCTCAGGTTTATCCTTCTTTATGGCTGAGTAGTAGTCCATTATATAAAAAACACATCGTTTATATCCATTCCTCAGTTGATGGGGCATTATCATTTTAAATACATTATGCCTACTAATTTAATTTATCCTTATTTCTTGTATGAAGAAACTAAAATAATGCAACTTGACCCAGTTTGAAATTTAATAAAGAAACATAAAAGTACCAAAACTGGGTCTAACTGATTTGAAAGTCCACATTGTAATGATTCTACCATTCTAATTTTGTACAAACTTGAAGGCCATAATACACTATAAGTTTATAGAACTGAAATAGTGATGTGTTTGGAAGGAAGAGTGAAGGCAAGAAAAATTATTACAAGAATCATGGATGGAAAATAAGTATGATTCAAATTTCTTCTATTCTCTTGACTCTCTGCTCTCTCACATTTACCAAAGACCAAAATATCCCACCAGTTATTACTTTATTCCTGTATCTTCAACTTCTCTACCTCCCATTTGCCTACCATGTCTTCTTAAATGATAATTGTAAGTCCTTGGATTGAATGTTTTCTTCCAGGTACTTTTCAACTTCCTGCCTTTCATAGTCGGAGTTGTGTATGCTTTTTATCACTATTTTCTCATCCTTTGTACACTATTTAACACACTTCTTTGAATTCTATCCCTGACATTTCATCACAAATTTTCATGTCAATTTCACCACTGTAATCTATATCACTGTATTCAATCCAGTTACTCTGGTATTAGCATCTATTATACTTCTCAAACATTCATCTTAGTTACTTTCTCTTTGCTAGGACACAATACAGGCCACCCACAATTTAAAAGAGGAAAGGATTATTTTGGCTCAAAGTTTGTAAATGTTTCAGTTCATAGTCAGCTGTCTCCAAGGCAGGCCATCTTGGCAGAGGGGCACAGCAGAGGAGAATACACACATGGCATGGCTATGGGAAACAGAGAGCAATTGAGGGAGGAGGTGGGGAGATGTACCACTCAGGCTACACCCCCAGTGACCCATCTCCTCCAAATAGGCTTCAACTTTCAACATCATATTTAGCTACAAACTCATTAGTGGACTAATCCACAGATTTCACCATGCTCCCATGATCTAATCACCTTCAAAATGTCCCACCTAGGCATGCATGAGGCTTTGGATGAATATCTATATATAAAATATAACAGTGTTCTTTTATCTTTGTATCAAATCATAGTCTTCTGAATTTTCACTTATCTCTTTATTTGTGCTTGTGAATATTTGCTGTCTGTTCATTCTCTTCTAGTAAACCTGATCCTAATTTTTTTAAATTACCTAAGACTAGGTAAGATACTATTTTCTTCTTATGCTCACTATTATTCCTTAGTCAACTCATCTTTTCCTGTGTTTTTACATATCATCTAGAGGCCAATGTATCTAAATTTTATACCTCAGTTTCAGAAATCCACTGTAACAATACCTATCAAAGTTCTGTTTGGATAAGTCATGTGGATCTCAAATAGGCATAAACAAAATTCAATTTTTCATTTCCATATTATTTTTGCCAGTAATTCCCCCCCCAATGGAAATGGTGTGATTTTGGATGTAATTTCTTAAAATAAAAAACTAGAAGTAATTTCTGATACCACCATCCATCCTCATACTTCTCACATCAAGTTTTTCAATGAATACTTATTGATTCTGTGTCCATATCACTGCTTATCATTTGGAAATTATCTACACTGGCAGTAGTATACTCTTAGCCAAAGTTACCCTTGGCTACTGCAACAGGCCTGAAGTGGTATCCCTGTATCTTGTCATTTTGGTTTATGTCTGTTTTGGGGAAACATGTTCAATGTCATACGATCACAGATACTTGTGTGTCTCCCATCATTTATTCACTAATAAGGTATAAAAATGTGAATGATAAAGATGACATTGGAATAGCCATTTCTAAGTAGATATCTTATCTATGTCCATGCCACCCTGGACATGCCTGATCTTGTATAAGTAGATATCTTGCCTAATTTTCTTAATACAAAGTAGAAATAGAGATATGTTCATACTCATATTTACCACTGCAGTATTCACAATAGCCACATAATGGAAGTGGCCTAAATGCCCATCAGTGTATGAATGGATAAAGAAAAAGTGATCTATATATTCACAATGGCATAAGGGAAAATAAAATCTTGTCATTTGCAAGAAAATGGATATAATCAAAGATCATTATGTTAAGTAAAATAAGCTCAGAAAGACATGTATCACTGCTTTCAGTAGTATGTGGTATCTAGGAGAAAAAGACTATGCAAAATAGAAATGGAGAAAAGGATTGGGAGATGGGAGAGAAGGGTGAAAGGATGGTAGGAAAGGTGGATACAATCAAAGTATGTTACAACCATGTATGGAGATGTCATAATGAAAGTCATTAATTTGTACAACATGCAGTAATGATTACAACTAAAAATTCAAATTAAGAAAAATGACTGTGGAGGGAAAGGACATTAAGTTATTTGCCCATAATCCCCTAGATAATAAGTGATAAATCAAGGATATCAATTTAAACATTCAGGCTCCAAATCCAATAATATGAAGAACTGTGCTGTACATGCTACCAAATTATCTCTTTGAATTATAAAAAAATTAATCAGTACATCAACTGGAAATTGTACCTACATTCAAGTATTTGTTATTGTTATATTATTCCTAGAACTTGGAACTTTTATACAAAGTAAGCTTGCTTAATATTAGATGTCACTTCTTAATATGAGATGTCACTGTCATGAATACAAATGAAACAAGAAAATGCTGAGCTTTCACCATATTTCCTAGTAAATACATTAATCTTCAGTTCTACTGAAATAGGGAAGATATAAAAGAAAGATAGAAAGGAGACAAGGAAATCATAACTAAAATTTGTACTTTAGGAGAAGACTGCAACTTCCAAGATACAGCTAAAGTTACCCAAGGGCATAAATGGGCTCAATAAGAAAGTAAGGTACTGCATAGGAGCCTGGCCCTGAAATAAGGACTGTCCCAATGTCAGCAGTCTTTGGCCATATATACACTCCTTCCCTACCAGACCCATCACTAGAAGGCCATAAATTAGCCCAATTAAAAAAGTAAACAAAAGTTTGATCTAACCCATGGAGTGTTCAAATCACCTACTTTAAAAATAAGCATGCTTGTTAACAAGACTGATATGCTTTTGAGGGAAGAGGGATCAGGGGCATTATTTTCCCTAGCTTTATACCCCATCAAAAATAGTAAAAATGTATTCAGTTTCAAAATGTAATGTGTCTTATTTCTCTGAGCAACTACACTCATCTTTTGAATGTGTATTGTACTCTCCTTTTTTGCCTAATCTTACTCATGTCTCTTTTTGTCATGTCCTGAAAATTCTCTTTCTTTGGCAGGAGTCAGCAAGCCTGCTACAGTGGGTGGATGAAGTTTGGGAAATTCTCAGACCCAGCAGAGTTACACTGTCAGCCCTGATCTGACAGACACATTCATGCTGCCCTCTACAAACAACAGGAATCTATGCTGTCCACAGTAAATGAAATGATGGCCATAAAGATATTTAGGATTTGCAGTCTCCCAGATGCCAGCACACACAACAGTGTCCTCACACCTGTGCTGACCATGCTTGCAGCTTTGACCTCAAACTTTCCATCCAGATTTTTGGGGACTATGACTCCCCACCCCAAACCCTATATATACTTAGCCTTGCCCCCAGATATTTACTGATATCACACTGATTTCAGCCTGTCTGTATGTAGACAGAATTAAATATAGGCTTTTGGTCTCTGGGTGTTTCCTCACATCCCATTAATTAACATTTGGTGCACAAATCCTGGAATATTAAGGAGTCCCTCTTGAGAGAGTGCTACATCCTATCTTGAACATTTTTCCACAGAGGTCCCCTGGTGACATAGATTCTGGATTTTGCCTCAGTGCTCCAAGCAGTGCCCCAGCTCCTGCCATGCTGACAGATTCATATCTGGTAAGCTTTTCCCCTTTCCAGACTTAAAATGCTCTCTGTGCCTTCAAGGCATCCCACTCCTATTACCTGTCATAGCTGCCTTAGCTCTGCACATTTAATCCTCTCTGCCCTGACCTCCTTCCTCTCTGCTGTCAGCTCCTCCTTAGTTCCACTCTCCCCTCACCCCCTTGGGACAGAGAAAGGCTCACTCCTTTGTTCCTTTAAAGGAATGCTAATCACAGACACTTCCCAGGGAGACTTGGAATTCCCTTGGTGATTAATCAGTTGCAGTGATAACTGCCTTGCTCATTCACCCATGCTCCATTATGGCCTTGGGTGCAACTGAAGACATTCAGTACAGGCCCTGGTGAGGCTCTTATTTTGCCACAACAGGTGACAATTACCTCTTTCTGCTCTGGGTGGGGAAACTTCTTCCTTCCATTCCCCTTTCCTCCCCCTTATCCTGTCCCTTAAAAAAATCTGAAGTCTCTGTCTCCAACCTGATCTCAAGCCTAAGTGTGTAATAATGTTTCTGTAATATTGCATGGCCAGGCTACAAACTGAAAAATGATTTAAGGTTGTGAGAACATGGGACTTTTGATTCCTCAATTCTGCAGGACTTAGAAAATTACTCTTGGAGGCTAAAAAAGTGCTCAGAAGTCCCCTACATACAGGCATTGTTTACACTCTGTAATATTCCCACTTTATGCACCTCTTGTGATCCCTCTCAAAACTATCTTCTCTCTCTCCCATCTTCACGAGACATGGAATCCTCTCTGACAATAGTTCCAACTGATCTTGCTGTCCATTGGCAGTGTCTGCTACCTCCTGCCACTGGAGTGGCTCCTCCTACTCAGGACCCTCCTGATGCTCTAGCCCCCAAACTTCCCTTGGGGCCCCTGGCTGCTACAGTTGCTTGTTCTCCACTCTCTGATCTTCAGAGCTGCTCCTTTCCCTCCCCTAGAGCCTTCTGCTAATCAGGTGTCTGTTCCCTCTATCTGGCACTTCCCTTTGAATTTTGTCCTCCTCTGTATGCTACACCTAGCCCCACTGCACCCCATACCCAATCTGGATTGCAGTTTGGCCCAAAAAAGCCTGCCTCCCAGCCCTCCAATTCCCATTCTGGGAAGTGGGACAGAGGGAATTTTTAAAGTTTTGTTCCTTTCTTTTTGACAGATCTGTCACAAATTAGCCAGTGTCTGGGCTCCTTCTCCTAAGATTCCAACCACCCAATTTATCCAAGAGTTTTGATATCTGACTTAGTAGTATAACCTAACCTGGACTAATTTAAATGTGATCCTTGATGCCACTCTTTCTTCAGAAGAGCGGGAATGAGTGATCTCACTGGCTCAGTCTTATGGGAAGAACAACACTTCATTCAGGCCCATCTTCCCTTAGGCACTACAGGAAGATCCTAATGGGAACTATCAGGCAGAATCTCAGGCAGAATCTGAAAACATAGCAAGTGAAGATTGCCTGGTTTCTTACTTAATAGAAGGAATTCACAGGGCTGCCCACAAAGCAGCTAATTTTGATAAGCTAAAGGAAACAATTCATAACAGGGATGAAAACTCAGCTTAGTTTATGGCTTGCTTGGCTGCTGCCCTTAAGCAATACACAGCATTAGACCCAGAAAGGCCAGAGGAACAACTTATCCTAAAGATAGATTTATTACCCATTCAGCACCAGACATTCATAAAAAATTACAGAAACTGGAGGCTGGCCCTCAGTTGCCATGACACCTCAGATGCCATAAAAAGAACTATCAATTTGGCTTTCACAGCTTTTAATAATAGAGATGAGTGCAAGAAAATGTGTACTTCTGAGCTGCAGATGTCAGCCTACATTGTAAGAAATGCTCAGGCTGGACCAGACACCAAGTCCATGGCTAAAAGCATTTCTAAGGCCTTTATGCCCATGGGTGTCCCTCCAGGGCCACGTTTCAAATGCTACCAGTACAGTCACTGGGCTAGGGAATGCCCAAAGCCTGGGATTCCCCTTAAGTCATGTCCTTCCTGTGGGGGTCTCCACTGGAAGTTGGATTTTCCAGTGCTGGCTGCCATCCTGCTGGGTCTGGACAATGGCCCCAGGAAACCCCTCCCCAATGACTCCTTCTCAGACCTTCTTGCCTTGGCTACTGATGACTGACTAGTTTGGAAACCTGTAGAGGTCCCCTGGAACATTTCAAATGCCGAACACCAGGTGACTCAGAGTAGAGGGTAAGTCCATCTCACTTTTAATCAATATGGGCAGTTGTCGCTTCACTTTGCCTTCCTTCCCTGTACCAACTTCCTTGGCCTTTATTACTGTTGTGGGTATTGACAGTAAAATCTCCAGACCCATAAATGTCCCCCAATCTGGTGCCAGTTATGTCAATATATTTTCCCACACAGGTTTTTAGTCATCCTTACCTGTCCTGTTATCCTTTTAGGGCTAGACAGCCTAACAATTTAGTCCTAATTGGACTCCTCCCCTCCCCTTACCTATGACCTTTGGCACAGTTAAAACTCTTCTTCCTTTCACCACGTGCCTCAGTTACTCTCCTCAGCTTCTCCCAGCTGTTCTCAATTATCTTTACACAGCTTCATTGTTAACTTATTCCTTGCTGAACTTCTCCAATTGTACCTTAGACAAAGATTGCTGGCTTTGTATTTCTAAGACTGTGGCAACCTATACCACCATCTCAGTCCCTTCCCTGGTCTGGGTCTCTACTAATGTCACATACCACCCCCAGTATGAAAAGAAGGGCTGACTCCGACTTCTCAACAAAACTTCCATAGTCACTTTCCCTATCACTAACAAGACAAAAAACTTCCAGGCAGGACGTGTGTCCTGACTTCTCCAGTCCTATTTTGCTAATGCTTCTGTATATGAGAGCTGAACTAAAACCATACATAACCCTATAACCGCTGACACTCCTCTGACCTTCCAAGCCCCTGCTTCCATTCAGCATAATTTGTCCCCTTGTGCATTACTATGACATCTACTTCATCATTAATATAACTAAATGCTACTGTTACTGACCTCATCCTAGCATGCCAGCTACCAGATTATTCAGGATACCCCATTCAATCAGCTTGTCTGTTTTTCTGGTACTCCCAAAGTTGTGACTATGTCACTGCCCAATAGGCAGTCAGAGTTCTGCAGTAGACATTATGTCCCATGTATGCTCTTTCTCCCATTGACTCCTTGTCATCAATTTCCCACTCATTCAGACTGTCTCCTCTTGCCTATATTTGACCATTCCTCACAGTGGCTCCTAATAGATACCAAAAGATTCTTCCTACAATGGGAAAACAGAACAATAGGCACCAGTCATATCCCACATCAGGGACCCCTCCAACCCCTGACAGGTGCTGCCTTAGCACAGACCCTGGGCATCTGGGAAAGAGGGAATAAAAATGTCACATATCTCTTTATCATTCACAACCAATTCTGTTTACCCAGTCAAGGTGTTTTCTTCCTCTGTGGGACTTCTACATACTTGTGCCTCCCCACTAATTGGACTGGCACCTGCACACTGACATACCTCATCCCAAAAATAGATGTTGTCTTGGGAAAGAAGAGTCTGCCTGTCACCACTTTAACCCAGGTCAGATGACATAGAACCATACATCTAATACCCATGTTTGTCAGTATCACTGCTGCTACCGGGACAGCCATAGATGGTTTTACTAACTCCCTAACCTCCTATCGCTTTATCTCCCAAGATTTTTCTTACAGCCTCAGACAAATAGCTGACTCCATTTTCACCGTACAAAACCAGATAGACTCTTTGAAAAAGCTGGGTTATGTGTCTTCCTTGGGAAATAATGTAGCTTTTACACTAAGCAGTCAGGCATAGTATGGGATGCAGCCAAAAGACTGACAGAAAAGTCTGCAGATATTAGATAGCACCTGTCTGACACTTGGACTAATGTTTGGGGCTGGGCCAGTGGCTTCTTCGACTAGCTGTACCTGTTATTGTATTATCCTCCTCCTTCTCTTTGGGCCACGCCTCCTCAGACTTTTCTATCAGATTTTATAGGATTGCATGCAAGTGATTACCAACAGACTATTGCTGACTCTGACTTCTCCACACAGCCCTGTTCTCCAAAATTTCCCCCAATTAGGCTGCCCATGCCACCCTGTTTGTCACATATGAAGTACCCCTGAAAAACTCCACTCTCTCTACTTCCACTCCCTGTATATAACAACAAAAAGATGGGGATGTCAGGCCTGACCTGAGAGACCTTCATACTGCCCTCTACAAACAACAGGAAACCATGGTCTCCTCAGTAAACAGAGTAATGCCCATAAAGAAATTTAGACTTAACCTCCAATTTCACAGATGCCAGAATGCCTAGAAATGCCCACACACCTGTGCTGACCATCTTTGGAACTTTGACCCCACACATTCCATTCAGACTCCTTGAGATAATAAACCCTATTCCCAAATCCTATAAAACCCTGAACCTTCCTCCATACCACCTGGTGATATCACTCTGCTTTCACCCTGCCTGTATGTAGATAGAGTTAAATCTAGTCTTTCACACAACCTTAGTCTCCAGGTGTTTCCTCAAGCACCATTAATTAACAGAGACTACCATACAATTTCTGTGTATCTTTTATTTTTCAAGATTTTATTTCCTGTGGCAATTTCATTTACCAAATATTCCTGGATCATATATTTTACATATGTACCTTATATTTTATATACCATTGGTTAATTCTAAATTTTCCCATGGATGATCTACATATAGATAATTTCAGTATAATTATAATGGCAATGAGGAGGCAATAGTCTTATTGATATTATCAAACACAGTTTAAGAATATTTCTACTCTTAAATTTAAATCTTCAATCTCAAATATTATCCTTATATTGCTAATAGGAAATAGAGTTTCCTGGTTTTAAATTTACAATAGCAGAGATGAGACCAATATGGTGGAGTGGTAAGCAGCAGAGAAAGAGCCTCTCTGAGAGTAGCCATCCAGACGCTGGAATATAGCAACTCAAGGAAGACAAGGAGGAGGAAAGTGGGTCCCATAGACCCACGAAGGATCTGAAGCATGATTTGAAGCCCAAAGAGAGAATGAAGAGAGAAATTTCAATGAAGAAGGAGGGAGCCGGCAGCACTGTCTCCATGAGACGGGACTCACTGCATGAGAGGAGAGGTGGTTCAAACCTGTGGACACATGGCAACTACTGGTGACCCCCGAGGCCCCCACAGAGAGATGTTGCATTGGAATGGAGCAGCATACAGAAAGTACTGCACCAGCTGGGGGTGAGTGCTGAGAGCTCAGTCATCCCATGAGAGAACAATTAGCCAAGAGGCAACTTGGAGAGGGGCTGGCTGAGCTCAGAACTCAGAGTGGCTGCCAGCTCAATCTATGGCTCCCAGCTAGGCTCAGGCCCATGGAAGGGTTGTTGAAAGCTGCAGGCCAAATGAGTCTGGTCATGGCCAGAAGGTTCAGGCTCGCTGAGATTGTCCACTACCCCACCAAAAAGCTACTGCTGGCTTGCTGGGATAGATCAGCATGGATTGGGATTCTGTCTTCACACATTGTCTACCAGTGACAGCAGAGACAAACCTGGAAGTGGACTTCTTTATTTTTATTTTTTCCTCTCTCTTGTTTGTTTTTTGTTGTTGTTTTTGCAGCATTTTTGTTTATTTTGTTTTGTTTTTCTCCATTATTCGATCTTTTTTTATATGAGTGTAAATGGGATTTCTACCCTCTTTGTAGTTGTGGTTCTGTTCTGTTCTTCCTTTTATTCCTTCCTTCTCTCTTTCCCTCCAGTCTTCTGCACCAGTTTCCCAAATTTAAGGTGAACCCTTTTTGTCCTCCCCTTACTTCTAATTTCTTCCTCTTCTTCCTCTTTTTTTTTTTCTTAACCCATATTTAATTTTAACCCCTGAGGGAAAAATTGACATATCAAGGACTTGTGGACTGCATATAATTTTAAGGGTTTTTTTTTAGATTTTATTATATAGCTACAAATCTAGTTTATATGGTTAAAAGTGGCAAACTACAGGTTAGCTCAGTCTGTCATTTTCTAGGCTGTGTTTGATGATTTTGGTACCACTACAGCCAAAAGTGACATAATTGTTCTAAACAGATGTTCTTCCTGGTATTCCATGACTGAGATTGACTAAAGGTCACAGAAAATAATATGGCACAGTGCCAAAGTGCCAAGCACTTGGCCAAACATGCAGCAACTTCTCATCTCCAACAAATTGAAGAGGTAGGATCTTGCAACAGATTCAAAACCCAAAAACAAGCTATACCTGGAAGATACCTCAGAGACGTATTCATCTCCAAAAGGTTTTAAATACAAGTAATAAAGCAACCCACCATTGGCAATTTACAAACATCACCCCAGGAATTAAACCAAAGAAAGAAAAGAAAATGAGAAGACACATAAACAAGATGCAAACCCAGACATCCCATTCCCCAAAGACAAATCCAGGGGGCAATCAGGTGGGACAATTGGAAAGCCACCCACCTGTCATCTCTGAAGTGGTAACAACAAAGAAATTTAATGAGGCTATGGAAAACATCAAACCAGAAATAATTTGTCAGATAACTGCAGAGATGATGTCCACAATGAAGACCACACTTAGGGACTCTAGAGCAGATACAGACAAAAAACTGATGAGCTTAAGAAAATTATAGAAGTCATGAATTCTCAGAATAGGAAAGAAATGGAATCCATAAGGCAGATTCAAGCAGATATCCAGGAGAATAAAAATTCCATTGAAAGTATTTACAGCAGATTAAGCCAATGAGATGACAAGATCTCAGATATAGAAGACAGGCTTGTGGTTAGTGATCATGAAAAGAAAGAATTCTTAAAAATAACAAGGGACCATGAGAAATCAGTCCAGCAGCTGCTAGATGAGGCAAAAAAGAATAACTTAAGATTGATTGGAGTCAATGAAAAAGCAGGAGATAATACAAATGATAAAAAAATGTTCACAGACGCCATGGCAGAAAACTTCCCTGGAAGAGAAAATGAATTTGATATACAGATAAGTGAGGCATATAGAATTCCATTTAGGCATGATCAAAAAATATGTATAGGCAGGCATATGATAGTCAAGATTCCAGAAATTCAACAGAAGAATAGAATCTTATAAGCTGTTAGGGAAAAGAAACAAATCACCTATGTTATGGTTTGTGTCTTGATGTCCCCCCAAAGCCTCATGCAGTCATGGAGGCGGGCTTCTGGAGTTTATGACTGATTCATGGTCTAATGCTGGGATTATGGGCGTGAGTGCTACGCCCACCCTGGGGCGGGTAGCCTGCATGTAAAATAAGGGAGGGAAATTGGTTGCTCTCTCTGGTGCTCTTGCACACGCTCCTCCCTTTTGCTCTTGCTGTTTTTGCTGCCTTCTGCTGCCATGAACTGTTGCCCTCTGCCAAGTGCCACTCTGCCTTGGAGACAGCCAAGCATGGATTGAGACCTCCACAAACTGTGAGCCAAATAAACCTTTCCTTCCTTAATTTTGGATGTCGGGTATTTTGTCCCAGCAATGAGAGAAAAGTAACTGAGACAGAATTTGGTACCAGAGAAGTGGGGTCGTTGCTGTGACTATACTCTACCATGTGGTTCAAGAGCCTTTGGGAATGGCTTGTGGGAAGAGTTTGGAAAGGTTCAGAGATGTCGCCTGAAGGAGTAGCACTGGAACGCCTTAGGTTGTTCTGTATGGGAGATCCTGGTCAGAGCTCGGGACACCAGAAGGCTGATAGAAATCCTGCCAGTAAAGATCAGACTTGGGAAGTTTCTGCTGGGAAGAAAGATTGCATTGGCTGCTGGACTCCAGAACATGTGTGTTATGGCTTGGCAAAAAGTTTGTCTGCATTTTGCTCATGTCCAGAGTCTTTGCCTGAGACTAAGATTAATGGCAGCGGACTAAGTAAACTGGCAGAAAAAATTTCAAGGCAGTCTAATGTTGAGGCAGTGGCATGGCTATTGTTTCGGGCCTTTAGCCAGATTTATGTTGAGAATCAAGAGCAAGGAGCCCAGAAGAATGATTTAAAATGTTGTGAGTTTGGCCAGAAAGGATGCTCCAGTAAAGCTGTGGACTGCAAAGATAGAGCTGAGAAGATCTCAATTGTTGAGAAGGAACAAGAGAATATAAAAGATGGCCTGAGGACATCACAAGAAGCAGCAAATCTCCACACTTTGCAGCCTCAAAACTGCAAAAGTGAAAGACCCTGCTCTGAGGAGAAAGCTTCAGAGCACCATGTTCCAGAATGGCGGCAGCCACACTATGTCCCAGAATGGTGGCGGCCACACCAGGTTCCAAAATGGTGGCAGCATAGAGAATTTGTTCCTCAGAAGCAGGTTCAGCATGCTCAGCAATCCAGGTACTCGACCCCTACAGCCAAGAGAGAAAGCCTGGCTACTGTTCCAGCTGGCAGCAGACCTTGGTATCATCCACGTAGCACTAGTTTTAGGCCCTTGCAGAATGCAAGAGTTCTGAGGTTAAGAAGGCTTCCACCTAGATTTCAGAAGAAGGCCTGTGAGGCCAGGCAGGGTGCCCCTGAGAGGGCACTGTGTGAAGCTGGGAGTGTGAAGCCAAAGATGCAGTGGAGACCCCAGAAGTTTGCAGAAGCCAGGAACGTGGATAGTCTGAGGAAACCTGCGAAGAGGGAACTGAGCAGGCCTAAGAGAGAAGCCATGGGCGCTACAACCACCCGAAGTGCCATAGGGGCAGAGCCACACAAGCCCTTTAGAGCTCACAACTTACCACAGATTGCTTTGGATGTTCCACATGGAACCACAGGACTTAATATTTGCCCTGCTGGATTTTGGACTTGCTTTGGTCCCATTCCTTTGTATCCCCCTGTTTGTAACTTTTGGAATGGTATTGTCTATCTTGTGCCATTGAATGTTGGAAGTGTTTAAGTTTCTTTTCATTAGCAGAGTGGCTCACAGCTAAGAGTTTGCCTTAGATCTCAGAGGAGATTTGGGACTTAGACTTTTGAGCAATGCTTAAACTGTTGGGACTTTGGCAACTCTTAGAGATGTACCAAAATGCCTTTTGCATAAAGGGATGTGCATGTCTTTGGAGGACCAGGTGCAGAATGTTATGGTTTGTGTCTAGATGTCCCCCCCAAAGCCTCATGCAGTCATGGAGGTGGGCTTCTGGAGTTTATGACTGATTCATGGTCTAATGCTGGGATTATGGGCATGAGTGCTACGCCCACCCTGGGGCGGGTAGCCTGCATGTAAAATAAGGGAGGGAAATTGGTTGCTCTCTCTGGTGCTCTTGCACACGCTCCTCCCTTTTGCTCTTGCTGCTTTTGCTGCCTTCTGCTGCCATGAACTGTTGCCCTCTGCCATGTGCCACTCTGCCTTGGAGACAGCCAAGTATGGATTGAGACCTCCACAAACTGTGAGCCAAATAAACCTTTCCTTCCTTAATTTTGGATGTCAGGTATTTTGTCCCAGCAATGAGAGAAAAGTAACTGAGACAACCTATAAAGGAAAGCCCATCAGAATCACAGCTTTTCAGCACAAACCCTCAAGTCAAGAAGAGCTTGGAGTGAAATATTTCAAATTCTGAAGAAAATAACCTTCAACCCAGATTGATGTACCACACAAAACAATCTTTCAAAACTGATGGAGAAATAAAATACTTCCATGACAAAGAACATCTGAGGAAATTTATGACCACCAAATCCAGCACTCCAAAATATTCTGAATAACATTCTTGAAATAGGTAAAAAGGACTACAACTCCATGAACCCCAACAGAAGGAATCCACAAGGAAAGGCAAATAATTAAACAGAGGGAGGGAAAAAAAATAAGGGGGAGCCAACAAGAGGAAAATAACATGACAAGGATAAGTCAATACATACCAGTTTTAACCATCAATGTTAATGGTCTTATTTCACCAATGAAAAGACACAGATTGGGAGAATGGATCAAGAAGCAAGATCCAACGATGTGCTGCAAAGAAGAAACATTTTATTCAAAAAGAAATTCATAAACTGAAAGTCAAATGATAGAAAACAATACTCCATATGACAGAAATACAGAAAAAAGCAGGGGTAGCTATTCTATTTGCAGACAAATTAAATTTCAAACCAAGACTGGTTAAGAGGTAAAGAAGGTCACTACATCCTTATAATTTGAACAGTCCAAGAGGAAGAGATAACAATCATAAATATATATGCAACAAATACCTTTGCACACAACTATATAAAACAAATATTAATAGGCCTGGAAAATCAAATAAGAACTAATAAAATTGTATTGGGGGATCTCAATACTCCACTGTCACAAAAAGCCAGATCAACTATACAAAAAATCAACAATGAAATATTAGAACAGAATCAAACTTTAGAACAAATGGACTTAGTACATGTCTACAGAGTGTTCCATGCCACAACATCAGAACACACATTGTTCTCTGCTGCACATGGAATAGTCTACAAAACCGACCATATACTAGCACATAGAACATGCTTAAGTAAGTACAAAGGAACTGAAATTATCCCATGCACATTATCAGACTGCAGGGCAATGAAATTGGAAATTAATAGCAAAAGAAACCACAAAAACTTCCTAAACATATGGAAATTAACACCCTTCTGAATAACCAATGGATCGGAGATGAAATTAAAGAAGAAATTAGTTTCTACAACTGGATTATAATGACAATACAACATATTGGAACTTACGAGACAATGAAAGCATTCGTAAGGGGGAAATTTATAGCAGTAAATACCCACATCAGGAAAATAGACCAAGCACAAATAAACAACTTAATGGTGAACCTCAAAGGTCTAGAAAAAGAATTCCAGGCTAAGCCAAAAGCTCAAACAAGGGAGGACATTATAAAGATCAGAGCAGAAATTAATACATTGGAGACTAAAAAAAATATAGATAATCAGTGAATCAAAGTGTTGGTTCTTCAAAAGATTAAATAAAATTGGCAAACCCTTAGCCAACCTTAAAAAAAGGAAAGAAAAGACTCAAATCCACACAATTTGGAAGGAAAAGGATGAAATAAAAATGGACCCTATAGAAATCCAGAAGATCATCCTACTTTACAAACTTGTATTCTAATAAGATGCAAAATGGAAAATAAGTAGACAGATTCCTAGATATATATGAATTACTAAACCAGAATCAAGAAGTTATAAAAATCCTTAATAAACAAATATCAATCAATGAAATCAAAGATGTAATTAAAATACTACCAACCAAGAAAAGCCCAGGTCCTAACAGATTCAATGCTGAATTCTACAAGAAATTCAGAGATGACCTGACACCACTACTGCTCAAAATCTTTAATGAAATTGAAAGGGAAGCAATACTCCCAAGTAGATTTCTAGAAGCAAGCATTGCCCTGATACCAAAACTGGAGGACCCAAACAAGAAAAAGAATTACAGGCCAATCTCCCTAATGAACATAGATAAAAAGGCATCATTACTATACTGGCAAACAGAATGCAGCAAATCATCAAGAAGATTATACACCATGACCAAGTTGGATTCATCTGAGGGATGCAGGGATGGTTCAACATACATAAATCAGTAAATGTAATACATCATATTAGTGAAGCCAAGGACAAAAATCTTATGATCATCTCAGTAGATACAGAAAATCTTTTGACAGAGTCCAACACCAATTCATGATAAAAACCCTACAGAAAATTGGAATAGACAGTCTTTATCTTAATCTGATAAAAGGTATCTATGACAAACAGTCAACATCAAACTAATTGGACAAAAACTGAAAGCTTTCTCTCTAAAATCAGGAAGAAGACAAGGATGTCCACTGTCTCCACTCTTAATCAACATAGCCCTAGAAACTTTAGCCAGAGCAATTAGGCAAGAGAAAGAAATAAAAGGAATAACGATGGGAAAGGAAGTAGTGAAATTAACATTATTTGAATATGACATGATACTCTACATAGAAGATGCCAGAAACTCCACTAAAAAATCCTAGATTTAATGAGCAAATTCAGTAGTGTAGCTGGATACACAGTCAACATTCAAAAATAAATAGCCTTCCTGTACATGAGTAACAAAATCACTGAGAGAGAAATTATGGTAATAACACCTTTCAAAATTGCTTCCAACAAAGCGAAATACCTAGGAATCAATTTAACAAAGGACATAAATGACCTCTACTTTGAAAACTACAGTACTCTGAAAAAGGAGATTGAAGAGGATATCAGAAAATGGAAAGATATCCCTTGCTCTTGGGTAGGAAGAACCAACAGTGAAAATGGCATACTTCAAAAATTGTTATACAGATTTAATGCAATTCCAATCAAAATTCCAATAGCATATCTCACAGAATTAGATAAAAGAATTCCAAAATTCATTTGGAACCATAAGAGATTTAGAATAGCAAAGGCAATTCTGGGCAATAAATTCAAGACAGGGGGCATCACAATCCCTGACTTGAAATTATACTATAAAGCTACTGAGATAAAAAATAAAACATGGTACAGTCAAAAGAACAGACCTGAGGGTCAATGGAACAGATTAGAAGATGCAGAAACAACCTCAAAAATACTAAGCCACCTTATCTTTGACGAAGGTGCCAAGCACATTCACTGGAAGAAAGTTAGGCTCTTTAGTAAATGGTGCTGAAAAAGCTGGCTCTGCATATGCTGAAGATTAAAATTGGAAACATCTTTCACCATGCACTAAACAAAATTCAAAATGGATCAAAGATCTAAATATTAGAACAGAAATATTAAATCTCCTGGAAGATAGAATAGGTAAACGTCTTGAAGACATTGGTATAAGCAAAGACTTCATAAATAAAACCCCAATTGCACAGGAACTATCGCAAAGAATCAACATTTGGCATCTCATCTCATTAAAAAGCCTTTGTACCGCAAGAGAAACCACCAACAGAGTGAAGAGACAACTTACGATGTGGTAAAAAATGTTTGTCAGCTGTTCCTCAGACAAAGGATTATTATCAAGAACATATAAAACTCAAAAAATATCAAACCTCCCAAATTTAAAGACCCAATCCAAAAATGGACATCTGAGATGAATACAACTTCTCAGATGAAGAAATACAAACAGCAAATTAATATATGAAAAAATTTTCAACATCACTGTTCATTCCAGAAATGCAAATTAAAATACTGAGATTCCATCTCACTCCAGAAAGAATGGCTCTCATCAAGAAATCAACCAATAACAAATCCTGGAGGGTTATGTGGAAAAAGGAACACTTCTCCACTGTTGGTGGGAGTGTAGACTGGTACAACCCTGTTTAAACTCCGAGTTTAGAGTCCTTAAAAAAACTAAGATTGGAGGTCCCATTTGACCCAGCTCTTCCCCTTCTGGTTATCTTCCCAGAAGAATTAAAAACATCATACCACAGCAAAATATGTGCACCTATGTTCATAGCAGCACAATTTGTGATAGCTAAATCTTGGAAACAACACAAATGCCCATGAACTGAGGGATGGATAAAAAAGATGTGATATTTTTATGCAATGGAGTACTACTCAGCCATAAAGAAGGATAAATGAGACTTTTTTAGGTAAATGGAGGCAACTCGTGACCATACTCATAAGTGAAATACACCAGGTGCACATGTGTAAACATCGTATTGTCTCCTTAGTGTGAGAAGCTAAAAGAGGAAATAAGATCCAAAATGTAAAATGCATATTGTAAAATGGGAAGAAACTGTTCAAAATGAAAGAGAAACGGGGACAGGGGAATGGAGAAAAGAAGGAAAGGAAAAAGAAAAAATGCATATATATAAAAGATATTTAAGATAGATACACTACTAATTTCTCTTAGCTCATTGAAAAGAAAGGTTTGTACTAATATTGTTTGGGCAATTGAATGCTAATATCTTGTACTCTTTGTAACTAAATTAAAGATAACAGTATACGATGTGTTAACTATTATTATCCCCCATTATCCTATTTTGAAATTTTGTTCTATTTTGTTTTCTTTAAAATAAAAAATAAAATAATAACATAAAATAAATTGACAATAGAGTAGCTACCATGTCTAGAATTCTTTTTCTATACATTATTTTGTTGTCTGTAGTAGACACATGAGGTAAAAGTTATTATTCTAATAATGATATTGATGACACACTTTCCTTAGTTGACTTAACTACTGAAAGTTTAGAGCCAAGATTTAAACTAAATCCTTTAAATCCCTGTTTTTCTTTGATAAATACTTTCTTTACATTTAAGAAATCTAGCATGTAATGAAATGATCAAATGTGAAGAAATGAATCTGCCTACATGACAAATCAGCTGATCAGGTTTCCAATACTAGCTAATTCTCAGATGATTTCAGACAAAATTGCAAGTTAGGCTATGATGGTTTTAATTTAGGACTCATTGGGTTCTTTATCCAAAACACTGAGTTTATTGTGTTTCAAATGTAAATGAAGAGAGTAGGTAAAGTTAATGAAGCATAAGAGAGATTTTTTTTCCCAGCTTGCTTTATGTCACAACAGGTTTTTTTCTTCCTTATTTCTTCTGTTTTATATAATTTACTTTTAGGTTGTACGTATTAGAGAATCTTTATGTCTTTATTGAGTTGGGCATAAACTTCTAGTGCATTATTTTCAAACCAATAGACAACTGCAGTTAATACATAGTTCTGATTTTGTGGTCAGAGTGACATTTACATTAGAAATATTGTCTTTGATAGTTACTAATACCCATACATATGGCTACCTGAAGATTGCTTGGAAATAAAGAAATTTCAGAACTGGACAATTTCTTAGAAGTAATTTATTGAATTATATTTGTATGTTATTCCTCACAGCTAATACTGTATGTGGAACTGTTATTGATTTTTTTATCTTTTTATTATTATTTAAATGAAATGTCATTTGAGGAAAATTCTGGAAATTTTCTACCTCTATACTTATGAGGACTATATGAAATACTTCACGACAATCACTTTAGAATAATAAATTATGTTGCACTGTTTGAATTTTATAACAACTTTTTCTAATCTAAATTTAATTAAATTTGTCAGATGACTAAATACAGAAATCTTTCTTAAAAATGCATTATACTTTAGAATATACACACAAAATAGGACAGAATTGAAGTCAACTACTCTAATAATTCTTAAATTTTTCCTCAATGTACTTGAAGGACATGGCCATTAAGATGGAGAATCATTAAAAAATTATTTTCTTGATAACACTATGATTTTGAGATGAAATAACATTTCAGTATGCCTTTATAATTACTATCGCAAGTACATCTAATATTTCTTCCTGACATATTATGCCAGAATCCATGTAATAATCACAGATTTAGAAAAACCCATTTATTTTCCTGAAGAGCAAAATCAAACATTTTTGTGTCACAACAGCCCTTGAATTAACCAGATTTGTAATCATCAAATTTCCACACTTCTTTTTAAGTAAGTTAATAAATCTCCTTATTGCTTGTGCTTATTTGATAAATTTTCTGTTAGTTATTTTAAGCTATTTTGAGTTGGTTGTGATACTTAGATTCAAATGCATTTTGAATGTTACTTAGTATTAGGGGTTGGAAAATTTTTTTCCCTATACTAAAAAAAACATAGAGAAAGAGAGAAAGTGAGGGAAAGGAAGAAGAAGAAGGAGGAGGAGAAGGAGGAGGAGGAGGAGAAGAAGAAGAAGAAGAGATAGCTAGGGAAGGGAAAGGAAGGGAAGGGAAGAGGAGAGGAGAAGATGAGAAGAGAAGCGAAGAGAAGAGAAGAGTTGAGTTCTGAAATCCAACAGGGTGGAGGGTGAAAATATTTAGTGTTTGAGACTAATATCTAAAGTTATATTTATAGACATTATAATTTAATGAGTTCTTTCAGAAGCAATATGAATATTCTTTGAAATAACCTCTTTATAATAATTTTAATGATGATATAAAAAATGACATTTGCAAAGAGACCTGCACATATAATATTTTTAGTTAAGGAGATCTGCTTAACATTGTTAAATAATGTGAAATGGATCGTTTCTCAAATGAAAATATTATGTTTTTGCATTTAATATGCTTAAGTTTATCTTCATTATCTTGTGCTGCTACTCATTCTTATGCTTACTCTAGGCTGAAATAGACTTGAAAATTGTATGATGATTCTTTTTTTGTCTTTTATGGAAATGGAAATAAATAATTTGAGATCTATGAAATCATTTCTTTTATTCTCATTCTTCCAAATTGTACTTGAATTTTCTGATCTTGCAAGGAAAATATCTGATAAAGAGAATATTTTACAGTAATTTAGTTTTCCAGACCCTCAAGTCCTTTAGTCCAGTATCATATTTAGAGCTTATAAATCTCTTGTCTGAAAAATATCTGCAGCTTCTAATTTATTATGGCACATTTTGCAGAAGTGTCTGCAAAACTGTGTAGGAATATCGTTCAGTATTGACTGAATCCTCCTAAACAGTGTGGCTGAGATGTGCCAGAAAATACCTCCTACCACCTTAGGATTTCTTTATTGCTTGTCATATGATCTATAATTTCTCTTTTATGGAACTGTTCTTTATTGGTTTAAAAGATTGTTGTTTATAAGGATTTAACCTCTTAAAACTGAAAAGCATAAATTAACAATTCATGCATTAGTTAAGCAAAAGTTAAAATCAAGGAGAAATAGAAGGGAAATCTAAAAGAGATTTTAGCAGTATTTCCAGGACATGATATGAGGGCAGAGAGTTAGTGATTCAAACACAAACTTCATATATTCTGCTTGAAGCTTGAGAAAATTACCAGGCTCAGGAATTTAAAGTCACTGCAGAAGGGTATTTCTTTGTGGATCAGAAGGCATTTCCCAAACAGGTTTCTTTGGTCCTCAGATAAGGGATTCTCACATTTTAATGTATTTAAGTATCAAATATATACATTGTTTAAAGTGATAGTTTTCTGTTTGAGGATATGGCTCTGTAGTTAAGTGCTTTCTTCTCATTTTTGGGGCCCTGAGTTTAGTATTCAGCAACACAAAAAATAGTAGCCCTCTGTTCCCATTTACAGATGTGTTTTGAAGTTATACTATTATATAAAATCTCAGCTACACATGAGTGCTCTGGGATGAGCACAGGGACCTATTATTAAGATGTTCTTCAGTTGATTACAAAGCCAGTGGGATGCCCAGCACACTAAGGCAATTTCAGCTTAGAATCAATTCCCTAATTGGTCCTGAAATACCTTATAGTACAGAAGGGGAAGACAAGAAATACATGATATATAAACAAGACAGACTATGACCAGAGTTAGAAAGATAATATATTCAGGAGAGAATATTCAATTTGGAAGATCAGGGAAAACTGGATAAACATGATCAATTTTGAGCAAGGAATTATTTTAAAGATAAATGTAGCAAACATCAAATAAATATAAAATTGTTAATTAATTTTCTAAGTTCCATAATAGACCCTCAGTATCCACATGCTGGCTCCTGATGACTGAACCACAAAGCCCCACCCTTTCTTTAAAAATTTTCATTACCTGACACTTCTTTTGCCCACAAAATCTTAACTCACTTTGTGTCACCCACTTTCAGGAATGAGATCATTGAATATCTAACTAATCTCATAAACTATTAATGAATGTTGCCATTAAAAATGGTTCCAATGCCTTAGCTCATAATATGACAACACAGACATAATAACCTCTTGAACAGGCTGGAGTTAGGTTGGGAAAAATTTTGGCCAAAAGAACCTCAAATACCTCTAAAATTATATTGAAGAGAATAGTCTTACAAAAATATACATTATACACTGAGATGATCATTATTTGTCAGTTCACGAAAAATAATATGGAGTATTTAAAAGAATGCAAACAATCTTTCTTTTTTATTGGGGTATATTCGTAATGCACAATAAGATTAATTTTGGCTCAGTATATTGGTACATACTTATATCACACATTGATTATTTTCATCCATTTTACCTCTCTCTCCC
This sequence comes from Erethizon dorsatum, assembly GCA_028451465.1. Lineage (NCBI taxonomy): Eukaryota > Metazoa > Chordata > Mammalia > Rodentia > Erethizontidae > Erethizon > Erethizon dorsatum. The sequence goes on along the minus strand of CM051842.1, from coordinate 78,382,960 downwards.
ATTCTTCCCTCATCCCACTATTATCCTTCCCTGTCTCTAAAAGGTTACCTTCTAAACTGTCCTTCTTAATTTCTAGGTTCCAGTATATGATGTAAAGATTTTAAAAGTTATAACTGCTATCCACAGATAAAGACAAATCTGAATAAACAGAAATGTTTGTAACTTTTCTTAGGTATATAAGAAAATTTAGGTCATAGGGCAGTTAACTGCAAGAAATTGGAGAAAGAAGCAAATACAAATAATCATAACTTAGAAGAGCAGACACTGAGAATCAGAAGCTTGCCACTTGAGCTAGTTCCAACATAAGAAATCTTAAAATGTGATTACCATATTGCTGGAGGTATCGGGTTGATAAATTTGAATATTAAAAATCCAGGTGTCCCATATTTAGGTGTAATCTCCATGCCTCCCTGATTTTTACTTCCATATATATTCCCCACCACATTTCTGTAAAGGCATACACTAAATGAAAAATCCCTTCATGCCAGAGTAGAAATATTGTCATTTTAAAGCATGTACAAAGCCTTCTAATCTTAATACAAAGCTTCCCACTGTGAAATATTTTTAATTTTTTAAAATTTTTATTAGCACATTTTTGCAGTACATAATGATTACATTTATCATGGGTAGTTGGTACATGTACATAACACAGCTTAATTCAATTTACATGCCCTTCTCCTGATCTCTATCTGCTTTCCTCTGTTGTTGATCTCTTTCTAATTTGTAAAATATCTATCTCCCTGTTTCCTTCTATGTTTTATTTTGCTTTTTAATTTATTTATATTTTGAGTTTACCATATAAGAGGAAACATGCAATATTTAAGTTTGGGTGTCTGATTTATTTCACTTAATATAATGTTCTCATGGTACATCCATCTTCCTAAAAATAACCCAAATTAATCATTCTTTTTAGCAGACAAGTACTCCATTGTGTATCAAGACAACATTTCTTTTATCCATTTGTCTGTTAATTAGCATATAGGCTTCTTCCAAAATTTAGTTATTATGAGTTATGTTGCTATAAACATGGGTACACATGTATCACTATACTATGATGACTTTGAATCTGTCAGGAAGAAATATAGAAGGGAAATAGCAAGGTCAAATGGATCTTATATTTTTACTTTTTTGAAGAATCTTCATATTGACTTCCATAGTGGCTGTGCTAGTTTATATTCCCACCAATGATGTAGAAAAGTTTGTTTTTTCCTGTAGCTTTGCCAGCATTTGTTATTATTTGATTTCTTGATGATAGCTATTCTTTCTGGAGTAAGATGAATTCTCAATGTTGTTTTAATTTGCATTTCAATAATTGCCAGAGTGGATGGACATTTCTCATGTATTTATTCCCCATTTGTATTTATTTTATTGAGAAGTGTCTACTCATTTTAGTTACCCATTTTATTGGGTTTTTTTATAATCAGGGATCTATTTCTTTTTAATTCTCCCTATATTCTACATATTTGACCTCTGTCTAAGGAGTAGTAGTCAAACATTTTTTCCCATTATGTAGTTCTCTTTAATCTGCTGGTTGTTTACTTTGCTGTGCAGAAGTTTTTAATTTAATATAATCCCATTTGGTAATTTTTGTTAATTCTTTTGTAATTGGTGTTCTGTTCAGGAAGTCCTTGCCTATATCTTTGTCTAAGGTCTAATTTCCTTTTACTTATTACATAAAATTTGAGATGAAGGAGGGGTAAAAGAAGGAAGGGTTAAGGAAAAAAAGGACAAATGGAAACAAAGTTTTTGTAAATAGTGTGGGGAAGAGGGGTAGATGGGAGGGGAGGGAAAAGGGAACAAAATAGAAGAATCAAGATATATCATGTAGAGGTACAAATTCTCTATGATTGTTGGGGACCACAAATTATAAATTGAGTCTAGGGGATGTCAAGGCTTGTCCTTGTAATGCCCTTTGACCCAGATTGTAATGCAGAAAATCCCTGCTCTTTACTGGTCCCAGCTGGAAGCCCTAGGGCTAGTGAATGCTGTGGCTGCTCACAAGGCAAGATAAGACCTGCTGAAGATGATAAGGCACCTGGGGAAAGTGCAGTTTCCTCATTGTCAACCTGTCTCACCCTTGAAAGCATATGTTAGAATAAAAGAGAGATAAGAAAGTTCTAAAATATATAATCTTCATTTTCATTGTAGGAAATGAGGGAAAGAGAGTAGCAAATTAAATCTAAATTAAACACAAGAAAAGAAATAATATAAGTAGATCATAATTCAAAGATATTTTAAACAGGAATTCTATAAAGTTAAGTTGGTTCTTTCAAAAAAATAAAATGATACATTTATAATCAGGCAATCTAAGGAAAAAAGAGAAAAGATACAAATTTACTAATATCAGAAATAACAAATGCCATCATTACTGATTCCATAGATATTAAAATATTAATAAAGGAATATTATGAATGACTGGACTCCATCAAACCTTTTAAATAGCTAATCTGTGAAAGACACTTTTGAGTCATTTGTAGGAAATTGGTTGCACCTACAGAACATATTAAGTGAAATAAATCTGACTCAAAAAATTAATTATCACATGGTTTATCTTATATGAGGAAACAAATTACCAATAAAGATAAAAATAAAAGATAGCTAACAGAAAGAAGGGAGGTAAATCTTACTCAAAGGTGAAAGGGATTATGAGGTGGAGGAAGGAGAAAGGGAGGGGGAGGTAAATGGGATGAAAAAATGAATTAAGATGTGCTATATACATGTACCAACTCCACACAAAGAATGGAAACATATGTACTGCAAATATACAAAAAAGGAAGAGAATCAAGAGATGTATGGAGGGAGGAGGGAAGGAAAGGAAACAGAATGAGAAAGAGGAATTAAAATGTACTATGTACATGTACCAATTCCTCACAAGTAATGTAAACGATGTTTACTACAAGTGTATACCAATAAAAAATGAATAATATAGAATGGAAATGAAAGCATAAACTGGGAGAAAATATTTGCTAAACATATATCAAATAAAGGACAGGTACCCAAAATATACAAAATGTTCAAAATTCCGCAATAAGAAAACAAACACCTGAATTAGAAAGTAGGTAAGATATCTCTAATGACAATTTACCAAAAAAGATAGACAGATAGCAAATAAGTATAAATAAATGTGTTACATTGAATCTATCAGGGAACTACAAATTCAAACTACAGAGAGGTTTAATTGCACACAGATTAGAATTGTTAAAATTCAAAATATTGACATCAAATTATTGGCAGAGTTATCAAATAATAAGAATGCTCATTAATACTTGGTAGGAGTGCAAAATATTACAGACCAGTTTGCAAGACAGTTTGGTAGATTTGTAGAGGACTAAACATTATTGTCATAAGCAATCACTCTCTTTTCAAGCAACATTTTTAAAACTTTCCCAATCTTGGAAGCAGCAAAAATGCACCTAAATTGGTGAACAAAGAAAGTGTTACATCAATTCAATGGCATGCTATTCTACAATAACTGTAGGTGAACTGTGAAGCTATGAAATACTGTGAAGAGAACTTGAATGTATATTGCTGGGTGAAGAAAATTGAATCTGAAAAGTCCACTTACCATGTAATTCCATCTACATGATATTTGGGGAAAGGCAAAACTATGAAGAAAATGGAAAGATAAGTGGTTGCCAATGTTTTGTGGAGAAGAGTTGGGTGTGCAGGCAGAGCACAGAAGACATTTTAGGGTAAGCAGTGAAATTTCTAAGTGCTATAGTACAAGCAGGTACATGATATACATTTGTTAAAACCTACACATTTATCAGCACAAACAGTGAAACTTAATGTAAACTGTAGACTTATTTAATATATTAACGTTGAACTATCATTTGAAACAAATGCATTGCATTAATAAAACATATTAAAAACATAGGGAAAATTATGAAGGGAAAGGGTCATACTTGAATTCTCTGTCCTGCTCAACTTTTCTGTAAACTTAACTCTTCTAAAAAGTCAATTTTAATCTACATGAATTTTCTGATATTTTACAGTCCTTAGAAAGTTACCTATGTTTTATCCTAGAATTTTGGGGAGAGGTTTGTTTTTCTGATTTAGTCTAGTCTTGACTCCATGAACTATTTTAAATCCTAATGTTTACACTTAATCAGTCTCCTGCTTTAGCTTTTTACAGCCTCCCATCCACAAAATTAGCAAATCTTAATCTTAGAATCCAAGCAAATGCTTTATAACAATCTATAGTATTTTTTTCCTTTCATGTTTATTTTGCTCTGTTTGCACGCTTTAAATACAGTAATACTAATGTCTCCTCCACATCTAGCTTGTAATATATTGCGCTCAATACCAACTATGATGGAAAGAAAAATAAATGGTTGTAACTCTGTTCACTGATCTTTTCTGTTTATTATTTCTGTCTCAGATAATTATTACTTAATATTTAAACTGGGCATGGTGGAGCACAAATGTAATCCCAGCACTCAGGAGGCTGAGACAGGAGGGTTGCCACAAGTTCAAAGCCAGCCTGGACTATAGAATGTGTTCAAAACCAGCCTGGACTACACAGTGAGACCCTGCCTCAAAAAACTAAAAACAAGTAAACAAACCAAAAGACTAGCTTTATGCAGTGGCAGTATCATAGCCAATGAGGTTTATTTGAGTTGTTGTTATTGCTAATTGAAAACAACCCCCCAAAAAACCTAATATTTAAAGTCCTCATGGGATTTACCTGATTATGATTCACTATTTTCTCTCAATTAACAAGGATGTGATGGAAAATGACATGGTTTGGACTATGGAACAGAATTTGAAAGGTTCCACTTCTATTCTTTTTCTTTCCATAAAGAATCTTAGTAACTTTAGACAAGAAACTTTTATTCCATTTGTAACCTTCTGAGAGATGCAAATGCCATATACTGGTTATTAGGGTCACCCTCATAGCCTTTCTACCTGTAATGCTCCTCAAAACAAAGTCTGTAGAGATAGGAATACTATTGAGTAATTTGAAATTTTGCTAGTCTTAGTTTTATTGTATTGATGGAGTATAGATATGTCTTTATATTATCCTAATTGTATAAAAGTGTCTCATCTATTTTTATCATGACTCTTTCCAAAATCAGTGTGAGTTATGGCATTAATTGCTAGAATATGACAGTGGTTCATATGTGTTTCACTTTGATCGGACTACAGAACAAATCATTGTGAATTTACAGAAAAGGTACTACTGCTTATACATAATTCTTTTAAATGATTTTGTAACCTAAAATTATCTGAACAAAGAATAGGGAAATGTATTTCTAAAGGATGAGTTATAGAATGTGGGTTGAATTGATATCTAGTGGCCCATGGAGGTTTCAGTTTTTCTGGTATTCACATGGTAGGATTGTGCTAACGAATTTATATGCTCTGTGTAAAGGTGGGAACTGCTATTCATTCCAAGTTAGCTCACTGTTTAAATAAATATCTGGGTCAAACAAAATATAGATGTGAGACTAATTCTGGACATGAGATCATCTAAAATTTCAATGTGCTTTCTGAATATTTTCTTAAACTTAAAGCACACATTTTGCCCATTGAATTATGGCTGCAATTAGGGACTGGAAACAAATATAGTAGATTTCTGGACAGAGTTATATAAGAAAGAAAATTAATATTTTTGTCTTTCAATATCTTTGTCTTTTGAAGTTTTATTGATAAGAAAAAGAACCTGAATTAATCAATAATAGCTTTTTAAACATAAACTGATATTTAAAGAAATTATGTACTCATTAAAATGCAATTGGTACAAAATATGTGAAAATAGACATATTTTTCCCACCTAGAACCCTTGGCTACCGTTCCAGAAATATCCAATGCTTAGTCCATTATGTATCCTCTAAGAGTTTTTTTAATAGATTATTATTATAACGCACTGTGCTCTACAACAAGTTATATTCACCCAATGCCATTATATTTCCTCATGAAAAGTAAAGTAGAAAAAAATTACAAAAAGAAGTGTATGTTAAATGATGCAGACTTTGACCCCAGGAGTTAGTGAGAGTACACCAAGAAGTACAATTGATGATATAGTTTGGCCTAATACAAATATATATGTGATGTGTAAATATTTTCTAATATTAAACTCAGAAATACCATATAAGATGCTGTTTATTTTACTTTTGTGTATAAAAGTAAACAGCAAAAGGATCTAATACGCATATCATCTTCTTAGGGAACATCAGAGAAAGGACTTACTACTTAATGTAATTTGAGCAAAACTGTCCAGGTAGTTATTGGTGGAGACAGGTAGGATCTAATATATACAAATATCCACAGTTGAATATTCAGTTAATTATACATACAAAAATACACCTCAAGCTTTAATTCATGGGTTTCTAAGTTTTTCTGTCTGTTTTGTTGGTTAGTTTGTTAGTTCTTTTTTAACTAAGAAATTTTCTTTGCTGATATAGCATGTATTTTCATTAGTGAAACCAAATATATATATTTAAGAATTGTAATCAAGTCTGAAAATGAGTGATCTAATAATTATCAGGCTTAAGGAAAAATAAACTGCAATATAGAGTGATTTCCCCCTTATAAAAGCCTGCTTGAAACTTAGATTTCTTGACCAAATCTGTTTGAAAATAGATACAAAATCTCAGAACTTTAGCAATATAAAACTTTAAATAATTATAGTCTTAAGAATTTTCTTATTCCTATGTCTGCCAGATTGAACTAATCTTGAAAAAGAACATTGAAAGAAAAAAATTAATATTTCTTTATAGTAGACAAAATACAAACTACATTAGAAGACCATATGCTATTCAATAGTGTTGGCATTTATTCAAGATTAAATAGGATGCTTTAAAAGAGATAGTTATAGTTTAAATGACTGCTAGTTGGGTCTAGATGAAAATATCAGTGTTATAAATAAGAACCAAAAATATCATGTCCTTAAAAGTCCAAAACTAGCTTTTGGGAAGCAACTTATTTTTATAAAGTTATACAGCAATAGAGCTAATAAAATGTGTATCTTATAATGTGACAACTACTAAAATCAAACCAATTACATTAATATTGAGCAGGAAAGCACAATATATAATTTGATCAATGAAAATACTAGTTGTCTTGGTCCATAGTTAACAACAGTTAGGAGATAAAGACTTTTGAACATCACCAAAATAATTGATTAAATAAAAAGTTCTAAATATTGGTGGAAACAAAAATTTGGTGCCATACTTTTGTTTTGTAGAAATGAAACATGCAAACAATAAAAGAAATAACTAATGACACACTTTCAAAATTTGAACATTTTTCTTGAATTTTTGACCCCTAAGAGGTAAGATAGGGTGAGGTAGGATGAAATCACTCTTTTGTCACTGTATTAGTTGGTGTTGCATTGTTATAGCAAATTATATGAGGCTAGATAACTTACAAAATAAAGAGGCTTATTTGGCTCATGATTCTAGTGATTGGAGTCTCCAACACAAATACACTGGCATCTTAACCTTCTAGCTGTATCGCCACATGACAGTAAAGGAAATAGGGAAATAGCCACCTGTATAAGATAGAAAAACAAAAAAGTGTCAGGATATCTGGGAATCAACTCACAATACTAATCAAGTAACATGATAGCTAGAAGTTTTGTAAGATGGAATTAATCCATTGATGAGGTTGGCACCTCCTTAGCCTAATTACTACTGACTGATCTACCTCAAGTAGTCTACCACCTCTTATTTTTGGAGGGGATTCTAGATATTGGACCCAGGGCCTCACCCTCACACATGCTAGGCAAGTACTCTCTCTACCACTGAGTTATAATCCTCAGCCCACAACATCTCCTAATGTTAAGGATCAAGCTTCCTCAACTGGAAAAGCACACTGAGTAAAAGAGGGTTATTTAAAAAAAATTATTTATTAAGGCAAAATTTACATAACATAAGATTAAGTCTCTTAAATGAACAATTTAGTAATGTTTATTTTCTATCTTTTGTTAGCAGCACCTCTATCATGTCCCAAAACATCTGCATCATTTCACAGTAAAACTCTACCTATTAAGAAATTTTTTCTCATATTTTTCCCCCTTCTCAGCCTCTGCTTCTCAACAATCTTCATTTTGCCTCTACTGATTTGTTTATTGTGAATACCTAATATAAATGTAATCATATAATATATGACATTGCATGCTTTGTTTCATTCACTTTAATTTAATAATTTTGAAGTTAAATTATATTGTAGCATGTAACAATATTCCATTTATTGCTCAGTAATATTCTGTGGCAGGCATATACCACAATGTTTATCAATTCATTTTTTTTTGATGTACATTCCATTTGTGTCCACTTTCTCTCTGTTGTGAATAAGGCTGTCATGTACCTCTTTGAGCACCTGTTTTTAATTTTTTAAGAAATATGCCTAGAGGTGGAATTGGAGGTTCATATGGTAATTTTATGTTTAACTTTTTTGAGAAACTGCCAATCTGTTTTGCACAGCACAGAAGCTAAGTTACTGTATGAAAGTTCTAGTTTGTCTACATCCTAGTCAACACTTGTTATTCTTAGCTTTGTAAAAAATATCTATAACTGTTCTAGTGGGTGTGAAGTGGTACTTTATTGAAATATTTGTATTCATTTTTGTAAAGGCTGGTGAGAATGTAATGGCTTGTTCTCTTCTGCCTTTATTATTTTTAGATACTTGTTTCTTTGAGACAAGTTATCATTGTGTTGCCTCAGCTAGCCTCTAACTCATGATCCTCCTTCCTCATCCTCCTATGAAGCTAGGATTCCAGAAATGTGCCACTGTACCTGGATAGAATTTTTAAGCATCACTGTGGTATAATTCATGTGCAAAAACATTACACATTTTTAATGTATACATTTTTATGAGTTTCGATATGTATGTATGATATAGGAGATAGGGTGTGGCAAAGCTGGCAAGGAAAATAAGTGGAACCTGTCAATTATACGATCCTAGGGCACCACTAAATAATTCCCAGGACACGACATATGGAACTTTTTACAGCTTCCATGAGATGTGGACTGCATATAAAGATGCAGATGCCATTAGGAGCCTGCTATCATGACTTTTTACTATAGTCCACTTTGTATTTCTAGACAAGGCTATACTTTTAGTTTTGCTTTTGTCTTTCCTTTTTTCAGCCCGTTTGCTCCACAGAGCCAGCTTTTCTCTTATCCCTTCACCCCTCACTTTTCAAATAAAGTTTTGTTATTATTTTTGGCTTATTTCATCCAATTCTTTGTTTGAGGCTAAAAGAAACTTGAATATGTTTAATAGGCAAGCCATTTCTAAAAAAACTACCTGATAACATTTTGATGAGTCACCCAGGAAGTAACATTTTAGCATGGCCAGCCAAAAATAAATACATAAATAATAGAACATTTTGGTGTGGTCAGCCCCTAGATAAAATCTCAGGTACTGGACACCAAGGTAAAGCCCATGTTGGACAAAATATTTGTTTCTACAGTGAGGCATGTTTTCAGCTTCTCTCCCTCTTTCTCTTGCTCTCTCCTCTAAACTGGGAATTGGGAGACTTTTCTTAAGGTGCCAGGGAGGGTGTCTCATTGCTGAGACAAAATATCGAATGCCCAAAATTAAGGAAGGAGAAGTTTATTTAGTTCACAGTTTGTAGAGGTTTCAGTCCATAATCAGCTGACTCCAAGTCAGAGGGACAACTGTTCATGTTAGTGGAAGACAGCAAAAACAAGATCAAAAGGGGAACAGCAAACTTCTCTTCTGTTCCTTATATTGTGTACAGGCCACCCACCCTCGGGCAGGTGTAGCACTCACACCGATCTCAGCACTAGCCAATGAACCAATCACAAACTCTAGACTCAGCCACCTCTGAAAAGCCCACCTCTCCCATGATCACATGAGGCTTTGGGGTGACTTCCAGACACAAACCATAACAGGGGCTTCCTGGCCTGGCCATGGGGAAGGTGAAAGGGAATGTATACTTTTTTTTTCTTTCTAGCCTTTTAGATTCCCTCTCTGGGTGTGAATTGTTGTCTACATGTATGTTTGTTCTGTATTTTGCTGCCCTTTTTGGAAATTAGCCTGAACTTTGCTTACACTAGTTTGTAAAATGTTTGTGTTTTGGTCAGGGGTGCCACCATGTTATCTTGCCACCTGGCCAGCAGCCATAATGCCTTGCTATGTGGCCAGCTACAATCTTGTCTTGTTGTTTAACTATACATAACATTTATGTGTGCATGCATCACCAGCTGTCATCATCTTACTTTTTCTTTCTTTTTTATATTTTTTATAACTGCCTTTACAAGCTAAGCCTCTGATTTTAAACAGAATATAGGTTTGTGAAAACAAGAGAGGAAACTTTTTCTTTCTTCCCATGCAAAAAAGAAAAACTGTATATTTCCCCTTTAAAAACGGGAAAACTTTGGGGTTTGGAACTACAACTGGAGGGCCACAGCAAACCTATGCAAATGCAAGTATATATGGTGGGCCCACAGACAACACTGGAGGTCTGCTCCCATCCCAGTGAGGTATGACCCCTTTTACCATAGCTCTGGAGAAAATAATACAGTCACAAGAAAAAAAAATCTTGTCCATTTTAAAATGCCCAAGGCTTTTGGCCAAAACCAAGAACCAGATAAGCTGAACAGCAGTGGGTAGGGCACTGCTACCCACTTCTTGTAGGTGTACATCAGCAGCAGGAACAAGCCCTGTGGGGGCACAGAGCTGCTGGGCAGGGGAGCGCAAGGGTCTTAAATCCAACTGATCCATGACAAATTGCTGTGTGGCCCTCTGGCCTGCCTGCTAGAGACAAAAAGGAACTAAAACTCTACCAGCACTCACTGCTCTTTCTGGCCCAAATGTCTGCTTGAGACCATAGCCACCTGGCTTTTATGGTTCCCTGTGTAAATGCAAATAAGTTAAAGACCTATCCCCATGCCTAAGCAGAACAGCATTTTATATTTAAAAGCTAATTAAAGTGACTGTGAGTATATAAAAACAGAGTATCCCAGTTCTTAGTCCTTTCAGCACCAGAGTAAGTGCAAGAGCTGTTTTTCCCATACAGTCTAAGAGTGGTTCAAATAAGTAATTAAAAGAACTTTGCTTGGGGATGTTCTGCCATTACCTCATGGGAGTTTAAACTAGGCAGGCCAATGGATGGCCCTTGTCCCTAAGGAGTTAATGGGCCTCCAATATGGAGGAAAAAAGCCCTTAAGGGACTTTCTTCTGGGCATCTGTGTTCTCCATACCAGTATTGCCCTAGGGTCCAGACAGAGACATCTGTTGAAAGCTGTGTGAAGTCTCACCAATAGGCATTTGTGGACTTCAGGTCTCCTCCTTATGGATTGGATGCAACCTTAAGAGTGAAGGCCTAGCTGTCTCATTCTCTCCATAGGTCCAAATACAAACAGGTGGGAAATCTGTTAGATCTCATCACCACACAGATTCCACTGACTTCAACACTAGGTGGTATACTTGATGAATAGGACAGGTTTGATCATCGCATGAAAAAAGAAAACCTTATCTACTATTTCAATAGTGTCTGAGAATAGTATGAACTGGGAGGTGATAAAAGATGAATATGGGATGGTACTTGAAACTATGACATTATTCTTCACTTATAATGTTACTGCTTAAAACACAAAAGGTGGAGTAAAATGTATAATGTTCAGAATTTTGTGAATCTATATCACAGGAAATGCTAAAAAACTGAGAGGAGTGCCCTGCAATGGAACCCCCATTTGTCTTTCAGGAGGATGTGGTTCTCCCTGACCTGCCTGATGATAGAGCAATACCTCTTCTACCTCTCCCTTATAATCCTCATACTGATAAATCAGGTCCATCACTCCCCCAAGTGATCAGGAGACTCCATTAGATGCTAGTACCACAGAGGTACCCAACACTGCTCAACTTCCTCAGCAGCCTCCTCAGGCAGATCTAAGTTCTACTATGTGCACACAGACAGCTTTAATCCCCACAGGTTGAACCCAAAGTGGTGTTTCCTACTACTCTGGTTCACAAGTTGTCCTGTCACTAAGAAAAGTTCCAGGGATGTGAGGAAATATTTGAGTGCAATTTCCTTTTGCAGTTGCAGATGTCCAGCAATGCAAAGAATGACTAGGCCAAATATCAAATAATACTAATAAGTTTGCAGGTGGGTTCCAAACTTTGACCCTTGCTTTCAACTTTTCATGGCAAGATGGCAATTCATCTTGACCACTTGCTGGATCTCAGATAAAAGACAAAGCATCCTATAAAAGGTTAGATGCTATGCTTTAAAAAGAGAAGGAAGCCACCCCAGTGAAGCTACTCTCCCCTTAACAGAGCCAAACTGGAACTATAATACTCAGCATGGGCTAGAAATGATGCCCAGTGTGCTACCTACCCTTATTATGGAGACAAAAATTGCATTAAAAATCTGTTAATTATGATAAAGTGAATGGGGTCTTACATGACACAGAGTAAAATACAGCTTTGTTTCATAACCAAATAACAGAGGCCTTCTGCAAGTATACTAATGTAGCTCCACCTTCCATGGAGGGAGACTCACTAATGGGACAAAATTTCATGTGTTAGTCAGCCCCAGATATCTGACATAAGCTAAAAAATCTTCAGATGGTGTCACAGACAACTATGGTAAAACTGCTGACACAGCCTATTGTGTTCAACAATTGGGACCCAGAGGAGAGAAAAAAGAGAAAGGTTAAGATTATAGCTATTGCAATTGGTAATGATTTAAGCCCACCCAGTTTTCTGAGGAAATATCCAGGGACAACTGTGAAAATGGTTTCTGTTTCAAAGGCAAAGGACCTGGACACTGGGCATGAGATTACACCAAACATACACCTGGGCACCACTCTGTATATAAGACAGTTGCTGTGCCTAACCCATGGTACTGGAGGTTTGACTTTTCCTGCTCCCAGAGGGTCCAGCCAAAATCTGCATTTCTTGCTCTGACAATGCAAGAGGCCCAGGGGAACCTGAAGTGACTATCCAAGGACATCACCATCTTCTCTAAGAAACCATGGGTAAACATGGATGTCATAGGTGAGACAGTTCAGTAGTTTATTGATATAGGGGCAGCCCATTCTGTTTTGATTTCCTTCTCTGGAAAACACTCTAAATCTATAGCCATAGTTGAGGTCAAAGGACCCCTATTTAGAGAGTTGGTACTCCTCTTCTGACATGTTACTTTGGAGGTCAAATGTTTACCCATGGGATTCTAATTGTCCCACAGTGTCCTACTCCATTGCTAGAAAGAGATTTATTAACAAAATTGGGGCAATTCTAAAATTCTGGTGAAGGCCAAAGCAGATTTTACTTGCTGGAACTACACAAGGTCTCCCTGAACAAATTACCCAACAGGTAAATACTGCTGTATAGTATAAAGGAATATCTGGTAGAGCAAATTCAGCTATGTCATTAATTATAAGGCTAAAAGACCCCAGCTGATTTACTATTTGAAATCAGTATCCAAGCAAGGAAGAGGTAATTAAAGGCCTCCAGGCACTCATAGACATATTTCTCAAATATGGCCTTTTGAAGCCTTGTCAATACCCTTGCAATAATCATGCAGTTTTTATCCTCCCATGATTGGCTTATTTCATTTAACACAATGCCTCCAGGTTTAGCTTTTTTATTCCAAATGACAGGATATTCTATATTGTTAAAGACAGAGCAATGTTTCATGTATGTGTGTGGCTTTCTAAATTTCTCAGTCACTTATGTTAGCCCTTAAAGTACCCTTCATCGTGGTTGGAATAAATACAGTAATTTGTGAAAAAGCTATAGTCTGCTTCCTTTGGAACCAGAAAAAAGGATTCTAAACTGTAAATGCAGGGTGCTGTCTTCAAAATCAGTTGAGAAATAGGGACAGAATAGGGTAAGGCAAGTAAAATCAACACAAAGTTTTCCTACAATTTTAAGCATATTTTTTCTTGATTCAACATTCACTTCATTTCCTCTGTGCCATGTAAGGCCCTATTCACTTTATCATAATTAACAGATTTTTAATGCAATTTTTGTCTCCGTAATAAGGGTAGGTAGCACACTGGGCATTCTTTCTAGCCCATGCTGAGTATTATAGTTACAGTTTGGCTCTATAAGGGGAGAATAGCTTCTCTGGGTAGTTTCCTTCTCTTTTTAAAGCATAGCTTCTAACCTTTCATAGGATGCTTCTCTTTTTAAAGTATAGCTTCTAACCTTTTATAGGATGCTTTGTCTTTTATCTGAGATCCAGCAAGTGGTCAAGATGAATTGCCCTCTTGCCATGAAAAGTTGAAAGCAAGGGTCAAAGTTTGGAACCCATCTGCAAACTTATTAGTGTTATTTGACATTTGGCCTAGTCGTTCTTTGCATTGCTGGACATCTGCAACTGAAAAAGGAAATTTCACTCAAATATTTCCTTACATCCCTGGAACCTTTGACTGCTTTACAGAGTTATGGCAAATTTGGCTCTAACATTTTCTCCATATTATTTATCTGTATTTTGTTTTTGTTTTATTTTGATATTTTGTGAAAAGCAAAGGCTTCCTATTCTGCCATTTTACTGATGTCACAAAATATGAGAGGGCTATTTTTTTAATGTGGTTACTGGGAGTCGAACTCAGGACCTCGCGCTTGCCAGCAGGTGCTTGTGCCACTGAGCCATATCACCAGCCCAAGAGGGCTATTTTCAAATGGAAGAAACAAGAATATTTTAAGGCTGAAAGAAAGTCAATAGAGAGGTAAAGATTGAATATAAGAAAAGAATAAGATAAAATTGATGAAGCAAGTTCCCAGAAGAGCTGAGAGCTAAATGTGAAAAGTTATTAGGCGTGAAGTATTGCAGCTTTTTAGATTCACACGTGATTTCAAATAAACATTTTTTAACTTAATAAAGGACTTTGACTGAGGCATGAATAAATGTGAAGCTTTGGTGACCACACATTATTATAAATTTCTAACTATTCTCAGGGGAAAAGTTAAAGATTTATGGGCAGTAAGAATCAAATAAATGGAGTTTCTGAAGAGATAAAAGATTGCACTGAAAATTGAAACAGCAATAGTGTATATAAAATATTTGAATGCTCTCTGAAATAATTTATTTACCATATAAGAATAAGAAAAATAATTGGCATATTCAGTTTTGTGTTGAGTGAAGTATAAAGAGTACACTCATATACTCTCAATGGTGGATGGAACATATATATGTGTATATATATATATATATATATATATATATATATGTATGTATTTAGAAGTGAGGAGTTTCAATTCTTTTTTAAAATGCGTATTTTCTTTGACTCAGCAATGACAGTCTATGTTTCTATTCTAACAAGAGTGCACAAAGATATGTGTATAAAATATTTATTCTAGATGTGTTTGTGTAATAATTGTGAAACTACTTACAGGTCCAGTAATATATTAAAATGTGATAAAACATCCACAAATGTATAGAGGTAAGTGTGTGGCTCAGTGCCAGATCATTTGCATAGTATGCATCATGTCCTGGGTTTGATCCCCAACAATGCAAAAATAAAAACGAACAACAAAAAGATGTGAGAATGGTACTCACATACCATAGTGTGTACGTATTTCTACCTATGTGCTTAGATAAGCACATAACGTCTGGGAGGATCCAAGACAAATCTTTAATTGTCAATTACTCTGGGAGATGAGAAGGGAGAGTTTAACTGTCATTCATATATATATACACGCATTTTTTTATAATGATCATGTCTTACTTCATAATTTAAAAATAGTACTTTATGGTTAGAAATTTACTTATTTCAATGCAAAGTACAATATTATATTGACCATCATCAACTACAAAAGTGTACAGTATTCAATTTATCAACTTTTCTGGTAGTAAATATAATATGGCAATGTTCCTGACCCAAGCTTACCCTCAGCAACTCTTACCAAAAACTGGACTTTTTAAAAGTGTCAAAATCCATATAAACAGGCATTTAGATGCATATTAAGGTGTATCTGTATTTTCATGTCATTTTGGAATAATTTTCCACAGTCATAAATAAATATTCAATATGCTTGGCATGTAATTTTTATTCTTCTATGTTAACACATGATCTCTGACACTGATCTTACCAACTAAACCATCTTCTATTTATGGCTATTTTCCCACATGAGCTACACGAGTGTGTGTATTCATTAAAAAATAAAACATAATCCAATAATCAGTTATCTGTATGATTTTGTGACTTATGTTTGTGTTCAAAACCCATTGCTCCACTTCTGCATTGTTCTAGAAATAATTAAATTCTGTCTGGAGAAAGCAATTATTCCCTGAACATTTCTCCAGTAATATTTTACTAATGATGCTATCCAATACCTTGCTAATCTGATTTTCTACAGCAGTTCTGTTGAATAAGTCAGTTAATGTGGCTTACTTTACTTCCTGCAGTATTGGATGAAAATTTTTTCTTTTAAATTCTGTGAATTGTTTTTAGTATGCTATCAGATCATATAATTTTTCTTGCTCAGCTTTCCTTTTGTTATTTTTAGGTCCCATACATTACCCGTGGTAGACATCATTCTTAATTCCCATTTCATTTGTGCAGTTTCTAACAACTGTGGAACAAACTAATTTCAGAACCATTGAGAAGAGGAACTTTAGATATTGAAATTAGTTGAAGATTTTAATGCGCTTTGTTCCCAACTGCTTACATTACTCCTCACTTTTGATTACAATTTGTAGCAGTTACAATAAAAATGAAGTAACTTTAAAATGTACTAATTACTTCTTTGTCCAAGAAAATGGCTAAGTAACCAGAAACTTCATTTACTTAAACATTCTCATTTAATGTATTTGTACACATAAATTTTACTCTCACAGATCATTTTAAAATCTCATGGTATAAATAGACAAATGAACAATTATTCCAGAAAGTATGTACAGTTTATACACAGATAAAAAATTACCACATAAAACTTTACTTACTTCAGGAATCTGAACTTTATAAATAGAGCTCTAGCTTTGGGCAATGTCATAAAATGAATGCTCGAAAATTATTTTATAGTACAATTGGAAAATTCAAAATGAAAATATGATGTGAGATATTACAAAAATAAATGAAAATTCCCCATAAATGCTATGAAACCATTATATTTCTTTGATGTGGTTATTCTTGACTCATAACTTTATGTATAAACCTAGACTTATTCTTAAGAGTTCTCAAATGCTTTTGCATTGCTCCAATCTGACTTTTGCCATACAATTTGTTAAGGCAAAATATAAGTAAAAAATTCATAAACCCACCAGAGTACAAGGTATGCATATACATACACTCAACTTAGAAGGCACTTATAACTATGGAGTCCCAGCTATTGATACGTCTAAAATACAAACATTTTCATTACACATTTTCATTACTTGACAAAGTTGAGTGTACTGCCAGACCCTATGGATACCACAGCCCTGAAAAGAGATAAATCTTCAGTATTTAGGAATTATATTTCTCTTTAAAGATTATTAATGAGAGTCATTTTATGAAGCCATGTTCTTTCATCTTCCAAGCTCCATTAAACGGCTCAATAAAAGCACAAAAAAGACAAAAACTGAGAAAAAAATCACTGAAAGCCAAGGATGTGGAATAATTCAGTCATTTGGCAGAGTAACTGAAGAACATTAAGCCTTACATCAGTGAATCTAGAGAGATAATTATATTAGTGGTCTGAAACTGGGTTTCCTTTGAAGGAAAAAGCCAGGCAGCCAGAATGTACTCATGAAGAGACTTGGAGACTTGGCTCCTCTTGTATCAGTTTACCCAGATAGGTTATGAAACAGCCAGACCTGTCTCAATCTCACAATCCCAAAGGCACCTCTCCCCACACACCCATGAGCAAGAACAATTCTTAGTATACACCGTGATGATAGAAGCAGAGCACTGGGGAATACAGATTTTCTATAAATTGAATAGAGTAAAAACAAAAACAATGATGTACTGCTTGTGACAAATTTTTTTCCTTATAGAAAAAAAGCAAGCAAAATTCAAGCAAGCACATAAAAATCTGCACAGCGTAGACAAAATACACTTATTCTCTTTTCAAGAGTAGTACTTTTTGGTAGGCTATTATTCTGCAACTTACTAACTTTGTGCCCTTTGGCAAATTACTTAATCATTCTGAGCCTATACTTCATATTTTAAATGGATATAGAATGACTCCTAATCTCATAGAAATATTCGGAAATGTATATGAATATATATTTTATAAATTGCTGTACATATTATGTGCCTATATATGTATATATAATTCTTTCTTATGAAATATATTTACCAAATTTTCAGCATTGCTATGTGCATAGTATATATTAATATAGACCTAAATTTCTGAAATTTTCATCCAATAAACCTACCTCTAGAAATCTAATTAGGGGAATAATAAGATTTTGTCATCTCTTAAACCACATATATGTTTCTGATACTGCATAGTGGATTCAGCAAATGGATTCCAGGCTCTTGTGTATGGAGATCAAAGAACTGCAAGTACACATCCAGTGGTCAAAGTAAAAACAGCTACATTTATGGATGATAACAGGAAGATTTACTCAAGGCAGGTCTATGTAAGCAGAAACAAAAACAAAAGGGTTGCACAAACAGAAAAGTCATATCTGGCAACAAAAATAAAAAGCAAACAGATAAATCAGACTTTCTGATTTTAAAAGGTGTACAACCCAGCCCAGTTGCCTCTTCACTGGGTCTCTGGATATGATTGAAAAGCATGAGTGACAGGGTGAATCATCTCAGGGCACCATAACACAAATATATGTCCCATAGTTCAAAGTGAAACAGTCTGGAAGACATAACAAATTTATTTTCTTACAGTTATAGAACTTGGAAGTCCAGGGCAAGGTATTAACAGGACTGGTTTCTTCTGAGGCTTGTCTTTTTGGCTTGTACATGACTGTTTTGGTTTAGAACTAAAATGTACTTCAAAAGTCTCATGTGTTTAGTGGTGGGACTTTTTGAAGGTGATTGGACCATGAAGGAGCTACACTCATTAGTGGATTTACCCATTGTTGTGTTCATTGATGAATGTGTTTTTAGGAGGTAGGGCCTTTTTGGAAGAGATGGGTCACTAGGGGTGCAACCTGAAAGGGTGTTTTTTTGTCCATGGCACTTTACTTTCTCTCTATTTTCTGGCCATCATGGGTCAGGCAGTTTTCCTCTGACATGCCCACTATGCTGGACACCACTCATTGGTATTTGGCCCATCCAATTATCTCTTTTTAACTTAATTATTCTTTGTGAAGACATTGCCTCTAAATAGTCACATTCTGAAGTACTGGGCATTAGGACCTCAACATAAGTGTTTGGATGAACACAATTCTGTCATTAACACATAACTTTCTAGATTATCTTTAACCTTTCAACTGGCCTTACTTCCTATTTCATGAAAAAAAATCAATGTTCATCATCAAAGTAGAAATAATATGATTTTCTGGAGTCAACTGATTTGCTTTTTTATCCCAATTCTGCCACTTTGTACTTATGTGAGTTTTGTCAAGGTAAAGATTCAGCCTCAATTTCCTGACCAGTAAAATGGGGCTGATTGTCTGCCTCAATGGTTCCTTGTACACATTAAAATACATTCTTTGTATAATAAACCTATCATAATCTGATCAAAGTAAAATTTAAACAAATATGATTCATTTTCCTTTTATTCCTGTTAGAACCACTTCAATATCTTCTCAATGAAGCAATTTACCCATATTAATCCATTCTCCTTGTCTCTTTTCTCTCAGACAAAATTCTCTACCCAGGTCCTTAGTTCCATTCTTTCCCCAGTGCCAGGTGTTTTAGGAATGGCTTTAATAGGATGAACTTGAATTTATATTCCAGTTTTGTCACTCATTAACTGTATGAACTTGGGACACACAATCAACCATTCTGAGCTCAGTTTCTCCTTTCTGGAATAAAGATAATAACACCTACCTCCCAGAGTTGTTGTGCCTGGCATTGGCATCCAACATCAGTAAAACTTTTTTGAGTAAATACTTATAAAGAAAATAATAATCATTTATTGAATAATCAGGTGTACCAGGTAGTGTGCTAAATATTTTACCTATATTATTTCTTCAAATTTTCACAAAAACCTTATTAGGTAAATCAATAAATTTCCTTCCTCTACTTAAGCTAAAGCAAAATGGCCTTTATCACCTCATAACTAATGAACCATTGATATTATAGTAGTCTAATCTGTTTTTAACATTTAGACTATAATACTATTTGCAATAAAATGTCCACCATGGAAAGTATATGATTTTTTTTTGATTCACTTCATTTTCATCTTTTAATCCAATGCCATAAAATATTTTTGTAAGAATAAAGAACACCGCTATTGAAAACCATGGTGTTTGGCTGTACACATAGCGCCATCACTTCTAACAGGGGAACATGATGCAGCCTGAAGTGATAGGAGATTAGCATTAAAGATTAATGCTAATTAATGCTAATTAATTGATGCTAAATTTAGGAAAGTTACTGATGAGGTAAAGTATTCTTTTCTCATTCAAAAAATAAATGACATATATCTACTTATACCTAACCTCCCACAATATTGTTTTATTGTTAAGAAATTTTAATGTTTTCTATGTTTTTATAGCTTTTTCTGTTTCCATTAAAATAGTCTGATTTACTTTTCTGTTGTCTATCAAGTAATGAAATGCAGTATAAATATAGTATACCATACTGAATAGAATTTAAAAAAATAATGTCTCATTCTAAATAGGGTGAGATAAAACCAACATTATAATGTATTTAATCTCAAGCCATTTGACTCTCCCATGGGACCCTGCCAGCTTAAAGTCACATTGAACATTACCTCTCCCTCAAAGGAAATCGTGTCTGTAGTGCCTTCCTCTTCTCATCTGTCCCCTGCACAATACTTGAGGAATAGGCTAACCCTAGGAAAATTCTTTGCAAAGAGCATAATTTTTATAGAACCTATGAATAGGAGATAATGTATGTACATAAAATGCTAATATTTTGCCTGACACATAGTGTGGCTGCAAAAATGGTAGATGTTATTATCTCTATCCTCCCCAAACATTTATTAGAACTCCAAGTATTTACATACAGTAGTATGACAATTGACAAGGAAGACAGCAGAGATTATACTCACAGAAATTTAACCTGTGGCAGACAGAATTGACTTTGGATGTCTATTAAATCATAAGAACCTCTAGATGTGAAAATACTGGTTGTCTGTGATTAGAATACATTTTCATCAACAACAGCAGCAAAAAGTTTCATAAAAACACATGGTGATTTATGCTGGACATAAAGAAAGAAGTAAAGACCATTTAAAGATAAAGCAACATATTTTGATTGATATTGCCTTTCACTGGGAGTGTACATGTGTAATCTAGACCTAGATGTTGAGAAATAATATGGTACTTCAGACCTAGGTACATAATCTATTAAATGGAAATTTTATCTTTCTTGATTTTTTTTTTTTTTGTGGGTACCGGGGGGTCGACCTCAGGACGTCGCGCGCCAGGAGGCGCCCGTGCCGCTGAGCGATATCACCGGCCCCTTTTTTGTATGTGGGTTCCGGGAGTCGAACTCGGGCCCTCGCACTTGCCGAGCAGGCGCTTAAGCCGCTGAGCCATCTCACCGGCCCTATCTTTCTTGATTAAAGACAGTAGTTCAGATCTAGCTGCAAAAAATAATGGAAGGTACCCTGGACTATACTTAATATATTGCTCCTTAATCTTAAATCTGTTACTTTCTAGTCACAAGTTGAAATATACAACAAATAAAATGGACTACTGATCTAGATTTTGTCTACCTGATAGGACTAGTGTAAGTATCTAATGTAGTGCTGAAATGTTTTTGATAAACACTACTATACAATTTTAATTATAATTAATATGTTGATGAGATTATAAATGTTTGGATGATTTTTGATCCATTTTACTACCAGAATGATTGCCAAGTGAATTTCCCACCCCACTAGAGGTTGTGTTATAAATATTGGTATTGACAGAAAATTTTATGTAATAATTATTGTCATGGTAAAAATAAACTACTGAATTCATGCCCATTTTCTTTCTTTCTTAATCTTAGTAACCAACAGAAACTTCAGAGTGTATATATTTTATGTTTCTGCCTGACAGAAATCATTCTTCTATCATGAAATTTTCAATATATCCTCAAAATAGTTCTGAAAAGGGAAGTTCAAAAGTGACTACTTGTTGGGAGAAAACCTCAGTCTTCCCTCATGCTGTGATTTTTCTAGCCACACTTACTGCCACTTTTATCAGATTATGAAAGAACTATAGATTTATTGGATACCTGACTGACAGTTCTGTTTTACTTTATTTTTTAAATGCAGTCCATACCTTCCCATACATTTTCATCTAAAACAAACACCAGTGATTTGGTACAGCTTATGAATACTGGACCAGATCTTAAAGGAAGGGAGTGCAGTTGATGTGTTAGTATACAGAGAAATAAGATAAGCAACAAAAGGACTTTTTCATGGGACCTGACTGCTGGTTTAACTCCCAGCTCTGTTACTGACACAATACAATGTCTTGGGCAAATCACTTAACCTACTGGTGTGCCTGACTCTCTGTGAAGAGAATGAAGCAATGACAAATTTTAATGTTTATGCAACACTTAGTGCTCCAGAAAACATTATGACATGTTGTATTATGGCAGATATAAGAAAGTGTACTTTAAAACTTATAGTTGCAGTTTTGTAGATTCTCAGTATTCACATGAGAGCATTATATTTGAAGTTTGATACACAGTTACATGTCTTACCCTTCTAAAGGCAGACAAGCAAATTGTTAGCATGTTGCCAAAGATAATGAAGTCATGCTTTTCTCATTAAGGATGCTGACATTTGCCTTTTGTCAATATTTTTTTTCAATAACATGAAAGAGCTTCATCCAATGATGACCAGAAAAGGTCTGAAAGACCTTCCAGGACCCTAATATAACATAAATGAAGGTATTCATTTCCTGGATGACATAACTTGACTTATGCTGGCTACTACAAAACATAATACATATAGGGCATTTAAGAACATACATCAATAGTCAATAAAATAACTAATTTATTGACTACAGTATTTAGGCTCTCTACAGTAATATTTTTTATGTAATACTCATAATATTCTGCAAAGTTAGCACTATATTCATTCACAAATAAAAATCCAAAGCTCAGAGAATTAAAGACATTTGATCAAGGCAAAATAATTAGCAAACAATTTTAATCCTATTAGATTCCAAAATCCAGACTTGTAACTAGTATACTGTACTACTTCATATTCTAGGTAATGCCCAGCTGGTGATAAATTCCATCTCTTGATTTCTAAAATCATTATTAAATTATTTATGTAGAGAAAATTGTGATATTTCTTTCTTTAATTTGGCTAAATTTTATTCTTCCTCCTAACAATATAATTTCTATTTTGGACCTCTGATTCTTATCTTAAAGTTTATATTTTTCTTTTTATTTTATTTTTTATTTTATTTTTTTTTTGATGGGTACCGAGGGGTCGACCTCAGGACCTCGCGCACCAACAGGCACCCGTGCTGCTGAGCGATATCACCGGACCCTTTTTCATATGTGGGATCCGGGAGTTGAACTAGGGCCCTCGCGCTTGCAAGGCAGGCATTTATGCCACTGAGTCATCTCACCAGCCCTTCCTTTTATTTTAAAGAGAAGAAAAAACAAAACAAATAAAAAAAAGAACAAATTTTCAAAACAACATAATATGAGGGTAACAATGGTTAATGCATTATGTATTATTATCTTTAGGTTAGTTATTCAGGATATCAGACATTAGCATTCAATTGTCCAAACATTATTGGCACAAACCTTCCTCTTCAATGAACTAAGAAAATTGGTAGTGTATCTATCTTAACCACCTTATATATATACACAATTTTTTCCCTTTCCCTTCTTTCTTTTCCCTATTCCAGTCTCTCTTTCCCTTTGACCAGTTTCTTTTAGATTCATCATGTCTGTTGTACATTTTCGATCTTATTTACTCTTTCAGTTTCTCATACCAGAGAGACAATACGATGCTTACACATGTGCTTCCGGTTTATTTGACTTATGAGTATTTTCTCTAGTTGCATCCATTTACCTATAAAAGTCTCCAGTTTATCCTTCTTTATGGCTGAATAGTACTCCATTGTATAAAAATACCACATCTTTCTTATCCATTCCTCAGTTAATGGGCACTTGGGTTGTTTCCAAGATCTGGCTATTACAAATTGTGCTGCTATAAACATGGGTGCACATATATCACTGTGGTAAAATGTTTTTAATACTTCTGGGAAGATGCCCAGAAGGGGAATAGCTGGGTCAAATGGGACCTCCAACCCTAGTTTTTTGAGGAATCTCCACACTGACTTCCACAGTGGCTGTACCAGTCGACACTCCCACCAACAGTGCAGAAGGGTTCCTTTTTCCCCACAGCACCTCCAGCATTTGTTATTAGTTGATTTCTTTATAATAGGCATTCTTTCTGGGGTGAGGTGGTATCTCAGTGTTGTTTTAATTTGCATCTCTTGAATGACTAGTGATGTTGCACAGTTTTTTGTGTATTTATTTGCCATTAGTATTTCTTCATCTGAGAAATGTGTATTCATCTTAGATGCCCATTTTTGGAGTGGGTCTTTAAATTTGGGAGGTCTGATTTTTTGAGTTCTTTATATGTTCTCGATTGTAATCCTTTGTCTGAGGAACAGCTGGCAAACATTTTTTCCCAGGTTGTGGGTTGTCTCTTCACTCTGTTGGTGGTTTCTCTTGCTGTGCAAAAGCTTTTTAATAAGATGAGATCCCAGTTGTTGATTCTTTGGGGTAGTTCCCGTGTGGCTGAGGTTTTATTCATAAAGTCTTTGCCTACACCAATGTCTTCAAGGGTTTTACCTATCCTACCTTCCAGCAGATTTAATGTTTCTGTTTTGATATTTAGATCTCTGATCCATTTTGAATTTAGTTTAGTGCATGGTGAAAGATATGCATCTACTTTTAATCTTTGGCATGTGTAGAGCCAGTTTTTCCAGCACCATTTATTAAAGAGGCTATCTTTCTTCCAGCGAATGTGTTGGGCACCTTTGTCAAAGACAAGGTGGCTTAGTATGTCTGGGGTTGTTTCAGCATCTTCTAATCTGTTCCATTGATCTTCAGGTCTGTTTTTTTTTTTTTTTTTTTTTTTGCCAGTAGCACACTGTTTTTATCACAGTAGCTTTATAGTATAATTTCAAGTTGGGGATTGTGATGCCCCCTGCCTTGCCTTTGTTGCCCAGAATTGCCTTTGCTATTCTAGGTCTCTTCTGATTCCAAATGAACTTTAGGATTGTTTCCTCTAATTCTGTGAGATAGGCTGTTGGAATTTGGATTGGAATTGCATTAAATCTGTATAACAATTTTGGAAGTATGGCCATTTTCACTATATTGGTTCTTCCTAACCAGGAGCAAGGGATATCTTTCCATTTTCTGATATCCTCTTCAATCTCCTTTCTCAGAGTACTGTGGTTTTCAATGTAGAGGTCTTTCACATCCTTTGTGAGGTTGATTCCTAGGTATTTCAGTTTCGGATGTTATTGTGAAAGGTATAGTTTCCCTAATTTCTCTTTCAGTTAGTTTGTTATTTGTGTACAGGAAGGCTATTGACTTTTGAGTACTGACTTTGTATCCAGCTACACTACTGAATTTGCTTATTAAATCTAGCAGTTTTTTAGTGGACTTTTTGGGGTCTTCTGTGTAGAGTATCATGTCATCTGCAAATAATGATAATTTAACTTCTTCCTTTCCAGTCATTATTCCCTTTATTTCTTTCTCTTGTCTAATTGCTCTGGCTAAAGTTTCCAGGACTATGTTGAATAAGAGTGGGGACAGTGGACATCTTTGTCTTTTTCCTGATTTTAGAGGGAAGGCATTCAGTTTTTGGCTATTTAGTATAATATTGGCTGTTGGTTTGTCATAGATAGCTTTTATCAGATTGAGAAAAAGACCCTCTATTCCAATTTTCTGTAGGGTTCTTACCATGAAAAGGTGCTGGACTTTGTCAAAAGCTTTTTTGGCATCTATTGAGATGATCATTTGATTTTTGTCTTTGGTTCTGTTAATATGGTGTATTACATTGATTGATTTATGTGTGTTGAACCATCCCTGCATCCCAGGGATGAATGTTACTTGGTCATGGTGTATAATCTTCTTGATGATTTGTTGGATTCTGTTTGCCAGTATCTTATTAAGGATTTTTGCATCTATGTTCATTAGGGAGATTGGCCTGTAGTTCTCTTTCTTAGTTGGGTCCTTCTCTGGTTTTGGTATCAGGGTAATGCTTGCTTGCAGGAATGAATTTGGGAGTATTGCTTCCCTTTCAATTTCATTAAAAAGTTTGAGAAGTAGTGGCGTTAGGTCTTCTCTAAATTTCTTGTAGAATTGGGCAGTGAATCCATCAGGGCCTGGGATTTTCTTTGTTGGGAGGTTTTTAACTACATCTTTGATTTCATTGGTTGATATTGGTTTATTTAGGATTTTTAAATCTTCTTGATTCAGCTTTGGTAATTTACACAAATCTAGGAATCTGTCCATTTCTTCTGCATTTTCCATCTTAGTAGAATATAAATTTTCAAAATAGGTATAGATGATCTTCTGGATTTCTGCATGGTCCGTCATTATATCACCCTTTTCATTTTCAATTACATGGATTGGAGTCTTGTCTTTTCTTTTCTTTTGTTAATAAGGTTGGATAAGGGTTTGTCAATCTTATTTATTCTTTCAAAGAACCAACTTTTTCTTTCATTGATTCTTTGTATTGTTTTTTTAGTCTCCAATACGTTAACTTCTGCTCTGATCTTTATAATTTCCTCCCTTGTACGGGCTTTAGGCTTAACCTGCTCTTCTTTTTCTAGAAGTTTGAGGTTCACCATTAAGTTGTTTATTTGCGCTTGCTCTATTTTCCTGATATAGGTATTTAATGCTATAAGTTTCCCTCTTAGGACTGCTTTCATTGTATCCCATAAGTTCTGGTATGTTGTAGTGTCATTATCATTCAGTTGTAGAAAGTGTCTAATTTCTTCTTTAATTTCATCTGTGACCCATTGGTTGTTCAGGAGGGTGCTGTTTAATTTCCATGTGTTTAGGGAGTTTTTGTGATTTCTTTTGCCATTGATTTCCAATTTCATTATACTATGGTCTGATAATATGCATGGGATAATTTCAATTTGCATTTACTTAAGAAGGTTTTATGAACTAGTATGTGGTCTATTTTGGAGAACGTCCCATGTGCAGCTGAGAAGAATGTGTATTCTGATGTTGTGGGGTGGAACACTCTGTAGACATCTACTAAGTCCATTTGTTCTAAAGTTTGGTTCAGTTCTACTATTTCATTATTGATTTTCTGTCTAGTTGATCTGTCTTTTTGTGACAGTGGAGTATGGAGATCTCCGAATATAATTGTATTAGTGCTTATTTGATTTTTCATGTCCTTTAGTACTTATTTTATATAGCTGGGTGCACTGGTATTTGAGGCATATATATTTATGATTGTTATCTCTTCCTCTTGGATTGTTCCCTTTACAAGGATTTAATGACTGTCTTTATCTCTCTGAATCATTCTTGGCTTGAAATTCACTTTGTCTGCAAAAAGAATAGCTACCCCTGCTTTTTTCTGGGTTCCTGTTTCATGGAGTATTGTTTTCCATCCTTTGACTTTCAGTCTACAGATTTATTTTTGAATTAAATGTGTTTCTGGTATACAGAATATTGTTGGATCTTGCTTCTTGATCCATTTTGCCTGTCTGTGCCTTTTGATTGGTGAATTGAGACTGTTAACATTGATGGTTAAAACTGATATGTATTGACTTATACTTGTCATGATATTTTCCTGTTGTTCGTTCCCACTCTTTATTGTTTTTCCCCTTTCCTGCTATTTAATTATCTGCCCTGCCTGGTCGATTCCTTCTGTTGTGTTTCCTCTTTCTAGAATGTTCTTCAGAACATTTTTGAGTGCTGGTTTGTTGGTCATAAATTTTCTCAGATGTTCTTTGTCATGAAAGTATTTTATTTCTCCATCAATTTTGAAAGATAGTTTTGTGGGGTACATCAATCTGGGTTGAAAATTATTTTCCTTTAGAGCTTGAAATATGTCACTCCAAGCTCTTCTTGACTTGAGGGTTTGTGCTGAAAAGTCAGCTGTGATTCTGATGGGTTTTCCTTTATAGGTGATTTGTCTCTTGTCCCTAACAACTTTTAAGATTCTGCCCTTCTGTTGAATTTCTGGGATCTTGACTATGATATGTCTGGCTGAATTTTTTTTTTGATCATGTCTAGTTGACGTTCTAAAAGCTTCATTTATAGGGGGGTCAAATTATTTTTCTTTTCCAGGGAAGTTCTCCCTGATAGTGTCCTTGAACAAGGTTGTAATGTCATTAATGCTATCTCCTGCTTTTTCATGTATTCCAATTATTCTTAAGTTGTTCATCTTTGAGTCATCTAGCAGCTGCTGAATTCATTTTTCATGGCCCCTTGCTGTTTTTAAGAATTCTTTCTTTTCATGATCACTAATTGCAAGCCTGTCTTCTATATCTGAGATCCTGTCCTCACATTGGTTTAGTCTGCTACAAATACTTTCAATGGAATTTTTGTTCTCTTGAATCTGCCTTATGGATTCCATTTCTTTCCTATGCTGAGCATTCATGGTTTCTATATTTTTCTTAAGCTCATTTATTTTTTTGTCTGTATCAGCTATAGTGTCCTTAAGCATGGTCTTCATTGTGGACATTATCTCTGCAGTTATCTGTGAAATTATTTCTCTTTTAATTTTTTCCAGAGCCTCATTCAGTTGCTTTGCTGTTACCACTTCAGATAGGCCAGGTGGGTGGCTTTCGGATTGTCCCACCTCGTTGCCACCTAGGTTTGCCTTTGGTGAATTGGATGTGTGGGGTTGCATCTTGTTTAAGTGTTGTCTCATTTTATCTTTCTTTAATTTAATTCCTGGTGTGATGTTTGTAATTTGCCTATGTTAGGTTACTTTATTGCTAGTTTTCAAGATCCTTAGAAGATGACTACTTCTCTGCAATATGTTCCAAGTGGTGCTTGCTTTTGGGTTTTGAGCTTTCTGCCAGATCCTACATCTTCAATTTGTTGGATATGAGAAGTTGCTACCTGTTTGGTCCAGTCCTTGATTCTTTGGTACTGTGCCACTGTATTTTCTGTGTCCCTTAGTCAATCTCAGTCATGAAATATCAGGAAGGAAAGCTGTTTAGAACAATTATTTCACATTTGGCTATAATGGTAACTAAAGCATCAAACACAGCCTAGAAAATGACAGACTGAGCTAACCAGTTATTTACCACTTTTAGCCATATAAATTAGAGTTGTGGTTATATATCAAAATCTAAAACACACCAGAAAAATTATATGCAGTATACAAGTCCTTAGTATGTCAAATTTTCCCCTCAGGAGTTTAAATTTAAAATGAGTTAAGGAGGAAATAGAGTATTGGGGGAAGAGGAAGGAATTAGTTGTAAGGTTAGAGGACCAAGAGTTATCCCACTAACTTTGGGAAACTGGTGCAGAGGACTGGTGGGAAAAAGAGAAGGAAGGGATAAAAGGAAGAACAGATCACAACCACAATCACAAAGAGGTTAGAGGTGCTGTTTACACTCATATAAAAACCAGGGAGAATAATGAAGGAAAGAGTAAATAGACAAATGGAAACAAAAATGGAGACAAAAACAACAAAACAAACAGACAACACAAAAATAAAACCCCACCAAAAAAAAAAAAAACCCTTCACCAGAACAAAAAACTAATGGGAGAGAAAAAAATAAAAATAAAAACATATGGGGCCGGTGAGATGGCTCAGCGGCTTAAGTGCCTGCCCGGTAAGCGCAAGGGCCCGAGTTTGACTCCCGGAACCCACATACGAAAAAGGGGCCGGTGATATCACTCAATGGCATGGGCGCCTGCTGGCGCACAAGGTCCTGAGGTCAACCCCCCGGTACACACAAAAAAAATAAAAAAATAAAAAAATAACATAAAAATAATCAGTTCGAGGTGTTGACTCTGCTGTAGGCAGGCACCATGTGATGACAGAGTCCTCTTCTGTGCAGGTCAGTCCCAGTAA
This sequence comes from Erethizon dorsatum, assembly GCA_028451465.1. Taxonomy (NCBI): domain Eukaryota; kingdom Metazoa; phylum Chordata; class Mammalia; order Rodentia; family Erethizontidae; genus Erethizon; species Erethizon dorsatum. The sequence goes on along the minus strand of CM051842.1, from coordinate 78,352,924 downwards.
GCCAGGAGCGGCCCTCTGGTGGAGCAGTGAGCAGAAGCATGTACTTTCAGGTGGAGACCAGTCTTGTTAGCCTGTGGCCCTCAGTGCACTTTCACTTTCTGCGGGCCTGAGAGGCACGGCTCTGCCCTGTCTGGAGCGCAAGATCCCAGTGCTGTGTTTTCACGCTGCTCTGATTTTCACCACACGCCCCACAATGGCGCTCGGCTAGTAGCTCTCTGGTGTGGGACAGGTGTGGCTGAGAGACCAGTCTCATTCGCCTGCTGCCCTCAGTGCACTTTTGTGGGCCTGAGAGGCGAGGCGCTGCCCTGTCTGGAGCATGAGTTCCCACCGCTGTGTTTTCACGCCACTCTGATTTTCACCACACCCCCAACAATGGCGCCCAGCCAGTAGCTCTCTGGCACGGGACAGCTGTGGTTGAGAGACACTCACTGCCATCCAGCACAGTTCTCTGCTGCTCTCCTGCCTCACCTCTGTCTCACGATCCTCCGTGGGGGCTCCCTGGGTGCCAGCTGTCACCGTGTGTCCGCAGATTTGAGCTTCTGTTGTGCTGCGGTTCCTGGGATGGTAGAAGGTGTGCACGTGGTCTGCTCCTTCTTTGTTGTGAAGTACCCTTCACTGGTGCCAGGGGTCCCAAACTGTGCTTCAGAACTTTTCTGGGTTACGGGGAGGCATCTCCCCCCCTCCTGCGCTCTCCTGGTCACTATATTCCCATGGTCCAACTGCAACTTTTAGAGAGTTTTGCTGCCTGCTTCTTACTCATCTGCCATCTTTCCCCCCCTAAAGTCTATATTGCCAGCCTAATATCAAGCAATGGGATCTTATATATTGCTTTAACATATCAAAGAAGTATTATTATGAAATAAATTTAAAGACATTTTTATTTGATATTTGTAACAACTTCATTATCTCTATCTAGTTTATTGTACAGCCTTTGAGATATATGATTGTGATTGAAAAATACAAATAAAGTTCAAATTTTTAAAAATAATTACAGTAAGACACATTACCATTAGTACCCCTCAAAATACTTGCCTTTCCTTTGAACACACTTAACTCATATTGTTGCCACTTTCTGAGGAAGTCATGAAAGTCCTTTTACTTGCCTTTAGTTGTGCTGTCATGGCTGGCTCAATGTCCTGAATTGGATCCAAACATTAACATGTCATTGACGCTTTGAAATTGGCATAGGGCAAAATGTTGCACAGTACCAGATCCAGTGAATAAGCAGGTGAGTACACACCTTAATTTTTACCAGCCTGCATTTTCTTTGGATGCCACTCAGCAGCAGCATTCACCGTAATTTTTTATTACACCTTATGAAGACACTCATTAAAAACAAATTCTAGAACTATTTCAGAAAGTGGCAAAAACAATGAGTAAGTATACCTGTAGCAAGAGGCAGTATTTTGAAGGGAATTAATGGTAATATGTTTTTACTGTAATAATTTAAAAAATTAAATCATAACTGTATATATTAATCACAACTTAAAGCTAATTTTTAATTTTTGTATTTCCTCATTTTTACTGAATCAACCTTATTTTGACCTTGCCATTAGCCAAGTCATAAATAAAAATTTCCTATTTGTCAATTTAATATTATTTCTGTCCACATTTTCCTAAGAAAAATTTAATACAAAACCCAGAATTTTTATAAGCCATAATGGTCCTCAGATGTTGTTTATAATTAAATAATACAATATGATTAGCTAAATTTACATATACATTATATATGTCATTTATATAGTATATAACAATGTCTTTAAAACATTCATTTAAATGCTATATTTGTTTACTGTCTCCTCTTTGAATTTTGTTAAAATTTAAATGCTTTCAAAATTCCTGAGATAGTAAATTCTTTGATACTATTTCCTCATAAAGAATATCTATTGGTCTTTGTCAAAGAAATTTTAAAAATCAAGTATGACCAACTGATTCATAAACCCTTCTAGTTGAGATAAAGATAATTGCTGCTTTGCAAATGGAAAAGATAAGTGTATTTAAAAAGATTCATACATAGATATTTTGGGTCTAAATTCTCATGCATATTTTCTATAAAGATTAGAGAAATGTATCAGGCAGGAAACCATGTGTGAATAATATTGGTTAATATATTATTACAGTAAGTTCCCAACTTACAAACAAGTTTCATTCCAGCAGAACTTTTATAAACTGGATTTGTTCATAGGTCTTATATACCTTTTGAGTGAATCTTATATACTTTTGACATATGTACAATGTATATTACTTTGTGCTTTCTAGCGGTCCTCTCCACATCACCACTACTTTTCCTCTTGTTTCAAGATATCTTGGGCTCTAATTGAACTTTGTATCACTGTACACTATTGCCTTGTACAGTAAGCACAGAGCAGCACATGTGTGACAATATCCACCAAATATGTGAGATAATTCTATGATTTGTTTGCATCTACAAACATTTGTAATGCAAAGTCCATTCATACCTGTGAAAGTTTGCAACTCAAATGTTCATAAATCAGGGATTTACTATATTTAAAATTCTTATTAGAAGTTTCACTTTTAATTTTATTTTCAGAAAACTATAATCACTCTGCATGTGTTAGTTAATATCATGTAACTGAACATGAATCAATGTAGTTAGTTTGTATAGGAGAACAACTATAAATTTCTCACTATCTTTTATTATTTTCAAAACATAAAACTTGATCTATACTATGGGTTAACAGTTATGGTTTTAACTTTTACATACCATGGCTTATTAACAATATGTAGTGAATGGACATGAGGTAGGAGATTGGGCCATGACAAGGCAGTTGGATAATCAGGTATGACCTGTCAGTCATGAAGACCTATCCATCATGGCTGGGATGAATGTACAGAGCAGCTATGAAGTCTTTTCTGGGATGGCCTGGATCTTATGTCAGAAAGAAGAAAAAAAGATGGTGGCCACTGACTTTGTTGCCACTGTGTTCTTACTCTTGCAGTTGGCTGCTCTATGTGCAGGAAGTATTTTCTCTCTTTTCTTCAGTGTTCACCTCTACTTTTTGCTTCTACTTCTTACTCTGTTCTTTTCACTTTTTTTCATTTCTGCTTCCCTTCTCTTCTTTCACCTTCAGTAAATGTTAAACTTTTACATTCATCAGTTGTCCCGTCCATTTCTTTGAACAAAACAAAAGTCTGGGAAGGACTGCTGGGCACCATACAGTCCAGTAACAGTTAAGAATCTGGTTTCACTGCTGCTTATCAGTCAGACTCAATGGGTGCATATGCCTTGCTTTATCAGTAAAATTTAGAGCTAATTTTCCCTAAGTTCAATATTTTACTCATTCTAAAATTTTGACTCAAAAGTTTTAGGGCCTGGGGTGTAGCTCAGCAGCACAGCACCTGCCTGGAAAGTGCAAGGTCCTGAGTTTGATTCCTGGTAGGAAAACAAATAAGTTTTAAAATGATATGACATTGATATAAAATGCATTTAATATAATGTAAAAGAAATCCACATGATCTTTCCTTGATATTACAATGCCTATATTTTGTTCCCTCCCCTTGTATAAAATGATTGTGTGCCAGAAATTCTAAAATCTTGAAGTGTATTATCAAGTTCATAGGTTGCAAGCATTAAAATACTAAATAGAAAATATCTGAAATATGCACCCACACAAAATAAATTATCTTTTACTATATTACAGAGGGAAAATTTTCTAGAGAGAGTTGGACAAGCATGCATGTATTTCCATGTTTCTCACTTATAAGAGTTTTACCTTTTTTCTTACATGCACTGCATTGTATTGTAGCAATTCTTGAACATCTGTGGAATTTTCCTGTTCATGTCTCTCTTTCCTTCTTTTTAATAATAGCACCTTATTTTCTGCAAAGAAACACCTTCCTGACTGCAACCAAAAATCATATACTTTGGGTGGGTTGACACCAATCATTCTAAAGTTTTGAGCCTCTTCAAAACAAAATTTTACTGCCCTAAAATATGGTCAGATTTTAAACAAATTGGATACCACATCATTTTGGCCATAGTAGTTGTCTCTATAGACACATGAATTAAGTTGGCCCAATGAGGATGCTCTTTAGGACTTGTCAAGAAATTATTGGGAAAGGAAATATTTCTTTTTTTCTTTTTTTTTTTTGTAGGTACCTGGGGCTGAACTCTGGACCTCACGCACCAGCGGGCACCCATGCCACTGAGTAATATCACCAGCCCTTTTTTCATATGTGGGTACTGGGAGGTGAACTCAGGACCTTGCGCTTGCCAGGCAGGCGCTTATACTGCTGAGCAACCTCACCAGCCCAAGGAAATATTTCTTGCATTTGAATTTCTAGCAGTAAAGATAACCTCAACTTACAGTTTTTTACTTACAGTATATATACAGTCTGGGTGAAAATAACACTCACATCAAGAAAATAAAATGTCCAAATTCCTGCTGACATCGATTGAAATACAACCCCCTTTGAAGTCTGATATCAATTAACTCCTTGAACACTTTAGTTATGAACCTATGGAGTGTTTCTGTCTGTTCAATTTTGAACTGTCACATCCCACTAAAAACACTTTAATACACACAACATTCTCTTTCCTCAGTAAACATCTGTTCTTTTTCTATCCTAAATAATTGATTTTTAGCAACATTTTTATTCCTCTATTTTATAAGGAATGAAAAATATGATACAATTATCCCTTTCATAATAAGAAAATAATGTTAATATAAATGGTACTTTGAAGAAATAAATTAGTCTTTCTAGCTGTCACAAGGAAGTATCGCATATATAAAAACCCACAAAGACAATGGTTCATCCTTAATCAATGAAGAACAAATACTACTTTTCCTTAGGCTATCTTCAATTGGTCAGTATTTCAGTGTATGATCTTCAGAGCCATACGTAGGCCAACTAAGCATGACAGTATGAATTTCTAGTTTCATTCAAATACAACAAAATAGGCCCACAACTTGACAATGCAAAACTATCTGTCTCTAGTGAAAAGATGAATTTGCTTCACAAACAGCTATACACAAATCCCTGGACACAAAATAATAAAATCCTGTCACAGGTTTCTAGCTCATGTAGTGGAAATAAAACCATAAACCACAAACAGGAAAAGCTCAATTTATTTGATTATACTAATGATGCAAAGCAGAGAAAAATCACAACTGGTTTTCTTAAATGCATTGCAAATAACAATTCCTGAAAAGCTTCAGTTTTTTTTTTAATGAACAGAACAAAAATAACAGGGAGTAAATGATGCATGATTGTCAAGATTCAGATTTTGCCAAAATGAATGATGTTTATTTCCTTTATTCTAGGTCAAATATTCTCAAAAATTGCTACCTTGAGAATAAATACTCGCGTAAGTGATAGCCTGGGAGTATTTCCATATACAAATGTGTTCAATCCTTCTCATACTATTTTACTTATTATGTATAATTTTGAGTCACTCTGGTTTGTATTAAACTTGGAACTTGAAGTAGTCTTCTTATATTTTTCTCCTCTTTTTTTAATCTATATGTCTTTGTGTTATGCCCAATATGCTGCTTTTCTTAAATCCCTCTATGTCTAATCCTTTAATCAGCCACTTTATCCACATTAGGAAGGGAATTATCCAAACATGCAACAACAATCCCAAGAATTTTAGTTTAGTTATGTTAAATATTACCCAGTCATGTTAGTTCCATAAAGTGTATGTTTGTTTGCTTGTGTTATGGCTTGTATCTAGATGTCCCACCAAACCTCATGTGCACATTGGAGGGGCTTTTTGAGTGATGCTGGATTATGGTTTGTGAATGTGGATTAAGGCTATGATAGTGGGATTAAGGTGGTGGATAATGGAAGCCCCAGCCCAGGTACAGGTGGCACCAACCAATAAGCTTATAGCCTGGATGTAATACAAAGAGACAGAAAGAATGGGGGATTATTTTTTTACTGTGATGCCTCTCTGCCATGCTGCCTTTCCTTGGAGCCACCTGACTATTGACTCAAAGTTCTACAAATTGTGAGCTGAAATAAAACATTTCTCCTTTAATTTTGGGTGTTTGGTATTTTGTCTCAGCAATAAAATAAGTAACTAAGACAGATTTTGGTACCAGAGAAATGGGATCACTGCCATGCCAGTAATTTAGAGCCTTATTAATTTGAGTCTGTATTATTCCTTCAGATAAAAAATGTTTAAAACACTCCCCACCACCACAGTACAAAACACTGATTAGATAAAGAATATATGCACAATACAAAGCACTCAGACAGACAGAGTCATGGCAAAACTGCAATTCCCAGATGAGTAAGTAAAGGGAACCAAGTTAGTGTAGCATTTTTGATGAAAGCAGAACCTCAGATCAAAGTAATTTGATAAATACTTTATTTAAAGAAAACTTCATGAATATACACTAGCCAAAATTAAGATTAGAGAACTTGATGCAAGGATACAACAATCACAATGTGACCATAATAGTATGGAACTAAGTAAATGTCAGAAGTTCATTCAAAGGGAAGATCCTAAACTCAAGTACACTTAAGACTATGGCATGCATCACATGGCTGAGACATCTCAAAACACAACAAGATCTATACAATATGCATAGCCCCAATATCAAGCACTTTAAAACTGTATGTTTTTCTTCAAAAACACATATATATACACTTAAATCTTGGTTTATGTGCATAATTCCAGAAATATGATTTTAACCCAAATCACTTGTAAATCAAAGTGCATTTTCTCATAAGAAATAATGGAAATTCAGATGATTCCTTCCAAAACCTAAAAATATTCATTTAAGAATGATTACAATACAGTAATATAATGCATAATAATAAAGAAAGTATAAAATATAAAGAAAAATAAATTAACCTGCACTTACCTTTGAAAACCTTCATGACTTGTGTGAGGGAGATGAGAGAGAGGAGAATTATTGTGTAGGATGGCTTTCACTAACACTAATAGAATCACTGGTGTCAATTGGCCCAATGGAATCTTTTTCTTTACATGCGACTTTAACGAGGAACCTATGCAATGACACTTGCCTTTGTCTCCTTTTGAGGATTTCATTGAAACGTGACATTACATTCTTGTTAAACATATTCATCACTTGTACTCCTGTAGTCTTATTCAGGTGGTGATTTTCTACAAAATTTGTGCTGTTTCCCACATTTTACACATCTCCTTAATCTCATTTTAAGTGAGGGATTCCTCCACCTTTTTCTCCTCTTCTTCTTTAGACAAGATCTCCATGACTTCTTGCTGTTGGGAGATGATTGCCCACAGTCCCATAGCAAGAGAGAGAACCCTTGGCTCAGTTGTGATCATGCGATATTCAGCATCACATACTATTGTATAACAAGACATCAGTCATTTATCAAGTAAAAATTTATTAGAAATGTTTGCTTGTCTTGCAAAACACTCTCAGAACAAGTTACAGTCCAAGGTTTTGCTGTACTATTGATATAAATACAAGCAGATAAACTCAACTAAACCATTATTTTCTCTTAAAAATACAATATTTATATGCATATAGTAATGGTCTGGCTTGACTTCTCTATTATGGACAAGATTCTACTGACCAGGGTAAAAAAATTCAGGTTAAGAAATATTCCATTCATTACAGAGTTTCCTTCATTACAGAGTTATTTGTCTCATCATGTTAGATTAGATGAGGTTCCATACAAAAATTCTCTAGAAATTTTTGTGCCTGCCATTTGGCCTGTCATTGTATTTCTAGGAATCTATCCCACAGAAAGCATGCATATATGCATCATTATATTAGCATACATATTTTCAGTTTTCTAATATTTTTGTAGTAATGAATATACTTCAAGAATGGTTAAAAGAAAATGAATCAGTATATAGCAGAGATATCTGTACTCACATGTTCACTTCTGCACTCTTCATAATAGTCAAGAAATAGAATTAATACATGTTTATTGACTTAAAAGTGGATAAACAAAATGTACATGTACACAGTGGAATACTATACTGCCATAAAAAGAACTAAATTTTGTCACTTACAGCAACATAAGTGAATTTGAAAGTAATAATGTTAAGCGAAATAAGCCAGGCACTAAAAGACAAATTCTCCATCAAAGTTATATGTGGAATCTATAAAAGTCAAACTCAGAGATGCAGAGAGTGAAATTATGGTTACCAGGAGCTGGGATGGAGGGGCAACGATTGGTGTGATCTTGGTTCATGGGTGCAAAGTTTCAGTGAGACAGGGGAAATATGTTCTAGAAATCTATTGTACAGCATGGGGCTACAGTAATTTCTAATATATTGCTGTGATAGTTAACTGATTGTGTCAATGTGAATAAGAAACACCCATCAAATTGGATTAGCATAGTTCTGGTTGTGGCTGAATGGATTTATGGAAGACAGAAGACCCACCTGTGGTGTATGCCTTTTAGCCTAAATGGAATAAAAAGGGCAAAGAAGAAAGAAGGCTAACTTCTATTTCTCAGGAGGAGCTCCAATCTTCACCTTGGACGTCATCTCTTGGCTTTCAGCACAGACTCTTCAGATCTCCATTGCAGACTCTTTGGCCTCCTAATATGGACTCACATGGGACAATACAGGGAGCATCAGGCCTTCGAACTTTGACTGGATCCTTCAGATCTCCAGCATGCAGACATCCCTTTTGCACTCTTCCACACCTGACTCTGCAGAGGGCCATTCTAAGCTTACTTTTTAAATCTTTATATATTTATATATCTTAGCATTAAATCTCTTGCTCTAGTGAGCACTGAGTGATGCAATTGCACAATTGAAATTCGCTAAAATAATAGATTTTAAATGTTCTCATTAAAAAATGTGTGTGTTGGGGCTGGTGAGATGGCTCAGCAGCGTAAGTGCCTGCCTGGCAAGCGCGAGGGCCCGAGTTCGACTCCCAGAACCCACATACGAAAAAAGGGCTGGTGATATCGCTCAGCGGCACAGGCGCCTGCTGGCGTGTGAGGTCCTGAGGTTGACCCCCAGTACCCACAAAAAAAAGTGTGTGACATGATAGATGCATTAATTCATGTGGTTTAATCATTACACAATTTATACATACAGATATTTCTCATTGCATGACCTACATGTTTAACAACTCTTTGAACTTATGCCGCACTACTTGGACTTAGGGCAAATTTTTTTCATACAATTTTTTACAACTTGTTTATAGAGCCTCAATATCTTTTTTGTACAGTACATTTCATTTATACAGTACAATAATTTTTATTATTTGCAATGTAAAGTACTATAGGTTTATGTTCTGTTATATATTACAGCACTGCATTTATGAGTTACGCAAATAGCTGAGTGTGATGACACATGCCTGTAATCCCAGCACTCAGGAGGCTGAGGTAGGGGAATCACTGTGAGTTTGAGACCAGCCTGCACTCTGTAACAATTTAAAGTCCAGCCTGAACTACAAGGCAGGATCCGGTCTAGAGAAAAAGAAGAGTTATGCAAATAGCAGCAAAGTCATGAAGTTGGAGTTTCCTTTGACCATTTCTTTGTTTGGAATATTGTAATGTATCTACTATATACAATTCCTCATTTAGTGACCAATTCATCTTAACAACCTAATTGCAGAAATGTAAGTACATCGTTAAAGAGGAATGCTTATATATCAAAACTTAAGTTTATATATATCCATATAGAAAAATATTCATTTGTTAATTTAAAAAATTTAAAAACAAATGGATAAATAATACTTGGTCTGTATACTTTTGGATATCATGGAGATTTTAAAAATAATGCAGTAGGGCCGGTGAGCTAGCTCAGTGACATAAGCACCTGCCTGGCAAGCACGAGGTCCTGAGTTCGACTCCCAGTACCCACATATGAAAAAAGGGCCGGTGATTCTGCTCAGTGGCACAGGTGCCTGCTGGCATGTGAGGTCCTGAGTTCGACCCTCGGTACCCACAAAAAAAAAATAAATAAATAATTCAGTATTTCTATATTCACTAAAATTATTATATGCACAAGGTAAATTACTAAGTGATGTCTAATATACCAAATAGGAGAACACACATATATATATTTTTTCACAAACACTCCCCTACAGTCTGATGAAAAATTCTCTTTCTCTCTCAGTAGATTATTCATATACACATGGAAACAGGAAGAATAAGAAAGAGAGAGGGGGAGAGAAAGAAATAGAAAGAGAAAGAAAGAGATAGAGACAGAAAGAAAAAGAGAAAGAAAGAAAAAGAGAAAAAAAGGATAGAGGTTTGGTAGAATATACACTGAACCACTGACAAGAATTATATCTAGAAAGGAAAGTAGGATGGGGTGACTGTTAACTTTGTACATTTTTTACTTTATATATTTTTTGTTTAAGTTATTTTTTAAAACTACATTATTTTTGTGATGAAAATTTTTAAGCAACAGATAGTTTTATAATTATTCTGGTTCATTATTCCTTCTTATGTGATTCATTAAGGAAGAGTATGTCCTTATAGTTATCTGTGAACCCACACATTTATATATGTGTTTACATTTATGCATATTTTACACACAGCCTAAGTACAATGAACCTAAGAAAATATGGATAATTGCATAAAGAAATACTCAGGGATAAAACCACTAAAAGATTAAGCTCTTCAGTATTGTTCTTTTTTAATAAATTCAAACAGAGAATACAATATTTTACATTCCCAAATATTATAAAAACATGTTATATCCAAATATTCTATCAGACAATAAAAAAATCTTCTTATCTAAGAAGGAATTTTCCATAGAACACTTAGGCTTTTTGTTTCTTGTTTTATTTTTTTTTTTTTGATAGGGTCTTGCTCTGTAGTGCAGGCTGGCCTTGAACTTAGTATTCAGCATGTGAATCCTGTTGTCTCAACCTCCTGAGTGGTAGGATTACAGGCATGTACCAATATGCCTATATGAATAATAGCAAAGAATCTCAGAGAGGTTCATTTATATTATACCATTTGCTATATTCAGAGCTTAGGAAAAGAAGACTGAAAATCTTGAAGTGATTTATTCAGAAGATTTATAACTGAGACCATCACAATAGTGAATAATTTTTTCACCTGAAGAGAGTAAAGCATCCATTATGAAAAATAATTTTTATGTGTTTTTTTGCTTAAAGAAGTAAATACACATTCCTAAGATTCAGAAACAAAATAAGTATGTAATGATGTTTCCATCAACATCTCTAAGTGCTTCTAATTATTCTTATGGTCTCAGTTATAAACATTCTGAATAAATGACTTCAAGATTTTCAGTTCTCTTTTCCTAGGTTGTGAAAATAGTAAGTGGTATAACATTAATAACCTTTCTGAGATTATTTATTATTACTCATTCTCTGTGGTTTTATCATTTCACATAAATTAAAACAATGTTAAAGTGTTATTGAGACATCATTTTTTGTCCTAGTTTCAGAAATATATCTAAGCGCACTTTTTAAATGCAATGTTTTAAAATACTATTATTCCAAATTGTTCTTATTCAAAAACTTTTAATAATCTGCGTATTGGTGAGTTTCTTTCTCCTATTATGAAATTGCTGCCATTCTGGACTGTCTAAACTATCTGGTTTTCTTTCTTTATATGTGTCACTGGTTCTCTGTCAAAACTATTATATATTAAAACAAAGTCAGATTTAAACTCAATGTGTGAACAATACAAATGGAATAAATGGTACTTTTAGGAAATAAAGTTATTTAAATAATATATCTTACAGTAGAGAAGCAGTAGCTATTATTCAAATATATGGAACATCACTATTTTTTCTATTTACTTTTTCAAGGTTAAAGTAAGTGTAGGAATAAAAAATCTCAGTCCATTTCTGGGGAAAATTTTAACATATCAATTATCTGTAAGTGAATATTTCTTATGATTTTTTTTGAGTACAATGATGGTGCAAAAACTGGAAAGGTTTACTGCTCAATTGATATATTTTAAACTATTTGTGAAGGTTCATATGACAAATACAGTAGGAAGAATAGTATGTTTCATTTTGATAAAGGATCTAAAATAAGTATAATGATGTTGAAGATCATGGATTTTTCTATATACATTTACACACTTATTTCAGGTAATTTGAGCTTTTCATTTTTTATAGGAATTCAGTAGTGTATTTCAAAGATGTTTATATGAAAAACTCACATGATAAGTTTACTTTTTGCAATTAATCTTTCAGAAAAGGCAATGATTAAAAAGCCAAAGTACAGCTTTAATTATGGATCACAGCATTCAAAAGGAGTGAGCTGGGGAAGAAGGACTGGTAAAATGGCAGCAAAGTGAGGGAAGTTTATGCTTCAAATTACAAATAAAACCAGAGAATGATACGGCTATTAGAAATGTCCTTTCTTGCTGTATTTCTAACTTCTTATTGTCTTTATAACTGATTCAACATATCTGCAAAGTATTATTAGTTTATTCATGGTGAACATCTAAGCAAATAGGGTATAGGAAAGGAAAAAAATTAGTGAAAACCACTTTGTGAAGTCAGCAAACCTGCCCTTCCATTAAAATATGCCAAGTAGAACACAACTGCAGATTTTCTTTTATTTTTTGTGGGTACTGGGGGTCGACCTCAGGACCTCACGTGCCAGCAGGCGCTGGTGCTGCTGAGCGATATCACCGGCCCTTTTTTGTATGTGGGTTCCAGGAGTTGAACTCGGGCCCTCGCGCTTGCAAGGCAGGCACGTACACTGCTGAGCCATCTCACCGGCACAGATTTTCTTTTTTGTACACTCACAATAACTACCTCAACAATATATAGACTTTGTTTAAAATAGTTTGTTGGATTTGTAAAGAGATGTATTGAAAAACAATTTAAATGTGATTTAGTGTGAATGATTTTGAAAGAAAAGCATTATGATGTATACTTGACTTGCTTGAACTTTTTTGTTTTTAAAATGGATGGAAGTGACATCAAAATTTTAAAATGCTGAAACTCCCTACACACATACAGCTGTGGTTCTGCTAAGTTATGTGGGTACTTTAAAAATAATTTAAATATATAAGTGACTGGAAAGTGGAGGCCAGCTGTTGAACTGGATAAACCCTATATTCCAATACAGTTCTCTTAGAGTTCCATTTTCCTTTATCAAAAGGTGATTTCAGGTATCTTAGAAAACCAACTGGTGGCAGCAAAGACTTGCAGACTGGCACAGAAATTTTATTTGCACAAGTAACTATCCCCAAGCAGCAATTAAATATCTAAAGGCCCAGCTGTCATTTTTAAGTCCAGCACTTCTAGAAAATCTTAAAGGATCTTCTAAGGCAAAAGTTAATAATTAAAAAGTTCCTGCTGTTTGAGCAGAAAGCACTGCTTTCATTTTTTAGTTTTAAATTCTTACACATTTATATACGATTTACCAAAAGGTTTCATATCCATAGACTGTTTTTTCTACTTTTCAATTGAAACAACAACCAAAATATGCACGATTTCAGTAATCTTTACATTTACATTTAATTCAAAACTTTAAAAATTACTGGTAATAGGAGTTAGTTTCCAGTCAGTTTTCCTAAAGCTAAGTATTACTATATTTGCCAAAACATTCACTTTACACTGTAATGTTAAAAAATGTAACTTCAGGTACAAAATGATTACTGATGTTTTTAATATACTCAAAGATGAACTACATGAAATAAAAATTAGTATAAAAATTAACTTCCATTATACATTTTAAAATTTATCTCAGTTTATTGTACTGAGTCTCACCTGAAATTTCTTTGCAAGGGGAAAGAAATAACCTCCCTAAGACTTATATATATTTCAAGCCAGCTGTGAGAAGGGAAATTTGTCATTCATTTCCAGTGCTACTTCATGTCAAAAGCTACATTAGAATTGGTTTTCAATTATTCAGAAATGGATTGTCCAGGGCTCTTGTCTGGTATTCTTTACCATCCTACTTTCTATCAAATAAATATTACCACTAAAATATCAGAAAATACTTGTCTCACCTTCCTGATAGGCATTCAGTACTTTCTATGATTTCCCAGGTAAAGACCTGGTGTTTCCTTTAGCTCTCTTAACAAGCTGATTGGATTTCTTTACATAGCTGTACCCCAATTCCAAAATGAGTTCCATGAAGAAAATTTTTTTCATTTTTATATGGCCAGTGTTATCCACATAGTTGAAACTTGTCTTTGTCCCTAATTGAAACTTCTGGAGCCTAGTCTTTACAAGATATATTTCTATCAGCATTGTGGTCTTCTGAGGTCTGACCAGAATTTCCCACCAAGTTCAGTTTACAGCATTCTAAGGTTTCTTCTTTAGCTGGCACCTCAAAACATTTTTAAACTCTTACTATAAGCAGCTCCAAAGGTGCTTGAACCACATGGCTAAGTAACATAACAGAAACAACCCCACTTCTCAGGTACCAAAATATGTATTAGTTACTTTTCTCCATGCTGAGACAAAATATCCAAAATGAACAAGTTAAAAGAGGAAAGGTTTATTTCAGTTCACAGTTTGTAGAGGTTTCAGCCCATAGTCAGCTGGCTCCAATGTATGGTGGCATGGTAGAGAGGCAACACAGAGGATCAATAGTTCATGGTGGGACAGGCAAGAGGCAGCAGCAAGCCTGCTCTCTTTCTATGCCTTTATATTTCAGCCAGGCTACAAGACTTTTAATTGGTGCCACCCACACCCAGGGGGGCTCCCATTATCCACACTCTTAATCCCAGTATAACACCCTTAATCCACCTTCACACACCCTAAATCCAGCCACATGTGAAAGACTCCACCTATAACCACATGAGGCTTTTGGGGGACATCTAGATACAAGACATAACAATAATGATTGTATTCATTGTAGAAAATTGTTACATGTACATAACACATCTCAATTCCTTTTCTCATCCTCCCTCCACCCTGCTTATTCTTTCAGAATTAGATTCACTTATTTATTTTGAAAGTTCTTATAATGTTAATTATATATACAGATTAACAATCAGACAAATAGGGCAAAATTATGTAAAACACATAAGACAATTATACTAAATCGAGATTCACTTTTAGATAATTTTTCCAAACTGGATTACAATACTCAAGGTAAGTATATTTTAATACAAATGATACAAGTTTATTCTTCTGTATGACAGAATAGTACTCTGTTACGTATAAGTATATTTTAAAATACATTCATTTGTTAATGGTCATATAGGCTGTTTCAAGTTTTACCCATTATTAATTGTGCTGCTACAAACACAGGTATGCATAAACCACTGTTATCTGATGTCTTTAAATCTTTTGGAAAGATACATAGAAAGGGAGTAGCTGAGTCAACTGGAAATTCTAGTTTTAGATTTTTGAGGAATTTCCACACTGATTTCCAATAAGTTTATATGGCCACTAACAAGGAAGAAGTGTTCCATTTTCTGCATGGCATAGCCAGCCATGTTATTGGTTGATTTCTTTATGACAGCTATTCTTTCTGGAGTGAAATAGAATATCAGTGTTGTTTTAATAGGGTGTGCCTATCTTGTTATATCCTACAAAGAACCAACTCTTCGATTCTTTGGTTCCTTGTAATTTTTTACTCTCGATTTTGTAATTTCTGCTCTGATCTGTATAATTTTCTTCATTGTAATAGCTTTGGGTTTGAATTTTTCTTGTTTTTTTAGTACCTTGAGGTGTATCCTTAAGTTATTTATTTGAGCTTGCTCAGTTTTTCTGATGTGGGAATTCACCACTATAAACTTTCCTTGTAGAACTGCTTTCACTGTTTTCTAGGGATTCCAATATGTTATACTGGTATTATAGTTTGATTATAGAAACTGATTAATTTCATCTTGAAGTTTTATCTGTGATCCATTGATTATTTAAGAGGGTATGGTATAATTTTCACATGCTTGCATATTTTTTGTGGTATCTTTTGCTATTGATTTCTGATTTTCTTGAATTATGACCCCATAATATACATGAGGTAAATTTATTCTTTTGTATTTAATTAAGCATACTACATGTGATCATATGCAGTCCATTTTGAAGAAATCCCCACATGTTGCTGAGAAGAATGCATATTCTGTTGTTAAATAGAACACTGTGTAGATATCTATGAAGTCCATTTTTCTGAAGGTTTGATTCAACTTTGTTAATTCTTTGTTGATTTTTTGTCTAGTTGATCTGTCCATTTGTTTCAGTGGGGTATTTAAGTCCCTCATTACGATTGCACTGGTGTTTATCTGATGTCTTCTGTCCATTAATGTTTGTGTTATGAAGATGTATTGGGTGATTTCAATGTGTATATGTTCACAATGGTTAACTCTTCCTGTTGAATTGTTCCCTTATCAAATACAGTAATAACTTGGTTCAAGAATGCTTTAAAAAATGCTTCTTTTGGTGAACAATTTGGTTCTCAAACAGAAGCATTAGGAAATATTTTGCTTCTGCACTGGGTGACAAACATAACTGCAGCCATCTTCCCCACACAAACAAAACCATGGCCATCTTCCCCACCCTGACACGTGGTCATTGTTTCCTCTAGTTGAGATCTCAGTCACAGACAGACCTGTGCACACTTGCTGTGAAACTTTTTTGTGTGCTTTTTAGCGATACAGTTATGTACAATATTATTGAATCCAGGATGGCTCCAAAGAAAGTGCAGCACAAGCATGGTGGTAAAAAGAAACTTTAATGAAGGTGCCAAGAACATGCAGAACAGTAATGAAGGTAACTAGAATGTACCGAGCTATAATGAAGGTGACAAGAAGGTGCACAGCAATAATGAAGGTAACAAGAAAGTGCAGAGAAAGAATGGTAAGAAGGTTTTGAAGAATATAAATGTTTAATTGAAGAAGGAAATTATAGAAAATTATGAGAATGCTATTAATTGTACAAGATGGTGAAGTCGACAATTTCAACTATTTTGAAGAATAAACATGCCATCAAATAAGCTGATATGACAAAAGGAGTAACATTGTTAACCAAGCAGAGAACACATGTGCTGGAAGAAGTGGAAAAACTTCTGCTGGTGTGGTTGAATGAGAAACAGCTGACAGGTGATAGTGTTAGTGAAGATATGTTTTGTGAAAAAGCCAGAAATTGCATGGTGATTTACTGCAAGAAAATCCCTCTGTAAGTGCAACGAGTGATGAATTTAAAGCCAGTAGATGGTGGTTTGATAAATCCTGCAAGAGAATTGACATCCACAGTATAAGACATGGTGAGGCTTCCAGTTCTGACAAGGTTGCTGTAGAAGCCTACAAAAGAGAATTCATGGAATTCATGGAGGCAGGATACATTACTCAACAACTGTTCAACTGCAATGAAGCACAGCTCTTCTGGAAGATTCTGAACAGAATGTATATCACATAGGAATAAAAGGCACAGCTAGGGCATAAGCTCATGAAGAACACAGATTGATCCTTTTGCTGTATGGAAACACAAGCACCAATCTGAAGGGTAAACCATTACTGGTGTACCATTTCCAGACCCCTCATGCACTCAAGGAACAGGATGTGAACAAGCCAGACTGCCTGTTGTGTAAAGGGCCAATGCAAAAGTTTGCATCACAAGGCAATTTTTCATTGAATGTGGTGTTCACAACCACTTTTAAGAAATATCTGACAACCAACAGCCTGAAAGCTGCCTTCTTCTGATAGACAATGCCCCGGCATATCCTGCAGCTTTGGTGAATAATATGGACACTGAGTATGACTTCATAAAGGTCAAGTTCCTGCCCTCCAACACAACCCCTATTCTGTGGCCCATGGAAAAGCAAGTGGTTTGAAAATTCAAGAGAGTACACAAAGACACTCTTCACCAGGTGTTTTAATGTCACTGAAGAGACATCCTTCAATCAGAAAGAGTTCTGGAGTAAATATTTCAATGTCCTCCACTTCACCAACCTCATTGCCAAAGCCTGGAAAGACATCACATAATTGGACCTTTAACAGCCTGGAGGAGATGTGGCCAAAATTTATCACTGAATGTGACTTTGAAGTGTCTGATGCAAAGGTAGTGGAGGAGATTGTGTCAATGGGTGAGATAATAGGTATGGACATTGATAGCGCAAACATAGAGGTGCTTGTTGAAGACCATAAGGAGGAGCTGACAACGGATGAATTTGCTGAACTCCAGAGCTGCAGAAAGCACTTATTGAGAAGCATTCAGATCAGGATGAGGAAGATAGGCAGGAAGTTCGCAGTGATGTGATAAAAATCCATCATAGGAATATGAAATGAGAGCCAAGATTTCTTTGAGAAGCTCCATTCCAACATAATTGCAATGAACAGTGCTGAATCTGATGAATAATAACGTGGTTTCTCATTTCCAAAGTGTTATGCAATACAGGAAAAAACAAGTGATATTAGACAGATTTTTCATAAAAATTGACCCTGCAGCTAGGAGATAAAGAAGAAAGAAAACGTGAAGGAGATCTCCCCAATGTCCTTATGGAGTGGGACTTTCCCTTCAAACAATAATTTCCCCAACCCACTTTCTTCTCCACTATGCCAGAAGTCACCACAAGAAAGGTTAATCCTCTCTCTCTTCATACTGTACTGTATTGACCATTGTTTCATATTTTTGTAGTTAAAAGTGCATGTGGTTCAGAACAGATTAACCTTATTTGCATTGAAACTTATGGAAAATTTGATTCAGTTAGTGACCAAAATTGGCTTGCAACCATGTTCGTCAGGGTCAGAATGGATTAACCTTATTTATATTGAATGTTATGGGGAAATCTGATTTGGTTTGTGAACAACTGAGTTCATGACCAGAATTGTGGAGTGAATTAAATTTGTTAACCAAGGCACCACTGTATTTAGTAATCTTCTTTGTCTATTATGTTCAGTATTGACTTGAAATCCATTTTGTCTGAAATTAGGATAGTAACTCCTGCACTTTTCCATGTTCCCATTGTTTTTATCCTTCAATTTTTAATCTGTGAGATTTTTTGAATTAAATGTGCTTCTTGTATACTGCATATTTTTGGGTATGTTTTCTTGACCCATTTTGCCAATATGTGTCTTTTAATTGGGGAAATGAGACTACTCACATCTGGAGTTATTACTGAGAGGTACTGATTTCTTTATTGAATTATTTTCATGTTGCTGATTTCTTTATTTTTCCACCTTTTCTTAGCTGCTTATCTTAGCAAGTATATTCATTCTTTTTGAATTATTTGCATTTTTGGTTTCACTGTCTCTTTCCAGGATATCCTTGTGGATTTGTTATAATGCTGATTTAATGGTCATGAATTTCTTGAGGTGTAACTTGTCAGGGAAATTCCTTAATTCTCCTTCAATTTTAAATAAATGTTTTGCAGGATGCATAAGCCAGAGTTGGAACTTACCTTTTAAGGTTTGAAACACTTTGTTCCTAGCCCACATGGCCTTTAAATTTTGTGTTGAGAAGTGAGTTAAACTTTGTATGTGGTTCGTTGCTTTTCTCTAACCACTTTTAAGATTTTGTCCCTGTGATGGACTTGTGGTACTTTGAGTATAATATGACATGGAGAGGTTCTCTTTTAGTCATGTCTGTTTGGCTTTCTATATGTCTCACTTATCTGTACATTTATTTCTTTCCCTATATTTAGAAAGTTTTCTGCCATTTTTTTCCTGTGAATAGGTTTTTTATGCTATTAGTGTTACCTTCCTATTATTCATCAATTCCAGTTACTCTTAGATTAGCCGTCTTTGCAGCATCTAGCAGTAGTTGGATCCATTTTTCATATTCTCTTGTTTTTATGGTGTCTTCGAGTAAATGGTGTATGAAAGCATCATTATTTTGTAGTTCTAAAATTGTGTCCTCACATTGGTTAGCTCTCCTGCCCATACTTTCAGTATGATTTTTAATCTCCTGGATTTCTGATTGCAACACTTTTAATGGAGTCTAATTCTTTGGTAAACTGATTATTCCTGCTTTGTATCATTTTGTTTAGCACATCTAGCTTTTTATCAATGCCTTCTGAATGCCCCTGCATCATTGTGGTTATTATTTTCATTATCTGTTTAGTTATACTTCTCTAATCCCACTGAGTACCTCTTTGAGCTATTTTCTAACATCCTCTCCTTTCCTTCTGATTCAGCTGTGCAGTTTATGCTGTTCTTCCTCTCTGTGCCACCTGGATTAGCTTCAGAGGATTTGAGTGTTTAAGGAGGAATTTTGTTGCATTTTCTTCTAATGTTTCTATTGTTTTTGTTTATATGTTTATTTTGTGCTAGGGTTTGTGGATGCTTATATTCTAAAGACTTTGTTGCTAGTATAGAGATCTCTTTAGTTGCTTTTCAGTGATGTAATTTGGGTGTGACTATGATCCTTTGCTACATACCCTGGAGCCAATCACCATGGGTAATTCAGGATGGCAAGCTGCACTATAATTAGACCAGCAAACACATCCTCTTGGAATATACTTTAGCATTGTTAATGCCTCAAAGGCAATTTGAGTATTGCTTACAGAAAAATAGAAATAATTATGTGATTCTGTTAAAATCATGTGAATCAGCTACAGTAGTATTGTCCAAGACAAATTAGATATTAACATACCACAAGTTATGTACCACCCTAATCCTACTGAGGAAATCATTAATTATGATGTAAACATTAAGACAACACAGGTATTGACATATAGCTAATATGTACTAAATACAACATCTGTGTCTCTGCTAAAGTTAGAAAATAATTCAACAGTAATTTTACAGAGTTAACCATGAAAAGATAAAAGCTTTATGGTTATACTATTAAAGACATGGGGTTTAGGGTGGGAGAATGCAAGAAGAAAACTTTGAAATCATAAACTCTATGATATGAGAAGTGGAGAGAGGAAGTACAAAGGACCTTATTGTGGAGTAGAAGGACAATTATTGAACAAGGTAAAGGTAAGAGAAAATGCTGGTAAGAAATAGGTCACAAAAGAAAGAGGGGAAAAAGAAAACAAATTAAATAGGAGCTAAAACTAGGAGAGAAATAATTAAAGAGAGAAAAATTGAAAGGGAGAAGAGAAAAAAAAAGAAAAAAGTAAACAATTATAACAGACAAAAAGCAAGGAATAAGAAAAATGGAAGATTTCCCAAGCCCAAGGAAACTAGTGAAGAATAAAAGAGGGAAGGAAAGAAGAGAAAAAGAAAACAATCAAAAGCAAAACCAAACAGGAAAACTTAAAAACCATAATTACACTCATAAAACAAAAAGCAAAACCTAGCCAAACAACCAAACAACAACAAAAAAAATAAGATAAAAGAAGGAAATTTTGAATGTGTGGTTTTCTTCCTGGGTCTACAGTTTTGGGGGAGTGCCAAATTCACTGTGTGTCCTTGCTTTCACTTTTAGATAAATATGGCAGTCAGATCCTAGATCCATGCTGGATTCAGTCACCAGCAAGCAGGCAGTAGCATTAGCATTGGGATGCCAGTTCTCAGGCTATCAAATCCAGTGATTCAGGCTGAGACTGGCCTCTGGCTGTGAGGATGGGGCCTGGGTCATTTAGCTTAAATCCCTCTGGGGGTCTATTACTGGCCTGACCATGGACATTGTCCATGGCCATCACTTACCTAGTCAGTGTGCAACATAACACTGGGAGTCCTGAAATGAAGTCAACCTACTGCTGTTCTGAGTCCCTCCTTCAGTAAACCCCTCCCTGGAATGGCATCTAGGGAAGCTCTCTAGAGGATATGACAGGCACTTGGACTGGAGTCACTCGCCAGCTGTTGCAGCAGAGAGCACCTGCAAGTCTATTCCAGTGCTGCATTTCTCCCTGAAGCCTCTGAAGTCCCCCGCTTTCACAGTTTCTCTGTAGATTCAATCTTCCTTTCTCAAGAGTCACAAGTCAGGAACCAGAAAGAGCAAATTGCCCCTTCCTTTTTCTGCTTTGTGCTCTGTTTTTTCAATTTCTCTGCACACTCCAGTTTTCCCATCAGATACCCATTAGGTCCCAGGGATCCACCACCCTCCTTCTTTTCTTCCCCAAATTGTTATTGTCAAGTGTCTGGACTCTGAATTATTGACAGGATTATTTGTTGTTGTTTACAATTCTACCATTTGCCTGGAACTCCTCCTTTTTGCTTTGTTTTAAAGGAAATTCATTTCCATAACTAAATTATTTAGATAATCTGAAGCAGAGCACAATGAAAAAAAATCATTCCAGTTACTTGATCAAGTATGCTTATTTATAGCTAAAACAAACAAAAGTGCTTTCTGCTCTAAGGGAAAAGTAGGAAAACTGGAACAGCATATTTTCTTTTCCTTAATATCATAAGCCTTTATAAGAATCCAATTGAAATAAAAGAAACTGGACATTGACTTGCATCTATTTGTTCAAAAATACAATGATCTGTAGTTTCAAAAGATCATAACTCCACTTAGCTTCTTGGATACTTTTAAATTTTCACCTGCAGACACTAAGGTTTCCTCAGTGCAAACAAGTATTTATGTGTTTGTGTGTACTATCTGCATGCTTTACTCTTGTAGAAATTTGTTTGTGATTAAAATTATTGTATATGTTTTCTCTTAATAGTTATCAATAATCAAAATTTGGTTTATAAAAGACTAATTTAAATATCTACATTAGTTTCAATCTATGTTTTGTAAGATACAGAAAAAGAACAAGCAAAAATAATTATTTTCATTTTTATTAGCCCCATTAATAGTAATAATGATTTTTCAGACCTAACTCCCATGTTTTGTGGAAGTACCAGATTCTTCAAGTTTCTCTCACCTAAATTTCTGAGAAAATTCTGAGTGTTTCACATGCATTCATGAAATAGTCCTCTCATTGTGGTACTCTCAACATTGCACTTCAGCTTGTGTGTTCACTATAAAGATTTTAGTACAAGTCTTTTATGTTTAAATTTACTGGAGGCCTTCTTTATGAGAATGGAACATAGATGTGTGGGAGTTTGGCTGAAGGATAATCTGAATGCATATGTGATGTTTCACTGAAAAGCATCTTTTATCACAAGAGCCAATTCTTGAACATATGATTAAGTCTTCAAGGC
This sequence comes from Erethizon dorsatum, assembly GCA_028451465.1. Lineage (NCBI taxonomy): Eukaryota > Metazoa > Chordata > Mammalia > Rodentia > Erethizontidae > Erethizon > Erethizon dorsatum. The sequence goes on along the minus strand of CM051842.1, from coordinate 78,330,064 downwards.
TTTGTTTATTAGGAGATGGCTACTTTCTTAGCAAATACCCTTTCTCATGCCATTGTCTATGAAGGGCTCAAGTATGTTTTTGTTCTGAATTGAATACTATTTAGTCTATCAAGCAGAGATAACAAATACAGTATCATCTACATTTAAAAGGCTTCATTCTCATTTTTCTGATTCCATTTTAATTGATTCTGAGTGGAACTTTCATATTTAAAACAAATCCAAAATATAACATGAAGATTTAAAATGCAGACAAAATTATTGTGCTGATGCAAATCAGTAAGTGTAATTTAGAAAAATATAGTAAAATAAATCTGTCCTTAAATAATACAGAAATAATCTAATCTAATAGTTTGAATAGGAAAATCAGGATTTATTTGCCAAGTTGCTAAATATTTTGTGCAAGAGTAAGAAATTCCTAAGGCAAGAGCTCTATAACTGAATATCTCCAGCACCTTTCAAATTTTATTTTGAGACAAGGACTCACTAAATTGCCCAGGCTGGCTTTGAACTGTGAATCCTCATGCCTGTAGCTGGGATCACAGGCCTGTGTTACCATACCTTGTTAAAGAAAATTATCCTGTTAGACTAGAGACTATTCAAGAAACTAACACTTACCCTTTAAATGAAGGAGCTCAAAAAATGAATAAAAAACAAGGGCAAGAAAAAATTTTAACCCCCTGTATGAAATTATATCTCCTCCAGCTATTCAGCAAAAATTAATAACAAAATCCAGAGAAGACACAACCGAAATAGAGAACTACAGGCCAATGTCCCTAATGAACAGAGATGCAAAAATTTTCAATAAGACACCACCAAAGAGAATACAGCAAATCAGGAAGAAGATTATACATCATGATCAAGTGGAATTCATCCCAGGAATGCAGGAATAGCTCAACATATGAAAATCAATTAATGTAATACAACATATCAACAGAGCCAAAGACAAAAATCACATTATCATCTCAATAGATGTAGAAAAAACTTTTGACCAAATCCAACACTCATTTATGATAAAAATCCTATAGAAAATTGGAGTAGATGGTCTTTCCCTCAATCTGTTAAAAGCCATCTATGACAAACCAACAGCAAACATCATCACAAATGAAAAAGTTGAAAGGTTTCACTCTAAAATCAGGGAAAAGACAAGGATGCCCACTATCACCACTCCTATTCAATATAGTTCTGGAAGCATTTGGCAGAGTAATTAGACAAGAGACAAAAATAAGTGGAATAAAGATAAGAAAGGAAGAAGTTAAATTATCATTATTCGCAGATGACATGGTACTCTCTATAGCAAACACCAAAAACTCCACCAAAAGACTTCTAGAATTAATAACCAAATTCAGTAGCATAGCTGGATACAAAGTCAGCACTCAAAAATCAATAGTATTCCTGTACACAAACAACAAACTCACTGAAAGAGAACTTAGGGAAACCACACCCTTCACAATAGCATTCAAAAAATGAAATACTTAGGAATCAATCTAACAAAGGAAGTAAAAGATTTATATGTTGAAAATTACAGTACTCTGAAAAAGGAGATTGAAGAGGATATCAGAAAATGGAAAGATATCCCTTGCTCACGGATAGGAAGAAACAACATAGTGATAATGGCCATACTCCCAAAATTGTTGTACAGATTTAATGCAATTACGATCAAAATACCAGTAACATACCTTACAGAACTAGATAAAGCATTTCTAAAATTCATTTTGAAGCAGAAGAGACCTAGAATAATGAAAGCAATTCTGGGCAACAAAGGCAGGGCAGAAGGCATCAAAATCACTGACTTGAAATTATACTAAAATTTACTGTTATTATATCAGCAAGTTACTGCAACAAAACAGACCTGAGAATCAGTGGAAGAGATTACAAGATGTAGACACAACTCCAAACACACTCAGCCACCTTATCTTTGACAAAGGGGCTGATCATGTTCACTGGAAAAACTGGGTTTCCACATGCTAAAGACTAAAACTAGACCCCTGTCTATCACTATGCTCTAAACTAAAATAAAAATGGATCAAAGATCTATATATTAAAACAGAAACCCTGAATCTACTGGGAGAGAAAGTAGGTAGAAATCTTGATGACATAGGTTTAGGCAGACTTCAAGAACAAAATCCAAACTGCAAGGTAAATACTCCAAAGAATCAACAACTGGGATCTCATCTTATTAGGAAGCTTTTTCACATCAAAGGAAATCACCAACAGAGTGAAAAGACAACCCACAGAGTGGGAAAATATTTTAGCAAAGAGTCCCTCAGACTTCTATTTTTAACATATAAAGAATGAAAAATATCAGAAACCCCTAATTTAAAGACCAAATCCAATAATGGGCATTTGAAATGAATACATACTTCTCAGATGAAGAAATACAGATATCAATATGTACATGAAAAAATATTGAACATGATTAGTCATTCAAGAGATGAAAATTAAAAAAAAAACACTGAGATTTCATCTCACTCCAGAAAGAATGGCTGCCAAAAAGAAATCAACCAATAACAAATGCTGGAGTGGTTGTTGGGAAAAAGAACCCTTCTCTACTCTTGGTGGGGATGCAGACTGGTGCAACCACTGTGGTAATCAGTATGGAGGTTCCTCAAAAATCTAGGATAGAGGTCCCATTCGACCCAGCTATACCCCTTCTAGATATTTTCCCAGAAGAATTAAAAACATCATACCACAGCAATATATGTGCACCCATGTTTATAGCAACACAATTTGTAATAGCTAAATCTTGGAAACAGCCCAAATGCCAATCAACTAATGAAAGGATAAAAAAGTGCTATTTTTATACAATGAAATACTATTCAGCTATAAAGAAGGATAAAGTTGAGACTTTTATATGTGAATGGATGCAATTTAAGAACATACACATAAGTAAAATACTCTCTCCCTAGTGTAAGAAGCTGAAAGAGTAAATAAGATCCAAAATGTAGAACAGATATTGGGAAATGGAAAGCAATTGTTCAGAAAGAAAGAGAAACTGGGATGGGGGAAAGGAGAAAAGAAGGAAGAGAAAGAAAAAGTAAATATACATATGTATATGATAATTAAGATAGCTATACTACTAATTTCTATAAGAGTAGGGACAGTGGGCATCCTTGTCTTGTTCCAGATTTTAGATTGAAAGCTTTCAGTTTTTGTCCATTTAGTATGATGTTGGCTGTTGGTTTGTCATAGATGGCTTTTATCAGATTGAGGTAAAGACCATCTATTCTAATTTTCTGTAGGGTTTTTATCATGAATGAGTGGTTGGATTTTATCAAAAGCTTTTTCTTCATCTATTGAGATGATCATGTGTTTTTTGTCTTAGACTCTGTGGATATGGTGTATTATGTTTATTGATTAACATATGTTGAACCATCCCTGCATTCCTGTGATAAATCCCACTTAGTCATGGTGTATACTCTTCTTGATGATTTGCTGCATTCTGTTTGCCAGTATCTTATTGAGAATTTTTGCATCTATGTTCATCACGGAGATTGGCCTGTAGTTCTCATTTTTGGTTAGGTCTTTCTCTGGTTTTGGTTTCAGGGTGATACTTGCCTCCAGGAATGAGTTAGAGATAATTGCTTCTCTTTCAATTTCATTAAAGAGTTTGTGGAGTAATGGCATTAGATCTTCTCTAAATTTCTTGTAGAATTCAGCTGTGAATCCATCTGGACCTGAGCTTTTCTTTGTTGGTAAGTTTTTAATTACATTTTCAATGTCATGGACTGATATTGAGTTTTTGGTTTTTTATTTATTGATTCAGCTTTGATAATTCATACATTTCTAAGAATCTGTCCATTTCTTCTGTGTTTTACATCCTACAGGAGTAAAAATTTTTGAAGGAGGTGCTGATGATTTTCTGAATTTCCACAGGATCTGTAGTAATTTCACCCTTTTCATTCCTTATTGCATGAATTTAAGTTTTATTCCTTTTTTTTGATAAGATTGGCTGGTGGGGTTATCAATTTTATTTATTCATTTATTTATTTATTCTTTATTTTGTCAAAGAACTAACTCTTTGATTCATTTATCCTTTGTATTGTTTTCTTAGTTTCCATTGTGTTAATATCTGCTCAGTTCAAATAAGATTAAGGAAATTGGTAAAATGTGGGAAACTGCAAAATTCTGTAGAAAAGCAAAATTGAAATAAGGCTGTAGGAGTGTGAGCAATGAATCTGTTTAATGACAATGCAATGTCACATTTCCACAACATCCTCAAAAAGAGGCAAAAGCAAATATCATTGGCTAGCTTCCTTGTTAAAGTTGCACAAAAATAAAAAAATTCCATTGAGCAAATATATAGCAATGATTCTGTTAGTGGTAGTGAAAGTCATCCTACACAATAACCCTCTCTTTTGTCGCTCACATCAGTCAGGAAGAAAATCAAGTTTAAGTGCAAGTTAATTTGTTTATTTTTCTTTAGGCAATGGAGGAACTATTACTGATTGGCAGATCACTTTAACAAAGGTAGCCTGAGGACAGCTTGGGTCCTATGAAATAATAATGTGGCAAAAAACTGATATAAAAATATGAAGGCTTTTAAACAAGAGAATAGGAAGTCATCATTGACTTAAATTAAAGAAACTGTGTTTAAATTTACAAAAAGAGTGATAAAAGAATGTTTTACTCTACTATACAGAAAACTTGGGTTTAATAGCCTCCTCCTTTTTATAGTTTTAAGGAAGGCATAGACAAATAATCTAATGTAAGAATTTGCTCTTACATTTTATCCTGTATGATATGTTCTAGGCAAATAAGATAGTTTTGTGAAGAAATAAACTTTAGATATCTGCTGCTAGCCTAAAGTAGTAAAAGATTAAATGTTATTTAGTCACCAACTATATCATTAGATAATTTATAATGATGAATTAGTTATTTATCTCTTTGCTATGCAACAAAGTTGGCATTTCTATTTGTGGGGCCTAAATATTATGTATTTCAAAGCAACTCACTTTGTTGGAAAGGATGGCTAAAATGTTTACCTCACAAAATTTCATCATTGCAAGACTATTATAAGCCACATTTTCAATATATTTCATGTATTTGATTAAGAGAGATTTATAACAAGAAAAACCTAAGATTTGAAAATATAAGAAAACCCAGAGTGTAGAAATATATACAGTCCTCTTCTAGACTATGCCTCTAGTGAACCAAAACCTCCCACTAAGTCCAATCTGTTGAAATTTCCATTCCCTCTCAGTAACAGAAAGTTGGGAATAAGCCTTTAACACATAATCCTTTTAGGTGCATGCAGAATGCAAGAGTTGTGGAATCAGGAAGGCTTCCAATCACATTTCAAAAGAAGGTTTGGGAAGCCAGGCAGTGTGCACCTGAGAGGACAGGGTGGGAAGTTGTGAGTATGAAGTTTAAAGTACAGTGGAGACCCCAGAAATTTGGAGAAGCCAGGAGTGTGGATTGCTCGAGGAAAATTGCAAGGAGGTCAAAGAACCTGCCCAAGAGAGAAGTAGTGGTAGGAACAATCCCTGGAAGTGCCATAAATGTGGAGCCATCCAAGCACTATGGAGTTCGTATCTTTCCATGGATTACCTCAGATGCTGCACATGGAACTATGAGACTTAGTGTTTGTCCTGCTGTACATTGGACCTGATTTAATCCCATTCTTTTCTAGGCCTCTATTTATACTTTTTGTCATGGTAATGTTTATCTTGTAGCATTGTAATTTGGACAGGGTCTTGCAGCTAAGAGTTTGCCTTAAATCTCAGAGGAGGCTTTGAACTTGGACTTTTCAACAATGAAGAAAATGTTAGGGCTTTGACAACTCTTAGAGATGGATTAAATTCCTTTTGCATAAAGGGATGTGCATGAGTCTTTGGAGGGTCATGGGGTAATTTTATGACTTGTGTCTAGATGTCCCCTCCATCAAAGCATTGTGTTTTTCAGAAATGGATGGATCTAGGGTGGGTGATGCAGTGATTAAGTGTGAGATGATGGGATTAAGGGTGTGGGATTACTAAATTAGTCCAGTGATTGTTTTGGTATAGTCCTCAGTGTAGTATATGGGAAGACCCATCCCGGGGATGGGTGGCACCACCCAAAGGATGGGTAGACTGGAAGGAATGAAAGGGAGAGGAAGGCTGGTGTTGCTGCTTCTTCAGTACTTTGCTGCTTGGGTGTATTCTGCCCACAGTGAAGTATTTCTCATTTGCAATGACCTCCTGCCATGGAACCCTGTCTTGGAGCCAGCCAACTATGAACTGAAACCTCTACAAACAGTGAGCTACAGTAAACATTTCCTCCATTAACTTTGGGTGTTGGGTATTTTGTCTCAACATTGAGAAAAGGAACTAAGACAGTATTCCTTGACTCTCAATATTATGATTATTTAGAGCAGAATCATTTTTGGTACATTCTCCAATTTTGCTGCACTTTGTTTATCGTGTTTTTTGTTCTTTCTTTTTATTGTTGTTAATTTGGTTTCCCCATTTGTCAGGATTACCAGCAAATTTTGGAAAATTTTTTGTTAATTTTTTTTAATCTTGACAGTAAAATGTGCATACAATTTCTCCTGTGAGAAAAGTGTTTTTAGTTCAATTTTCTAATACAAATGCTAGCTGCTTAAATCCCATTTGCATTATTTTCCTTCCCACAATTCTCTATTCTTTCTATTTCTATGACTGATTTTTAACCACGAGATTTCCTTCTTTCCAACATCCACAATTTTGTCCTAATATTAAGATCTACTGGAATTCACTCATTAACAACTACCAGGATTTAATCTCACTATCAAAGACAATGACAACTTAATCCAATCAGAATGTGCAGAAATGTGGACTATACAAAAAAAAGAAAAAGAAGTGTTCTTAATAATGTCTAAATTAGAAACTCTTCTACTTGGATTGTGAAGTCTCATTCAAGATGGCATACAGAGCCAAAGCAAGAGATATACTGTCAGAAAAAATGTTGAAGAAATATGAAATATCCCTTTATTTTTCTCTCTTTTAATCTCTGTATATATTTTGATGTTTAGATTCAATAATATAATGTTGGCTATTTTAGTATCTTTATATAAGAAGACAATCATTATGTTAGATGCTTTGTGTGTTAATATATCAATCTTGTTTTCAGAGGTGAAAAATGAGATTCTGGAGATTGAATAATTTGGCCAAAGTCATGTACCTTTGTAAAGAACAGCACCATAATTAAACCAATGGCCATGCTCTTTTAACTCCACTGATTCAAGCTGACATGTGGAATTTGGAATGTATGACAGAGATCTCAGATCACATTTGATATCCCTTGTCACTTAGGTCAGTTTTTATTTCATACACACAAATACAAACACCACTTGCCACAAATGAATTTACTATTTTCCCACAAAACAGTTTTCTTAGCTTAATAAAATTTTAATTTTAAACCTCAAGCTACTATTTATGTTTTTAAATGCATTTTAGCTTAAACAAGAGTATATATAGACCGTGTGTGTATGTATGTGTATGCCTTTTCACCCAAAAAACAATAAACACTCATTTTTTTATTGAAGGCAAATCTGACCTTTTCTTTCATTGCTTTGAGTTTTGATCCTTTAAGAAAAATAAGGTTATATAATTTTACAAACTAATATAACTACTAAATTTTATCTAAGCATCACACTACTAAATGGTCCAGCAGCAAAACTTTATATGTGTATTTTTTTCGATTGATATAAGGTACCAAACAAAAAATCATGTACTTTGATTTAATTAATGTAGGGCATATAAAATTATTACTTATGAAATTTAATCCTGAAAAATAAATCTTACAATTGGAACGATTTTAGTCTAATGAAGGCTAAATTTGCTGAGAAATTGTAATTTCCATTTTCAGACTAAATATGTTTTGTAATTTTGGTCCAGTCTGGAAATTTGGGGAAATATTTATTTTACTGTATGAATTCTGGAGCTATAACTAAAGTAATCTTCACTCCTCAGTGGGCTGCCAAAGAACGCAGATATCTAGTAAATAGATAATATTTATATAATGATCCAAATATGTCTCTTATTAAATACCAAATAAATAATAGTCTATTGATACAAAATGTTACATAAAGTAATCTAAATTATTCCAAGCATACTCCAAAGAAGAAATTGAAAAATCTCAGAAAACAGTGGACTCTAATTGCTTATTTCATATAGTTTTCTTTTTTTATGTCTGTTATTTCATCACCTCAAAATTGTACATGAATCATGTATCATGATAGAATGCAATTGGCTTAAAAGTACAGTTGTAGCTATTTACAGCATTTGTAGTTCTGCTTTTCATAATTTTAGTACCTCCAGGCTACTGAAGTTCAAACATATTAAAAGAAAAGTTCTAGAAATAATTCATCTTTCAAATTATGCATTGATTTGAATAGTGTCATAAAATTTCACACTTTCTGCATCCCACCAGTGATGTGAATCATCCCTTTCTCATGTGTATCCATGCCATGTATGGTACCTGCCCATCCATCACTTGGTAGTCATCTTGGCTATTAGATAGATTATTTTGGTATCACAGTAATGTGTTCAGCTAGCCCTTATTTTGCTTAATAATAGCTCCAAAGTGCAAAAATGGTGATGCTTACAATTCAAATATGAAAAGAGAAGCCATGAAGTGCTTTGTTTAAGAATGCACCACGATGGGGCCAGTGAGATGGCTCAGCGGTGTAAGCGCCTGCCTTGCAAGCGCAAGGACCCGAGTTCGACTCCTGGAACCCACATACGAAAAAGGGGCCGGTGATATCGCTCAGCGGCATGGGTGCCTGTTGGCGCGCGAGGTCCTGAGGTCGACCCCCCGGTACCCACAAAAAAAAAAAAAAAAAAAAAAAAAAAAGAATGCACCACGAGACCATAATGTTAAGTGAAATAAATCAGAAGCAAAAGTTTAAATATTGCAAGATTTGTTCACTATGAGAAACCTAAAGTGAAAATAAAGATCAAAATAAAAGATAGAAAATAGGAAGTAGGTAGATGGATCTTTCTCAAGTGTGAAGAGGATCATGAGGTAGAGGGGAAGGAAAAGGGAAGAAAAATTGAGATGTGTTATGTAATTATACCAATTTCACGCAAGGAATGTAAACATAATGTACTGCAAACATGTACTAATAAAAAAAGTCAAAGCACTTGACTTAAGGAGAGAAAAAAATCTATGCTGTTATTGTTAATTTCATACTGTGTGTAATTCACACGTTAAACTTTATCATTGGCCTGTATATATAAAAATGGTATAGATAGCATTTGGCACTATCGTTTCAGGTGTCCACTGGAGATTTGTTTGATATGTATCCACTTGGAATGTATCCTTTAAAAATTAAGAGGTCTTGTGTGCTATTGTTTACTCTGTAGTCTTGAGATAGGAAGGCAGGGCATGGCTAAGACTGACTGGGAAAGCACGCATGACATGTTGCAAAATTCCAGGACACATGCACAGAACAGTTCCCAAAGCCTTGTATGTGGACTTCTTGAGAAAACTCAAGCAGGTTTTTAATAGGATGACCTAGACATGCTGTAGTATGGGGAATACTAAAAAGGGACAGTTGCCACTAGGTTCTCAATACCATTTATCTTCACAATAGCCCATCCTACACTCTAGGGTGCATTTTTCAATTCTTTCCTATTTTCTTACTTTTACTTGGCCCATACTCACTCTGCAGAGACTGTTTTTACCCTACCTTTAAGAAATGTGAATTTTTGCCACCATTTACACTTGTTTCAACCAATTATTTCTTCAGGACAGAAAGAACCTATAAATTAACTCTTTAAGGAGTCTGCAGCACCCAAATCCAAGTAACAGTCTCACAGAAAGGGAAAGAAACTGCTCAAAAGGAAATAACAACTGGGATGGGGAAAGGAGAAAAGAAGGAATGAAAAAGAAAAAATAATATGTTTATATATACCCAAGATAGCTAAGATAACCATACTACTAATTTGTTTTAGTTCATTGAAAAGAATGGTTTGTGCTTATATTCTTTGATCAATTTTGCGTGCCTATATCTTGTAATCTGAGCAACTACTTTGAAGATAACAATACACCACATATTAACCATTATTAATTTCCTATTATATTATGAAATTCTGTATAGTTTTTATTGTTTTTTCTCTTTAAAATATAAAAAGGTGCTGGATAAACTGCGGCAAACTCAGCTTGTGTTAATACAAATGATAACTTTAGCTTTAAATACTTAAATTATATTGGGGAAAAATGGGGAAAAAATACCTGTATAACTTTCATAACTTAAATGGCAAGTTAACAAAATTAGTTTTGTTTTACCTTTGCAGCTTTTTTATTTATGAAAGGGTAGTTTCTTTGAATAAACTTTATCCATAAAGTTAGAATGTTAATCATTTCTAAAATGTACACTGTCAAGAGCACTGACACTTTGCTGGAGATAGTGTAAAATGGAACCTTGAAATGTTGTGTCCTTGTAGTAAATGTGTATCTATCCCCATAACTCAGCAATTCTACTTCTAGGTTTATATCCAATAAAAAGAACAATACATGACTGTAAAAATGTTCGTACATACAAAAACCTTCATAAGCAGCTCTATTCATATTTGCCAAAATTTGGGATCAATCAAGGTAACCTTTAGTAAGTAAGTGAACAAATGATCTGTGATATATACAAAGTTTAAAAAAATATTCAGCACTAAACATTTATTTATCAAACCATGAACAAACATGGGAGATACACATGGATGCATGCTAAGAAGTGGAAGAAGCAGGGCCAGGGATGTAGCTCAGTGGCACAGTGCCTGCCTCAAAAGTGCAAGGCCGTGAGTTTGATTCCTGGTAAAAATAAATAAATAAATAAATAAATGAAAAAAATGGAAGAAGCCAATCTGAAATGGCTACTCATTACATGATATTCATTCTACATCACCCCTAGAAAGACAAAATCTATGGAAACAATAAAAACTATCTCAATATTTGCTAGTGGTTGGGGTGAGGAAAAACTGGTCAAAGCAGAAAATTTTAGGGCAATGCAAATACTCCATTTTGCAGTATAATGAGGGATAGAAGTCATTATATATGTATCCAAACCCACCGAATGTATATCAATAGTGAATTTTAAGATAAACTGTGGAATCTGGGTGATTCTAATATGTTCATGTCACTTCATCAATTGCAACAAATATAACAATCTAGTGTAGGATGATGATTAATGAAGAAGGCTTTGTATGTGTGAGGTCAGGAGGTATATGGGAAATTTTTGTACTTTATGCTTACTTTTGATGTCAAATTAAAATTTTTCTAGCAAATTTTTAAACAAAAATGAGTGTTCACAGAAGTTCTATTCATAGAAACAAAAACAAAGAATAATTTAAATATAGACATACAGGTAAATGGTTAAAAATTATAATATATTCATACCATGGATTACAACTCATTAATAAAATAAATTAACAACATTAGGCAGCATGGGATTAAAATAGGAGATACTTAATTGGGAAGAAATGATAGAAAGTGAAGTTAAAGTTTGGAATTGTTTATAACTTTCCCAGATGCCTTATACATCTAGAAAACCAGTAGATTTATTGGGTATTTAAAGTACACAGGAATGACCTAAATTGTGAGTTTACTGCAAATTCAGACATATTTTAGATCTCTAGCTGAAGAGTTTGTTTTTCTTTGAAAGAGAGACTAAGCATGACCTTCACTGAAGAGAGACTATCTGGACATTTTAAAGCAGAAAGTATTTTCCTCAGAACAATGATCTCTAAGATCTCAGGTAATAAAAACAATCCCCACAACCTTTTCTCCTTCACAGGACATCTGATGGGTAAAGGAACTCACACTGAGGGGAAAGAGTACAGTATTAGGACACAAAGATTCATCCCCAAACAGTTCATTTTCCAGTCTACACAGGGGCTTTGTTAAAAACTAGAGGAATTAAATTGGGAAGTTAAAGAGCAATAGAAAAGAAAAAGTAATTGAATATTTGTGGCTTAACAATATAAGAAAACCTTTCATAGCATGTATTTACTGAATGCATGCTGCATACCAGGCATCTTGCAAAGTGCTCTATATACCATGATCAACGAAGCAAAGCTCCAGAATTTACCTTGTAAAATATTTCTAATATAACTTTTGCTAAGAGAAATTTAATAAAGATAGCCATGAATTACCTAGTTCTATGGATATTTTTATCTATTGTCTTAACCTATGGATTCTTCAAGAAAGTTCTCTTTTATCAACAAACATTAAAGATGTAAGGGGCCATTGGAGTTTCAGGGATCTTTAAAAAAACCGATCCAAATTAACAACATATTTTATTATAAACCTTGCTAATTCAAGCCACCTTTAACATATACTCAATAAACATCTCTTGAGGTTTAACTGTGGAATCAAGCTTTGTTTTGCACACTGAAGATACAGTGGGAACTTCATGGAGATTGTAGGCAAAGAGAAAAGAATGAGAAGACAATGGCAACAAGCCAAACCCAAGGTATCAAATCTATAAATGTAAAAGGAAATCTTAACTATTAATCATTGAACTTTAAGTTTCCACTTAAAATCTTATTATATCATCCTAATACATATTGTTCGGGGTATCATCTATGGAATTGGGTGATTTATTAAATAATAAACACCTTGTAGTTAAAACCAGAACTGTTAATTAAACCAGTGATTAAATAATTAAATTGTGCAATTCATTTCCTCCTTGTAACAAATTGCCCAACCTCACCCTCACTATGTAACTTGGAATGATTCCTGTACATTAAATGGGCTTCCTCCCTGAATTCTCAGACTTACTTTGGTCAAAAGAATATGTAGACATGATTTATACTCTGTCCTAGAAGAGGATTTATGTATGACTGTGCTCTTAACTCTGTCTCTTGCCACTGTTATTGTCATGAGAACATTACATATAAGATAGGGGCTGTCTTTTAACAAAGATTTGAGAATTATCAACATACATTAAAGACTGAGCCAGAGCTGTGGATTGCAGCGGAGTGAAAAATGATCTATAGCTACCATATAAAACGTGCAAGAAAAAATGTTTACAACTGTAAGCCACTGTGATTTGAAAGCTGTTTATTATCACGGTAGAGCTAATCCCTGACTTTTACTTAAATTTCACTCCTCATGAGTAATCATATTTTCAAAAGTCAGTACAATCAAGGAGAGATAGAGAATAAAGCCTCATACTTCTTTCAAAAGAACCAGCAGACCAGAAAACTGAAAATTAAAATGCTTAAGTGAATCACACAAATTAAGTTTTCTGGATGAGATTATTAATGAAAATAAACAGTTATTTAATGAATTTTCAACTATCCAAATTATCCAATTCATCATTTTCTTTAAATTTTTGATAACTATATGAAAACATCATGGTATACACCTTAGATATATAACATAAAATGTTGGTATATAGCTATTTTGCCATATATGATATAGGTGCACTGTTAAATATTTTTTGCCAATTTAAAATTTATGTAGCTCCTTTTTGAGAAAGAATTTTAAATATAATATATAGAGCACTTAAAACCACATAGGGTTTTGAGAACACCCACAAGGAAGTCAGTTGAGATGCTTATTAAAAATGTGTCTTTATATGAGCATTAGTTCATTTTTGGTTGTTATAAAAAATATCCAAGGGTAGGTATTTTAGAAAAAGTAGAGGCTCATTAGGCCACATATTGGGAAACTGAAAGTTAAGACTAGGTCACCTCATATTTTTCAGGCTCTGGTGAGGGCTTGAAGGCAGATAGCATCATGGTGGGAGCAAAAGGGCTCAATCACATTGTGAGATAAGAAGCCAGGGAGTGTGGAGGGCCAGTCTCTTCAGTTTCATTGCAACCCACTCTCATGAGAATTACATGAGTATTCACAAGAACTGTTTTAATCTTTTACACAGCCAGTGCCTCAAATGATTTAACTGCCTTTCATTAAAACACATCTCTTAAGTTTCTACCACCTACCTATATCACCACAATGAGGACCAAGCTTTAAACATCTGGTCACTTGGGAGATACCCTGAAACCACAGAAACGCCATTCCTCCCCTAAAATTTGGCAAACAAGAATCTAGCAGAAAGTGTATACAAAGCTATATTTTTAAGGAACTAACCAGTACAGCACTACTGATGCAAAGTATAGTTTGAAAGTTCACTATTATATTTTCTATTGCTAAGATTAGTACCAGTAAATTCAAATACCACTTGACTTCAACCTAAGTGCAGTTGCAATAGTTTTAACTAGAAAAATATTTAAATTTGAAGCAGCATGCATAAGGTTGTAAAGCAAAGAGTTCCACTTATAGGTAGAAATTAAGGGGCATGGGCTTATTTTTTATTTACTGTACTTGAGGGATTAAAAATGGAACATTTCTGGGAAGCTCATGACAGAATGTAAACTCAATGACAGTAAAACCTACCATCATATTCATGCCTTGATCTCTAGATCATAGATAATGTCTAATACTACAAATAACTGTTAAATGCTTTTACTCAAGATAATTTTTCATGGAATGATAAGAATAGAAACTGCAGTACAATTGGTCAAGTAGTGAATAAGGTTAATGTAGTAGAGTCATAAGCACAGACTACTTTTTTCAAGGATCATGTATGCTGAAGAAAAGAAAGTGGCTAACAACAAATAAGAGAAATTAGGATTAAAAAAGGTTTTGTTTTCAGATGCCAATTGTAAAAGTTATTGCATGTGAACATATACCCAGGTTGAGTCAGAGAAAACAGGGAAAGTAAGCAAAAAAGAGAGAAGAAAAGAAACAGAAATCAAGATCAAATATATAGAGCACTTATATGCTTAAGTGAATCACACAAATTATATGAGAGTAAGAAGATCAGTAATGAAATAAATTATTGGTAGAATGGGGAGGGAATGCATTTTGAAGAGCACCATTAATGGGCTATTTTGGAATGGAAGCAGGGACACATATTCCTCTGAGACAACATTAAATGAGGCAATGTCAAGTTCAAATGCAAATATATTTGAAAGCTGAAGGGTGGAACACTAGAGTATTACTCAGGCCAGATAATAAACCCTCTGCTGAAAGGAAGACCTGAACAAACAGCTATCCTAGTAAGACTGGTAAATTTTAAAACTGCTACTCTACAGTGCAGGAGAAGGAAACAATTAGGATTCAGTAAAAAAAATGTTGAACTATGCTGTCAGGTGAGGTGGAAGATCATAAATTTGTAATGGATCCAATCTAAAAGGATATAGCCTTTTCTCCAATGGAAGACTTCAGCCATGAAACAGAATTGGAGAAAAAATTGAATGTTGCAGGGCTGGTGATTGGGAGGGCAAGTTCAGCAAAAGATTAAGGCAGCTGAAAATAATATATGTGAAGTATGTGAGCATTTTTACTAGTTAGTGAAAGAAGTAGAGCTGGTAGAAAGCTAACAATCAGAATTCTGAAATGGTACACCGGAAGTAAGGGATTGGGAGAGACTATTTTGTGGCCAGAGATCTGTAATTAAGTTTAAAAAAGGCATATATGTAATATATATAATATATTAGTATTATATAGTGTAGTATATCTAGTATTATATAGCATTGTATACATCCTTTCTTCTCCCTTGATGCTGCTTCCTGCCTGCCTTGACATGAGCTCTTTCTTCACTGCCATGCTCCTCTGCTATGCTCCCAGCCTTGCAGCCAGCTAACTAGGAACTGAAACTTCTACAAACTGTGAGACAAATAAACCTGTCTTTAACTTGTGGGTGTTGGGTATTTTGTCCCAACAATGAGAAAGTAAGTAATGCAGTGCATATTTAGTAATCAGGTTGCTAATCAACAAGAGGTACAGTGTTGAAAGGGAAAAAATTTAATCAGTCACTTATATATTGCACTTTGGTTTTGTTATTGTCTAATTCGCAAGTAATTATTTTCAATTAAAGATTGTATAGGTGTAACACTGTCAAGTTTACTGATTGGAATTTCAAACATAGTTTATAATGGTTGAAGTTAAAGGTAAAGTATGAAAAACCAAATTATTACAAAGCACTGATAAAAAGAAAATCATAGGGAGGAGAAAAGATGAAGGATTTGTAAGAAACAGGCAGCGAAACTCTAAAAGTTGTCATTGGACCATTGGAATATAGTGACCAGGGAGGGCGGTGCCTACTCCGGACCCAGGAAAGTTCTGAAGCACAGTTCGGGGCTCAGGGAGCCAGTGAAGGGTACTTTCAACAGACAAGAAGGAGGAGACCGTGGCACATTCTCCCTGTCCCAGAAACCACAGCGCAACAGAAGCTCAAATCTGTGGACACATGGTGACAGCCAGCGACCACGGGAGCCCCCGCAGAAGATCACGATACAGCGGCAGTGCAGGGGAGAAGCAAAAGACTGCACTGGTGGGCGGTGAGTGTCTCAGGTGAAGCTGCCCATGCCAGAGAGTGACTGCATGGGTGCCATTGTGGGGGGTGCAGCAAAACTCAGCATGGCACCAAAACAGTGCTTGAGACTCAGTGCAGCACCACTGCTCTCAGGCCCGTGGAAAGTGCGCTGATGGCGGCAGGCAAATGAGACTCATCTCTTCCTGAGAGTACACCCTTCTGCTCACTGCCCCACCAAATGGCTGCTCCTGGCTTGCTGGGAAAGACATGTACAGAATAGGATTTTGTAATCACACGGTGCCTGCCTACAGCAAAGTCAACACCTGGAACTAATTATTTTTCTTATTTTTCTTTTTTTCTCTCTCATTTGCTTTTTGTTCTGGTGAAGGGTTTTTTTCCTTGTTTTGTTTATTTGGGGGGTTTTATTTTTGTTTTGTTTGTTTTGTTGTTTATGTCTTCGCTTTTCTTTCTGCTTGTCTGTTTGCTCTTTCCTTCATTATTCTATCTGGTTTTTATATGAGTGTAAACAGAGCCTCTAACCTCTTTGTGATTGTGGTTCTGATCTGTTCTTCCTTTTATCCCTTCCTTCTCTTTTTCCCACCAGTCCTCTGCACCAGTTTCCCAATGTTAGTGGGATCCCTCTTGGTCCTCCAAATGTACATCAAATTCCTTCCTCTTCCCCAATACACTGTTTCCTCCTTAACTCATTTTAAATTTAAACTCCTGAGGGCAAAATTGACATATTAAGGACTTGTATACTGCGTATAATTTTTAAGGTGTGTTTTCGATCTTGTTATATAAAAGCAACTCTACTATATATGGTTAAAACTGGCAAATAACTGGTTAGCTCAGTCTGTCATTTTCTAGGCTGTGTTTGATTCTTTAGGTACCATTATAGCCAAAAGTGAAATAATTGTTCTAAACAGCTTTCCTTCCTGATATTCCATGATTGAGATTGACTAAGGGTCACAGAAAATACAGAGGCACAGTACCAAAGAACGAAGGACTGGGCCAAACAGGTAGCAACTTCTCATATCCAACAAATTGAAGAGGTAGGATCTGGCAGAAAGCCCAAAAACCAAAAACAAGCTTCACTTGGAAGATACTGCAGAGAAGTAGTCATCTCCTAAGGATCTTGAACACTAGCAATAAAGTAACTTAACATAGGTATTTTACAAACATCACCCCAGAAATTAAACTAAAGAAAGAAAAGAAAATGAGATGACACTTAAACAAGAGGCAAACCCACACATCCAATTCACCAAAGGCAAACCTAGGGGGCAGTGGGGTGGGACTATCTGAAAGCCACCAACCTGGCCTATGTGAAGTGGCAACAACAAAGCAACTGAATGAGGTTCTGGAAAAAAATTACATCAGAAATAATTTCTCAGATAACTGCAGAGATAATATCCACAATGAAGATCATGCTTAAGGATACTATAGCGCATACAGACAAAAAAACAGATGAGCTTAAGAAAATTATAGAAACCATGAATGCTCAGCATAGGAAAGAAGTGGAATCCAAAAGGCAGATTCAAGCAGATATCCAGGAGAACAAAAATTCCATTGAAAGTATTTGGAGCAGATTAAGCCAATGTGAGGACAGGATCTCAGATATAGAAGACAGGCTTGCAATTAGTGATCACGAAAAGAAAGAATTCTTAAAAATAGCAAGGGACTATGAAAAATCAATCCAGCAGCTGCTAGATGACTCAAAGATAAATAACTTAAGAATAATTGGAATAAATGAAAAAGCAGGACATAGCATAAATGACATCAGAACCCTGTTCACAGACATTATCATGGAGAATTTCCCTGGTAGAGAAAAAGAATTTGATCTTCATAGTAACGAGGCTTATAGAACTTCAACTAGACACGATCCAAAAAAAAAAACTTCAGCCAGACATATCACAGTCAAGATCCCAGAAATTCAACAGAAGAGCATAATCTTAAAAGCTGTTAGGGACAAAAGACAAATCACCTATAAAGGAAAGCCCATCAGAATCACAGCTGACTTCTCAACACAAACACTCAAGTCAAGAAGAGCTTGGAATGACACATTTCAAGCTCTAAAGGAAAATAACTTTCAACCCACATTGATGCATCCCACAAAAATATCTTTCAAAATTGATGGAGAAATAAAATACTCTCATGACAAAGAACATCTCAGAAAATTTGTTACCACCAAACCAGCACTCCAAAATGTTCTGAAGGACATTCTAGAAAGATATAACAAGGAATACAACTTCAGGAACCCCAACAGAAGGAATCCACCAGGCAGGGCAGATAATTAAATAGAGGGAGGGGAAAAAAAAGGGGGAACCAACAACAAGAAAATAACATGACAAGTATAAGTCAATACATATCAGTATTAACCATCAATGTTAATGGTCTCAATTCACCAATCAAAAGGCACAGACTGGAAAAATGGATCAGGAGGCAAGATAAAAAAATATGCTGTATAAAAGAAACACATTTAATTCAGAAAGAAATTCATAGCCTGAAAGTCAAAGGATGGAAAACAATACTCCATGCAACAGGAACCCAGAAAAAAGCAGGGGTAGCTATTCTTTTTGCAGACAAAGTGAATTTCAAGCCAAGAATGATTCAGAGAGATAAAGACGGTCATTACATCCTTGTAAAGGGAACAATCCAAGAGGAAGAGATAACGATCATAAATATATAAGCATCAAATACCCATGCACCCAACTATATAAAACAAGTACTAAAGGACATGAAAAATCAAATAAACACTAATACAATTATATTGGGAGATCTCAGTACTCCACTGTCACAAAAAGACAGATCAACTGGACAGAAAATCAATAATGAAATAATAGAACTGAACCAAACTTTTGAACAAATGGACTTAGTAGATGTCCACAGAGTGTTCCACCCCACAATATCAGAATGCACATTCTTCTCAGCTGCACTTGGGATGTTCTCCAAAATAGAGCACGTACTAGCTCATAAAACCTGCTTAAGTAAATGCAAAGGAATTGAAATTATCCCATGCATATTATCAGACCATAGTGCAATGAAATTGGAAATCAATGGCAAAAGAAATCACAAAAACTCCCTAAACACATGAAAATTAAACAGCACCCTCCTGAACAACCAATGGGTCACAGATGAAATTAAAGAAGAAATTAGACACTTTCTACAACTGAATGAGAATGACAGTACAACGTACTGGAGCTTATGGGATACAATGAAAGCAGTCCTAAGAGGGAAATTTATAGTATTAAATACCTATATCAGGAAAATAGAGCAAGCACAAATAAACAACATGATGGTGAACCTCGAACTTCTAGAAAAAGAAGAGCAGGCTAAGCCAAAAGTTTGCACAAGGGAGGAAATTATAAAGATCAGAGCAGAAATTAACATATTGGAGACTAAAAAAAAATACAAAGAATCAATGAAGCAGTTATTCTTTGAAAGAATAAATAAGATTGACAAACCCTTATCCAACCTTATTAAAAAAAGAAAAGACTCCAATCCATGCAATTGAAAATGAAAAAGGTGATATCACGGTGCACCCTGCACAAATCCAGAAGATCATCTATGCCTATTTTGAAAATTTATATTCTACTAAGATGGAGAATGCAGAAGAAATGGACAGATTCCTAGATATGTATGAATTACCAAATCTGAGTCAGGGAAATTTAAAAATCCTAAATAAACCAATATCAGCCAATGAAATTGAAGATGTAATTAAAAACTTCCCAACAAAGAAAAGCCCAGGCCCTGATGGATTCACTGCCGAATACTACAAGAAATTTAGAGAGGACCTAACACCACTACATCTCAAACTTTTTAATGAAATTGAAAGGGAAGCAATACTCCCAAATTCATTCCTGGAAGCAAGCATTACCCTGATACCAAAACCAGAGAAGGACCCAACTAAGAAAGAGAACTACAGGCAATCTCCCTAATGAAAATAGATGCAAAAATCCCCAATAAGATACTGGCAGACAGAATCCAGCAAATTATCAGGAAGATTATACACCATGACCAAGTTGGATTCATCCCAGGGATGCAGGGATGATTCAACATATGTAAATTAAAAAATGTAATACACCATATTAATAGAACCAAAGACAAAAATCGCATAATCATCTCAATAGATGCAGAAAAAGCTTTTCACAAAGTCCAGTACCTTTTCATGAAAAAAACCCTGCAGAAAATTAGAATAGATGGTCTTTATCTCAATCTGGTAAAAGCTATCGATGACAAACCAACAGCCAATATTATACTAAATGGCCAAAAACTGAAAGCCTTCCCTCTAAAATCAGGAACAAGACAAGGATGTCCACTGTCCCCACTCTTATTCAACATAGTTCTGGAAACTTTAGCCAGAGCAATTAGACATGAGAAAGAAAAAAAAGGAATAATGATTGGAAAGGAAGAAGTTAAATTATCATTATTTGCAGATGACATGATACTCCACACAGAAGACCCCAAAAACTCCACTAAAAAATTGCTAGATTTAATAAGCAAATTCAGTAGTGTAGCTGGATACAAAGTCAATACTTAAAAATCAATAGCCTTTCTGTACACAAATATCAAACTGACTGAAAGAGAAATTAGAGAAACCATACCTTTCAAAATAACATCCAAACAAATGAAATACCTAGGAATCAACCTCACAAGGGATGTAAAAAACCTATACACTGAAATCTACATTGCTCT
Source organism: Erethizon dorsatum (assembly GCA_028451465.1). Lineage (NCBI taxonomy): Eukaryota > Metazoa > Chordata > Mammalia > Rodentia > Erethizontidae > Erethizon > Erethizon dorsatum. Next base: position 78,309,093 of record CM051842.1, on the reverse strand, counting down.
GAAAAAGGAGATTAAAGAAGATATCAGAAAATGGAAAGATATCCCTTGATCCTGGATAGGAAGAACCAATATAGTGAAAATGGCCATACTTCCAAAATTGTTATACAGCTTTAATGCAATTCCAATCAAAATTCCAACAGCATAACTCACAGAATTAGAGAAAACAATCCTAAAACTCATTTGGAATCAGAAGAGACCTAAAGTAGCAAAGGCAATTCTGGGCAGCAAAGCCAAGGCAGGGGGCATCACAGTCCCCAACTTGAAATTACACTATAAAGCTACTGTGATAAAAACAGTGTGGTACTGGCAAAAAAAACAGACCTGAATATCAATGGAACAGATCAGAAGATGCTGAAACAACCCCAGATATACTAAGCCACCTTATCTTTGACAAAGGTTCCAAACACATTCACTGGAATAAAGATAACCTCTTTAATAAATGGTGCTGGAGAAACTGGCTCTACACATGCCAAAAATTAAAATTAGACCCATATCTTTCACCATGCACTAAACTAAATTCAAAATGGATCAGAGATCTAAATATTAAACAGAAATATTAAATCTGCTGGAAGGTAGGATAGGTAAAAGCATTGAAGACATTGGTGTAGGCAAAGACTTTATGAATAAAACCGCAACCACACAGGAGCTATCACAAAGAATCAACAACTGGGATCTTATCTTATTAAAAAGCTTTTGCACAGCAAGAGAAACCACCAACAGAGTGAAGAGACAACCCACAACGTAGGAAAAATATGTTTGCCAGCTGTTCCTCAGACAAAGAATTACTATAGAGAACATATAAAGAACTCAAAAAAATCAGACCTCCCAAATTTAAAGACCCACTCCAATAATTGGCATCTGAGATAAATACACATTTCTCAGATGAAGAAATACAAATGGCAAATAAATATACAGAAAATGTGCAACATCACTAGTCATTCGAGAGATGCAAATTAAAACAACACTGAGATATCATCTCACCCCAGAAAGAATGGCTATTATCAAGAAATCAACTAATAATAAATGCTGGAGGGGCTGTTGGGGAAAAGGAAACCTTCTCCACTTTTGGTGGAAGTATTGACTGGTACAGCCACTGTGGAAGTCAGTGTGGAGATTCCTCAAAAAACTAGGGTTGGATGTCCCATTTGACCCAGCTATTCTCCTTCTGTGTGTCTTCCCAGAAGAATTAAAAACATAGTAACACAGAGATATCTGTGCAGCCATGTTTGTAGCAGCACAATTTGTAATAGCCAGATCTTGGAAACAATCCAATTGCCCATCAACTGAGGAATGGATAAAAAAGATGTGGTATTTTTATACAATGGAGTACCATTCAGCCATAAAGAAGGATAAACTGGAGACTTTTATAGGTAAATGGATGCAACTCGAGAAAATAATCATAAGTGAAATAAACCAAATGCACATGTGTAAGCATCGTATTGTCTCCCTAGTATGAGAAACTGAAAGAGTAAATAAGATCCAAAATGGACAATAGACATTGTGAATCAAAATGAAACTGGTCAAAAGTAAAGAGAGACTGGAATGGGGGAATGGGGAATAGAAAGAAGAGAAAAGAAAAAAAAGTGTATTATATATATATGATGGTTAAGATAGATACACTACTAATTTTACTTAACTCATTGAAGAGTAAGGTTTGTGCCAGTAATGTTTGGACAATTGAATGCTAATATCTGGTACCCTGAATAATTAACTTAAAGATAACAATACGTAACGTATTAACCATTATTACCCTCCTATTATGTTGTTTTGAAATTTGTTCTTTTTTGATTTGTTTTGTTTTTTTTTCTTCTCTTTAAAATAAAAATATATCATAATGATTAGTAAAACCTGGGGAGGGTAGTGACAGAGGGGATAGAGGGAGGTTTTCATGGGTACCCAAGCACAGCTAGATAAAAGTAGTAAGTTCTACTGTTCTAAAGCAGAAGAGGGTGCCTGTAGTTCACAAAAACATATTATGTATTTTATAAAGACCTGGAAAAGAGAAGCTTGGAGGCTCCAAACATAAAGAAATGAGACAGAAATGGTAATTTGGTTTGATCAGTGCAGTGTAGTCGTGCGTTTAAATAATACACTGAACATGTACATTAATAAATGTAAATAAAAAGAAAACAGTTAAAGTGATTCTAAGAATCAATAAGAATAGCATTTTAATGACTTTTGTGGGACGGTGCTATCTCTGCTCATACTATTTTAAGTAGCATCTTTCAATACTTAAACTTCTAGTCAAATAACAGTGAAAATTTCATTCTTACTCAGGATACCAGGCCTCTTCTTATTTACACTCATAATAAACCAAAGAGAAATCATTTGAAATGTAGGGTATAAAAAGAGAAGAAAACTACCTCATAAACTGGAGCTCTTGTCTTTTTTAAAGCCGTAAATATGTTTATTGCAAGAAAAAATTCAGCCATTTTGTTTCAAAGAGAAAAAAATGTGGTTTTAAAATGTATTATCAATAAGATGGGTAACTTAATGAAATGCATTAAATACCTCTGTAAGTTATTTTTTTAAAGTTAAAACTGGTTGACATAACATTTTTGGAAGGTAATTAAGATAATCCCATTGTTTGGATTCCTTTTTTCTTTTATCTTGCATTGTTTTTTGTCTTTATGATCATAATTATAATGGAAAATGAATTTGTACATAAAAGTTCTCAAGTATTAGTAGTAAATATCAAACTCCATAATAAAAAATAAAGAACATTAATGAGTACTTCAAAAAGAAGTAAAAATGACTAAAAATGTAAAAATTATGTATTGTACCTCTAAAAGTGACAGAATTATGCAAAATAAAGTCAAATTATTCCTGATGGAAATAAGTGGCTGAGGCATGATAACAGGAGGACCTAACCATATTTATTTGTATGCAGTGTTTAACTTTCCCCAATACAAATATGTCACACACTCAAGTGTGTGGAATATTCAAATTTCTTCCTTAATATGTGATATAGTCAATCAATTTTAAGATCTTTATGATTCCTTCTTGTTTAGAGACCAGAACATACATGCTTGTAAAGAAATGTCTTTCCAAAAAACATAGAATTCAGTCTCTTTTAATCAGAAGTAGATATCACCACAATATTCGGGCCTATGCTATAGTACAGCTTTCAGGACAACAACCCTTGAACACCTACTCAGACTACTGACCCTTTTTCTCCCATTTTGTTCTCAGATTACTTGCATCCTACTCATTTTCAATGTATTGATCCAAACAGAATTTCTATACTGTATTCAACAATTTTTATGACAAAATGAAAGTTTTACTAGGTTTTATTATACAAAAATTCCCCAAGACTATATCTTGAACTATTTTTTAATTCACCAAGAAAAACACTCTGCCCCTCTGCTCCCCATATTGCAGATACTGCAAATGAGATATGAATTGACATCCATTTATAACCCTAATTATTCACTTCCATATTTTCTTCTAAAATCTGACATTTTAAATAACATGTTGGAATTTTATACTTCATTTTAATCGTATCACTTATCTACATAGACATCATACAAGAGAAAAGGATGAGTGGATATAATATTCAATTGGTATTATTTCAGAAGCATTTTCTTCAGGCATTTTGGAGAGGGTACTACCAATCCTTAACTATATGAATGACCCTGCATCCATCTACAAAAAGAAGGAATATTTATAAACTTTGTTTAGCAAACTATACAATTATAATATTTAGAGAAATTGTAGTATAGCTTAGCTACTATCACTACAAACTTTGTTATCTGACAGGTTCAAATTCTTGAATAAATATCTGGGTTACAATGTCTTCATCTGCAAAGTGTAAGAATTAAACTTAGAGGGCTTATAGGATAATTACATTTATTAGATGATATAATACACTTGAAGTGCATTTAGTACATTTAAGTACATAATAAATGCTTAATTAACAGCCTTATGGCCTCTTAAAAAGCATTTTTTAAATTTTTTCATCCTATTTTTCTAATCATGAGATAGAACCAGGACACCATAACCTCAAAATAGGAGCCCTTGTATTCCAGTGCCTACACAGTCATTTAAGGTAGCCATTGAATAATGGGACAAAGGAGAGTGTGCCTACTTGCAAATTTCATTTAGGAAATATATCTAAAAAAAAATAACTTTTAAAGTTCCACTTAGTAGTTCCCATTACGTTTGGATGGAAATACTTATCAAAAACAATATAGTGTTTCGTTTACCTGCATCTTCCCCAGCATTCATTGTTTTTTGTTCTTGGTGATAGCCAGCCATTCTGATTTGGGTAGGATAGAACCATAAAATTGTTTTACTTTGCATTTGCCTAATGGATATAGTACAGTCAGAATCAATGGAACTGAAGGAGTCACTGCTTTCCCCCCACTTAATAGTAAACAATACCCTACAGTTTTCCAGTTCCATTGTCCTCATGGGAGTAGAAAATAAAATAATAAAAACCCAGGAGATCTCTAATGCTCTAGGTGAAAGCACATGAATGTTGGACCTCCTAGCCTGACCTTCCAATCACCTCTACCCTTACTCCCACCTAATTACATGTTCATAAATATGCTCTACATTTCAGAAATATAATTAAGACCAGAATGAATTTTGGGACAAGCATGCATTTTGAGAGCCCCTGAGATAACTCAGCACCCTGGCCATCATTCCTGTCATTCGCACCTAGAGATTCAGTGGGAGACACATAAATAGAGCTGCCTAGCCTTTAAATTCTGAAAGCCTGATTTATCCATGCTTTTTGTCTCTCTGTTGTTGTTGCTGTTGTTACTTTTATGTGCTTTGCACTGTGTAATGCTTTCCTGTTACTCTGGAACTTTTCTTGGTCTGTTCTATATCTTTTGTTGATGTTTGCTTGCCCTAAGCACAAGTTTACATAGTCTTCAATGAATGTAGCTGCTTACTATGGGGTGTACATTTGGCAATTCTTTCTTTGTTGTACATAAGAACCTGTAGTATACCTACATGTTCCACACAGTAACAGCTGAAGATGTTTAATATATTTCTTATACTTTTATCGGGTTATTTGTTTTATGGGTGGTAAGTTTTTGTAATTTTTTATGCTTTCTATGTATTAGTCCTCCAAGGGAAGTGTAGCTAGCAAAAATTTTATCCTATTTTACAGGACGTCCGTTCACTCTATTGATTGCTCCCTTTGCTGTGGAGAAGCTTTTAAATTTGATGTAATCCTGTTTTTATTTTTGACATTATTTCCTATGCTATTATAATTCTATTCATTAAGTCTTTGCCTGTAACCTATAGTTTCAGTATTATCATTTCCCCAATATTATCATTCAGTCATTTTTAAGTTTCTTTTTCTTATATCTAGGAATTTGACTCATTTTTTCTTTTTTTTAATTTTTGAACAGGAAATAAAACTCAGGACCTTGCACATGCGAGGCAGGTGCCATGCCACTGAGGTATACCCCTGACACTGATTCATTTTGATTTTATTTTAGTACAGCATGAGAAATAGAGATCAAGTTTCAATTGTCTGCAAGCGTATACGTAGTTTTCCCAGCATAATTTGTTAAAGAAGCAGCATTTCCACCAATTTATTTCTAGACCCTTTGTCAAAAACCAGATGGTTATAGATGCATGGGTTTGTTTGTGTGGGGTTGTTCTACTTCATTGGCCTATATTTCTATTTTTGTGGCAGTACCATATTATTTTTGTTGCTATAGCTTCATATTGTAGCTAGAAATCTGGTATTGTGTTGTCTACAGCTTTCCTCTTCTCGTGCAAGATTGCTTTGGCTATACTGGCCCTTTTCTGGATCCATATGAGTGTTAGCATTCTTTCCTCAAGTTCTATGAGGAATGTTTTGACATTTTAATAGGGATTGTATTAAATCTATGGGTAAACTTTTGGTAATACAATTTTTATAATATTAGTTCTTCTGATCCAAGAACAAGGAAAGTCTTTCCAATTTATATATATATATATATTTTTTTTTTTATGTGGGTACCGGGAGTCGACCTCAGGACCTCGTGCTTGCAAGCAGGTGCTTGTGCTGCTGAGTGATATCACCAGCCTTTTTTTTCCTTTATGTGGGTACCAGGAGTCAAACTCAGGGCCTCGTGCTTGCACCGCAGGTGCTTATGCCGCTGAGCTATCTCACCAGCCCCACCAATTTCTAATGTCCTCTCCAGTTTCTTTCTTTGGAGATCCATAATTTTCAATGTAGATGTATTTTACCTCTGCATTATTTATCATAATTTATAAATTTAAACTTGTAAGACTAAAAAAATGCACCCCCCATTTGGCCTTCAAAATACCGATTGGACATAACCACAGTGAAGCCTCTTTACTTGGACTTACAACTACAAAGAACTTTTCCTAACAAGCTGCTAAAGCAATTGTTGAATGGCAGGGGATCAGAATTTCAGGCTCCACTCCTCTTCATCGAATGTGAAGCAGATGCCTAAGGCAGCTCATTTGGTTCAGCAACCATGTAAAGATAAACCAACATGGCAATCATTGGTCAAAACTTGAAATTTTTGTGTAATAATCCAAGCCATCAACATCTAAGCCAGATCAGCAACACCATGCCCCCACCCCAGGGAGTTTCGGGACATTGTGTTTTTGTCAATTTTTTGACAAAACTCCTAAGTACATTCGTGCCTCAGTTCAGGAACTTAATTTGTCCTACTATTTTGAAAAAGATGTCCATGTCTTTATTTAGGTGGGAAAGATAACTGCGGTGGTGTTTGTCACCCAATGCAGTTTGCAAAACAAACAAGATTTTGTCAAATGCTTCTGTTTGAACCAAATTGTTTGCATTTGTGAACTGAGGTACCACTGTATTTGTTCTAGATTCCTTAGTGCAAGCATAGTCTGAGGCATCTGGAGATGGTATGGGCCTATCATTCGAAGGATGTTAAAGGCCTATTCTGACGATTGTGAGGGTCAGAATGCTAAAGGCAATTATTACTTTAGAAATATCTTTCTTTGTGTTTGAACAACTTTTTCATAAAGAGATAAAAATTGTATTTTCCTGAGTTTAGTTTGTCAGGGTCCACTTTTCTTTTCTCACCTAACTCTACAATTATTATTTCTACTTAGACAACAAGTGGGAATAAGCCAGTAAAGAAGAACCCATGCTATAGGAGTCAGATCTCAACTCTGTAGATATATAGAATTTGCCAAAGCAGCTTGGTTTAGTAATCCTTAAAGTTAATATGATCACAGTACCCACTTCATAGGGCTTCTGTGATAATTAAAGACCTGAACACATATGCACGCACACAAATACACACAGACATACCACTTGACAAAATTCCTGGCTCATATAACTGCTTCATAGATTTTGTCATTTTATTTTTTTGAGTGTGAAGAATTAAAATACATAGAATTGCACGGTTGGGTAAGTGCTCTACCTCTAAGATACATTCCCCTCTTTAAAAAAATTTAAATTAATGCTTGTTTTGTTTTATCCAAATTCCCACTACTAACACCCATCTTCTCATTCTTCCTTTTCTTTGCTAAATCCTACTGGTTTTGAGCAGACAAGCCACTTCCTTATACCAATTCTGTTTCAAAGGCAGCAAGAAGGCTATCATCGTACAAAATTGCTATAGTCTTCATTAACTGTTTCTACCACGTTGAGCATTTTTGCCCCTATTGACTAGAGCACAGATTCATGTAGTTTTGAAATTTAGGATGTTATGACTCTCCTCCAATCAGCCTCCCCCCAATAAAATCCTGCAACTGTCCAGAAAAAACAGTTTTGCCTCTCTACTCCAGGCTAAATGGAAAAAGGAGTTTTATAGTCTACACTATATTTGGTTGCATGCCACCCAAAATCATTTATTCATTACTAAGTTAAAAATGATTTCATAGTGCTTACTTCACAGGCATATATACTATAGTTTCAATGATACAGAAGAGGTTACCGTAGCTTCTGTGCAAAGATGACAATCCATTTCATGAAGCACTTCATAATTTTGAAACAGGCACTTTCATTTATTGTGCAGAAAGTGAGTTTTTTTTGTGGGTACTGGGGGGTCGACCTCAGGACCTCGCGCCCCAGCAGGTGCCCGTGCCGCTGAGCAATACCACCAGCCCCTTTTTCATATATGGGTTCTGGGAGTCAAACTTGGGCCCTCACACTTGCTGGGCAGGCACTTAAGCCGCTGAGCCATCTCACCGGCCCAGAAAGTGAGATTTTAAAACCTCATAAAGGTGAATCCAGCAATAGCTTTCAAAGCCACAAATATGTTTACCTCTTGATCTATCAAACACAGGTTTAGAAATCTGTTTTCATTATACATATGCAAATATAAAATGATGTCTTTCTAAGAATTTTCACCAGACATTTTTTATGAGTATAAAGAATTAGAAAAATATGTGTATTAAAAAAGAATTGATTGGGCCAGTGAGATAGTTCAGCGGCATAAGAACCTATCTGGCAAGCGTGAGGCCCCGAGGTCGACTCCCAGTACCCATATAAAAAAAAGAAAGGATTGATTAAACTTTTAATGGTGAAATGTAATACAGACAGAAAAATAAGGATACTTTCTATGTACTGATATGAAAAATATACAATATACATAATATAATATGTACCTATTTCAACATATATAGCATATGTTTTATATAACAAAAATAACAGTTTTGCATATTAACTTGTGATAAGAAAAGGGACAATGGAATCTATGTTTGTATATGACTATCTGTGTAAAATCTTAAACTGTTTATGGATTAAATATTTATATATTATTTCAGTTTACATGTGAAATCTAATATTCAGTGTGGTAGTATTTAAAGGTGAGGCTTTTGAGAGAAAATTAGATCATGGGGGTGGAGCCTATCACAGTTCACAACTGTGGCAAGGCACAAAAGAATGATAGATTACTTGAAGATTACTCAGAATCAACGTCCAATCCATACTCCATTAAGGCCCAGTGGGGCTGCCACTAAGACCCCTGAACATGAGAAACTCTCAAATGACAGCCCTGAAATGAGGCCTCTGTGGTCTTTGATTAAAGAACCTGGAAGCAACAGTAAAAGACAAAGAAGGGAGTCTGGGCAGGAATTTATGTAGGAGACAGGGAAATGTCAGGGTGGTCTGTTAAATGACTAGATGTGGGAGCAATCTAAACCATAAATCAGAGTATGGGAAGGAAAAAGGATAGAACATTCATTTCTTTAGGCAATGTGTTTTGATTCTACTTGGACTTGTGCCCCTGTATGCTATCTTTTAGTCTCTAACCAAGCATTCCAGGAGGTTTTGGGCATGTGGCTCCAAAAGTCTCTTACCTGTGCATATCCATGTCATATATACTTCTGTCCAACACCCCCACATATTCTCCTTTTTTGTTGTATGCATGGGTTTGGGAAAAAGTGATAGAGTGAAATTAGAGGGGATATTGGGCTTGGAGAAAGTTCATGGGTTCAGCATGCAGAGTCTGCTGAAATAGTCTACAGAGAGCTCTTAGGACTGCAAGAAAGAGCAAAAAGAATATATTCCACTAGGTATAAGAATCCAAATGTGAAGGTTGAGAACAGAAAACCAACTTTTGGGATTCAGCCAATAAGCAATATCATTGAGATGATCCAAAGTAATATTATGAGCTTCCAGTTGGGATTTATGTAACTGGACTTGTAGTCAGCATGGGAGAGTAAAAATATCTCCATTGAGATCAGCATGAGAAGCACCATGCAGCATATGCTGGACTTCACCCTAGGATTCAGAATGATTGAATGGAATTAGAATGATGAACATGGAATGGGAACCAGCATCACAGCTGAGCCTACAAGTGTCCAAAGACTTTGTTGATGTTTGCTGAGCCATCCAAAAGCTGCCTCAAGGGCATCATGTTTTTGTAAAGTTTCCTTATCAGTATAGCTTTGTGTTAAGATTTCAGAAGTAACATTTTCAAAATAGTCATACCTGGTTTGGGCAGTTTGGATGGAATGAGTTAGGTTGAGGGCTGCCACTGCCATCGTTGGTAATATTATAGACTAATAAATTAGGTAGAAATATTACAGGCAGTCAGGCAGGGCAGGGCACTCAAAGAATCCAGTGCAGAAGACAAGAACACTTTACAACCATGGGTGGAGGTGTATTTGTTGAAGGCTAGTCCCCAAGATAATGCAATAACTACACCTATATACTTCCCCAAGGGATTAAATAATATGATTGGTATTCTAAATAGGCATCAGTCACCTGGGTGGGGGAACCAAGACCTCCTTGACCTATCCCTTCCAGGAAAGGTCCTTGTTTTTTCCATGTACACTTACTAAGTGACTTGCTTCCCCATTGGATCAATATTACCCAAGTGTCTATACTTGTAATCTTATTGGTTGATCATAGTTTTGTTCCACCTTATGCTCATCTTGTGATTTCATACCCACCTTGTCATTTTACTCTATAAAACCTTCCCTGTAATTGGAGTCTTTGGCAACCCACCTTGTGGGTCCCCTTCTCTTTCTCTTAGGTAGAAGCTATCTTTCTCTCAATAAATATTTCCTATTCTTAACCTCTGTTGTTCCTTAGAACTCATTTTTTGATTTTGGGGAACGCACACTCAGCATATGTGACATCTCGCAGGTTGGGAATTATATCTCCCTTATATCATTTGGAGGTCCTGATATCATTCCTATATCATATTTGAAGGCACCAGTGAGATAACTGGACAGAGGTAAGTGTTTGCTTGTGACTCTCCTAGGTAATCAAAAATCATCATCCTTGTTTGTCAATTGGTTATGCCTTGAATTTTTATGCATTGTCTTTATCAACTGCTAATGCCTTGAATTTTTATGTCTTGTCTCTTTTGTGCACTGTATTTTGTTAAAATGATGATAACTTTAAATTGAGAACATGGGAAGATTATGATGTTAAGAGTAAAGTGTTCATCATTTTGCTTTTGCAGGCAAGTTCTTCTATACCTGTTTTGTGTATGCTACATTTGGACTTCTTAGTTGCTGAATTTAGGGGTGCTCTTTGCTTGACTTGTTTGAATTGTTAGCAGCACTAGCGAATAGTGTTAGAGTGCCTCTTAATGGACTTTGATATGAAATGCTATAAATTGGGTCTTTTTATGAGATCTAGTTTATATTTAGAAAATATACATTCTTATTCATAAATCACAGGAACCCATTTCCAATAAAAAGGTAATAGGCCAGCAGCCATTCTTAAGACTTAGGGAATAAGTTTCACTGGCACACACTGACCTGATCACCCCTCTACACTCTAGAGAAATGTTGAGCATGTTCTGCCTCAGTTTCTTTTCTGGCTTGATCTTCTGCTGGTGAGGAGGCAATCTTAGCTCTTGAGATTCCCAACTTTCAATTTTTCATGCTGAAGGTAATGACTCATGGGCAAGTTTTCTCAATAACTCCTATGAGTATGAGAAGAAAAGACTTCTTTTTATGATCTCACTTCTGATCTTTTCCTGCCACTCTGTACTTTCCTCTTTTGGAGGCATGTAAGTTTAGAAAGAAAGGAACTCTGAACTGCCCCAACCTTTGCATCCTATCCAACAACTAAGAACATTTATCTTGCACCTGTAGAAAATGAGCATTTGTTAATGCCAAAGACAGGGAAGTCATCTCAGACAAAGACACCTCAGGCTTTTATTTGTCCCTTATAGAACTCTAATAAACAATGGCTAGCTTGCAATCTAGTTAAATGGTTTTAGAGGAGTTGCCACACTTAAAGCACAGGACATTTTCTCCAACAACGTTTAGTCAATCAACACTGAAGCCCATGAAATGTTGACCAAGCAGCCAGCTGGATTCCTTTCCAGAGACAAATATGGTTCTGTGGAATCAGTGAAAGCTGAGAGGACAGCTTAAGTGTCATGGCCAGGGCAACTGTCTCGTGGATACCCAAAGGTTCCTCAGTGGAAGCTGGGTCCTGACAGCCCAACAGAGTAACCAACAGAAAAATCTACATTGATCTAGTACCCCAACCTGCACTCCTCAGTGAGGTGAGAGGTAACATACTAAGTGATCTTCTGGTATCATTTGTCCCAGAGTGACCAGAGACAACACTTTCAGACCCCTCTCTTAAGCCTCCATTAAGAGTTGAGCTACCAGTTTGGACTTTTCTCCCTGCTAGTAAGCCAGAAACCCCATTTTTCCCCAACTAACTAGGAGTTAACTTTAGAATTCTTTAGCTAGCTAAATCACTTCATAATTTGACCACCCCTCCCTCCAAGATATTACTCTGAGACAGCTTGCACCAATTATTTGGCTTTCACAGAAGAGAACAACTATCCGAAGAATGATTTACACTTGTGCCTTACATATGCTAACTAGGAGTAAAAAAAAAGGTTTTAGTGAGACTTTCTCTTCTTTCATGCACACGTGGAAAACTGATAAATGTGCCTTTACTAACATGTAAGTTGTAGTTGCTGGGCAATGGGTATATGTTTACCTGTGAGCTTCATAAGTGTGCTGTTGATATAGACATAGAAATTTTAGGGTGGACTTTGAATAAAGCTTAGCCTTGTCTTGATGATAATGAAGATTGCCTACATGATTAGGCAGAGAACACAAATGTTGTGGAGACTTCTGCACCCTAGGACCCAGGGTAGGATTTCTCCAAGACATTTAATTGTCTATCTATCTCTAGAGGTGATCAGTTTTGCAGGACAAGAAGTGCTCCCATTTGTTTTTGCATTTATTTTCCTCACCCTCTTGCAAAGAATTGGAAAGCAGTGGTTCAGATCTCTTGATTATTGGATTTTGCTAGCAATACTTCCTATTTTAAACATGACTATTAAAGCTGGAATCAATTATAGTTTGTGCTTTTGGAAACACTTGCTAGATTTAGTAGTATGAGTTTCAGGAGAAGATAGGGTGGCGAATCAGTAAAGGTGGCTAGTGCAACCCAGCCTATCTTCTACTCTCCAGATGGCAGCCACCTGCTCTGGAGCAAGTCACCTAAGGGATGCCTTGAGGATATACAAATCAAGTAGAAATTAAAGGGATGCCAGTTCTTTCTCTTGTATTTCAGATATGAAAATTGATGACAAAAACTCTTACTCCAACCCTTACCTATTAAATAAGGCCTTTTAATATTTTTCTGCATCTGCACATGGCCTGCCTACCCCCAGAGCCAAAATGGAATGCAGACAAAAGTATTAATTTTGATATTATTTCACAACTAGTATTGTACTGTAAAAGAGGGAAAGAGGTCAAAATTACCTTATGTTCAGACTTTTTTTGCATTAAGAAATAATTTTTATTTGTGTTCAAAATGTAAATATAAGGGAATAAATGGTGAATATGAGATTATCCACGTTCATGGTCCTTTTTTTTTTACATGACCTCAACCAGATTAAACAAGACCTAAGAAAGTTTTCAGATGACACTAGCATGTACATTGATGCCTTTAGAGGACCTATAAATTACTCAGACCTGTAAATTAGACTGGAAAGATATAATGTTACTCTTAATTCAAACATTGCCTTCTAATGAGAGACATGCAGCATTACAAGCTGCTATTACATTTGGAGATGAATATTATATTGTTAATTTTAGAAGGCCAGAAGATGGACAGTCATGGGAAGAGCTGGTTCTTCTTGGAGCCCGAGCAGTCCCTATACAAGATCTCTACTGGCCTAGCAACCAGATGGAAGATTGGAATAGGAGACATTTTCAGACATATATTCTTTTTTTGTGTGTGTGGGTACCGGGGGTGTCGACCTCAGGACCTCACGTGCCAGCAGGCGCCCGTGCCGCTGAGCGATATCACCGGCCCCTTTTTTTTGTATGTGGGTTCCGGGAGTCGAACTCAGGCCCTTGCGCTTGCTGGGCAGGCGCTTAAGCCACTGAGCCATCTCACCGGCCCCAGACATATATTCTTGAAGATCCAAGAAAGATGAAAACTAAGCCCTTCTATTATTTTAAATTGTTGACTATTGATCAGTAGGAAGGTGAGAACCCCTCTGCCTTCTTAGATCGTTTACAAGTGGCATTGATGAAACATACTTCTCTTGCTCCTGATTGAATAGAAGGACATATTATTCTTAAAGACAATTTTAAACCCAGTTAGACCCAGATATTAGGAAAAAGCCACAAAAGATGGCTTTTATTCCAGGTTTCTCACTTGATAGTTTTGTGAGAATTGCCTCGTCGGTATTTTTTTATAGAGACCAGGAGGCCAAGGTGAGAAATGAAGAGACCAAGATAAAATTGTTACCTTGGTTGCAGCTGTAGAAGAAATAGAACCTAAGTCTGATTCTTGGGGCTCCAAAAAGAGCTTGATGACTAAACTCACATGCTACTGCTGTGGAAAACCAGGCCATGTTAAGAGGGAGTGTGATAAGAACTGTCACAAAAGAGGCCCCTTAAGCCATGCTCTGATTGCAAAGGTGACCACTGAGGCCAAACATTGCAAAGGTGGAGTCTCTGACCACTCTTACCAACTGGATCAGCTGAAGGGCCCAGAGAAATCTCTGCCTTTTCCCTCTGTCATCTCCATGAAGGAACCACAGATTAAAAAAAAAAAAAAAGACAGCCTATATCTGGACATTAGTGCATGTCTCTTGCTCCTTTTGAACCTTGACCTTCCTTGTAGCCATTATACCTCAGTGAAAGGAGTTACTGGAGAGGAGATAACTATTTTTCACAACCTTCAGGCTGTAACTGGGATGGTTTTCTCTTCACCCACTCCTTTGGAATGAATCTGAAATTCCAGTTTCCTTCCTGGGGAGAGATATTTTATCTTGTTCGAATACCATAATATATATGCACCCATGCCAGGTATACTGCCTCACCCCTTGTGGAGACAGAAATAAATCCTGAATTATGGGCAACTAAAGGTAGAATAAGTAGAGCAAGAAGAGCTTCTCCAGTCCAAATACATCTCAAAGATCCTACTATTTTTCCTCATCAGAGACAATAACCTCTAAGGCCTGATGTTAAATGAGGATTATTGCCTCTAAAGGATAACTTAAGGTCACAAGGTTCACTTAGAGTCTGTAATAGCTAGTGTGACACTCTACTCTTGGGAGTTAAAAACCCAATGGGCAGTGGAGATAGGTACAGGAATTTAGATTGATAAGTGAGGCTGTAGTGCCAATCCACCTGGTGATACCTAACCCACATACTCTCCTTTCTCGGATCCTAGAAGATGCTGGTTGTTATTCAGTGTTAGATTTAAAAGATACCTTCTTTTTTATTCCTTTACATATAGATTCAAAATTTCTTTTTGCCTTTGAAGATCCTCATGTCCAGGCCTCTCAACTGATGTGGACTGTGCTTCCTCAAGTATTCAGAGAGAGTCCTAATCTTTTGGGGAATGTGCTTTCCCACAACATGGCATGTTTTGAATTTTCCCAAATCACAGCCTTGCAATATGTAGATGATATACTGCTATGTGCTCCCTCAGAATAGCTCTCTAGCCAATGCACTCATGCTCTGCTGAATTTTCTAGCAGACAGAGGTTATAAGGTTTCTAGGTCTAAGACACAACTTTGCAGCCTTGAGGTAAAATACTTGGGCCTTATCATATCTAAGGGAACCCAAAGGGTGGAGGAATAGAGAATTGATCTACTGCTTTCCTTCCCACAGCCCAGACAGCTAAGGGGTTTCTTAGGAATTAGAGGTTTTTGTCATTTTTGAATAGCAGAGTATGGTGAGATCACATGACCTCTCTATCAGCTTATAAAGGAAACTCAAAAGGCAGACTCGCATATTTTAATGCGGGAGCTTCATTCCCAAACTGCATTCCAGAAACTTAAACACTTCTAAATGCCCCAGCACTGAGCCTACTGACAGCACACCGTTTCAAATTGTATGTTGATGAAAGACAGGGCATGCTTTTGGGAGTGCTTACACAGGATCAAAGATCTGCTCAACAGTCTGTAGGATATCTGAATTATGAATTAGACATTTTAGCAAAGGGAAGGCCTTTTGCTGCAGAACTTTTCCTGGTGCCAGAGGTAGCAAAGCTGACTATAGGCAAAGATTTCACTGTATACACACCTCAAAATGTGCCAGGACTTTTTGTTTTCTTTTTTTGTGTGTGTTTGTGTGTGTGGGTACCAGGGGTCAACCTCAGGACCTCACACGCCAGCAGGCGCCCATGTTGCTGAGTGATATCACTGGCTCTTTTCTCATATGTGGGTTCCGGGAGTTGAACTCGGGCCCTCGTGCTTGCCAGGCAGGCACTTAAACTGCTGAGCCATCTCACCAGCCCAGGACTTCTTGTTTTCAAAGGGAGCCTATGGCTAATCAGAAAACCAACTTCTTAAATACCAGGCTCTACTTCTGGAAGCTCCAGCCATTCAAATAAAGATTCCACATAAACCCTGCCACCTTTCTACCAGAAAAAGGAGAAAATTGAAGGTGAAAACATGACTGCAAACAGGTAATTCTCCATATGTACACATCCAGAGAAGACATAGTTAACACACCACTTACTGACCCTGATTTGACCCTCTTTGATGGCAGTTCCTTCATGGAAAATGGGACAAGAAAGGCAGGATATGCAGTAGTGACTCTACATCAGATGTTTGAAAATTTCTCTCTTGGCCCTGGGACTACTGCCCAGCTAGCAGAACTCATAGTTCTAACAAGTGCTTTACAACTCAGTGAAGGACAGAAAGTCAATATTTATACTGATGATGATTATATATGGTTAACCACCACAATAGGGCACCTTAATAGAAATGCCCCCCTTATGTTGGAAACAGAGAAATCACTCCTATTCACATTAACCTTATGCTACTAAATACATGGGATGGATTCTACTAAATACATGGGATACCCTGACCAGTGTATGCACACCATAACTTTATTGGCTAAAACTGGTTTGCAACAGGCTGGTCTAACAATGCTGGAAATAGATGGAAAGCCCCAGTTGGTACTCATTGGTCCTGTGGAACCAATTTGTGGCCCTGGATGCCCCCTGGATGGATAGAGAGATGCACACTGGGACTTACATGACTACAAGGCAGGAGTGTCAAAAGCATCTATAAACCTGCAAACTTACCTCATCTATGAAACTGATGGCCTAGAAGTGTGTTTCACTGAGATGATCATTTGGCTTCTATCTTTATCTCTTCCCTAGCATTAGAGGATGTCCTTGACTAAATATACTCAATTGGCCTTAAATGACACCTGGATTGATCTCTCTCTCCTAAATGAAGAAATAAAATTAATGAGGCAAACTGTCTTGCAAAATTGGATGGCATGAGATATTCTAACAGCAGCACAAGAGGGTACTTGTGCAATTGTAAAAGTTGAATGCTGTGTGTACATTCCTGATCCTTCTGCTAATATTTTGATGGCTGTTCAAGATGTTAGATGGATTAATGTTATCAGGTACCCCTGCAGTTAGTTCCCAATTTCCTGCAAGGTGTTACAGTGCCCAGTGAAAAAAAGAGCAAGAGACTAATAGCAATGCAATGGGGATCTTGGATGGCCAGTGTTCATGGAGAACAGAAGGCCATGAGGCACCCAGAACCTCAGTATTTATTGATCACATTTACATTGAGAAAAATGGTGAAGGTATTATGGCTGGATGTGGTATATAAGTGTCTAGGCAGGAAAGGGTTGTAAAAGGGAACAAACTATTCATGTGAAAGGAACAAGACAGCAAGATTCAGGTTGTGGTTAATGAGTAAACTGTTTTGTATTCATTTCTGGGAAGGAATTTTCTCTGGAGTCACACAGTCCTCAGTGGAGATGTTATCGCACATCGGGGCCCCACAGTCTCATGGCCCACTTCTCTGGGCTCACCTGTGGCTGTTAGAAGGGGGGGCAATGCTATCCCATGCACCGAGTGCTGTCATGAGTCATGTATACGGTTCTGGCCAGACTCCTTTATTAAAACTAAAAGCCAATTTAGGGAAATCACCTCTGTACAGCCTGCACTGCTCATAGCTAAACAAAATCACAGTTGGGTTTAGGGGGAATTGATGTGGCAGTTCTCCATGCCCCAAAACTGAACTCTTGATGTTTCTTCCCTCATGTTAAATTCTCCAATCACAGACTTCTCCATCTCATTTTATCAAGTTGCTGTCCTTCAAGTCACTAAAACCAAAACACTTAGAGTTCCTACACCTATAAAACTATCTACAGTCCGACCATTTCTTATCATATACACTTCTATCACCTGCTCGGATGTTCTGAGGGATCTTGATTATTTCAATAAACTTTGTCATGATTTAGAATAAATAAGTCCCAGAAAAGTCTTGTGTTTGGAGGTAGGGCATGTTGGAAGAGGAGAGTGAGTAGGTGTGACTTGGAAACTTCTATTCTTGTCCATGAATTCTCACTTTCCTCTCTCTCTCTCTGCTTCCTGGCTGCCATAAGATGAATAGATTTCCTCTGTCATGCCTGTCTGCCATGGCTTTTTTGCCAACCAGCTATGGACTGAATCCTCTGAAAAATGAACCAAAATATACCTTTGCTCTTTTAAGTCTTTTCAGGTGTTCAGTGTTTTATCTCAGTGGTGGGAAGATGACTAATACAGAAATTGGTACCAGAGAAGTGGAGTAATTGATGTGACTGCATGCTGTGTCCCATGCAGCTCTGAAAGTTCTTGGGTGGAACGATGGCAATTGAATGGAGAAATAAAGATAAGAGACAAAAAGCTGAGGTTAGGTGGAGCCCTCTGTCCTGATGAGAGGAAAGGCACTCCTCAACTGAAGCAGTGCATTTATTTATACACTTAGCAAGTTGGTGTCACATGACACCCCTTTGCCTAGCAACCCATTGCTTGGATTGCCTTGGGGCTAGATGTTCTCTGCACTGGAGCAGCTTGTTTATGTAGCCCACCTTGGCCACTCTTTGTTTTCCAGCCAGCCTTGCCTCGCCCCACATGTGCAATCAATTTCCAGCTTCAGCTGCTCCCCACAACTGCATATATATCCATATAGTTTAGAAGCCCTTGGAACCTGTTCATGGGAAGAGTTTGAAAATTTTGGAGAAGTGGATAGAGAAGCCCTGGATTACTATAGAAAGAGCTTGATGGTTGATTTTGGTTGGAGCTCGGAAGACCAGAATGCTGATAGTAATGGAGAGATGAAAGACCAGGCTCATAGGTTTTCAGGTGTAAATGAGAATTCTATTAGAAAACTGGACCAGAGTCTATTTATGTTACATAATGACAAGAAATTTATCTACATTTCCTCATGTTCTAATATCTTGTGCGAGGCTGAATTTAAAGGTGCTAGATTAATTGAAATGGTGGAAGAAATTTCAAGGCAGCCCAATGTCCAGACTGTGGCATGAGTACATCTGGCTTCTTTTAGCCTGATCTATAGTGAGAATCAGAAGCATAAAGCACGTGGAAAATTTGCTTTTATATCAGAAAAGAAGCACCTGCAAAATTCAAAATTGGGGGCTAGGAGTATGGAGCTTTTGAAAAGATTAGCCATAAATAGTAGTCAAGTACAATAAAAACTTAGTTTTTCAGCACAATTTTTTCTGGAACCATGCTTGTAATCCAAAGCATTTGCATATCAAAGCAAATTTCATTTTAAGAAATAATAAAACCTAGCTAGGTGTTGTGGCACACACCTACAATCCCAGCACTCAGGAGGCTGAAGCAGAAGGAGCACCATGAGTTTGAAATCAGCTTGGGCTACATAGTGAATTCAGGGGAAGCTTGAACTACATAGAAAAAGCCTGTCTTCAAAAAGAATGGAACCAGGACTGGTACTGTGGCAGGGCTGGTGGGGTGGCTCACCAGAAGAGCAGTCGCTGGTGCCTCCATTCATTCATGCAGCCCCACCTCCTGCCAACTGCTGCCACTCACGCTGCTTCTCCGAGGTGAGTGTGAGGCTGAGGGCCAGGCCTCTGGCCCAGCATCTCCTGATTCTGGGCTGTGCAGACCAGGTTCACAGTGCCTCCATTTTCTGAAGGAGCCTGGCTGTCCCCTCCCATGGCCCATACCTTGCAGCTGCCACCCACACTGTTGCCCCCACCCACATGATCCCTACTACAAGGCCCGGTCCCCAATACTCAGACACCTCACATGCCTGTAGCCACCATGGAACAGAGACCAAAAAGGGATTGCCAAGCAGGGCTGATGCCACTGGAGATTTGGATAGTTGTAGCAGTCTGTTGAGTTATTTCATTTTTGTCATATTCAACATCTCAAGTCTCAGAGTGGATAGGATGGCATTTCCTGTGGTTTGCTGGATAATTGCAGTCATGAGGAACTGTAAAATTCTGCTGAAGATTACATGTTAAATTTAAGATGTGGGTACCCTGAAAATCCAGTGTTGTCCTCTTCCCAATATCAGAATTACTATTAGCATGTCAAATGTAGTAGGCTTTGTAATTCATTATGGTGGAGATCAGACCCAGAAAATTCTTTTTCATTTTGTTCCTGAGGATTCACTCATAGCCGTGGCTCTTTACCTGGTGGATCAGTGGTGGGCTATTGTGAAAACATCTGTTCCAGCTGGAGAAAGACTTAGACAGGTGAGCACTCTTGGGGAGAGAGTGGTTCTGTATGTTCTGAACAACATTATTTATAGAAAACAGGAAATGGAGATGCATGAGATCCAATTTCTGTGTCATAGCAGTACTGATTATGCTAAGATTCTGTGGAAGAAAGGAGAAGCCACTGGGTTTTATTCAGTTAAGCCCACAGGAGGTATATGTGCTTCATTTCTTACCCAGACTTATCAACTGCCAGTTCTTGATACCATGCTTGTAAGAAAGAAATTCTGAGACAAAGATTTTCAGGTGATTCATTCCACAAATCCAAAGAATTCCTATAAAACGATTACAATACTGTAATATAATACAAAATAATAAATAAAATACTAAATATAAAGAAAAATAAACAAATTATCTTGCCCTTATCTTCGAAATCCTTCACGGTTGGTGTGAGAGAGTCAAGATAAGAGGGTTATTGTGTAGAATGACTTTCACTATCACTAACAGAATCACTGCTAACTATTGACTCAATGGAATCTTTTTTCTTTCATGCAACTTTAACACAGACTGTATCCAATGACACTTGCTTTTGCCTCCTTTTGAGAATTTCATGGAAATATGACCCTGCATTGTCATTAAACAGATTCATTGCTCTCACTGCTACAGCCTTATTCAAGTGGTACATTTCTACAAGATTTTGTATTGCTACCCTTTGCACATTTCCTTAATCTCATTTGAAATGATTCCTCTGCCTTTTTCTCCTCCTCTTCTGCAGATGAGATCTCCTCCATAACCTTTCATGTGAGGAGACAATCACCCACAATCCAACAGCAATAGAGAGAGAAAAACCATTGGCTCAGTTGTAATCATGTGATGTTTGGTATCATTCACTACTCATATTACAAGACATTGCTTATGTATCTTGTAGAAGACTCACAGTAGAAGTTATTCACAGTCCAAGGTTTTAATGTACTTTGCATCAAGACAATAGAAAAGATAGCTTGAAAACATTTCAGGAATTTGCTAGATGCCATCCATTGCAGGCTCAATAGTGCAGAAGTGTGAACCTTTCATTGGGGAAGAGAGAACCTATGCCTTCTCTCCAGTAGGGCCACCTAGCAAATTATTTCCTTGGGATTGAATTCCCTAAATTAAGCAATCCAGGCCCTCAGAACCCTCTGCAGCCATGGTCCAAAGGGACCAGCCTATTGATTAAGCTTGCAGCAAACAATGACATTATTCGTTGCTGCTTTCTTTCAGGTACGCAGAATTTAATTGTTGTGCAGTCATTTAGATTCCATCCATATTTCAAAGGAAGTCCTCAGAGTCCAAGAAATATGTCCCTGAAAGGGTGATGTGTGAAACTATGAGAGTGAAGGTAAAGGTGCAGTGGAGATCTCAGGAATTTGGAGATGCTAGGAACATGTATCAACTGCTGAGGAACACTGCAGGGAATGAACAAAGACAGTCCAAGACAGAGGCAATGTGAGCAACAACCAGCAATGACTTAGGGGAAGGTCTACTGAAACACTTTGGAGTTCACATCTCACCACCACCAGCCCTGGGTGCTGGACACGGAGCTACAAGATTTAATATTTGCCCTGCTGGGTTTTGGTCTTGGTTTGTTCTGATTTCTTTCTATACCCTTTTCCTTTTTTCAATGGGAATGTTTAAATCTCACCACTGTATGTTGGAAGTATATAACATTTTCTTACAGGAACTTACACTTAAGTGTTTTCTCTGAACCTCAGAGGAGACTTTTACTCGGACTTTTCAGAGCTGCTGAAATTATTAAGACTTTGGTGACTCTTGGAAACAGATTAAATGCATTTTCCATAATAAGGAAACATGAGCCTTTTGGGAGCCAGGAATGGAATGTTAAGGTATATGTATAAAATATTCCAAATAGTCTAGTTCAGTGATGGTGAGCATTTTAGAGCTTTCAATAATACAAACAGCCCACTGCAGCACCTATGTCAAAGGTTCATCACAGCTGGTCTAGTGTTTGGAGGTGGGGCTTGGTAGGAGGAGTTGTGTAACTGAGACATGACTGAGAAGACTGTATTCTTGTCCCTGGACCATCCCTTCCCAGCTGACATGTGTTGAGCAGCTTTCCTGTTCTGTGTCCCATTAGCATGTAATTTTTGCCTTGAATTCAACCAAGCATGGACTGAAATCACTGGAAATTGTGTTCCAAAATAAATCTCCTCTCCTTTAAGTTGCAAGTGTTGGATAATTTGTGCGAGTGACACCAAAGTGACTAACATACTTCCTCACTGGTTTACTTCTTTCTCATCTTATGCCTTTATGATCTACATTTTTAAATAAAACAATTAGAATTATACTTTCGATGGTAATTTTTGTCATGTCACTTCTCTGCTCAGTATTCCAGTTACTCCCTTTCTTCATTGAGATAAATAGCATAGTCCAAATCCTTGTTCACATAATTTCTTCACTGACTGTACTATTTAAAAGAAAATCCCTGTCTTCCCAGATCTCGCTCCATCATTATCCATCCCTTGGGCCATTCTATAAATTTATTTTTCCACAGATTTTTTTCAATTTTTAAAACAATATTATTTCCTTATGTATATCTATATGTTTATAGTATTTCCATCCCATCCATCTGGCAAAAGGAGACTCAAATATTTGTTGAATTAATTAACAAACTCTTGATATGTAGGTATTATTTATTCCTCCCATTGTACACATAAATAAACAAAGATGCTGACAGGTCAAGTGACTTACCTCAGAGTCAGGAAATTAATGAAGGAGAGAGTTTTGAATTAAACTTTATTCTCTCAGTCTTCAAAGCTCATGATCTTAACTTTAAATAACCTAATGTCATTTGTAATGTAGCACAGATAATGCTAGATAGAGTATACAGTGCTCACACACAAAATAATTATGAGACAGAATCATCAGTTTTTATGGAATTTGAATGCATGCCTCCAAAGAATAAAACCTGCAGGATGGGAATGCATATGGGTGGTGAAATGGTGGCATTCAGATTGACAATTTTTCTTATTAACTTATCTGAAAAATGGGAAAGAGACATACTTGAAGGTTTTTTTTGCATTAACCTACATTTCTTCTTCGCTTACTCTGCACAATTGTGTTAATGATACTTAGGCCAACTCAAACAAAACATTTCCAACTGCTTGAATTACAGAGTCATTTCACAAGTAAATATCCATTTTAAGGTTTATGCCAAGCCTCACAGGGAGAGTTTTAGGAGAGTCATTTGGGCAAAATACCCCCTGGAAATAGTGATAATTGTTAAAATTTGAACTGAGCCTTAAATCTTCTGAACTTCCTCTTTAGCTTGGCTCCAACTTCTAATGCAGCCTGAGGGGCAGATGGTATAGAAAAATAATTTACAAAATTTCCACAGAATCACTATGAGCTAGTAATTTTACTGTCTTATACATGCTTACTAAATATTTTGTATTGGTTAGTAAAAGCATTAACAAGATGTCGATATTTAGAATACACCGATAGTGCAGCTTCTCCTGGAATGGGAAGTTTGTGATCTATAGGAGAATTTGCCCTTCACAGTTTTACATAACTTGATATTGTCTACATAATAACTAGTGGGACTAAACCAGTCCAGAGCCTTTTATGCTGAGTTATAGATCCTCAAAGGTGATTAATAAGTTTTGTGTGGTAGTTCTTAGGTGAATTTAAGACTACATATGCTTTTATAAATTTGCTGATTAAAGGAAACACTTATTGTGCCTGCTTATTCTGTACCCAGTTTTTCCTCATGTCACTATTAAATTGCTTATTCTCTGTGATTTAGAAAACTCTTTCCAGAGGTAGATTGCTGTTTCAAATCTTGACTCTATGCTTTACTATTAATCCTTGTGTCTTCTTAATTAATAAATCCATTTATTCACTGGTGAAACAGGTTATTCTGAATATTGGATGGAATAAGTTTTATGGGTCTTACAATTAAAATTCATTTTTTTCACACTATTCCTTAAGAATATATAATTTGCCTATAATTGAAAAGCATTTTGTTAAAAAAATTCTTAGTGAATACATATTTTGTTCAGTAAACTACTAGATTGTATTATTATTAGTTTTACTGATACCTAAGTATGATACTACAGTGGAGGCAGTACAGTGCAGCAAAAAGAAAAATAAAAGTAGATTCAGCAGGCCTGTTTCTACATTAGCTTTACCATGAAGCACTGTTCAATGTAAAGTTAAACAATTTAATTTATTATACTCTACCATTTTCTTTAATTATAAAACAAGAGGGATGAATTTCTGAAGAATCTTCCAGACCTAAAATTCAATACTGTTCCATTAATATCCCATACTGAGAATCAGTCCAGATGAAAAGTTTTTAATAAAATGCCTTTCAATTGTAGGCATAAATTATATGTGCTTAATAAGGAATAGTGTAAAAAAAGAGAATTTTAATTGTGACACACATACACCTTATTCCTGATTTTACTCCCTTAATATTTTCCTTCTTTTTGATGGTTACTTCAGTCCCTTTAAATAGCTCATTGTCTAAAAAATGCCATGGATTTAGTTTTATGACAATTAGCCTAATAAACATAGACATACACCAAACTTTCACATGCAAAGTTCAATATATTTTGCTTTTCAATATTAAAATTGACAAAGCCTTAGACAGACATATGAAAACAAGGGGAAAAGACACACATCAATGCAATTAGAAATGAAATTGGAAAAATCATAATGGATGCTACCAAATCCAGATGATCATCAATTACAATAAAAAATTGTATTCCATCAAATTGAGGAATCTAGAAGTAATGGACATATTCCTGGACACGTATGAATTACCAAAACTGAACCAAAAAGATGTAAAAACTCTGAGCAAGCGAATAGCAGTCAATAAAATTGAGGCAGTAGTAAAACCTACTAACCAATGGAAGCCTAGGATATAGCATTCACCACTGAGTTCCACAGAACTTAAAGGAGGATATAACACCTATACTTTTTAAACTCTCATAAAATGGAGAGGGAACCAGTACTTCCAAAATCATTCCTGGAAGCTAACAACACCCTGATTCCAAAACTAGACAATGACCCAAATAAAAAAGAAATCTATACACCAATCTCATTAATGAACACTAATGCAAACATCCTTAAGAAGATGCTGAGAAACAGAATGCAGCAAATCATTACAAAGCTCATATATCATGACTAAGTAGGCTTCATCTCAGGGATGTAAAGATAGCTCAATATATGCACATCAATAAATGTAGTACCCCACATAAATAGAAAAGACAAAAATCACATGATCATCTCAATAGATGTAGAAAAAGCTGTTGACAAAATCCAACATCCAGTTATGATAAAATCTCTGAAGAGAATAGGTAAATACCTTATCTCAACTAGGTAAAAGCCATTTATGATAAATCAACTGCCAAACTCGAATTAAATGGGAAATAGCTGAAAGATTTCCATCTAAATCAAGAATGAGACAAGGATGTCCAGTATCACCATTTCACATTCTTGTTCAATATAGTGCTTGAAACATTAATCAGAATATTTAGGCAAATAAATAAATAAATAAATAAAGCCAAGAAAAAAGTCAAAATACCACTATTTACAGATGACATGTTTCTTTACAGAAAAGACCAAAGAAATTCCACCAAAACAGTTTTAGAATTAGTAACCAACTTCAGCAGGTAACCAATGTAGCAGGATACAAAATCAACACACAAAAATCAGTAATGTTCTTGTACACTAATATTAAACCCACTGAGAAAGAAGTTAGGAAAACAATACCATTCATGACAGCATAGAGAAAAAAATTAAATAATAGAGATTATCCTATCCAAGGAAGTGAAAAACTCTGAAAGGAAAACAATAGAACTCCAGAAAAAAGGAGATCAAAGAAGACATCAGAAAAAAATTGAAAGTCACATTGGTCAGTTTGCTTGTTAGTCACACTATTTTTTGGGTTATACTATCTTTGAGCTCATTGTGTTTCTGTGCTTCCTCCTTAATATTTTCATGCAGTTCAGCTAGTTAGTTTTGGACCTCCTCTCCCTCAGTCACCCTTGGATCTGTTTTTGAAGATTTGGGAGTCTTTGTAAGCATTTTGTTGCCTTGTTTTTTCATGTAAGAGAATTGTCAATAGGAAAAAAAAACAGGAATTTGAACTCTACTGAAATTATATTATAGGTGTAAAAAGGTAGCACTGAGAGGGTGTGAGAGAGTGTTTGTGTAGGTTGGAGGAGGTATGCAGATGGGTGGATGTATATCTATAATTTTAGAGAGCCTGGAATGTTGTTTGAATCTGTTAATATATTTATAGTTAGTTTTGTTTGGATACTCTGTTAGGTAAAAGGAAAAGCAGAAACAGAGGTATGAGTTCAACAGGACATGTTTATTGCAGAACAAACCTCATAGGGACTGCGCTGGCACTAGAGACCAGACCAGCCGCTGTCATACAAGCTATGGTTTTTTTTTTGTAGGGTCATTGGGAGGGGGAGTTCAGTGAAAGAGGGTTGTGGCTACCTGCCAATAACAAGGTTTGAGAGAGCACAAGCAGTAGTGGTTGCCCAAGGATGAGGCTTGGGAAAGCGGAGGGAATAATGGCTACTATCAATAGCAGGACTGATAGTGGTATGAGTTCCCAGGTGCAGCTGTGCTGGGAGGGGTAGTTTACAGTGGTCTGTTATCAGGGTAGCTGTGGTCAGATTCCTTCTATCTCTAAGCCAAAATTTTGTTGAGGATAAACCTGGCATGCCCTTGAATGGTACTGTTTAAGTTATAGCACTGGATTATTATTACTCTCTTATGTACATATACAAGCTCCTGGTATGTCATAAGATATATGTAGAGGAAAAGGGAGAATCAAGGAAGTGAGAAAATGCAGAATAAAGAAGTAAAAAGAACAAAGAAGAAATAAAGAATATAAAGAAGGGCTAAAAGAGAGAGCAGGTAAAATTTAACATCTTAAAGAATAAAGCAAAATAAGAAAATACCAATAAAGTAGCAAGGATCAGAAAAAAGGAAAGAAAAAAACAGAAAAAAGATTACCCAGAACAAATAAGTAAGGAAGCAACAATAGAAATAAAAATAAAAAACTTCACTCAGTTGTTATAGCGTTAACCCAAATCATCCATACATCTCTCTTTACACTGGATTGAAAAGAGTCAAGAAGTTTCCCCCTTATCTCACTCAATTGCCGACTGAAAGCAGTGAGAGCTCTTGCTCCCTCTGGAGCCTTGTGTTTGCTGCAAGCTCTTCTCCAGGCATGACCAACTGCAGACCTCCATGGTGATCTCAGTATCTGATTGCCTCAACCTGTTTGGAATGAAACAAATGTGGTAAGGTTGGCTCAACTCTGGGTTTTCCCATTCTCTTTCATCTTCCACCAGGGACATAACAATATTGCTTTCTTCATTGCCTCACAAATATCACAGTTGTCTCTGTGTCTTCTCTCGATAGGTTTTCTGTGCCTAGTAAAATGTGTGGCCAGAAGACTTCAGCCTCAGCGCCATTCTCTTTCTCTCTGCCAACAGTCTCAGATGCAAACAAAAAACCTCAGGCCACTCCCAGGATTGGCAGAAGGCCCACTTTGCTAGCACAGGGTGTTGGGCAGAGACTCTGTCAGTATTTTCTGGTATTTGGGGAAACAATAAGAGAGCACTCACTTTTGTCTGTCTCTGCTAAATTTCTCTCTAACCTAGGTGCCAGTATCTGTCCCTCCTCTCTCAGGTCTCCACAACTCCATGCTGTACTCCATGTACTTGTTGCAATACTGGATCCCTCTGCCCTCAGTCCCCAGGCACATGGAGCTGGGCCCTTAGCCTTGTGGCAATCATGGATAGCACATCAAATGTCCCAACAGGACAGAATTCCCATTGTATGTGTGTTGAAAGGCTGACTTATTTGTTTTTTCTGTCATGCAAGAATGTGTCAGCAAAATGGAGACATTAATAGGGAGAGAAGAATGACCTTCTCCTTATAGTTCTGCCTCTCACAATTGTAGCATTGTCATTTTCAGGATCTAAGTGTGCAAGTTTTGCACCACCTTGTTTTTCTGCTTTCAGCTCTCTGAATTCCTGGCTTGTATGTAGCTCACTTGCAGGGCCTGGTGGGGAATTTAGAGCAATTATGAGTCTATTGCCATCACAGAAGGACTGGTTTTCTCCCACAGTTCAATCCTCTACAAAGATTGCATGTACACTGAGTCTAGAGTGGAGGATGTGGTTCTATCATCCAAGAGTGGTCTGGTTCCTTTCACATACTCACTAGAGAGTGGATTTTGGTCCAACTAGATTGCTTTTTCATTTATCGTCCTTTGTCAGAATGTATCCTTTGCTCCTTCCTGATGTACTGTGAGCTGAAAAGGCTCCAAATGTTATGGATGAGCTTACAGAGAAGGATTAAATAAAGAGACGACATAATATGGTTTTTGGGGGTCCAGGAAGGTCAGAGCTCTCTTGGAGCAAAGACAAAGAAGTCTCTGGATTGTCAGTATTTGTTGGGTTTTCAACAAATTCAGGGGATGTGCAGGGAAATGCAGGGAATAGATGAGGCAGAAGGCATGAAGATTAGCAAGGCCTTGAGAAATTAGAACAAAGACATTCCAAGCAGCAAATCTTGCTAATTAAATGAACTCTCTTATCTTTAATGTTGGCAGTTATTGCCCTGGAATAGGGAGTAAGAGCCAAAAGTCCTCAGTTGTAGCTTTATCTTGCCTTCAGATGCTGTGTATATGGGCTTTTCCAACACAGAAAGAGAGCAGTGTTGTCAGCAACTAAACCTTTATGCCGCCCAGTCCCCAACACTCAAGTACATGCTTTTCTTTAGTGATAATTCAGAGGAATTTCCCCTTGCTGTTGCCCCTTAGGGCTTCTCCCCACTAATCTTTTTATTAGAAAACAAACAAGTGTGCTATTACTCATAATAAATGGAGTAATCACTAATAAAACAAACAAATGAGCAAACAAAAAGAAAGGAACTAAAATTAAGATGAACCATGTGAATGATTCTAGTATAGTCTCAATGGTATAAAGAAATTAGCATGTATTGGGTACTTGAGGAGAAAACAAAACTGCACTGAGGTATTGATCATTTTACCTTATCAGAATGATCTGATTGAACTGGATCCAGCAATAGGGAGAAAAACATGATCTTCTCTAAAAATATATATGTGTGTTCACTTGCCTGAACTATTCAGAACAGATTCGATTCAAGAATGAAATGCTTTGTGTTATCCTTGGTGATAAAACTAGCACCCCAAGAATCTCAGTCATTTGAAAAATAAGAGTTTATTTTCTGCTTGCATTAATTGTTGGCTGCAATTCTGCTATTGCACCATGAAATCTTTCTTTCTGTATCCAAGCTCAGGGCTGTATCCAAGCCCTCAACTGAGATGAATAACTCTTACAGCAAGTGAAAAATAAATAGGGTAGATGGAACAACATGCTAGCTCTTTGAGGTTTTCCTAAGGACAGGTGTACATCCCTTCTGCATATATTTCTAGAGGCAAAGTACATCACTTGGCCAAATCTGCAGTCAATGGGGCAAGGACATATATTTCCCTTACAGAAAGCCATCAGAAGTCACATGAAAATGAAAAATGATGTCCATTTTCCTTTCTTCCATACACAAAATATGCTTTGAGATCTAGTCCGTGTTTTCTCCTTGCTACCTCTGTAAGTACTCTATGAAGACAAAACCACATACATCTTACTCCTTTGTGAGTAAACACTGTGCTAGGAAAAATATGAATGAATGAACAGATTAGTCTGCAGGAACAATGTATTTCCTTTTCATTTGGAGTATAATAAACATATTCAAATTGTTGGGATGCCCCATAAAGCTAAATCAGTGCTGAAGAATGTATTTAATGACTTGAGCATGCTGTAGGGTACTATTATGGTTTGTGTCTAGATGTTGCCCCAAAGCCTCCTGCAGTCATGGGGGCAGGCTTCTAGAGTTTGTGATTGATTCATTGTCTAGTGCTGGGATTATGGGCATGAGTGCTACACCCACCCTGGGACAGGTAACCAGCATACAATATAAGGGAGAGAAAGAGGCTTGCTCTCTCACACTCCTTCCTTTTTGCTCTTGCTGCTTTTGCTGTCTTCCACCTCCATGAAATGTTCTCCTCTGCCATGTCACTCTGCCTTGGAGCCAGCTGACTATGGACTGAAACCACCACAAATTCTGAGCTAAATAAACCTTTCCTTCCTTAATTTTGGGTCTCAGGTATTTTGTCTCAGCAATGAGAGAAAAGTAACTAAGACTGGTACTTAGTCTTTTCTATGAGCTGACATAGCTGTATTATATAGGACTGTGGAGAAATAAATTAAATTGAAATGAATTTTATGGTTTGTAGTGATATTTAATCTACTATTAACTTCTCTACATTAGAAATATAGTACTCCATAGTTCCTTCTTGTGTTACTGATAAGTTTTGATGTAGTTAGTCATCATCTTCACAGAACCAGAAAAGGGGAAATTTTTCTAGTCAAATATTTCACACATTATGCCTCAGTACCCATGTAATGTAAGGAAAAACTTGAAATTAGCACTTTAGGGTTTCATATGTTGATAGCTGATGCCTTTCTGGAAAAAAGGGGATTTTATCCACTAGTATTCTGCATAAAATGAAAACAGTGTTATAACTTCAAAAAAAAAACACTTTATATTATACCTTGAATTTTAAGGTCTTTTCCTTTTAGGTTTTTAGACCTTCTGATATGAATTTGTAAACTTATGTGAAGAGGCAAGAATCATTTTCTACTTTGTAATGATGATAAAGCCAAGGGAGATAAATAGACCTGCTAAATGCAGAGTGAGTCAGCAGTTGATTCAGAAACAAAGTCCTGTCTTCCTAATTAACAGAGTGATGATCTTACCTCCCAGGTTCATGGCTTCATATTGTGTCCCCTGACACTTAAGGGAAGCTTTGAAAGGTAATATTATTTTCATTATGTTATTTTCTGCAGCCCCAATGAGTCTCATCTGCACAAAATATTTACTGCTTAAAATTAGTTATCCTGGGGCTGGTGAGATGGCTCAGCAGTATAAGTGCCTGCCTGGCAAGTGCAAGGGCCTGAGTTCGACTCCTGGAACCCACATACGAAAAAAGGGCCGGTGATATCACTTCGCAGCACGGGCATCTGCTGGCACGTGAGGTCCTGAGGTCAACCCCTGGTACCCACAAAAAAAAAATTAGTTATCCTGAAAACTAACCAGAGGGAGGGTGGGGATAAATTCATGCAAAAACATAGTCCTATTATTATTTTCCTTGTTTTTATAGCTCCTTTGAGCACAGAAGGTATGAATAGAGCATATAGTCCAAGCAGATCCATTGCAGGTACAATATAGCATGATATGTAAATGTGTGATAAACAAAGAAGACATATTGCTGCAAAATCTTAGTTCTTTTTTTCTCCTCTGCCTCCTCCCTTTTTATTTTATTTATTTACTTTTATTTGTCTCATTACATGAAGACATTTGAAACATGAAGTAGCTATTGGCTATTTTGACCTAGACTGAAATATTTTTCTCTTATTAGCATGCTGTAATAATCAGTTCATTCACATTTAGCCTTTTTGGCTATTCAAACTTGAATGAGGACAGAAAATTTGTAATGTAAATTAGAAAACTCCTTTTGCACTTTTATTACAGAGGAGACAAATGAGTGTCATATTACTGCATCACCAATTTCTCTCTACAGGAATTTTTTCAGTAATATTTAAATATTCTGTTATTCTCCAAAAGAAGAAAAAAATACTATTGACACAACTTATTATTCCAATTGTGCATAATTATTTTTTCATTTAGTGTTGGCTCTACAAGCTATTTCCACTTTCCACCTCAGGCAAACTTTGCCATGATGTGCTCATTAAACTGCCTTTGTCAAGGTTACCAGCGAGCTCGGTGTTATTAAAGCCAGTGATCATTCCTCGATGTCCATTCCTCATTTAACTTTCAGCAGCATTTACCAGTTAGTGGTCTATCCTTCTCTAAATACTACTTTTTTAAATTAGTTTTTGGGACGTTACATTATTTTAATTGTCTTCCCACCTCATTGGTCTCACTTTACTATCCGTGGCTTATCCTTTCTTATGTCCCAGATCTTAAAATATTATAGTACCCAAGGGATCAGTACTTGGTCATATTCCCCACTCTAATTGAACTCATATATTTAAAATTGTCCATACACTGAATAACTTCTAGTGGAGTAGGTCTAGCCTAAATCTGTCCTCTGAACATCAGTCTAATATAGTCACCAGTTTTCTTTACCTCTACCAGGATATTTTAGATGGTTTCAAACTTGATACATTCAAAACTGAGGTCCTGGCCAGAGATACAGCTCAATGGCATAGCACCTGTCTGGCAAGTGCGAGGTCATGAGTTCGATTCCTGGTACCAAAAAAAGAGAAGAAGCAAAAGAAAACTGAGGTCCTGATAAACTCTCCTCAACTTGCTATATTTTGGAAATCTTCCCCATTTTAGTTAATGATGGTGCTATTCTTCTAGTTTTTTAGCCCAAATTCTAAGAATCGTCTTGATTTCTTGTGTTTCTTTCATAGACCAAATCCAAACCAATTACTAAGAAAATTCTTCCAGCTTTAGCTTATATCCAGAAACTTACAATTTTCCTCAATTCCACTCCCAAAACTTTCATCTTTATTACTATAACAAACTAAGTTATCTGCCTGTTTCAAACACTTGGGCATTTCCTCTCAGTGTTTCTTCAGCATAAAATCAGAATGACCCTGTTTTAAAAATCTTTATTATCAGATGTTTGCTACACATAATGATTACATTCATTGTGGGGAGTTGATACATGTATATAATACACCTTATTTCTTTTTACATCTTCTTGCCATCCAGTCACCCTTCCATCTCTTGATCTCCTCTCATTTGTAAAAAATCATCTCTCTATATCTATCTTTTGTTTTGCTCATTAAATTATGTAAATTTTGAGTTTCATATGTAAGAGAAACCATATGGCATTTATACATGTGTGTTTGAATTATTTTTTTTAGTATTATGGCATCAGGGTGCATCCATTTTACTACAAATGACTCAATTTTATCACTCTTCAATGAGTAGTATACTACATTTCTTTTTGCATTCATCTGTTGATGAACATATAGGCTGCTTCCAAGGTTTATGAGTTGTGTTGTTATAAACATAATTATGTATGTGTCACTGTAATATGGTGTCTTTAACTCTTTCAGAAAGATGCCTAGAATGGAAAGAGCTGGGTTAAATGGAATTTCTATTTATACTTTTTAAATTTTGGGGGAGTGGTTTACTTTATTGTTACATTTTAGATATACATAATGATAGCATTCATCATAGGAAATTTGAACCTGTATGTGATATATCTTTCTGCTTCTTTTTTTTCATTCCCTTCCCCATCCTTCAACTCCTCTTCCCCTTATTTGCAAAATCCTTGTTTCCTTTTTTCCCTTTTATTTTCTTGCTTTTCTTATACCTTCCACTTATTCTCCCTTTCTCTTACCATTTCCCAATATATATATTATAGATTTTAGTCCTTATTTACACTTTTGATTTCTCACACCACAGCAAAAAGGCAGTATTTAAATATCTGCATTCTTCTCAAGGTGCATCCATTTGGCTATAAATGTCTCAAGCTTATCCATCCTTGTGGCAAAGTAGTTCTCCATTATATATATAATCTTCTTCATCCGTTTATTAGTTGATGGGCATTTGGGCTGTTTCCAAGATTTAGCTATTACAAACTGTGCTGCTATAAACATGGGTGTGCATATATTTCTGTGGTGTGATGCTTTTAATACTTTCAGGAAGATACAAAGAAGGGGAATCACTAGGTTAAACAGCACATCTAGTTTTAGCTTTTGAGGAATATCCATACTGATTTCCAGAGTAGTTGAACCAGTCTACACTCACTAAACCAATGGAAAAGAGTACATTTTACCCACACAGCCCAGCCAGTATTTGTTATTGGTTGATTTCTTGATAATAGCCATTCTTTCTGGAGTGAGATTGAATTTCAGCTTTTTAATTTGCATCTCTGAAATGACAGATGATGTTGAACACTTCTTAAATATTTATTTGCCATATGTGTTTCTTCATCTGAGAAGTGTGTATTCATCTCAGATGAACATTTTTGGATTGGGTCTTTCACTTTGAAGGATTTTTTTCTTTTGAGTTCTTTATAGATTCTTGATATCAGTCTTTTGATAAACAGCTTGCAATTTTTTTCCACACTGTGGGTTGTCTCCACTCTGTTTTAGTTTTTATTAGCTGTGCAAAATCTTTTTAATAGGATGAGATCTCAGTTATCATTTCTTTTTAATATTACCTTCCTGATTAGAGTTTTGTTCATAAAGTCTTTGCCTACACCAATGTCTTCAAGAGTTCTACCTATTCTATCTTCCAGCAAATTCATTGTTTCTGTTTTAATATTAAGATCTTTAATCCATTTTGATTTTAATTTACTACATGGTGAACGATATGTGTGTAGTTTTCATCTTTAGAATGTGGAAAGCCAGTTTTTCTAGCATCATTTATTAAAGAGGCTATCTTTCTTCCATTTAAATTGGCTTCTTTGTCAAAAATAAGGTGGCTGGGTGTATTTTGAGTTATTTCTGCATCTTCTAATCCGTTTCATTGATCCTCAGGTCCAGTGGGGCTTTGTTCCATTTTGTTTTGTTTTGTTTTGCCAGTACCATGTTGTTTATATCACAGTAGCTTTGTAGTACAATTTTGAGTCAGGGATTTTGATAACCCCTGCCTTGCCTTTGTTGCACAAAATTGCTGTTATTATTCTATGTCTCTTCTTGTTCCAAATAAATTTTAGGATTATTTTCTCTAATTCTTTAAGATATGCTATTGGTATTTTGAACAAGATCACATTAAATCTGTGTAACAATTTTGTGAGTATGGCCATGTTCACTATATTGTTTCTTCCTACCCCAAAACAAGGGATATCTTTTCATTTTCTGGTATCTTTTTGATCTCTTTTTTCAGAGTACTGCAGTTTCCAATGTAAAGTCTTTTAATTCCTTCCTTAGATTAATTCTTAAATATTTCATTTTTTGGATGCTATTGTGAAAGGTGTGGTTTCCCTAATTTCTCTCTCAGTGAGTTTGTTGTTTGTGTACAGGGATACTATGAAATTTTGAGTGTTGACTTCATATCCAGCTATGCTACCTAATTTGGTTTTTAAATCTAGAATTCTTTTGATGGAGTCTATATAGAGTATCACGTCATCACAAATAATGATAATTTAATTTCTTCCATTCCTATCCTTATTACTTTCTCTTATCTAATTGCTATGGTAAATATTTCAGAACTATTTTGAATAAGAGGTGTGATAGTGGACATCCTTGTGTTGTTACTGATTTTAGAGTTAAATCTTTCATTTTTTCTATTTAATATGATTTTGGCTGTTTATTTGTCCGAAATTGCTTTTATCAAATTGAGATAAAAACCATCTATTTCAATTTTCTGTAGGGTTTTATCATGAGTGGGTGTTGGATTTTATCAAATGACTTTTCTGCATGTATTGATGTGATCATATGTATTTTGTCCTTTGTTCTGTTAATATGATATATTACATTTATTGATTTGCACGTATTGATCCATCCATACACCATTTGGATAAATCCTATTTGGGCATGGTGTATAATCTTCTTCTTGATTTGCTCTTTTTCATTTGCCAGTATCTTACTGAGGATTTTTGCATCTATGTTCATTGGGGAGACTGACCTGCAGTGCACTCTTCTGATTGCATCTCTCTCTGCTTTTGGAGTCAAAGTAATGCTTGTTTTCAGGAATGAATTTTGGAGTATTGCTTCTTTTTGCACTTCATTGAAGAGTTTGAGAAACACCAGCATTAGTTCTTCCCTAAATTTCTTTTAGAATTCAGCAGTGAATATATCAAGACCTCGATTTTACTTTGTTGGTAGGTTTTAATTACCTCTCCAATTTCATTGTCTGAAATAGGTTTATTTAGAAATTTTATATCTGCTTGATTAGCTTTGATAATTCATATGTATCTAGGAATCTGTCCATTTCTTCTGTGTTTTCCATCTTTTTAGAATACAGTTTCTTGAAGTAGGTATTGATGTACTTCTGGACTTCTGCAGGCTTTGATGTGATTTCAAACTTTTCATTCCTAATTGCATGGATTTAAGTCTTTTTTTTCCTTTTTTGATAAGGTTGGCTATGGGTTTGTTAATTTTATTTAATCTTTCAAAGAACCAACTCTTCACGTCATTGATACTATGTATTATTTTCTTAGTCTTAATTGCCTTAATTTCTGCTCTGATTTTATAATTTCCTCCCTCATGCATGCTTCAGTTTTAACTTGCACTTTTTCTTGTAGTTTGAGGTTAAACATAAGGTTATTTGTACTTTCTCTGTTTGTCTGATATGGGAATTCATGGCTATAAATTTCCTTCATAGGACTGCTTTCATTGTATCCCATACATTCTGGTATGTTTTACTGACGTTACCCTTTAATTGAGGGAAACTGTCTAATTTCTTCTTTAGCTTCATCTGTGACCAATGGGATGTTCAGAAAGTTGTTACTTAATTTTCATGTGTTTGTGAAGTTTTTGTGATTTCTTTAGTGATTGATTTCAAATTTCACTGCACTATGGTCTGATAATATGCATGGAATAATTTCAGTTCCTCTGCATGCACTTAAGTATGTTCTGTGGGCCAGTATGTGGTCTATTTTGGAGAACATCCCATGTACAGCTGAGAAGAATGTGTATTCTGATATAGTGGGTTGGAACAATCTGTAGATATCTACTAAACACATTTATTCAAAAGTTTTATTCAGTCTGATATTTGTTGATTTTTGTCTAGTTCTTCCATTTATGACAGTGTGGTATTGAGTTTCCCCATTTTAATTGTATTAGTGCTTCTTTGATTTTTCATGTCTGTTAATATTTGTGTTATATAATTGTGTGCACTGGCATTTGGGGCATATATATTTATGATTCTTTTTTTTTTTTTGTGGGTACCGGGGGGTCGACCTCAGGACCTCGCGCGCCAACAGGCACCCGTGCCGCTGAGCGATATCACCGGCCCCTTTTTCGTATGTGGGATCCAGGAGTCGAACTCGGGCCGCTGCGCTTGCAAGGCAGGTGCTTACACCGCTGAGCCATCTCACCGGCCCCTATATTTATGATTCTTATCTCCTCTCCATGGATTGTTCCCACCACAAGGATAAAATGACCTTAATTTTCACTCTTAATCAGTCTTGGCTTGAAATTCACTTTGTCTGACAATAGAAAAAGTACCTCTTCTGGGTTCCTGTCACATGGAGTATTGTTTTCCATGTATGCACTTTGGCTATGAATTTATTTTGAATTAAATGTGTTTCCTGTGTGCAACATATTTTTGGATCTTGCTTCTTGATCCATTCTGCCAGACTGTTTCTTTTGATTGGTGAATCAAAACCATTACATTGATCATTACAACTGATATGTATTGACTTATCATGTTGTTTTCCTGGTTTTATTTCCTCCTCCTGTTTAATTGTTTCCCTTGCCTGGTAGGTTCATTCTGTTGGGGTTTATGGAGTTGTAGTCCTTCTTATATGTTTCTAGAATGTCCCTCAGAACATTTTGTAGGGCTGGTTTGGTGGCCATAAATTTTTTCTGGTGTTCTTTACCACAGAAGTATCTTATTTGTCCATCAGTTTTTAAATAGAGTTCTGCAGTGTACATCAATCTAAATTGTAGATTGTTTTCTTTTAGGGCTTGAAATACTTCACCCCAAGCTCTCCTTCACATTAACATTCATGTTGAAAAGTCTGCTGTGATTCTGATTGGCTTTCCTTTATAGGTGATTTGTTTCTTTTCTCCAACAGCATTTAATATTCTGTTCTTGTGTTGAATTTCTGAAATCCTATATGCTTTGGTGTAGTTTTTTTTTAAACTTAGCTAATTGTAGTCCTATAAGCTTTACTTACCTGTATGTCAAATTCTTTATTCATGCTCAGGAAATTTTGTGCCATTATTTCTGTGAACATGTTTTTAATGTAGTTTGGGATATCGCCTGCTTTTTCTTTGACTCTGATAAATCTTATTTTATTCTTTTATCATCTAGCACCCGATTGATTCATGTTTCATTTTTTCTTGCTATTTTTAAGAAACCTTCTTTTCATGATTGATGAACACAATCTTGTCTTCTCTGATATTCTGTCTTCATATTCTCTTTTTCTGCTGCATATGCATTCAATAAAATTATTAATCTCCTAGATATCTTTTTTAATTTGTTTCATGGATTCCATTTCTTTCTTTGGATCATGGTCTCCATCATTTTCCTAAACTCCTCTATTATTTTTTAATCTATATCTGCTCTACAGTTTGTAATGATGTCCTTAATTATGGTCACCACCTCTGTAGTTATCTGAGAGGATATTTCTGATTTGATTTTTTCTAGAGTCTCATTCATCTGTTTTGTTACTTCTGCTCTTACCACTTCAGAGAGTCCAGGTGCATGGCCTTCTAATGGTTCCACATCCTTGCCCCTGGGTTTGCCTTTGACTAGCTCAAAGTCTAATGGTGCGTCTTGCTTACCTGTCTTCTCATTTTTTGTTTTTGTTGTTTTTTGGATTTGTTTTAGTTTAAATCCTGGGTTGATGCTTTTAAATTGCTTATGGCATGTAGCTCTATTGCTAGTACTGAGAACCCTTAGGAAATGAGTTCTTGTCAGATAGATCTTCCAGGTTTATCTCAATTTTGGGTTTTGAGTCTGTTGCAAGTTCCTACCTCTTCAACTTATTAGAGATGAAAAGTTGCTGCCTATTTGGCCTAGAACCCAGTTATTTGGCTCTGGCCTATATTATTATTTATGAAACTTAGGCATTGTCACTCTTGGCATACCAGGAAGAACTGATTAGAACAACAATGTCACCTTGGCTAGAGTAGTAACATCAGTAATAACAATAGCATCAAACACAGCCTAGAAAATGACAAACTGTTCTTATTATTAATTTTCCACCTTTAACCACACAAACTAGATTTGTGGTTATATATCAAAATCTAAAAATGCCAGAAAACTGCCTACAGTAAATATGCACTCAATATGGTGATTTCACCCTAAGGGGAGAAAATGTAAAAGAGGTTATGGAGAAAAATAGAGAAGTAAAAGAGGAAGAGGTTAGAAGCAAGGCTGTAGGAAAAAGGAAGATTATGAGAACTAAGGGAAACTGGTAAAAAATACAGGTAAGAAAGTAAGCACTAATAAAAATAAGAAAAGAACATCAGAAAAACTAGAATGTTCACACTCATAAAAATAATATCAAGAGAAAATAAAAGAAAACAAAAACAAAACAAAAAAGAGAAGAAGAAACAATGTCCACTTCAAGGTTTTTCTTTGCTATCACTGGTAGACAATGTCAGCAGACAGGGTCCAGATCCATGTTGATTAATCCCAGCAGTCCAGCCATAGATTTATTGTGGGGAAGTGGATAATCCCAGTTAACTTTGCCCTTTAGTTCCAGTGAAGTTAAGGCTGGTTTCTGGCTGTGAGGCTGGAACCTAATTTGTTCAGCCTGCAACACTCTCTTCTTTCTGCTGCCTTGAACTCTGCTCCCTGCCTGCTTGAACTCAGCTCTAGACCTGCTGCCAATTTGAAATCTGTTCTGCCTCACCCTGACACTGGAAGCCTCTAGATGGAGCCAGCTGGCAGCTCCTCTGAGTTCCAAACTCAGTTGGCCCCTCTCCAAGATGGCAACAGGCATCTGAACATGAATAACTCACCAGCCACTGTAGTCTGCTACATCCACTGCTCTGTTCCAGTGGTGCATTTCTCTGTGGAGGCCTCTGAGGTCACCCGTAGTCACTATGCATCTTCATGTTTGAGCTACACCTCTCACACAGCAAGTCAGAACTCAGGCAGAAAGCACTGCTTGCCACCTCCTTTTGCACTGATGTCTCTCTTTACTCTCCCTGTGGGCTTTTGTTCTCACTTCAGACTCTTGCTGGATCCCAGGAACCCATTTCTCTTCTTCACATTGCTATATTCCATTGTCTAGATACCAACTCTCAGACAGGTTGTATCTCTGCTGTTCATCACTCCACCTTCCCACACTTTTTTAATTTTTACTTTTATTGGTAAATATTTGCAATAAGTAACGGTTACATTGATTGTGGGATATTGGTATATATACATAGCATATCCTAATATTTTATCACATCCCATTCCACTCCTACTCCTTTCTTTCATCTTTTTTTATTTTAGGAATATTCATACTGATTATTATCATGCTTCCACTAGATTACAGGTCCTCCAGCTATGTAGAAGTGATCCTTTTCTTGATAAAAGCCATTCTTTCTAGAGTGAGATGGAATCCTCGTGGATTTTTAATTAACACACCTTATTGCCAAAGACGTTGCACTGTTTTGGATTGATCAACCATTTGTACTTCTTCTGATAAGTGTCTATTCATTTAAATTGCCCAATTTTGATTGGATCTTGTTAAAATTGAAGTCAGTTCACGTCATACCCTTCCTCAGAGTTTTCCAGTGAAGTAGAAGAAATTTAACAGAAACAATTTGAAAGGTTTCTGATATTACTCAAAGTAAAAGTCAAAGTAGATTGATAAGAGATTTAGTTCCCTGTTCCTTATCTGACATCTTCTCCTGAAGTTCTCCCCAGTGCTTTCTGTACTCCAACAGCTCCCTCAAAATTTTCAGCAGGTACAGACATTCTTAATGACTTTGCATTTATTGTTTTCTCTACGTGGTATACTCATTAAATAGCTGCATAATTCATTCCCATACATCATGAAAATATTTATTCAGCTGTCAACATCTCATTGAGGTTTTTTCAAGACATCTATTTAAAATATTTTTCACCAATTATCTTCTAGAATATTATAAAATTTGTCTTTACCTTGTTCATTTTGTCTCACTCCAATAGTCTCAAAAAGATAGATATTGCTTTTTTTTGGTCAATTCCCAATCCCAGGACATATCAAAGAGACTAGCATATAAGAGGTGTCTGCACACATAAATCAAATGAATGAGTGGACTGGATGAATGACTAAATTTTGGGGTGACAACAAAATAACATTTTGTGTGAATATTGTTATCTTATTTTGAATAATAAAACATCTCAAAACTTTATGGTTCAAAACAACAACTACTTATTTAGCTCATGATTTTGTATACCAGCAATCTTTGAATTCAAACTAGGCAGTTGTTCTATTTTGGCTTGGCTAACTAATGCATTTTCAGTTAATTCAAGGTCAGCTAGGTGTTTTTGTTTCTTAGGCTTAGCTATCTGTCACGGAAAGAAATGAGCAACTGCATCTCTAGGCTGGGTTGAGTTCTCAGAGAGGTAGACTCTATAAAGAATCTTGAGACTTTGGCTGGAAACTGTCACAGTATTATTTCAACTAAATTCTATTGAACAAATGACATCCAAAAATAACCCATATTCAGAGACTGGGGTATTAAATTTTTTTTTTAAAAGGGCTTACAAAGTCACATTGCAAAAAAGACATGGATACAGGGAGGGAAATGACTTTAGCCATTTTTGCCAACAATATACAACTATAGGTTACCAAGTGAAGATCATAAATCTTATGTGAATAGCCTTCTGGAATGTAAACACACATACAAATAACCATCTCTCTTGAATGGTTTAGCCTAAAAATCAATATGCTTTTAGAATCCATGAGTCTTTCAGTGAAACTGTTTTTCACTTGTGAAACCTCATCTTAAAATTTTCTATGGTTTATGACTCAAGATAAATATTATGAAACAACACAACTGAAAGGAAATAAGAACAATGACTTTTAACATGGAGAATTTCATTTTAGATTCATTTTTGGACACATTTATGTTGAGGAATTATTCCCAATATAAGCAGAAATATCACTTATGAAAAATA
Organism: Erethizon dorsatum; assembly: GCA_028451465.1. Taxonomy (NCBI): domain Eukaryota; kingdom Metazoa; phylum Chordata; class Mammalia; order Rodentia; family Erethizontidae; genus Erethizon; species Erethizon dorsatum. The sequence goes on along the minus strand of CM051842.1, from coordinate 78,266,862 downwards.
ACTTATTAAAATTAAATAGTCATAGCAAAAACATCAAACAAGTAATATAAGGTAATATTGTTAATCTGATAAACAATAATTGTGAATATCCTACATCAGATACCATGTTTAATGTTGAATTATTTAAAATTACTCTCTATGATTGGAAATGAGACAATGATGCTCATAATCAACACATTTTTTCTAGGTAACCACTTATATGTTATATATGATCAGTAGCAGTAAAGCAAAAAATAAAAATAAAACTTGTAAGCAAAGAAATACTTATTGCGGACAATGACAATATACCTAGAGAATACAAAATAATCTAAAAATAAACAATTAAGTGAATGTATAAAGTCATATGATGCAAAGACAATTTCTAAAATAATTTTCATTTCTGCATACCAGCAACAAAAAGCAGAAGATAAAAAGTATATTTGCAGTACATCAAAATAACACTTACCTAAAAATAAATCTCATAGAAGATGTACAAGATGCTCTTAATCCTTTAAGGAAGATACCAAGAAGGGGAAATAGCTGGGTCAAATAGAACCTCTAGTTTGAGGTTTTTGAAGAATCTCCTTACTGACTACAGTGGTTGCACCAGTCTACTCTTCCTCCAACAGTGTAAAACTGTTCGCCTTTCTCCACAGCAACTCCAGCATTTCTTATTGGTTGATCTCTTGATAATAACCATTCTTTCTGGGGTAAGATGGAACCTCAGTGTAGTTCTAATTTGCATCTTTCAAGTGACCAGTGATGTTGAATATTTTTTTCATATATTTATTTGCCATTAGTATTTCTTCATCTGGGAAGAGCCTATTCATTTCACAGGCCCAATTTTGGATTGAGTCTTTAAATTGGGTAGAGTGTGTGTGTGTGTGTGTGTGTGTGTGCGCGTGTTTTTGAGTTTTTAATATATCCTAGATATAAGTCCTTTGTCAGAGGAAGGGTTGGCAAAAATTTTTCCCACAATATGGGTTGTCTCTTCACTCTGTTGGTGATATCTTTTGCTGGGAAAAAGTCTTTAAAGAAGATGAAAAAAAATTTTGTTTTACATTTTTTAATAAAATAAAAAATAAATAAAAAAGAAGATGAGATCCTGGTTGATTATTCTTTGTAATATTTCCAATGCAATTGGAGTTTTGTTCATAAAGTTCATAAAGCATCATACCAGTGATATATGCACACCCATGTTTATAGTAGCACAGTTTGTAATAACTAAGTCTTAGAAACAGCCCAAATGTACATCAGCTGATGAATGGATAAAGAGGATGTGTTTTTTTATACAATGGAGTACTACTCACCCATAAAAAAGGATAAACTTGAGACATAATTAGGTAAATTGATACACCTTCTGAACATATACTTAAGTGAAAGAAATTGGACACACATGTGTAATTATCAAATTGTTTCTCTGGTGTGAGAAACTGAAAGTGTAAATGAGGACCAAATATATATAACAGATATTGTGATATAGAAAGAAAATGTTCCAATGGGAAGGGAAACTAGGGAGAGGGGAATGGGTAAAGGAAGGTAAAAGAGAAAAAATGAAAACAAATATTTTTAAGGAAGGAAAGATAAGTTGAAGGGATGGGATGAAAATTGGAAAAATGAAGAATAAAGATATATCATGTGCAGATATATGTTCCCTACTATGGATGAGATCATTATCTATATCTAAAATGTACCAATAAAATCAATTAAGAAAGAATATGTTTAAAAAATATACATCAGGGCTGGTGAGACGGTTCAGTGGCATAAGCACCTGCCTGGCAAGTGTGAGTGCCAAAGTTCCACTCCCAGAACCCACATATGAAAAAAGGACTGGTGATATCGCTTAGGGGCACGGGTGCCTGCTGGAGCACGAGGTCCTGAGGTGGACCCCCGGTACCCACAAAAAAAAATATATATATACATCAAAAATAAAAATGTTATTGGAAGAAATTTAATAACTTAATTGGGAGAAAATACAATGTTTGTGATTTAGAGCTTTGAATATAACTAACAATTCCTTTTATCCAAATTGATTTATTAATTCAGGATACACCCAATTGAAATGGAAGCAATGATTCTGGTAATTGATGGACTATTTTCTATTGTAACTTCTAAAATTTACATTTAAAAGAAAAGCAATAAATATACTTAAGGAAAAATACATTAGACATAACATGATTTACTATAAATAACAGTGTGTAATAGATACAAAGATAAATGAATAAACCAGTAGAACAGAAAGCAGATATCAGAAACAGATCCATGAATATGTGGGACAATTATTTTGGAAAAAGTGACCCTATAGTGCAGAGAAGGGAAAATTTGATAAATACATGAGGTTGAATCAATTGGATATTAATATGGATTAATTGATCTATATGCATAAATCCTGATCCCCATCTCCAATACACTCAGTATTTAATTTCAGATAAATTATAGCTCTAACATAAAAAGGGGGAAAAATGAAACTTAGAATAAAATATAGAAGAATATTTTAATGATTTTGAAATAGGCAGATTTCTGTAAGTGAACACCAAATAGTGAAAATATAGAGGAAAAAATGATAAATCATATTGTGGTGGAAAAATTTTTTCCAAAGTAACTATTAAGAGTTAAAATAATTTGAAAAACACTTATTCTGAAATACTCCAAAATCCAAAAATTTTGAGTAGACATGATATCATAAATTGAAACAACACTAACTAACCTCACATGATGGGTCATAATAAAAACTCATGTGCACTAAAATTATAGTATAAAACTACCTTCAGAGCATACTTATAAAGTATATATGAAACAAATAAATATTTTGTTTACACTTGCATTACATCCCTAAGATATTTTGTTTGGTATATGCAAATATTCTAAAATCCACAATAATAATATTAATAATAAATATAAATCTAAAACAATTTCAGCTGCAAGTATTTGGATAAATGATATTCACCTTACGTGGTGAAAATGCTAGGTACAAATTGAGAGAAGATACTATCAATGTTATGTAATAAAAAGAACAATATTCAAACCAAAATAAAACTAAAAATCAATAAAGAATAAACAGTCCAAATGAAAAATTGAAAAAACATATGTGAATAGATGTTCACAAATTAAATACTCAAAAGGGAAAATCATGAAAACTTGCCCTATTTCATTAATGCTTCTGATAATATAAATCAGAATAACAATGTGACATCACTCTGTAACCAAGAGAATGACTAAAATGAAAAAATCAATAAAGACCAAATGTTGGAAAGGATTTGAAGCAACTAGAACACTTAACCCCTGCTGTTAGAGAGCAAATAAGTGAGATCATTCTGGAAAGTGTTTACCAGAGATGAACATACATACAACAAATGATGCAGCATTCCATTTCTTTCCTAGTTATTTACCATCAGAAATGTTTACATATGTTCAAGAAAAACACATGTAAGAGTGTTCATAACAACATTATTTGTAATAACATAAAACATGTGGCACAATGTTATTATTTTCAGAGCCTCCAATCTTAGCTAAAGCATCTGAATTATACTGTTTCTGACATTACTTCTTGTTTACAACTTCTTTTTAACCTGGAGTTTACATTAAATTGTCTTTAAACACAGCCTAGGAACTTTCCCTTAACCCAAATTAATAGTTGTTCAAAGGATTACCAGTTTATGGACTGAATTTTTGTGTTTTCCAAAAATTCACATGTTGAAATCTTTAACATCAAGGTGATAGTATTACACAGGGGGCTTTAGTTAGATGTCATAGTTTAAATGTAAAGTATTCACCAAAGATTCATGTATTGAGGGCTTACTCCTCAATGCAGCAATGCTCAGAGGTGGGGTCTAGGGAGGCAATTGGAACACGAGAGTGTTTATCTCATTGGTGTATAAATCCATTTATGAGTTTATAGTTAAATGGGCTATTAGGAAATGGGCCCCAGCTAAATCAAATAGGTCACTGGGGTATGCTTTTGAAGATTATATCTTTTTCAGGCCCTTCCTATCTGGGTGTAACCCTTTCTCTATGCTTCCTGGCTGCTAGCCAGTAAGCAGTTTTCATCTGCCATGCCCTTTTTGCCATGATGTTTCTGCTGTGTCACATAACTGAAAGCAATAGACCTAATCTAGCATAGACTAAAACCTATTAAATAGTGAGCTAAAATAAATCTTTCCTCCTCTAAATTGATTTTTTCAAGAATATTGAAAGCTGACTATACAGTAGGTGATTAGGTTGTGAAAGCAGAGACTTCAAGTATGGGATTAATGACCTAACAAAGACACTGGAGAATATCTTTGTTCATTCTGTCATTTGAGGACACAGTGAAAAAATAGTCATCAATGAATCAAGAAGTAGAGCCTCATCAGACACTGAATCGTCAGCATCTTTTTCTTAGACTTCCCAGCCTCTAAAACTTAGAGATACATTCTAGTTTTTTGCTAGCCAGTCTGTTACATTTTTTGATAGCAACTCAGACTAAGACAGTGTTGGGTAAGAAATCTGTTCAGGAGATTTCTTAAGCATGATGGATGATTTCAGAAATGATGACAAAACAATATAAACATTTTCTATTTCAAAAAGCCTTTTTGTAAGGCTAGACTTATAAGATGATCGATCCTGTTCACATTTATTTTAGGCATTGTTTTGAGGATTGAAACAATAATAGAAAGTCTAAAACAAAATAATGAAATACAGTGTCATATGATCCCTTTATATATATATACATATATATAATTATACATAACACATTACAAATTCAAATGAATCATTTTTATTTATAATGCAATGGTACACAATGAATAGCATCTTTATGGTCATACCCTTTGAGACTTGGCCTAAAGAAAGAATAGTAAGAGAAAAATTCTGCAGTATATACTACAATTTTTGATATAATAAAATATTTATGAAACATAAGTGGAAAAAGAGTTACTAGAATTATTTTCTATCTGTTTGTAAAGAGAAATATGATGAGACATTTGCCAAAATATTTGTTTTTTCCTGAGCAGTCTAATGATGGTTGTTGATGGCTCCTCTGTTCAAACTACGTTCTTTTCATAAGTGAATTAATCTCCAAAATTAGTCTCATAAATGCTGCCTCTCAAAAAATGTTTAAAAACTCACTTTTTGAGATGTATTTATATGTTATTCTTCAAAACTCTTCTAAAGAAGCTATAATATATAAATTGATTTAAATTTTAATATTAAAACAATATAAGTTGCTATTTAAAATTTTAGCAAGATGTTTGATAAAATCATGAACATATTTCTACCTCCTTAGAAAATATGCCATTAATAAAAGGTCAAATTTCATTTTGACTATAAAGCAGTAAATTTTCTCTTTAATTTTAAGGATATAAAAATGAATTTTATCTTAAAATAAATATTGAGACTATTATCTGTATCACATTAAGATCTATAAAATAATTGGAGTAAGGATTACTCACTGCCTTATTGCTACTACTAATAAATTATTTATGGAAAATTAACATTCTTATTTGTTCCCATGGTTTATAATATTCTTTAAAAATATCAGTGTCAAAGGAATTGTCATCTAAGAATTACACTTATATTGGATACACTATTTGGTTGGTGATTTTATTTTATGTACTTATTGCTCTTTAACTTCAACTCAACTGTGTATTTTAACTATTGTTAATGGATAACAATTCCTTGTTTGTCAAATTTATTTTAGAAGCATCTACAGTGCAAAAAGGTTTAAATCATGATTTCATATATTTCCCTAGAACTGAGTGAACCATAAACATCTTCCAAAGTCTGCTGAAAGTCTGCTAGACATCAATGTTCAGAATTAAGCTGAAATAACATTTCTGTCTTTCACTTATTAAATATCCGTCACTGCATTTAACATTGTATATACAATGAGTCATTGGGAAGTATCAAGCTAAATATAAAGTTTGTAATAGTCTTCTAAAGTGAGGAAAATTTAATCTTCCATGAAAAAGAATAAAATAAGAAGCACTGAAATAGAGAAAAAGCTCACAATATAGATTATAATTAATTTGGGCCTTTGTCATGTTCAATGAAATGATTGAGAGGAAAATATCTAAAGAAGCAAATACAGATAACTGTATAATAGACTGGCTTTTATTCTTAAAGATATATTGGATTCTTTCATTTCAGAAGAAATAAAGCATAGGTATTAGATTTGCAAATGTGATTCTTTTATTCTTTTTATCATTGGCTCTTATTTTGGCTTTGCAGTTTAAGCAGTGAATTGGAAGAAGAGTATTTGTGTTGGAATTAAATCTAATTCTTACACTAAAGAAACAGTTCTGCAAATTTAAATTGTATTACTTATTTGAATTTTCCTATATTAATATAATTTTCCCCCTAAAAATTTAGGTTCACTTGGTTGTGCTAGGATCATTAGTGATCCAAATAGTAAATATGCATATTAAGTTGAATATTTTAGACAGCAACATTTTTCTAGACCCGAATTTATTGCTAATATCATTAAATGCCAGATATTTAAATAATGTCAAATCATTCACAAACCTATGAGGAAAATAAGCTTAATTTTTGAACTTCATTCCACAATGAAAATGTATATTCACATGGGACAAGATGTACAAAAATATAGTTTATTTTCATTCCCTTCCCTAATAGAGTAGCAAGTACAGTAACTGCCAACACCTCTACAGAAACACGAAAGTCAAAGATAGGTTGATCCTTCCATGGTGGCTAATGTCGACATTGTTTGCATATTTAAAGTTTGTTCCTCGCATTTGGAAATTTGCCTCTATTTATACACATCCAATGAGTTTAGGAAGGGCCTCAAGTGGACCACTATGAAAGTGAAGTTCATCTATAATTTTTTATTTCCATATCTTGTGGTATACACTTTAGTACAGTTGTCTAAAATGGAAATGTCTAGTGAAGGAAGATTCTGTTTTAGAAAACTATCATCCAGTTATCAGAGATGAGATAAATTTGCTAGGAAGAAAGATTTTTAAAAAGCATGTTTTTAGTTTTTTGTTTGTTTGTTTGTTTTTGGTACTGGTGGTCGAACTCACTATCTCACGCTTTCCAGGCAGGTGCTATGCCACTGAGTTATATCCCCAGCCCAGAAAGAATATTAATATAACTAAGATGTACAACTTTCAGGTTTTTATTGTTGATTTAAATCCCTTCTGTATTTTAAAGCTTAATAATTGAAGATAAAAATGCAGAATGGAAAATTGCAGTGATGTTGACCTGTAGCATCAAAATATGACTAATAAATAAAAACATCTTCATTCTTTTCTGTTTGTGTGTGTGTGTGTGTGTGCATCATCTCAAATTGCACCCTGCATCAGAATAACTCAGCTATATTGCAGCTATAACCGCTCCAAAAATGAGGTCAACAGATTTCTCACCCAGTGTTATTTATCATATAGACACAGTCACATTCATTAGACCAATGAGCTATGAAGCTTGTATCTAAAGAATTATATACCTCTAGATGAAAACTCAAAAACTCCAGTCAGACTCACTGACATTTTGTCTACTTGGTGATACACATTTGGATAATATGAAAAATCCAGATGACTATATTGTTTACTTGCAACTGTTCTGTGTCACATTAACAGTATTCTAAAATTACTTAAATTAACACATTTCCCATAATTCACTAATATTATAAACATGTGTGAGTAAATTTATATATACAACAGTGAAATGGAAGAATCTCTCTGTGGACACTCAGCAATGTCTGGAGACAATTTCAATTGTCATACCTGAGGAATGATACTAGCAATCAAGTGTGTAGTTGCCAGGACAGATCTTACAACAAATATCATTAGCTGAGGTGCTATTCATTTAAAATTAAATTTATATATTTTCAGATTATCAAACAAAGTGTAAACAATGGGGTATGCTTCACTGTAGCGTAACTATAGTATTAAACTAACCAATTAGAAAAACAGATGAATCAAATGGTGGCAGTATGTGGATTAAATTCTGTGGTGTAATGCAGTCAGCTGGTACCAGCTTCATATGATTTTTAAATGTTCAGTAATTAATTGAAGAGTTGATATAATATTTGTTTTCTCCATATTAAGATTATGTGGCAGATGTCAGCAAACACAGCAATGAAGATCTTTCACCCTACTCCCCAAAGAGGTAATTTACTACTCAACAGCATACCACTAGTCAGAATAAGCAGCACTAGCGATGTTACAGGAAATCTTGGCTGTCTTCTACTTAGTGCTATGAAAAGCTATTTTATGTGGTTAATATTAAATAGTATTTTTCACACATACATATTATTATGTTTTTTTTTGGTGGGTACCGGGGGGTCGACCTCAGGACCTCGCGCACCAGCAGGCGCCCATGCCGCTGAGCGATATCACCAGCCCCTTTTCAATATGTGGGTTCCGGGAGTCGAACTCAGGCCCTCACGCTTGCTGGGCAGGCGCTTACGCCGCTGAGCCATCTCACCAGCCCATACACATATATATTATTGAAATAATCTATTCTAGTCATACTTTATACTTACACAAAAACGATTGATGTGTTACCTTTGACAAAGGCCAACCTCGTAGAAGTTTTAATTGACCATGTCTTGCAAAACAAGTCTAATGAAAATATTCTGCACTGTTAGTCAAATTTTACTTGCATAAATGCATGTTATTAATGAACATGTTAGGAGATTTGAAAATATGAGGTCATATTTTAGTTAAGAAAATGTTATTCTTTAAAAGCTCAAAGTGACAGATTTCAAATATAGGGGATGTTTTAAAGTATCTAAATTAGGGCTGGTGAGATGGCTCAGCGGCTTAAGTGCCTGCCTGGCAAGCGCGAGGGCCCGAGTTCTACTCCCGGATCCCACATACGAAAAAGGGGCCGGTGATATCACTCAGCGACACAGGTGCCTGTTGGCGCGCGAGGTCCTGAGGTCGACCCCCCCGGTACCCACAAAAAAAAAGTATCTAAATTAATTTTATTCCCAAAGGAAAGGTCAGCTGCATTAGATTCCCAATTTTACTCAAGGAATTAAAGCTCTAGTTATAGTGACTGGGGGATGAATATAGAATCATTATTTTCCTGATTTACCATAATAGGACCCTCTGTTTCAGACATATATTCCAAATTCCATAATATATGTATCAAATACCAAGGTAGTGTTATTTAAATTAATGTGGTCAGGTTTATATATTTATTTTGAAATTTTTTGCAAAACAGCTACTTGATCAAGTAGGTCATTTTTGAGCAGGAATTATTTTGCTTTTTTCCAATTTTACCTGAAACTTGATATGGAAAGTGCTGGTGAGCGATCACCTTCATTACTTAAATAGAATGAGAAATAAAAAGGATTGACTTTAGCACAACTTTTCACTGCTCATGACTAAATCTGAATTGAAAAACCATATTTTAAAATAATTTCAAAATGTCAGCTGAGAGAAATAAGAAGCAAACTAAATTCCACATGAACAAGGTAGATGCTGGACCCTAAGTACCACTTACCAAATGTGACCCATAGGTATACACTGCTCTTTAACATGTGATAAACAATGAAATCATGAATAACTTTGAATTCTTATGACAGCACAAAACATCTGCTTGATTTTTTGGAATTTGCTTCTGATAGCTCTAAACATCTGTCCTTCTATGGCTAAGAAATTCCATTGATCATAAACAGAACTCTGTGGACAAAAGAGCAGAAGTTGATCTAATTAGGTCTCTACAACCATAGATACTTAATGGTAGCCCTGGTGAGGTAGGCAGACAGGTTGAGTATTCCAAATATCCCTATAATGGACTTCAGTAGTTAATTCTGTTGCTTACCATAAAAGAAAGGTGACTGATGTTAAAGTTAGAAATCAAGCAAGACAACAATGGGCAGGCAGATAGTGGTAAGTGCTTTGGACTGGAATATCACTTCTACATGAATTTGGATATTATGTTCATTGTCTATTATATGCCATAAATCTATGATACCATCCATTTTAAGATACATCATTATTTTACATACCATTAAGGAAGAAAGGAATAAAATGAGCAACTATACTTGATAGAAGCCAACGTTTTTAAGGTGCATCCTAATTGCACAGAGATGCTAAAATGTTTTCTAAAAATGTATTCTAGAATCAATGAAAAATAGCTTTGTATCTGGGCATGGTGACAGATGCCTGTAATACCAGCACTCGGGATGCTGAGTCAGGAAGATCAATGTGAGTTTGAGGCCAGCCTCAGCTACATAGTGACTTCAAGTTCAGCCTGAACTGAGTAGCGAGACCCTGTGTCAAAAAAAAAATCCTTTGTTGTGTAAACCTTTATAATGGATCACCATGGCAGAAAAAGTATATTTTCAGTGGAGGAAAAAGAGTAGCAGCTAAGGAGAGAAAGAGGAGATGACAAAAGGAGAGGAAAAGGAAAAAAAGAGCTGAAAGCAATGAAAAAATACAAATTAATGTTTTAGTGGAAAGTCTCATGAGTAATTAAATAGTGAAGTGTTTGGAACCAGTAATAAACCAGGGAATATTTGAGCCAAAAGAATAATTCCTGATAAAGCAAACATTTAGCTATAAATGTAGTATTTCACCAAGATTTGTCAAGTAAGTCTAAAAATACTGAATTACCTTTACCCCTTCCTGGCACCTGAGATGACATTTTCTTTAAAGCTTTACCTCATGAACATATTTATTATCACCCCCTTCTTGGTGTAACCTCCAACCTCCAAAATATTGTTTGAATCACACAATACTCAAAACACTTCCAACACTGAGGGAAAAGCCTACCTTTTTGGAGAGTTCCTCCAGCCAAATCCATAAATCAATTAGTATGGAGAGCTAACTATGTTATTTGTATTTCTAACTCTAGTCTAGTCTAACAAAATTGGTTTTCTACTGTAGATGGAAACTCACTTGTTTTTGCATTACCTTGATGAAATTGCTATAATTCTGTAAGCTAAACACATTTTCAGAGCTTTGAGTCATCAAATAGCTAATTTTCTTTGTTTTATATAGTTAAAATATGTTTAAGCTTGTTTCAAATTTTTCCTATTCCATGTGTTTTGTATGAAAATATCAGCTGTTAGGTTAAAAAAAAAACTTAGGTATTTATTGTTGTTCCTACCCAGTATAATAAAGAGTCTGATTATAACCAACTGGTGTTATGAAAGGATGAAGCAATGCAAACATAAAACCAAAATGTCCTCAGGACTAAAAAGAGGTTTAATTTATTATTTTATCTGAAATATTTCCTCTACTGTCCTCTTCTCATGGCTGGTTTAGAAAATGTTGTTGAGGAGTCAGATGTGGACAGAAAATTTTAGGAAATTATTAAGAAAGGGTCTTTCTGAGTCAGATTGGTTCCAGGATATTTCCTGACTCCCATAGCCCATGCAATATTTTTGGCAGAGTTCAGGAAGAAGAATATCTCTCTGCTAGTAGCCTGAGAAATCAGGATGAAGACTCCCAGTCAGTATTCTGGGCCTCAATACCAAGTTGTTTTTCTAACAAAACTTGAAGTTCTTTTTCAGATATAGTGTTCTGAAAGGAGCATGTGCCAGTGACTGAGAAGAGATCTTTATTTCTTTATAACACTGAAATTGCTCACCCCAGGAAGAACTAAAGCCTCCTTTCTACACCATGGGAGGTATGAAGCATTTTTTTAGGCGGTGCCTGTGCAGGAGCATTACATTCCTTGAATATGGTGGTGCATTCCACTTTCTGCAGGAACAGGCATTTCCTGCCCCCAGGAAATGGAACCTTTCCCTAATTTCAGGGAGGCATAGCTTTGGAAGTGATTCTCCATAGTCTCCTTATTTCCTGCAAATAAAAGTTTGATTTGTGAGACCACTATTTTTTGTGTTGATGTTCTGATTTGATTCCCACCCAGAACTGTACCCATTGAGTCTGTTAAAAATACCTTTAAATAAAATGGAAAACCCCACCTGATAAATGGTTTCTATTTTAACATGGCTTGAGTGCCCACACCTACAACCTATTGAATGATTTTCATAAATCCGGTCCATTTCAGATCTATTTTATTGAGGATTTATTTCAATTACTGAGGTCCTGTCATGTCCTGTCAGACTTCTCAGGATAGGTAGGAAGGATCTGAAAATCTTTGACCCAAATGCTAACAACACAAAAATATTTTGTTGAGTCAGAATTTGTCTTGTAGTGTGTGCTTCTGTGTGTGTGTGTGTTTGTGTTGGGTTAAGAGTTGCAATTAGGGCATCCTATGAATTACTTTTTACATTAATATGAAGAGGGGTGACCCACACCAAACACAATAAATGGTTAAGAATAAATGATGAAACAATTATGCCAACTGCGTTCTCACCTGGAGTAAATGACTACCGTAATCTCTAAACCTTGTCAATAGAAGAAATGAGACTCTCTTCATGTGCACAGGAATTAAAAATACAAGGTCTTTGGAAGTTCTGGGACTTTGCGTTTAGCTGATATGCTCCAAGCTTATCTAGGGGAAAACATCCTAATATGATAGTTGCCAATGTATCTAAATTTAAAATAAATGTTGGGGTCATTTAAAGTAGAAATAATGTCATGGTTTCTAAGCATGTTTAATTAGGCTGGTTAAAAATGTTAAACTGTGTCCATAAACATGGGATAAAAGTGTGTGCTTTACAAGTGATAGAGGAACCTTTGAAAAACCTTCCCAGGTGGTAGAGGGATGGGAGAGCTGGATAACCTTGAAAATTTGCATTTGGCTGAAAGGTAAAGATGCATTTTATTTTTGATGATTTAAAATGGCTTGTTGCATAATTATTCTCTGGCATAAGCTCATATATTTTTAAATTGGCCAAAGGAGCTCTAATTTTGTACACTTTCAGAAACTTGTAGGAATATATATTTCAAAATAATCCTAAAATATTCTTTCATCAATAGCCCATTTCCTAATTTTTTGAGCATATGATATATGACATTTGAATATTGTGATATGGGGCTTTATTAGAATGACAAATTATTACTACAATTTTATGTTATACAGTAAGTAAAAGCTGCAAAGATTTTAATAGGAAATGTTTATTCCTACTCAGAATTGCATTAAAGAATTTTTTCTCTTCAATCTTTTGTTATTCTTCTTTGCATCATTTAGTAGCAGCTGGATTGATTTCTCATGGTTCCTTGCTATTTTTAATAAATATTTACTTTTATGATTGCTAACTGCAATCCTGACTTCTATATCTGAATTTCTGTCCCCACATTGGCTCACTCTGCTGCATATAAATTCAATAGAAATTTTAATCTCCTGGATATCTGTTTGAATCTGATTTTTGGATTTCATTTCTTTACTATTTTGGTCATTCATGGTTTCCATCACTTTCCTAAGCTCATCTATTTTTTTTTTATCTGTATCTGCTCTAGAGTCACTAAGCATGTGTTTCATTACTGTCACCATCTCTGTAGTTATCTGAGAAATTATTTCTGATTTGGTATTTTCTAGAGCTACATTCATTTACTTTGTTACTTTTTCTGTTAGCACTTCAGAGAGTCCAGATGGGTGGCTTTTGGATTGTTACATCTAATTGCCCCTTAGGTTTGCCTTGGTGAGCTTGGTGTTTGGGGTTGCATCTTGTTTAAGTGTCTTCTTTTTTTTTGCTTAATTCCTGGGTTGATGCTTGTAAACTGCCTATGGTGGGTAGATTTATTGGTAGTGTTTCAAACCTCTAGTAAATGACTACTTCTCAGAGGTGTCTTCCAGGTATAGCTAGCTTTTTGGTTTTGAGTCTGTTGCAAGATCCTACATCTTCAATTTATTGGGGATGAAAAGTTGCTGCTTACCTGGCCCAGGATATAATGAATGTGGGAAAGCCTTTAGCCAAAATCCATATGTCATTAAACATCAGAATACCCATACTGGAAAGAAGCTTTTTGAATGTAATAATTATGGAAAATCCTTCAGAAGGAAAACCTCCTTACCCATCAGAAAATCCACACTGGAGAGAAACAATTTGAGTGCAAACATTGTGGGAAAGCTTTTATTCAGAAGTCAAACCTCATTAGACACAGGATCTCACACTGAAGAGAAGCCCTTCATATGTAAACAGTGTGGGGAAACATTTAGTGGCAAATCAAATCTTACTGAGCATGAGAAAATTCATGTTGGAGAGAAACCCTTTAAATGTAGTGAATGTGGAACAGCTTTTGACCAGAAGTAATACCTCATAAAGCATCAAAACATTCACATTGGAGAGAAACACTATAAATGTAATAAATGTGGAAAAGCCTTCTCTCAATGAACAACATTTATTGTACATGTAAGGATTCATTCAGGTGATAAACCTTATGAATGCAATGTATGTGGAAAAGCTTTCTCTCAGAGTTCTTCTCTCAGTGTGCATGTGAGAAGCCACATGAATGAGAAGCCCTATGGTTGTAATAAATATGGGAAAACTCCCTCACATTTCTCAACACTAGCCCTGAATTAGAGAATACACACAGGTCAGAAGCCTTATCAATGTAGCAAACGTGGAAAAGCTTTCAGTCAGAAGTCCCACCATATTAGACACCAGAATACTCATACTCATTGAAAGACCTGTGAATAACTTCAAAATGGGAAAACATGCACCAGGAATTTGTATCTCACAGTGCATCAGAATTATTTCCAAACAAAGCATCCCAAGTGTGATGAACTTTAACAAGTGCTAAAACATAGAGGATTCCAACAGTTCATACTGAAGAAAAAGACACTTGTATGGTGAGAAGACTGTGCCTAACCAAAAAATCTACAGCAGAAGTAACACTGACTTTAGATTAATTTCTCTAAAATTGGGAACAGAAAATAGAGGCATGTTATAACATTCAGCATAAATCTGGAAATCTTCAATAGTATAAGAAAAAAATGGTGCAAGTATTAGAAAGGAAGAAACAAAAACACATATGATGATCTACAAATAATAAAGCTATGTGATAGTGACTTAGCAGAGCAGAAGAGATCCCAGAAAGAGATCTATGCACTTATTCGAATTTGGAATATGAAAGAGACAGCATTAGGAAATAAGGAAATATTTTAAAAAATTATTTGGAGGTAATTTGTTCTCAGATGGTGCAAAATAGACCATAGATTACACGGAAAAGTAAAACTCTCAAGGATTGAGGACTGAATTATTGAAAGCCAGTATACTAAAAATGGTTATGACCTTGGGAGTAGGAAAACATTCCTTGTAACAAATTCAAAAATACATATTATTTTTACTTATGTGTATGCTCAGGAAGTACAAGGAATTTCTCTGTGGCTCAATTTGTAGTAGCCAGATACTGGAAAAATTCAAATATCCATCTGAGAAAAAAGGGAATGTTCTTTTTTTTTGTGGGTACTGGGTGTCAACCTCAGGATCTCACACGCCAGCAGGCACCCGTTCTGCTGAGCGATAATCACTGGCCCTTTTTTCGTATGTGTGTTCCGGGAGTCGAACTCAGGCCCTCGAGCTTGCCAGGCAGATGCTTATGCCTCTGAGCTATCTCACCGGCACAAAATGAAATGTTCTCATGATGGAATACTACACGTACATCTATAAAAATTCAACAGATGATAGCCACATGTTCATGGAAATATCTAAAAAATATTGAGAGGAAAAATTTGGAGAATTATGCATATAGTACAATGACTTTTTGTAAATTTGAGTTATAAAAGTTTCCTTGATATGTAAATGTTTTATATGTATATATATGTAAATGTATATATGTAAATGTTTTTTTAAATCAATTGGAAGGATTCAGGCCAAACTCTTGATGGTGGCCTGTGAAGAGTGTGGGAGGTGGGGGTGGGTAGAGGCTTCATTTTTTATATAAATATCCATTTCTCTGCTAGCAAATATATGAAGACACTCACTAATTCTGCATTGTGGTATATGGATATCTTGTACCACAAACACAAGAACACCAATAGAAAGAAGCCACCAAGCAGGACAAGCAATTAAACAGAGGGGAAAGGGAGGGAACTAACAAAAGAAAAGTAACATGAAAAAGATAAGCCAATACATATCACTTATAGCCATTAATGTAAATGGTCTCAGTGCACCAATCAGAAGAAACAGACTGGCAGGATGGCTCAGGAAGCAAGATTCAAATATATTCTGCATTCAAGAAACACATTTAACTCAAAAAGAAATTCATAGAGTAAAAGTCAAAGGATGGAAAACAACACCTCATAAGATGGGAACCCAGAAAAAAGGAGGGGTAGCTATTCTGTTTGCAGACAAGGTGAACATCAAGCCAAAACTGATCAAAAGAGAAAAGTTAGGTCACTACATACTTGTTAAGGGCCAACTCCAAAAAGAAGAGATAATAATAAAAATAATATATGCACCAAATACTGGTGCACACTACATAAAACAAATATTAACAGATATGAAAAATCAAATAAGCACTAGCACAATTGTAATGGGGGAACTTAACACCCCACTCTCACAGATAGATCGACTAGACAAAAAATCAACAAAGAAATGTCAAAATTAAACCAAACCTCTGAACAAATATATTTAATAGATGTCTACAAAGTGTTCTGCTCCACAACATTAAAATACACATTCTTCTCTGTTGCACATGGGATGTTCTCTGAAATAGACCACATATTAGCCCATGAAAAATGCTTAAGTAAATGCAGAGGAATTGAAATAATTCCATGAATATTATCTGAACATAGTGCAATGAAACTGGATATCAAAGGCACAAGAAATCACAAAAAATACACAAATATATGGAAAATAATCAACACCTTTGGAACAATGGGTCACAGAGGAAATTAAATATTATCTATAGTTAAATGATAACACTGATACAACCTTCTGGAACTTATGGGACCCAATGAAAGTAGTCCTATAAGTGAAATATACAGTGATGAATTCTCTCATCATGAAAACAAAATGAGCTCAAATAAACAACCTAATTTTGAACCTCAAACTTCTAGAAAAATAACAGCAAGTCAAATACAAAGCTTGTATGAGGGGGGAAATTATAAAGATGAGAGCAAACTCTAATGCAATCAAGACTAAGAAAATAATACAAAGAATCATTGAATTAAAGAGTTGGTTCTTTGAAAGATTAAATAAAATTGATAAACCCTTAGCCAACCTCATCAACAAAAAAAGACTCAAGTTCAAGCAATTAGGGATGAAAAAGGAAAATCACATTGGATCCTGCAGTAATACAGAAGATCAACACCTACTCTGAGAAACTTTACTCTAATAAGATGGAAAACACAGAAGAAATGAACAGATTCCTAGACACATATGAAATTCCAAATATTAATCAAGAAAATATAAAAAATAATAAATAATGTGATATCAGTGAAATTGAAAATGAGAACAGCCCACGTCCTGATGGATTCACTGTTGAATTCTGCAAGAAATTTATAGAATAACTAATGCCACGAATATGGAAACTAATATTGAAACTTTAATGAATTCGAAAGGGAAGCAGTACTTGCAAAGTCAGTCCTGAAAGCAAGTATTACCCTGATGCTAAACCAGAGAAGGACCCAACCAAAAAAGAAAACTACAGGCCAATCTCCCTAATGAACATAGATGCAAAAATCCACAATAAGATGCTGGCAAACAAAATGCAGCAAATCATTAAGAAGATTATACACTATGACCAAGTAGGATTCATCCCAGGGGTGAAGGGATGGTTCAATGTACACAGATTAATAATTGTAATATACTTTCTTAACAGAGACAAAGACAAAAATCACATGATTTTCTGAATGGATGCAGAGAAAAATTTGGCAAAGTCAACACCTATTCATGATAAAAAACCTACAGAAAATTGAAATAAATGGTCTTTATCACAATCTGATAAAAGCCATCTATGAGAAACCAACAGCCAACATCATACTAAATGTACAAAAATTGAAAGCTTTCACTCTAAAATGAGGCACAAGACAAGGATGTCCACTGTCACCACTCCTATTCATTATAGTTCTGGAAATATTAGCCAGAGCAATTAGACAAGAGAAAGAAATAAATGTAATAAAGATAGGAAACAGAGTAAATTATCATTGTTTGTGGAGTACAAAATACTCTACATAGAATACCCCAAAAACTCCATCAAAAGACTTCTAGATTGAATAACCAAATTCAATAGTGTAGCTGGATAAAATGTCAACACCAAAATGTCAATAGCATTTCTGTACACAAACAACGAATTCACCAAGACTGAAATTAGGGAGTCCACACACTTCACAATAGCAGCCAAAAAATTAAATACTTAGGAATCAATCTAACAAAGGAAGTAAAAGATCTATACATTGAAAATTACAGTACTCTGAAAAAGGAGATCAAAGAGGATAATTGAAAATGGAAAATATCCCTGGGTTATGGATAGGAAGAACAAACATAGTGCAAATGGGTATGCTTCAAAAATTGTTATGCAGATTTAATGCAGTCTCAATCAGAATAACATTAGTATCCCTCACAGAACTAGGAAAATGTTGCTAAAATTCATTTGTAACCCAAAATTACCTTGCTCAGTTCATAATAGTCAAATCTTGGAAACAACCCAAATGCCCATCAACCAAGGAAGGATAAAAAAGATGTGTTCTTTTTATACAAAATAGTACTACTCAGCCATAAATAAAGATAAAAGAGACTTTTATATGTAAATGGATACAACTGGAAACCATATTCATAAGTGAAATATATCAGACTCACTTGTGTAAGCATTGTATTGTCTCCCTGGTGACAGAAACTGAAAGAGTAAATAAGGTGCAAAATGTAGAACAGATATTGTAAAATGATATGAAACAGTTTAAAGGGAAAGAGGAACTTGGGTGGGGGAAAGGGAAAAAGAAGGAAGGTAAAAGGGAAAATAATACAAGGTAGTTAAGATAGTTACAGTACTAGTTGCTGATAGTTCATTGAAATGAAACTTTTGTATTAATATCATTTGGAGAATTTTTCATGTCCATATCTTGTACTCTGATAACTACTTTAAATATAACAATATGCAGTATTAACTATTGTTATTCTTGTATTACTTTGTTTTAAATTTTTAAATTTTTTTCCATAAAATAAAATAGTAAAATATCTAACAGCTGTTTGTGATTCTGTGAGTTTAAGCTATTTAATGACTTTGAATTTCCTATTGTTGCCCCACACCAGAATGAGCTGTTTCTTCCAGATATTCACTTTAGATGTCCCTAATTTATAATATTTTAAAAATGTGTTTTGGATTTTACATTGATGCAAAATCAAAACTTATTCAGTTAAAAAATATTTCTAATTTTAAGTTTTGACTTTTTCCCAGATTAGCAATAGGTATCACTAACACTCTCTTGGGATGCTAGGCAGCAGCAGCAAGCCATAGCTTTCAGTCAACCAGAAAGACCAAAAGCATAAGCAACCTTTCTCTACAGTGCACTTTGTTATTAACTTACAATGATCAGTAGTTTATGTAAAATACATTTTTATAATATTTCCAAATGAATTTATTTTTATGGGAAAAACAACCACATTGGAAGTCAACAGCCTTTTTACTATTCTGACATGAAGCACATGATAGTGCATCTATACTCAGTTCTAAAATATCTTAGCCAACACCCATGAAGAAGTGATAAGTAACCGCACTCTCCCACTTTTATATATTGTTAAATATAAAGCACAATAATACCTTAGAACTCACTGAGGCATCAGGTATGCTCGGAGAGACAACTAACACAGAAAATACATGGATATCACTGCAAAGGCTAAATGTTTGTAAATGTGAGGGAAGTTGAGGAAAAAGAAGCATGCAATATGAGAAAACACAGGTAATATAAGATAAGGAGAGGTTCAAGTCAAAACTTTATCAATACTTAGAGTCCTAAAATGTTCACTGACATTTAAGACAGAATGGCTTTGAATATAGAGACACCTATTTAATGGATGCTTTTTGTTTCTTTCACTTCTATGAAAAGTTCACTTCTTGTTAAGTTCTGGAAAAATAAGAAACACTTTTTCAAGATCCACTGAAATCTCAACACACACACACAGAGAAGGAGAGAGAGAGAGAAAGAATATATATAGATACAGAAGCTTTAAAACTTGTCCAAAGGCAACAAGGTGTCTAGTTAAAAATTTAAGAATGAGGAAAGACTAAGGAGACTACTAAGATATAAGATCTGGACTCTGCCAGGACATAGATCATAGGTTAAAAAATGAGCTCTTTCATCTTGCCTATTCTAAATTTTCCTCTACTGCTTCCTCTGCAAGTGGTTAAGATGTAGCACTCTGAGAGCAAGGAAATGTAGGAAGTTATTATTTATTTAGAGCTTTGTATAATATTTACAAAAGTATCCCTCTCTACAGCTGACATGAAACAGAATATTTTGGAGTATGATGGCTTTAGATTTCCCTGTGCAAATAAAATCTCATATTCTGCCAGGGAAACTATGTAGGTCTTAAATTACCTCAGTATATATTTAAAGGGGAAGAGCTTGATGACTCAAATGGCTGAGATGATACACTAGAGATAAAATGAAGACTACAGTAATACCTACATTCTCTTTAGAATACTATTGTACCTTAGTAATCATGACCAATTCGTTCTGAGTGGCACAATGGGTACCAAAAAATATTGTTTTTGCTGTGAAGGGTAGCAAGTCATAGGGCAATCACGAACACTAACACATCAAGTTCAATCTAGTAAGGAGGTATGAATAGCACAAAACAAACTGTATATAAATATATGTTTGATACAAAATGGAGATACTTAATGGAGAACTTGTTATGTCCAGGGATGGAAAGCTCACCATTCTATTCATGTCATGCCATGCAACTGCTCTGCTGAAAATGCTGCTTCCAGCGATCCTAAACCTGGTGCCAGAAAATCAGCAAACAAAGGCAAAGTTTGGTATAACAAAAGATGGTTTATTTGGAAAAAAATACAAAAAAGAAAGAGGATAGACTGTAAGGTGATAAGGGACATCAGAGCTGAAAGCCTAGGACCTCTTATCCCTGACTCCTTTTATTGGGGACTAGTGTCTTTCCCATCCCCCAGGGGGCAGTTGTCAGTATCTTATATATTCTCTTGGCTGGCTTTGATCCTAATCTAGGCAAGTCTGCCAATATTCCTTCTGGTCATTTGATTTCTTCCCGTCACTTTGTAATGAATAACTGAAGAGGAAGGGCTTATTGGGAAGGCAGCCTAAAGTCAATGATTAGGCAAAGGGGACATGTATACATGTGTGTATCTGTTGCAATAATATACTGATGTTAAAGTGAGAACATATATACAAGTGTACATGCGTAGGTGTATGTGTGTGTGTGTGTATGTGTGTGTCTTACATATTTAATAAGAGTACTTAGAGGACTGTCTCTTATCTCCCTTGCATTCTGTAAAGTGGGTGAATGGAACTGGCTTTCCTGGGTTTTCCTGTCCCTGGCTTCCTAGGTGTCTGTTAGATACTTATGGTAATTTTGCTACCTGGTGCCACTCTCAGTATAGCTTTTCTCTGACTTCTTTGTCTTTCTAATTGCCCTCCTGGAAAGTCTACCTGTGAAGCTTTCTTTCCCTCAATAAATATAGCTGTTTTTTCCACAATAAATATTTTCTGCTCTTAACCTCCATTGTTCCTAGAATTCATTCTTCAATTTTAGAGAACACAAATTTGCACATCGGACATCTAGCAGGTTGACAGGTTGGGAGTTATATTATTTCCCTATATTATTTGGACTAGTTGAAGGTCTTATATCATCCCTATATCAATGATATGCAATAACTTTAATCTAGCTTCTGGAAGCTAATTTAAAGCCAAACATATTTTATGATTACAATTATTTGCAAGTCTAATTAGGATTTGCAAAGATACCTTCCTTGATTTCAGTAGTTTAATCCACTTTACATTTTAAATTTTTCTAAATTGTATTTACTTCAAGTGTGTACATTTTCAGAAAATGATAAAAGAACAATAAACTAGTAAAAAACATTATCTGGACTAACAAAAATAGCAAAGATGTACTCATGGCAAAACAAGAAATGCTACTAAAATTACTTTTACCGTTCTCTCTTAAATAGGAAAAAATACTAGTTTGTAGTTATTTCTATACTATTAAAAATTAACCATAACTATTATAGATAGCTAAGTTAGGTAGAAACATTGTAGGTAGTCATATAGGGCTAGGCCCTCAAGGGAGTCAGTGCAGAAGATGAGAACACATCAGAATGATGACTGGAGACACATCTGAAGATGATTACTTTATTTAGATGTTATATTATAGGACCTCCAAATGATATATGGGAAACTTTATGGCCAGATTTATATACTTCCCTAATGGATAAATGGGAGTTTGAGGTTAGCAGTACAATCATTTTCAGATTTCCCATATCTAATTAGGGGTGGACCATCCTCTCCCACCCACTAAGACTAAGACTAAGACTAAGACTAAGACTAAGACTAAGACTAAGACTAAGGCCAAGGATAAGTTTATGGCTAAGGCTAACACTAAAACTAAAACTATGACTACAGATTATACACCAAGGTTAGTGATGTCATCCATATGCCCTTGCTACTACTTTCTCAATATTACCTAAGTGTCTTTACTTCTTTGTTGATCATAATTTTGTACTCATCTCTTGATTTTGCTCTATAAAGCCTTCCCTGTAAAGTGGAGTCAGCAGCAGTCAACTTTCCATGTTCCCTCCTGCCTCTCTCAGGACCTGTATCCCAATAAAATTTCCTACTCTTAACCTCTGTCATACCTCAGAATTCATTCTTCAGTTTTGGGGAACACAAACTTGGTGCATCAGACATCTAGTAGTTTGGGAGTTGTAATATTTCCCCAATATCATTTGGAGGTCATATAATATAACATCTAAATGAAGTATTTTACTTGATAACATCTAAATGAAGTATTTTACTGGATAATTTAGAGACAGTGAAAATAGAGGCATGGTTAAGTTAGCATGTGTATAGAAAACAGATCCATGAATAACAATGTAATTAATGTTTTGGAAAAATCCTATTTGAAATAGAGCAATTACTGAATTATTCATACCCACTCATTGTGGAATATTATTGTAACAGGGGCGCATCTGTGAAGGTTAATTTTCCATGTCAATTTGGCTAGGCTATGGAAGCAGTCATTTAGTCGAACATTAGTCTACATTTTTAATGGTATTTTGTAGAAGTAATTAACATTTACCATCAAGTGAATAAGTAGAATAGAATAGTTTTCATAATGTGGATGGGCCCCATCCAATCAGTTGAAGAATTCCTAAAGAAGGAATTCTACCTCCCGACTACAACACAGAAATTCTGTGTTAGTTTCTAACCACTAGATACAATACTGTCAAATTTTAAAAGAAAATGACTTAAGGATGACAAGTATATTAGCAGAGAGTCATTCACTCATACTGCTAGGAGTGTAAAATTAGACAATGTTCCAAAAAGAAATTAGCCATAATGTAGTACATTAGCAATATTTGTATACTTTAATCCAATAATCTCTCTAGGACATTTTTTAAAGTAATCAGAAATTATCCAAAACTTTTAGGATAAAGTGTATTGATTTTCTGAATGTATTGTTATCTGAAAGAGTAAATAAATTTTTTTCTTTCTGATTCATATCTTATTTTTTTTACAGATATAAAATAAGTAGGTATTTTATTGATATTTACTAAAAGTACACAGGTGAGCAAAAATTCTGTCAGTTTCATAACATAAATTCTCTAAAAGAAATATTTTAATTGCTATTACTTGAAAGCAAGGAATATGGTGATACTGCTTGACTGAAGTAGGTAAGTACCAATATGTCATCATGGTAGTCACTAACAAGGCCTCAGACCTATGTAGTACTATTTAATGAAATGATGTGTTGGGCTAAAACAAAGTACACTTTCCAAAAAGAGCTTCTTTTCTCACATTCAATTCTTTTAAACTTATGTATTTGACTGATACATAACTTATATATATATAAGTGATTCATACACTGTATGAGGGAAATAAGATGATGGATTAGTCTTATTCCTGAACTTATATTGGTACTCATAAATCATTTTTATTAAATCTAATTCTTTCTCATATCACTAGATGATTGTTCAACAATCACTGCATGTTATTTTCTCAGAAGTCTTGCACTAAGAAAACTCACTTGAAATTATCACGAGTTCTCAAATTATCACTGTACCATTCTCTCTCCCAGGAAAAGAAAAAAATCAGTATTTTTATGAATTAATATTCTATGGGACATATTTTGAGAAACATGGCACTTCACTAATGATTCAAGTACCTGTGCATAGTAAATGTAACTTGACTGTATCTATATGATGTACCTTTCCAAACAATTTTTAAAAATTGATTTAAAATAGGTCATGGCTTAAAAATACTTCTTAAACAAGGAAAGGCAATCTCTACTGGCATTTTTGAAGGCATTTTGATGTTTTACAGAGGATTAAGAAAAATAATTCAGAAATGAAGCAATGAGTAACATTTATGTTGGGAAGATGAGCATAACCTATTTAGAAAATTAAGCCTGTAGTTAGATCAGTATTGGAGATTAACCATAAAAATGGCTGTGCAAATTGTAAAAGTAAATGGCAAAATCTGTATATATGTCAAGATGCTATAACCTGATTTTGGCTTTAAATATTTGGAGACTCTTTTATGATATGACAAATAGATGGTTCTCCTTGAGCACATATTGCCTGGAATTCAAATAAAAGAAGAAAAATACCTATTACAGTTTATTCTCAACCTACTCTACATCTCAATAGACCTGCCCTAATTTCTTTTTTGGCTCTGAGCTCCACAGCCTGAAATTATTTCTGTCTTACAAATTAGCTTCTTTTAGACAATTGGGAGCCATTAATAAATATTGTTTATACTTTAAAGTACTTTAACATGATGGATATATTACCATTCCTTTTTCTTAAGCCAAAGTGGAAAATAATCTGTTAACTCCTTGCTTCCTTTCTTCCTTCCTTGCTTTCCTCTCTTCCTCCTCACATTTTTCCTCCCTCCATCCTCCCTTCCTTTCCTCCTGCTCTCTCTTCCTTTCTTCCTTGTTTTCTTCTTTCTTTAGAGTTCTATCAATTTCTTTCACAGAACATTTTGTAGTACTTTATATTTGTAAATAAATTTTCCATTTCACACATAACATTAAATTTGAAAGTATATGCTTATGTCTTTCTTTTGTGTTTATTTTAGCACATGAAATGAATTTCCTCAAAAGATATTTAGTAGTACATAAATTCTTTAAGATGCTACTGAACAATGCTACCCTATCCTATTTGGATATTCACAATATACATGAAAACTTAAAAAACTCTAAATGTTATACAATTAAAATAAATAAACCTATCTAAACAAGTTTTTCCCAAATCAATTTAACTATGGATCTCAAATAGCTTTCTTTTTTTCTAAATCTAACCTCATGTGGCCTACTAACCTGAAAAGAAGCCACTGTTACAAAAGTCATACTTTGGAAAACACTAATATGTACTATTTTCTCTGGACATATATGAAAGAAAAGATTTGCTATCCAGGGAGTCCTTACTGGAAAATTACTCACTGTACAATGGTAGGATATCTTTTGGAAAGAAAGTAATATTCATTTCAGATATATTCCTGTGTAATGAATTTCTCCAACAAGAAATATATATTTTGAGATTTGAAAGTAGTAAGATTATATGTAGGAACCAAATCCATGTTGAATTAAAATAATTATTTGTTTAGTTTCTCCAGAAAAATCTCATTTGATAAAAATTCCACAAATCTGAACAAAAATGAATGTGGCATTATCAATATCTTAGGCTAAAAAGAAGTAAAGTTGATATATGCAAAGGATCACATAATAAATATAGCTATGATTATAAGTGCTATGAAGTATGAGATTTGTAAACATTGTCGAATAGTTAGCACCTGACAATCCTCAGGTACTAAAATTTTCAGATTTATTTTAGACATTTCAAATGGTCTTACTTTCCAACTAAAAGTATATGTGGGGTGTTCAATTTTTTGAAAATAAATAATGAATAATTTGAACTTCTCTATCTTCAATATCTCTCAAAAAAGATTTTTTTTAGGGGCCGCTGATCTATCTCACTGGCATAAGCACCTGCCTGGCAAGCGCAAGGTCCTGAGTTTGACTCCCAGTACCCACAAAAAAAAAAAAAAAGAAAAAGAAAAATATTATTTTAGACACAACAAACTCTTTAAACTTCTTGGAAAATTAACTAAAAATGAGTTATAATTGACTAAAATATTTAATTAAAACTACAAATTATGAAGATCTTAAAGTTTTCTGGTAATGCACTTGCAATAAAATTGGAATGTTCTGATATCAAAGTTTTGATTCAAAGTTAAATTTTAAAAAACCTAAAGCTTTGCAATTATTGGACATCTGTTACAAATAGCCATTTTTTCCAATTATATATATGCACATATTTACAAAATTTGCTGTTCTCTTGTGCCCTAAGTACACTGCTCCTTATTCATCCTTGTAAAGAATAAAGACACAAATATTTGGGAGAGCATTACCCAATAAAACTTTTTGCATAAATGGAAATACTTATAACTATGCTTTTCAATTATGTTATCATTACACAAATTTCTATTGAGCGTTTTAAATATGGAAAATATACTATGGAACAAAGTGTTTAATTTGTATTAAATTTTCAAGTAAATTTCAATAGACACATATAACTAGTGGTTGCCATATTAGACCACATTTGGAATCAAACAACTGGTTTGTTCTTATAAACCAGGAATATTATTAGTTTTTAAACCACTTGGTTTAAAAGTGTTAATGCTATCACAGCTCCCAACAAGCATTATGTACAGTAAACATACATTCTGGGAATTGAGAGCCAGTTATGACCATGTTTGTTCATCAGAGTCAAGACAGAATGAGGGATTCTGACCCAGATGGCTTGTTCCAGCATTAGCTTGTCTTTGGTGAGGATGACTGTGGCTGCCAGAGAAAGGAGGTAAGGCAGCTATCCCATGGCAATGGTATCCAACTTTTTGGATAAGTATGCCACTGGCATCTGCTAGGGTCCAATCATTTGAGTTAGGACCCTGAGTGCTACTGTTTTTTCTCACGAAGAGGCTGAATTCTTGGCTTACATCCAGTAGCCCTAGTGCCAGTGCACAAGAAAGTAGTCTTTTGATCTCTTTGAAGGCTTTCTCTTGTTGGTTTCCCAATTCGAGGGGTTTTTCTTCTGGCCCCATCAGTGTTGACTATGGTGGCTTGACCTTTCAGAGAATCCTGGTATGTATACACGACAGAACCTGGCTGCCCCCAGGAATTCCCAGTTTTCTCTTGTTTCTAGGCCTTAGGATAGAGCAGATGACTTGCTTTATTTCTGGTCTTAGAGAGTGGTGGCCTGCCATTATGACAAATTCCAGGTATTGGACAGAGGGGTGGTATATCTGGGTCTTTTTCCAGGATACCTTGTATCCTGTGTCCAAGAGCAGTCGTGAAAGGACTCATGTCCCCTCCCAGCAGTCTTGTCTCTTCTCACTCACTAGCAGGAGGTCATCTATGTATTGGAGCAGAACACAGATTAGCTTATCTCCCAGGAAGGTGGCCAGGTCAGCAGCTAAACTTCCCTGAACAGGGTGGGGGAGTTCTTGAAGCCTTGGGTGAGCCTTGTCCAAGTCAACTGAGTTTTTCATCTTGTATTGGGGTCTTCCCATTCAAAGGTGAAGAGGGGATGACTTTGTGGGGCCAGACTCAAGCAGAAGAAAACATCTTTGAGGTCTAGGCAGGTGAGCCAGGTAGACCCAGGTGGGAGCAGGCTCAGCAGCATGTAGGGGTCTGGGATGACAGGATTTAGGGTGATCGTGGTGCTGTTGACCACTCAGAGGTATTGTACTGGCTGGTAAATATTCCCACCAGGTTTTTTACTGGTAGTAGAGGGATATTTCAAGGGAACTGGCACTATTAGGATTCCTGCCTCCTTTGGTAAGCTGATGCGCACTTGGATTCTGATCTGTGCTTCCCTGGATGTGGCATATTGGCTCAGCCTGACAGGAGTTGTCCCTGGTCTGAGCTCCACCAGGATTGGAGCTCAGTTTTTACCTAGTCCAGGCAGGGATTTCTCAGCTCATACCCCTAGGTATGCTCCCAGCAAGAATGGGGGATTCAGATTCTCTCTATCAGTGGTATGTTGCTTCCATTTTTCCTCCCTAAGGATCATCACAGACAATATCAAGTTTTCCTGGGTGTCAATATTTCAGATAGCCAAGTTAGAAATATTGTAGGCAGTCAGACAGGGCTGGGCCCTGAAGAGGTCAATGCAGAAAATAACTGTCCAAGGGAGTGTTCACTGAAGGCCAGACTTCAAGAAAAAGAACTACTCCCCCATATACTTCCCTAAGGATGAGCAGCAGTGATTCATATTTTAAACAGACATAAATAACCTTGAGGTAGAGGACAAAACCTCCCTAACTGGCCCCTTCCAGGAAAGTCCTTGTCTATCCCATGTGTGTTTGCTATGTGACTTGTTTCCCCATTTGATCCTTATTTAATCAATATTACCCTAGTGACTATACTAGCTGTATACTTATTGGTTGACCATAGTTTTGTCCCACCTCATACCCATCCTATGATTTGCCTTTGGATCAATAATACTTAAGTGACTATACTTGTAATCTTATTGATTGGTTATAGTTCTATCCCACCTTAAGCCCAACTCACCTCATGTCTTTGCTCAGTAAGCACCCTTGAGAAGCGAAGTTGGTGGGCAACCCACTTTCCAGGCCCCTTTATGTCCCTATTAAACAGAAGCTTTTTTTCTTTCAATAAATTCTTCCTACTCTTAACTTCCATTGTTCCTAGAATTCATTCCTCAAATTTAGAGAACAGGAATTCAGCGTTTAGGACATCTAGCAGGTTGGGAGTTTTATTCTCCTATATAACTATCTCTTTTCAGTGGGTACATTGATCCAAATTCAAGGAACCCAATCTCAATTTTCCTCCCATCTGTGGTGGTCCTGGTCTCTGGGTCGGATCCAGTCTCCCCATTGTGGCAGTGAGAAAGGAAAACTTTTGTTTTAAACCTTTGTCAGCCTCTTTCTGAGCTTCTTGCTCCCAAATGATAAAGACATTTTTGGCCACTTCCAGGAGCTGGGTGGCATTCTTCCTGTAATGACAAACTTATAGAAATTTCATAGCAGAAATTAGAAATCAATTAGTAGCCTCTACCAAAGCTCATGCTGGCTGTCAAGTAGTTAGACTCAGCTAGCCTTGACAACCACACAAGCTATAACTCAGAGACAGTTTGACTCAGCCTTATCTGACTGAATCCAGCTGCATTGCCCATACTTTCTAGCCTATAAACATATTCTGTTTTGCTTGCCTATTCCAGAAACTTTCCACCTAGGACAAAATAAGCCAGTCAAGGACATGCTTGCCTGATTTGACACATCCATGCAGACAGTCCCCTCTCTAGCAGAGCCTGCCCAAAACAAATCTGCCTGACAACATATACCTTAGCCTATGTAACCAATCAGATAACAACCTGCAATCAGCTTTGTATTTTGAGCTTGCAAAACTTTAAGCTGACTCTATGCTGATGATTTGAGACCTGATTCTGATCAGCCTGCTAGCATAATAAAGGTTGTCTTCCAACTCCTCAGGTGCAAAGAGTCTTCCATTTAGTTTGATATCAGATTGCTGTAACAATCCCAACAAAGCCCTTAAGTTTTCTGGAGTTTTTTTGTGGGTATCAAAAGCTGATTGGGCCACAAAAGCAGAATTCACCATTTGTTGCTTTTGAGGGGCCTCAGGGCTGAAGGGGGTGAAAATATGGAACAACTTGCAAAACTGCTCATAAGTCTCCAGGTGATTCCTATGACTTCTGCATTACTGAGGTGACCTTTAACATATTGGTGACCTTCTTGGTCACTTCAAAGATTCCCCCAAGGATTGCCCTGCGGTATAGTAGGATGGTGGCTATTCCCCTTTCTGTATACTAGTCCCATTCTGGCTTGTTGGGGGCTGGCCCTCTTGCCCAAGCTCAGGGTTCAATATGCCAGCTGGAGCCTGAGTCTGGAGCCATTTCCTCCCCTCAATTGGAACACTGCATCTTTCCTTGATGTCGAATAGGGTGAGGAGCAACTGGCAGTAGTCATCCCAGATGGGTTGGTGGGTCTTGAAAATGGATTCCATGAGGTTGATTAGTACTTGAGTCTTTTCTGAGTAAAGTAGGGTGTGGTGTTTCCATTTCAGTAGGTTGGTGGTGCTGAAGGGCTGGTAATAAAATACTATCTGGCCAGGCTGCTCAGTTCCATTGTCCCCTACCTGTGCAGGTCCCTGAGCCTCATGGAGAGACATCTGGAGAGTTGGTGGCTTGCTGAACATAACCATCAGGCAAGCAGCTCATCCATGTGGTCTGGCTCTTCAGCAGTGGTGGCAGTGGCAGAATTGATGGTAGTATCAGGGAAGTTTGGTTGACATGGAGGGTCTGATGGGGGAGGACTCTCTGAAATGGTTGATGGAAGTATTAATGGAGGTGTAGGAAAATATGATGGGGGATGGAATTCATCAAGAGTGCCCTTGTGAATTGGTTTCTTTTGGCACTTCAATGTTTGGTCTGGGCCTTGAGTGATGAAGACCCCACTTTGTCCCTTTTTAGAAGCACAGAACTGAACTCAGGCTGGGAGGGTCTGAGCAATCTCTAGCCAGGGGCCAATATACAGGAATTGGTCAGAGTGGCCTGGACTTCCTATGACTACTTTCCAAACTAGACTGTGTAGTCATCTAGGGTCCCTTTGGGAGGCCACCCCACCTCAAAGACAGGACAGTATACCTCACCAAGGGTCTGCAGTTTGGCAGGTTTTAACACCATACTAACCACCATATTCCTTATTAAAATATTTTATCATGGAGTCTAGGACAGATGACTTTCTTTGTGTAGTCCCCATATTCTAAATTTCCTGCTCTGTGTGTGGTGTTGCCACAGACAAGGGATGGTAGTCCCCAAAGGGGGACTGCTCAGATGCCTGCCTGACCATGTCCCTTGTGGCAACTAAGATGTACCTTGTCTAAGGTGTAACCATATAAACCTGGGCCTGATCAGTTCCCTATTTTGGGGAATGAATCACCTCTATGCAGTACCATGTCACCACAGAAATGCAGGTTAAGGCTCACTTGGACTCCATAGCTTGCACTGTGGAGGCACAAATATGTTCACTCTAACACACTCATTCAGAGGTTAAAATATTCCTCCCTCCATATGAGAGATCCCTAACTAGGGTCTCTAGTTTGGGAGGTGATCAAACTCCCCTTCTATCTGTGGATGGGCCTGACTTGGGATGGACCCCAGGGCCTTACCTTAACCAGAAGACACAACAGGGGACTGGTACAACTCTCTTCCAAGTCCAGTAAGGGTGGAGCTGGAGAACCCATCATCCACCCTTTCCCAGCAAAGAGGCCTCACCAAGGAGGCAGAAGGTACACTCTGTTTTTCCCCAGGGGAAGATGTCTGGCAGCCACTTTGCTGACTCCAAGCCAATGGTGCAAGGGGCCAGCATGGTCAGCTTCCTCTTCAGGGAACCAGATGTTGCAGCAAAAAGAAATGGCACTCAGAAAGGTGGAGGGAACCGGTTTACTACACCAGCAGACTCACAGGAGCTAGGTGCCCGAAAGTCTGAGCCCTGAGCTTCTCTTGTTTCTTTATATAGGGGCTTTATGTGGGAGCACATATGCTGGATTACAAAAGCAGAACAGGGCATGGTAAGGAGTTTGGGGGAGGGTTTTGCAGGCAAGATAACAGAAGTGGAATGAGTGTTCCAGTTAGACAGTTGTTTTGTGCAAGCTGGCCATTTTGGTCTTAAATCTCAGTTTCCCAAAGTTTTGTTTTCCTCATCAGTGATATTTTCTAAAAGGGAAACCCAAATTGCATTTCATTTACTTTCACCAAAGAAATATAAAGGGTAAGATCTTTATTTCTATAGCTGCAAATGAGGCATAAGATGATTGCTCTTAACATTCTCACAAACCAGAACCCAGAATATATTTTTATAATCACATATAAGAGCAGTGTGAAAAGCTAAATAATCTCTTATAAGATACTGTAAATATATCATAGGCTTATACTACAGAATATATGCTTTGGAAATTAACATTTTTGAGTCCAAGTAACTTTTATTTTCATACCTGTGAATTTTCCCATTGGGTCTGTCTCAGATTTCAGTATTTTCAACTTTATTACAGCATTTGGTAATGTTTAACTACCTCCTCTTCATTAATTTCCTTCACTTGGCCACCATACCATTGCTTTTTCCTCATTTAAAATTATTTTAGTTAAAATATTTTATTTATACCAGTTTTAATTTCACAGCAAAATAGAGAGGAATATATAGAGCTATACCATATACCAATTATCCCTGCACATCAATAACCTCCCCCATTATAATGTCCTCTAGCAGAGTAATACATTTGTTAAAATTCTGAATCTTCACTAATCCATTATTATCACCCAAAGTCCATAGTTTACATTAAAATTCACTCTTGGTACTGCGCATTTTATGAGTTTGGACAAACAAGAGCATGTATCTACCATTATTTTTTCAGATACTTTTTGCAGAGTTTTTTCACTGCCTGAAAAATCCTCTGTGCTATATCTGTTCATCCCTCTCTATTCTTTAACACTTGATGGCCCCTAAATATTTATGCTATCAATATTTTGCCCTTTCCAGAATATCATAGAGTTGGAATCACTCAGTATGCAGCCTTTTGGATTGGTTTTTCCATTTAGTAATAGTCACTTAAGTTTTCTCCATATCTTTTCATGGCTAATTAACTCATTTGCTTATATTACTAAATAAAACTTCATGATCTAGAGGTTAGGTTACTTATTCATTCTCCTACTGAAAATTATGTTTCCATATGTTTCCATGCTTTGTCAATTATGAATAAAGCTTCAATAAACATTCACAAGCAAGATTTTTATGGATTAAATTTTTCCATTCTTGCAGATAAATACTGAGAAACATGATTGCTAGATTTTATATTGAATATGTGTAGTTTTGGGAGAAATTTCCAAACTGTCTTCCAAAAAGGCTGTCTCATTTTGTATTCTCACCAGTACAGTAATGAATGAGAGTTCCTGTTGTTCCACCTCTTGGACAGTATTTGTCATTTTTAATGTTCTCTAAGTGTAATGTAGGGTATCTTATTGATGTTTTAATATGCAAGTCCCTGATGACATATTAAGTGAAACATCTTTTCTTAGGCTTAATTGCCATTTTATTAGTGATGAGGTAAGATTTTGCCCCACATTTTATAATCAGGAGTTTGCTTATTTTTGAAATTTAAGAGATCTTTCCTCATTTTAGCTAAAAGTTCCTTTTCACATATGTCTTCTGCAAATATTTTTTCCAGTGTGTGGCTTGCAAATTCTTTAGTTTTAATGCAGTCCAACTTACTATTTCTTTTATAGATTGTGTCTTTTTTGTTGTGTCTATAGCCATTGCCACACTTAACGTGATCTAGATTTTCCTCTAAGCTACCATATAGGAATTTTATAGTTTTTAGTTCTACAATTATGTGTTAGTTCCACTCTGAATTATGTCTTATGAGTAGTCTGAGGGCTGTTTATAGATCCACTTATTTTCCTGTGGCTTGATCAGCTTTTTCATCATATGTTTGAAAGCCTCTTTTCTCCACTGATTTGATTTTCCTTTTCATTTCTTAAAGATTAGTTGGCTATATTCATGTATGTCTTTTTTTAGGTGCTCTATCCTGGTCCAGTGATTTATATATGCATACTTTTATAAATACAAGACTATATTGCTTGTTGCACATGTATTTATTTATTTTATTTTAAAAAGAAAAAAACAATAAAAACAATGATACTGAGTTTCAATCCTATTCAGATTTTGTTTTTAATTGTTATATGTTTGTGATATATAGCAATTACATGTGTTTTGGGAAATCAGAACAGATATATTGTATTTTGAAATAAATCCTCCATTTGCTTACCTTCCCCTCTCACTATTTCTCCTAATCCACTTACCCAACTTCAAGAACTCTTTATCCTCATTTCCTACCATCTCTCCTTCTGTTACTTAATTTATTTATATTTGAGATTTTCATATAAAGGAAACCATGTGATAATTAATCTTCTGTATCTGACTTATTTCATTTAATGTTATAGTCTGAAATTCCATCCATTTTCCCATGAATTATGCAAATTTTTCCTTCTTGATGACTGAATAATACACTATATGTCATATTTGCTTTATTCATTGTTTTGTTGATGGGAAACAACTACTTCCATGATTTGGCTATTATAAATTGCATTACTATGAACATTGGTATGCATGTATCTCTATGTAGTACGATGTCATCAAGTCTTTTTGGAAAATTCTCAGGAAAGTTATAGTAAGGTCAAATGTCTATTATTTTTTAATTTTTGAGGATTCTCTATATAAATTTCTATAATGGTTCTATTATTTTACATCCTCATAAATAATGTAAGAGGTTTACTTTCCCCCCACATCCTCAGCACCATTTGTTGATTTTAAGTTCTTGATAAGTAAGACAGAATCTCAGAGTTCTTCTGACTTGTATTTTCTTAAGGGCAAGAGGTAATGAAACAAAATTTTATGTACTTATTGGCTATTTATGCATTTTTGAAAAGTGTTTATTTCATTTTTCAAATTGTGCCATTTGTTTTCTGTGAGATTTAATATTTTAAACTTTTATTTTCTAGTAGGTGTTTGCAATATGCAGTGATTACATTTATTGCCAAGAGTAGGTACATTTACATAATACATATTAATTATTTTTCCTCCACTTTCCCTCCTCTTCTTCCCCCTTTCCACCATTACTAGATCCCTCCTACATTTGCAAAAGATCTATGTAGTGATTCCTGTTATCAGTCTTTAAATTATACATAATTTGGGTTTCACATATATGAGAAGCCATGTAATACTTAAAACTGTGTATATGATATATTTCACTTAATATTATGTTCTCAATGTGCATCTACTCTCCAACAAATGTCTCTAATTTAATCTTCTTTATAGTAGAGAATAGTAGTTCACTGGGTATAAATATCACATTTTCTTTATTCAGTGATTTGTTGACAGACATATAGGACTCATTCAAGATTTAGCTATCTTGAGTTGTGCTGTTATAAAAATAGATATGCATGTATCATGTGATATTTTGTCTTTAACTCTTTCAAGAATATACCTGGATGGGGTATAGCAGGGCCAAATATAATTTTTATTTTAATTTTTTTAGGAATATTTCTAATGGTGGATGTACTAGGTTACATTTCCATTAGCAATGTAGAAAAGTTCTTTTTTCCTGTCCAACCATCATTTGTTTTTATCTGATTTCTTGATAATAGCTATTCTTTCTAGTTTAAAATGGAATCTGAGTTTTGTTTAAATTTGCATTTCTCTAATGGCCAAAGATGTTGAATATTTTTTTTCATGTATTTGTCTGCCATTTGTACATCTTCATCTGAGAAGCATATATTCATTTCAGTTCCTCATTTTTTGATTGGATCTTTATTTTGGGAGCCCAACGTTTTGAAATATTGGGCTTGAAATATCCTGTCTAAGCTGTAACTGGAAAAAAAATTTCCGATTCTGTATTTTATCTCTTTATTGATTGGTTCCTTTGTTGTGTAGAAACTTTTGAAGTTGATATAGCCCAGTTTGTCTATTCTTGATGTTTCTTGTGTAATCAGGTTTCTGTTAAAAAAAGGCTTTACCTATGCCTATGTCTTCCAGAGTTTCACCTCTTTTATCTTACATAAAATAAAATGTTTCCTTTTAAACATCAGTGTCTTTGATTCATTTTGATTTTATTTTAGTACATGGTGATACATATGGATCTAGATTCAAACTTTCACATATCTATAGCCATTTTCCCCAGAATCATTCATTAAAGAGGACATCTTTCTTCCAGCATATGTTTTTGCACCTTTGTCAATTATCACAATGCTGGCTATGTCTGGAGATGTTTCTCCACCCTCTATTCTGCTTCATTGATACGTGTTTCTGTTTTTGTGCCAGTACCATGCTGTTTTTATCACTGTAGCTTTATAATAATACTTTCAGTCTGGGATTGTGTTGCCTCCTGCTTGGATCTTGTTAAACAAGACTGCCTTTGCTATTGGGTGTCTCTTCTGGTTTCATATAAATTATAGGATTATTGTTTTAGTGCCACGAGTTATGCTGTTGATATTTTGATTGGGACTGCATTCATTCTTATATATCAGTTTTCATAGTATGCCTGTTTTGATAACATTGGTCTACCTATCCATGCACAGGAGTTATCTTTCTATTTTCTGATGTCCTCTTCAATTTCCTTTTTTAGAGTACTGTATTTTTTACTAGAGAGGTCTTTGTAATCCTCAATTATGCTATTTCCTAAGCATTAAAGTTTTCTTGATGCTGTTATGGATGGTATTATTATCCATCTCTAGGTCAGTTCATTATTGGTGTATAGGAACACTATTTACTTTTATGTTTTGATTTTTTATCCTGCTACATTGCTGAATGTGGTTATTACCTCTAGGAGTCTTTTGGTGGAAATTTTGCATTTTCTATGGAAAAAAAATCATGCCATCTACAAATCATAACAGTTTGATTTCATATATATATACATATATAAATACATATACATGTATATGTGATATACATATAAGTGATATATATATATCACTTTCATTCCTCTCTCTTTCTTGATTTCTCTGAGTAATGTTTCATCACTATACTGAATAGGAATGTTGCTATTGGACATCATTGTCTTTTTTCCTAATACTCAAGGGAAAGATTTCAACTTTTCCTCATTTAATACAATGTTGGAGGTCACCTTCTCTTATAAATGTATTTTATCTCATTGAAATATACTCTTTTTTTACACATTTTCATCAGGGTTTTTACAATGAATGGATGTCAAACTTTGTCAAAGGCTTTTTATCCATCTATTAAGAAATTCATATGACTTTTGTCTGGCCTTGTATTCATGTGATATATTTAATTTATTGATTTGTGTATGTGAACCATCCTTACATTACTGGGATAAATCTTACTTCGTAATGATGTATAAACTTTAATGATTTGATGCATTCTGTTTGCCAATAACTTGAGGTTTTTTTGTTTATGCTCATTAAAAACATTGAGCTGTAGTTATCTTTTTTTGGTAGGATCCTTGTCAGGTTTTGGAATCAAGGTGATACTACATACCAGGAATGAGTTTGGAAGTACTTCTGCTATTTGAATTTCACTAAAGTTTCTTTTCTTTTTTTTTATATATATATATGCAGGTACCAGAAGTCGAACTCAGGACCTCGCAGTTGCCAGGCAGGCACTTATGGCGCTGAGCTATATCACCGGCCCTCACTAAAGTTTTTGAGGAAGGTTGATATTAGATCTTCCCTGTATGTACCCTGAATGTGTCAATCAGTGTTTACAAGAGAAGCAGGCTCTCTCCTAAAATAGCACCTGCCTAACATGGCACCCACATAAAAGACAAGAGCCTGTCCCCTCCACAGGGACTTCTGTATTGTCTGGTCCCAAAATAGACTTCCCGCTTCACTTTCATGCACCTGCCAAATATTGTCCAATCCCTGGGTCACACGCCCCCCCCGGTGTGACGCCCCTGAGCTTACTTAATATGCCATATATAAAGTCCTCCCTCATGCTCCTTTTCTCTTAGGGTCTCTTGCACTCTACTGAAACCCTCCCACACCGTCAATAAAGGCTTTCTTTGATTTTATTTCTCATCTTTACTTGTGCCAAACCTAACATTTTTGGTGCTATGACTTGGATCGGTCAGGGTGTGCAGCTCCTGGGGAGGTACCCCAGTTTGAGCTCCCCCCACCAATGAGCCACCCTTTCTCTTTTCCCATCCCTGCCTTTGCCATTGCCAGCCTTCATCCAACACCGATCCACATCATCTCCCACAGATGAGCCACTCCTCATTCTGGGAGTTCCTGTCATTCTCTCTCTTAAAATCATGGGTTCATGTCAGGACTCCCTCACATCCTTCTGGATGCCTCTCTGTCCCCGCAGTGATGACCAAGGGGGCTGATTGGCATTCTTCTCTTCTCACACACCAATGAGGGTGATGATCCTCTTAGGGGTTGTGATCGGCTTTTGCCTTTTTGCTCACCTCCTTCCCGGCCGCAAAAACACACTCCGCTCGGGTGTCTTTTTAAAAATCTCAACACCCTCGCTCTCCGGGAGACTGTAAAACCCAAAAAAATAATCTTCTGCCAGATGGCATGGCCTCAATATAAACTCAATAATGGCAGCCACTGGCCCAAGGAGGGCACTTTTGATTTCAGTGTCCTCCATGACTTAGACAACTTTTGCTACCGCAACAGCAAATGGTCAGAGATCCCTTATGTACAAGCATTTTTTGCTTTCAGGGTGCTTCCCTCTCTCTTTCAGGCATGTGGGACAGCCCAAATACTCTTCACCTGCTCCACACCGCCAGACCCCCTCCCTGATAACCCTGCCAATCTGGTGGATGATGTCCCCTCTGCCTTTGCTCCGCCCCTCCATACCCACCACAACCACTCCAACTTGCCCAAGCTATCCCATCTCCTTCCAATTCCTCCCTACTCATCACCCCTCCTTCTCCAGTTCCCTTGTCGCCATCCTCCCCCTCTCTCTCCTCACATCCACTGATGCCATTTTCTCCTCCAGTACATCACACTTGGTCTCACTCCTCCCACTTCCCACCATCTTCCCACCAGCTGCTGCCATCTTCTCACGCTTCCTACCTCCTGCCATCTTCCCACCAGCTGCCACCATCTTCTTACTCTTCCCACCTCCCGCCATCTTCTCACCAGCCACTGCCATCTTCTCACTCTCCCCACCTCCCACTGCCATCTTCTTGCCAGCCACCATTTCCTCAATCCCAACCCCTATTTACCCTCCATTATGTTGCTGGGCCTGAAAGCCTAGTTCACATTCATGTTCCCTTCACTCTCTCTGACCTCTCTCAGATTTCCCACTGCCTTGACTCCTTCTCCACAGACCCTTACAACTACATAAAAGAGCTCCAATTTGTTATAGGCTCCTATGATCTCCATTATAAAGACATATGTCATGCTCACATCTACTTTATCCCCTCAACAACAACAAAAAAAAAACACTTATGGGATGCGGCTCATGTGGAGGCTGACCACAGATACCAATTAGATTATAATCACCCTGCTGGGGTGGCAGTTGTTCCTAACACCAACACCCATTGGGACTATCAGGGTAACAATGGGTCCCAATGAATGAACTGGATGATTGGCTGTATCATAGTGGGACTAAACAAAATCTCCCATAAACAGACTAATTTTCACAAACTTCAGGAACAAACTCAATGCTCTGATGAAAACTCCATTGAATTCCTCTCCCATCTCACTGGCACCCTCAAAAAGTATACCAGTGTTGATACCCAGTCGCCTGAGGCCATTGTCCTTATTAACTCATTTTGTTTCCCAATCAGCTCCTGACAGTTGAGCCAAACTCAAAAAGACAGATCTTGGCCCTCAAACCCCACAAGGAGACCTTCTTAACCTGGTGTTCCATGTCTTCAACAACAGAGAAAAACAACAAAAACAAGATAGCTTTCAAAAACCTAAACTTAAATGCCAACTTTTGGCTGCAGCCCTTGGACCTCCCATTCAGACAAATAAAAATCATTTGTTTAAAAAAGGAGGAGCCAGCTCCCAAGGCCCCCTCGGACCATGCTTTAAATGCAGCAAAGAAGGACACAGCACAAGCCTGCCCCACCCCGTGGCCACCACAAGGACCATGTCCCATCTGCAATCTCAAGGGTCACTGGAAGTGCGACTGCCCTGTCTGCCAGAGAGCAGGTAATTCATCTAACTCCCTACCCTCATGGGAGATCTTATTGCTGCTGGACTCATCACTACCTGACCTGCATGGTCTTGCTACTGAAGAGGATTGATGGGGCTCATGGCGCACAACCCCCATCAAGGTATATTTATCAGAGACCTGAGTCTCACTGGATATCTCAGGTAAAACACTGTCCTTTCTTGTCAACACTGGGACCACCTATAGTGTTCTTCCTGAGTTTTTGGGCCACTGTACCCAATCCATGGTCTCTGTTGTGGGAGTTGATGGTCAACATACACAACCCCTCTAGATGGGACCCATCCCCTGATGATTCCAAACCCTCTTCTTCATCCATAATTTTCTTGTTATCCCATCCTGCCCCACACCCCTCTTGGGCAGAGATCTTTTCCAAAAACTTATCTTTCATTTTCTCCCTCCCCATGGCTTTTGTCCTTCAAACTCAACCACCATGTGTCATTTGTTCCATTCCCCCCTACCTCCCTTGTCAATCCCATAGTCTGGGACACCTCCAGCCCCACTTGTGCTACACATGCTGCTCCTGTGATAATTTGCCTTAAAGATCCTTCAGCCTTTCCGTGTGTTCCCCAATATCCAATAGTCTCAACACCATGCTATTCCTCTTTTCTGATCAGCACCCTTCTCTCCACCTCATCTCAGTAGCGTGCTTCACCTTTCACCTACAATTTCCATCATGCTTCAACTTCACTATATAGAACTCAAATAGCCACATACTCCCCTCCTTCCTGTTCCCCTACTGCTCCATCAGTCCTGCTAAACCTGGATGGTTACCTGTGCCCTGCTAACTCTCATACTCCACCCTGCTGTGACCACAAAAAATAATTTTGTCCACACTGGGGATGTGAAACTGTGGGATTCTATTCCCCTACCTCTTATTTGAAAAACCAACACCCTTGACTCATTTTACAGCTCATTGAAAAAAGTCCATGTCTGTCAGGGCAGCAATACTGTTCAAAGCTATTCCTAAACATCACCATACAATGCCCCATCAACTTTCCTTTAAACACTCTCATAAGGTGGGGATACTGTGACTATCTGGGGTTGGGGGGCACCTTCCTAACTCTCAACAAAACATTTACTCCCACCAAATCATTCTCCCCCTCCCCAACTATTACCATGATCAAAACATTACAAACCACTAAACCTGACACCACCACGTCATATACTATCTCCCAACTTCTAACCCAAGCTTACTTGGTCCTTAATGCCACCAACTCCACTCAACTTGGGGTTAATCTCTCCTCCTGCTGGCTTTGTATTTCTTTTCAACAAGACCTATACATTGCATCTCCCATACAATGGAACTCCACCACCTTCCAATACACATCCACATCAAAAGACATAGGCCCTCTCTCAATATATAACTCACAACTACTTCCAGGAAACAATCCTTGCCTGTATGCCCCCCCACCAAAAACAATTCTCGCCTCATAGGTAACTGGACACAATGTAACACAACAATCACTATAAGCACTCATTTGTCTGTGTCCTCCCCCAGGGTGGTTTATTACCTGCCCCACTGGAGCATTCACCTGCCTTCCCCCTGGGTGGGTTGGCACCTGCACCTTGGTTCTCCTAGCACCAGCCCTCACTATAACCTCCCAGGAAACCATAGAAGCCTCACTGGTGAGCCACGCTCAACCTGTCTCCTTTTCTTGGCCCAAGTGTGCAGCCCCCATTCCTCATAGGGATTAGCATTTTTTTACTCTAGGTTTGGGCCTCAGAGGTGGAGGCCTGGGGCTAGCTGCACACACATATCAGCTTCACCAATCTCTCTCTTTGGGGCTGTCACAACAACTAGAGGAAGTTGCCTCTTTGGTACACACCTTACCAAATCAGATCAATAGACTAGCAGCAGTCACACTTCAAAAACACTGAACCCTTGATGTTCTAACTGCCAAAAAAGGAGGAACACGTACAATGCCAAGAGAAGAATGCTGTTACTATATTAATCAATCAGGTATCATCAAGGACAAGACAAAAAAAAATCAGACAATATGCACAAACCCTGTCCACAAATTTTCAGAGAGAAAATAACCCCTGATGGTGGTCCTCTTGGGGGGGTGAGCTCCTTACCTCCTAACCTTTTGGGATCTTTAATGAGGATTATTATTACACTTCTTGTAGCCCCCTGCATCTTTAAACTTTTTTCAAGATTTCCCCAAACAAGGATAAGAGCCTTCACTGCTAGGGAACTTCTAGTCCTAACTGAGACTCCTGGCACCAGCTTCTACATGGGACTGACCCACCATCCCAATGATTTTAACTGTCCCCATCATTACACCCTACATCAGCAGAAAGCAGTCTTAGAGAATCACTGCCCCTTTCACTCATATAACAAGATGGGAATAAATGGTCCCCTTACTCCTAAAATGGTGCCTACCTAACATGGCACCCACACAAAGGACAACAGCCTGTCCCAACAAAACAGACTTCCATGTTCTTGTCTGGTCCCAAAATAGACTTCCCACTTTACTTTCATGTGTCTGTCAAATATTGTCCAATCCCTGGTTCACACGCCCCCGCTCTGGTGTGATGCCCCTGAGCTTATAAAATACACTCTATATAAAGTCCTCCCTTGCGCTCCTTTTCCCTGAGGGTCTCTTACACTCTACTGCAACCCTCCCATGCCGGCAATAAAGGCTTTCTTTGATTTTGTTTCTTGTCTTTACTTGCACCAAACCTAATATTACAAGGTAGGCTTACAATGGCTGCCTGCAGAAAGTCAGGTGCAGAAACATTTATATCCTGGAGATCCAAAGGATCTAGTCAAATGTCAAAAGGCTGGAGCTCATAGCAGATTTCTGTGCCAGTTGGTATCAGGAAGCTGAAGGGCCTGTGTTGAAAGTTTTAAAAGTCTGTGCTGGAAAGCTGAAAGTTCTGCACTAGAAACCTAAAGAGTCTACACTGAAAGCCTGAAGAGTCTGCACTGGAAACCTGGAGACAAATCTCCAAATGCAATGGTGAGGACTGGAGCTGCTCTGAAGAGATAGAAGCAAGATATCCTTTTTTCCCTTTTTATTCCACGTAGGCTTCGATCATTTTGGTCGGTTCCACCTACAACCAGGGTGGGTCCTCCCTCTTCAGGAAGTCCATCATTCAGACACACCAAGAAGACAAACCAATAATCTGGGCATATCTTACTCAAATTGACACCACAGTTAGTTGTCACATTTCACCCCTAGTCAACTTGACAACCATATACATTTCCTTAAACCATACCTAGTCTCCAAATACAATAGAAAGTTCATAATTATGCTTAACATGGTACAACTATCTGTTGTATAAATGGAAGCTCACGAATTCTCTTCTCAGAACAGAAGGCAAATTTATTCTTTGAGTGATGCTTACTCATAACATTTCATAATTTAAACACTACAATATAGGTTTTACAGTACTTAAGTACCAATATTAAATCTATCAACATTATGTTACAAAGGAAGCATAGTAACAAAATAGTAAAGACCAATTACAATACTCATTTCTGTAACTAGTTGTTGTACCCAATAAATGAGACTACAGAGGGGGGGGTGTCCAAAAAGAAAAATTGAGCTCTTTATTTTAGCTGGTACCCAGCGGCATCCTCTATGCCAGAACAAAGAGGGGCCCCGGGGGCAGGTAGAGTGCAGTTTTTATAGTAGCAAGCAGTTGTGCAGAAGCCAATAGCGACGGTTAATAAAGTAATTTTACAAACTTATTGGTTAGGCTTTTAGGCGCGGGGTATTTGGCATTATTTCATTGGGCAAAAGGAACATCTTATTATGGGTTGCCAGAAGGCGGGAAGGTGCATTCGTCACTATGGGGGAATTGCAACTTTAACAGAAATGGAATTTATCTAACCTAAACAAAGGCAAAGCTTATCTAATGGTATTTGGTGGGAAGCAGGAGCCAGACAGGTGAAATGGTGGTTTGTTTATAAGATGGCATTAGCCTTGTCAGGTTACAACACTAGTCATGTAGTGGTAGC
The DNA here is from genome assembly GCA_028451465.1 of Erethizon dorsatum. Classification (NCBI taxonomy): domain Eukaryota; kingdom Metazoa; phylum Chordata; class Mammalia; order Rodentia; family Erethizontidae; genus Erethizon; species Erethizon dorsatum. Next base: position 78,223,169 of record CM051842.1, on the reverse strand, counting down.
TGATAAATTTATAAATATGGTTTTCTACTACACGTTCAGTATTCCCTTGGCCTTTTGCAAGCGACTCAGCAGGTCTTCATTCTTTTCCCTTGGAGGGTGACACATACCTTCATTCATGAAAGTTCTGGGCCATTTGTCATCCTGGCTGGATTGCGTTGTTGTAGTAACTCATTGACCTTAATAACAGGGCATGGTAATATTAGGAGGTGGCCTAAAGGATCTCGTGCAATCCAAGTATATTCTTCCTGTCCTGCATTGTAAAGTAATAATCCAATTTCACCATGATAGTATAGATCAATCACTCCTGCCAACAATGTAACTCCCTTTTTAGCTCATTTACACAGAGGGATGAGCCAAATTGATCAGGGACAGTCTTAGTTTTCAGTTCAATATAATCACTGTTGTGCTTCCTGGTATAACACTACTCCCCTTGGGAAATAAGACTTATAGGCCAGCAGAACATAAGGTTGAGGGAAGAGTAACCAGAAATTTTTCTAGTGGGTCACTAGGGGTAATGGTGTTGGTACCATTCTCACTTCCACCACCTGATTCTTGGACTCTTGGATCTTGCCTGTGAGAGACACAGTATCATATAGTGGATGCTGATTCAAAATGTACACAGACTTTGAAGAACTCTGTCCCTACCCTGCATGGTATTTATACCTAGCTAGCGCTCTAAGTGCATCTTCAAAAGACCATTCCACCTTTCAATCAATATAGCTGTTTGTGCATGGTGAGGAACGTGGTAAGACCAATCAATTACATGAACATGAGCATATTACCCTATTTCTTTTGTCATGAAATGTGCTCCTTGGTCAGAAGCAATGATTTGTGGAATACCAAGATGGTGGATAAGGCATTTGTTAAGTCTACAGATGATGTTTTTGGCAGAAGCATTACATGCAGGGAAGGAAAATCCATACCCAGAATAAGTGTTTATGCCATCAAGGCTGAAGTGTCATGCTTTTTATAATGGAAGTGGTCTAGTAAAATCAAGCTGCCACAAGGTCATAGGTTGATTACCCCCAGGGATTGGCACTTTATTTGGGACTCAGTGTTCATCTATGCTGCTGTCTTATTGATCATTAAGCAGTGACTATAGCCAGATCAGTCTTGGAGCCTGAAAGTTCATGTTGCTTAGCCCATGCATAACCTCCATCCCTGCCAACATGGCCACTTTGTTCATGAAATGATTGGGCAATGACAGCAGTGGCTGAAGATAAATTTGACTGTTGTCCACGGGATGGTTTATCCTATTCATTTGATTATTAAAGTCCTTATCTTCTAAGGTCAAATTTTAGTGAACATTTACATGGGATACAAATATTTTTACATCCTTTGCCCATATGGAGAGGTCTATCCCCATACATCTTTCCCAAATATCTTTGTCACCGGTCATATTCCTTTCCAGTTCCTAACCATCTAGCCAGACAATTGGCTACAGATGATGAATTAGTATACAGTTGCAGATATGGCCACTTTTTCTTCCAGGAAAAATGTATGACCAGGTGCACAGGCCAAATTTCTGTCCACTGTGAAGATTTTCCTTCAACACTGCCCATTAGGGATGTCCTAGAAAGGGCATGGGCTATGAAGGACTGTTAAGTGACTTCCTCCACTAGTTCAAATAACTGGTCTCTATCGCTGCCTTGTCAGGAAAGAACAATTACCAGTAATACTGACAGCCATGGAACCAATCATATATCACCATGTAAGAATTGTTTAAGAAGTTTACTACTCTTTCAATACCCCAAGAAGGAAAAGTAATGGTAGTAATGGAGGGCAGGTAGTGATAGGAAAGGAAATAGGAAAAATTGGGAAACATAGAATAAAGTGATATAAAGTAATATAAAATATACACCAAAAGGAGGGGAAAAATTGACAAAATAGCTTTTAATATGGTGTGTGTGTGTGTGTGTGTCAGTGTGCACCCCAGACCATAAGGGAGAGGAGGTTTGAGAGTCCATGTGAGAGAGCAGATAGGAACAAAAAAAAGAAAGAAAGAAAAGCAAGAAACTAATAACAAAAAGAAAAAGAAAAGAAAAGCAACATTAGTGGAAAGCTTAGAGCCTTTACTGTTGTTGGAACCAGTTAATTTCTTATCTCCACATGCATAAATACACAGTAGAAATTAAAACATTGATTCATACCCATACACAATTGTGTGTTCCCTACTCAAGCTCCACACCTACAATTTTGGAGGAATGGAGTCTGAGAATATGCATATAGAAAACCAAATCTCTTACTTGCTAGCTGTCTGCAGGTTTCTGGTGAGAGTCAATGTTCCACCTTGCTCCAGACTTCTTGTTTTTTGCCCTGTGAGTTCTGGAACCTCTATTTTCCTTAGGATCATTGATGGGGCAATTATTTGCTTTTTTCACTGAGTCTCATCCTATGGTTCTCTGTCAAACAACTTTCTGACTACTTTTTCTTGTCCTTCTCACACAATCTCTGGTACTCCTGCTGTTTCCAGTTTCTCAGATGGCTCAGTTCTCTGTGATTTCAGTGCTGTCTGGGGTTAGAGAGATTTCCTATATTAAGCAGGAGGTCTTCTCTGTTAAGGCAGTATTTTTTTCACCTCAACCCTTTACCCTTGCATCCTAATTGCCTCAGGCCTCAGCATTTATCTTTGTTTTTTCCTTCCTTCCTCACCATTAGTACCCAGAGCCAGAGAGGCAGGAACAAAGATTCTCTGCTTGCAGTATGAGTAATGGTGAGTGGGAAGTGCCCACCTGTACTCCATCTGCTGCATTCTTCCTCAGAATGTATTTTTTTAGAATTCTATAGGTTAGCAAGAACTCTAAGCCTGTGCTTGATTACACACTCATGAACCAGGTTTCTGTTTTCCACTATTATCACAGATTCTTGGCTGTGTCTTTGTGAGGAAACCATAGAGTTCCAGTAGGTCTGGAGAACAAAGACTTCTGGAGTGAGTGCCTGGCTACCCAGAACACCCTGCCTTCATTCCCAGAAAGTTTTGTGCTTTTTACAGAATGGCTACCAGATTTGGGCTGGAAACACCACCTGTGACTTGGGAGACTTTTTGCTAATAGTAACAGAGATTGTGTCCATGCTCTTGCAGGGACATCTCATGGCTCTAGCACTCTGTGAAAAATAACATCTTGGAATCTAAGCTGGGTGAAAACCTGTGATTTTAATACCTATTCTAATTTCCCCATTTTATTTATTTCATTTGATCACTATCCTGTTTAGTGTGTAATCTGGTGGTATCTCTACCAGCTCTTTTGGCTGTAGTCTGACTAACTTTGTTGCATTCCTCTGAGCTCGCTGTGAATACTGCTTCCTCTAAATTGCCATGATGGGGACTAGAAAGTTTTGAAGTAGTGTAAGTCCTCCAAGTTTGTTGGGCTGGGCTTCAGTACTCTGTTGGGTATCCTGGCTACTGTATATATTCTAGAATATAAAATCTGTGATGTATAAACTTTAATATCAGTTTGTTGATATGTATAAAATAAGATGGTGAAATTTTGATTAGGATTGCATTAAGCCTATAGATTAAGTTGGGAGAAATTGACATGTTGACAATATTTTGTCTTCCTGTCATTAATATTTATTTATTTATGTAATTTTCCAGTTGTCATTTACTTATTGATTTCTACTTTAATTTCATTATGATCTAAGAGCCAACAGAATATGAGTTATATTCCTCTAAATGTGTTAAAGTTTGTTTTATTGTACACAATGTAGTCTATTAAGTGAATGTTTTATCTGAACTTATGAAGAATGTATATTCTGTTGTTGTGCAATGAAGTGTCATATAAATGTTAAGTATATACAGATAATCAACATGCTATTGAGTTCAGCCCTATCCTTACAGATTTTCTGCCTATTGGATCTGTTCATTTCTAATGGAGGCTATTAATTTCTCCAACTATTATCCATGATTCATCAGGTACTCTTTGCATATCTATCAGTTTTTGCTTCATGCATTTTGATGTTCTACTTTTAGGTACATACACACTAAAGAATATTTTGATAAAGAACTGTTCTTTTATTATTATATAACACCTTTATTTATCTTTGATACATATTCTTGATTTGGAGTCTGCTCTTACTTAAATTAATAAAACCATTCTTGCTTTCTTTTGATTAGTGTTAGCATGGTATACCTTTCTGCATTCACTTAATTTTAATCTATAAGTATCTTTCCATTTACAGTGCGGTTTTTTGTAGGTGACATAGAGTTGGATCTTGCATTTTGATCCACTCTGGTATTCTGCATTTAAATAAGTATATTTGGCGTATTGCCATTCACAGGTATATTTATATAGTTGGAGTAACACCTATGCTTTTTTACAATTTCTGTATATTTTCTTTGTTCTGTACACCTTGTGTTGTGTTCCACTCCTTTTCTGTCTTTTGTAGTTTTTAGTGTGAACTTCACATGATTCCTTTTTCACACCTTTTTTTTATCATATCAGTTACATGTCTTTTTTCTAGTGGTTATCCTAGAATTTAGAAAATGCATTTACAACTGATCCAAAATAACTTTTAATACTGTACCATTTTCCTCCTTTGTATATTTCAGAATTTTCTTTGTAGGATTTTAAAGCCATTCTCCCACATCAAGCTCTTCTAATTTCTTGATTACTATTCATAAGATAATCATTCTCCATATTTTCTATAATAATTAATGACCCATCATTCTTTCTGTGCTGTATGTTTAATAATTATCTTATTTCACCTATTCTATCTGTCTTGTCATTTTTCTTCCAATTCTCTGTGATGCTGCCACAATAATCTTCTGAGGGTAAGGCTACCAATAGGCCTTTCTAACCTTTTATATACTACATCAGTGTATTTCAACTCTTGGCCTAAGAATAATTTGTATTAAAAAAAACTCCTAGTTTCCAATACTACAGTAGAGAATCTCTTGGAATAATCCTGGGAATATATAAAAAACTTTCTAGGTGATTTCGATATACGCTAATGTTTGAGGCATATTGCACTCTTTCTATTAACTATTTAAAATTAACTCATTTTTTTCATAAGAATAGTTAGAAGTAAAATTGGGTAAAAATCTAAGTCAGAATGTTCTGAACTGCTACTGAGAAGGTAGAGGAAGGTAATAAAACAGAGTCATAGAAAGATGACAAGCCTTTGCCATTTTTGCAATAGATTCTAAAGCAAGATCTATTAGAAAGATTAAAATTGAGAAATTGGAAAGAGCTCATAAAGGCAAAAAGTGTCAGGATTATAGACTATTCTAACTGGTGATTTTGTATCTTTGTTCCTCCTACTCTTTCAGTCTTTTAAAAACTAATCTCTTTTCTATATTCAACCATCAACCAAAACTATTAGGGTAAATACTGCTTATATAAAGCAACCAACTTTAAAAGGATGGGTCAGAGAATTGTTAACTTCAAGGAAGTGCAAAGGTTGGTGCACTTGGCAGGGTTAGTGAAACAGGACAGGCCTCTGAGTGGGAATGAAAGAAATGTTTTTCTTTCTATCAAAATAAAGGGGATCAATATGGGTTAGTAACTTCCTATTTAACTTTTCTAAGGGCTTTTTATCACTTGGCATCCTCTAAAAATAGCTTTGGTTGGTTAGATGTGTATTGGTTGACTTCATTTACCTTTAGATGCTTTCCTTTACCAAAAGAAATATGATTAAAAATATATGGGATTTATACACTTTCCTTTAAGAATAAATTAAAGACATTATAACTGGTCAATAATGTCATTATTACCATGACAGGTTGTACATAACCTACAACTGAAAAATAAAAATACAGAATATAAATGATCTACTGAAAAGTTCAGACTGCCATTGAAAGTTATACATTATGTACCTTGTGTCTCCTCCCCAGCCCACTCTCAACCAGCAACATTCTGAATTGCATCTAATGGAGAATTTGGTCTTTCTATTTTGCAGGAAAATCTCTCCCATCCTCTTTGTGTTATATCATCTACAATCTGTATATAAATGTAAATTAAAAATGTAGTTTCATAATACAATTTCTACAATATGCTAAAAAAAGACATTTTTATAATAAACAAGACCATTAGTTACTAATAATATCTCATGTTACTTATAAATTTTGGAATTCTTTTAAATCAAAATTATTATAGCAAACAATAAAGATATAAGTTGACAGTACATCCTAAGTATTTAAATAAAGTTTAGAAGATCTAATGTTATAGGATAATTTAATAATTTTAGTAGACTAGAAAACAAAATTTAATAGCTATAGTCTAGGCCAATATGTTTTGAAGTTAGCAGACTTATTTTCTGGTTGGAGGTGGGGCATGCTGGACAATGAACTATGAGAATAAAACTTTGAATAAACTACAAAAAATAAAAAATCCAGGCTGTATGCCTGCTCACATAACTGAAATTATATACCAAAGGTTTTACAGCATCATTTTAAGCTTCTGAACAAATTTTGGATTTTGATTCTATAACAGAATTTCTGTCAGTGACATGAATTGTCAGCTCATTATATTTTTAGCTTCTTAGTTGGCACTTTTCATTTTAACCCACCTCACACCCACAGTTCACACAGTCACCACCACCACTGATGCAAGTACCTCTGAAGGCAGATGTGACTTTGCTTATATGCTTTTTTGAAATCATTGAAAATTGGATTATTTTCCTCAGTTCTCAGGGTTAAGTGGTTTGTCTATTACACTAAAACAATAAAGTTGTATCTGTATAAAGTTTACTGTACTTCATACAGTACTGTATACAGTACAATAGTACTATTCTGTACTATTCTTTCTACAGAATAATTCTATTTTGTATAAAATAATACTCTTGTCCCATCTTATCACTATGATAAATTTTAGATATTTCTCATCTCAAAAAGAACTCAATCACACTTTAGCCATTATTTCACTCACTTCCCACAATATACTAATGCCCCCAGGTCCTAGACCAACACTAATGTATTGGTCTATTTCACGAAAACAATAAAGAACAGTATAAAGTACTGTATAAAGTACAATAGTACTATTGTACTGTATTCTGTATAAAGAATACAGAATAGCATCATTTTATACAGAATAGTCATGGAAAGCCTGTCTGTGGAAATAATATTTAGGTGGGCAGACACATAAATAAATTTATATAACTAGGAAAATTTCTCTCTGGTTAGAGTTGTGTAAACAGAGATCAAGTCTGTCTGAAGAAATAGCATGCAGGAATACCAAAGAACACTAGTGAGGCTGCATCAGTGAGCAAAAGGGAAGAGAGCAGAGAAGTGATGTCAGACAAATAAGTAATCAGGGTATTGGAGGTCATGACCAAACCTTGGAGTGTTAATCTCAATATGATTAAAAATTACTGGAGACCATGTAGGATGTGACAAACTGTAATTGCAGCTTATTATTTGTGATTACTCTGGTTACTGTAAAGTTAACAATTTATAGAAAACAAGAGAGAGCTGGTAGTGATTCAGACAAGGGTTGTAAAAATAAAGATGATAAGAAGTGATCAGATTCAGAATGTAATTTGAAGGTAAATTTAGTAGTATTTGCTGATAAACATGAGGTGAGAAAACAATTTAACAAAAATCTTTCATCCTTCTAAGCCTGAACAACTGAGTGAATGGTGGTGTTATTTACTATAAAAGAGAAAATTGGAAGGACACAAAGTTTCTGGGAAGAAGGAGTGGAGGGAATAAACCAAAAATTTAACTTTGGAGACTATATTTCAAAAATTTTCTACATGGAGATATTGATTAAGCAATTGGTTATGAAATTCTGTAGTTCAAAAATTGGATGTGGAGTGGAAATGTACATTTCAGAGTCATCAGCATGTACATTTATTTTTATTTTTTATTTTTTTTAATGTGGGTACCAGAAGTTGACCTCAGGGCCTCACGCTTGCCAGCAAGTGCTTGTGCCACTGAGCGATATCATCAGCCCTTTTTTTTCCTTTATGTGGGTTCCAGGAGTTGAACTCAGGACCTCGTGCTTGCTGAGCAGGTGCTTATGCTGCTGAGCTATCTCACCAGCCCTGTACATGGTATTTTAAGGCACAGACTTAGATGAGATGCTTAGAAAGGAGGCCAGTTGTAGAAGAGAAACAGGCAGAACAGAGCTATTAGGCATTTCATTATTTTCAATTTGGGAATAAGAGAAAGCATCTAAGTTGCCTGAGGAGTAGTGGCTAGAAGAGCAGTAGCTACCAGTACCTAGTGATAGTCACTAGTGAATACTGGATAGTCAATAGTGGCTAGTGAAGGAAAATTGGTATAATTCTGACAAACAAATGAGGAAAGTGTTTCATGAAAGAGGAAAAATGCATAAGAAAGAGCCACTGAGAGCTCAAATTTCTGAAACCTGACCATTGAATTTAACAGTGCAATATAGTGTTTTTACCTCATTACAAATTTCCCCAGCTTTGCTTCTTTATTCATAATTGCATTTTATTGTTTTTTTATATGACTTTGCTTAGTGAGCTACTTTAAGTCATTACTTAAATAAAGGAGAATACAGATAAATAAACTTTGATAGCCAATTGTTTTGCTTTTGACACCTAGAAATTAATTCAACAACCATTTCATATGTCACATGCCATACATTGTGTACAGATTAGTAAAATTTAACAAGCTTTACACACTGACTAAAGACATGAGGCTATATATCAGTCATACTCTGGATCTCATATGACTTATGGAAATAAATTTATATGATTTTGAATAAAAGCTCCAGATGGATTAAGAACTTCACTGTGTGAGGTGAAACTAATACTGTTCAAATCTAATAGTAACTTTTTCACATTGGTGTGAAAAATAATTTATTTTTTCCCTCTTTTAAGTTAGTCCACATTTCAATATATCATGGGAAGTCAGTACATATACATGTCAGACCTTATCACTTTTACTTTCTATCCTTTCCCATCCTTTCCCTGTGCCTCCATCCTTAAATCCTATTTCCATCTCTAGATGTTCTACTTCAATGTTTCCTATCACCTAACTTTATCCTCTTTAAATCATTTTTACTTTGGGTTCCTCATATAAGACAAACAACGTGATATTTAACATCTCTCTCTCTCTGATTTATTTCACTTAGTATTACAGTCTCAAGGTACATCTATTTTACTATAAATTACTTAAATTTATTCATCTTTAAGGCTGAGTTGTACTCCATTGCATATACATACCAAATTTTATTTATCTAGTTACCTACTGTTGGATGTTTAGGCTGCTTTCAAGACTTAGTTATTGTGAATTGTGCTACTATAAACATGAGTAGGACAGCATGACTGCAATATGATGCTTTTACTCTTAGGGGAAAATCCCCAGAAGAGGTATACCTGGGTTGAATGAAATTCTATTATTTTTGTGGAATCTGCATACTGACTTTCATAGTGATTTCTTAATAATAACAATTCTTTCTGGAGTGATATGGAATCTCAGCATCATTTTAATTTGCATCTCTTGAACAGCCAGTGATGTTGATCATTGTTTCATATATTTATTTGCTACTCGTACTTTTTCATTTGAGAAGTGTGTATTGATTTCAGATGCCCATTTGTGGACTGGGTCTGTAAAATTGGGGGGGGTCTGATTTTTTTAGTTTTTTATACATTCTAGATATTTGTCCTTTGAGGAAGAGTGGGAAAAAAAATTTTCCCACTCTGTGTGTTATCTCTTCACTATGTCGATGGTTTTGTTTGCTGTGCAAAAGCTTTTTGATAAGATGGGATCACAGTTGGTGATTCTTTGTAATATTTCCTGTGTGATTACAGTTTTGTTCATAAAGTCTTTGCCTACATCAATGTATTCAGTAATTTTACCTATTTTATTTTCTAGCAGATTTAGTGTTTCTGTTTTAATATTAAGATTTTTGTCCTTTTTATTTTAGCTTAGTCCATGGTAAGAGCTGAGGGTATAGGTTTATTATTCAGCATATGGAAAGCCAGTTTTCCTAGCACCAATTATTAAAGAGGATATATTCTTCCACTGAAATGGGCCCTTTGTCAAAGATAAGGTCTCTAAATGCATTTAGAATTCTTTCTTCATCTTTTAATCTGTTCCACTGATCCCCAAGAATGATTTTTTGGCAGTACCATGCTGTTATTTTTTTAAATCACATTATCTTTGTAATATAATTTGAAGTAAGGGATCGTGATGCCCCCTGCCTTGCCTTCGTTGTGCAGAATTACTTTTTCTGTTCTAGATCTCTTCTGGTTCCTAGTGATTTTAGCATTGTTTTCTCTAATTTTCTGAGATATACTATTGGTATTTTGATTGGGATTGCATTAAATCTGTATAACAATTTTGGAAGTATGACCATTGTCACTATATTGGTTCTTCCTACCCAAGAGCAAGGTATATCTTTCCTTTTTCTGATATCCTCTAGGATCTCCTTTTTCACATTACTGTATTTTCTAGGGTAATGTTATTTTATTTCCTTTGCTGGAATAACTCCTAGGTACTTGATTTATTTAGATGCTATTATGAAATGTGTTGTTTCCTTACTTACTCTCTCAGGAGGTTTGTTTGTGTACAGGAATGCTATTAACTTTTGAGAGTTGACTTTGTATTCAGCTACACTACTGAATTTGGTTATTAAATCTAGAATTCTCTTGGTGGAGTTCTTGGGGTCTTCTATGTAGAGTATCATGGTATCCACAAATTACGACTATTTAACTTCTTCCTTTCCTATCCGTATTTCTTTCTCTTCTCTGATTGTTCTGACAAATGTTTCCAGAAATATATTGAATAGGAGTATTAATAGTGGACATCATTGTTTTGTTACTGATTTTAGAGTAAATATTTTCAGTTTTTGACCACTGAATATGATGTTGGCTCTTGGTTTGTCATAGATGGCTTTATCATATTGAGATAAAGACTATTTATCCAACTTTCTGCAGTTTTATGAATTGATGTTGGACTTTGTCACATGCCTTTTCTGCATCTATTGAGATGATCCTCTGGTTTTTGTCCTTTGTTCTGTAAATACAGTGTCTTATATTTATTGAATTGAGTGTGTTGAACCATCCCTGTATCCCAGGAATAAGTCTTACTTGGTCATGGTGAATAATATTCTTGATGACTTGATGCATTCTGCTTACAAGTATCTTATTGAGGAATTTACATCTATGTTCATTAGATAAATTGACCTGCCATTCTCTTTTGGATGGATCCTTTTCTGGTTTGGTATCAGAGTAATGCTTGCTTCCAAGAATAAATTTGGGAGTATTTATTCACTTTCAATGTCATTAAAGAGTTTGAACTGTAGTGGCATTAGATCTTCTCTAAATTTCATGTAAAATGAATCTCTCAGTAACTGGATTTTTTGTTCATTGTAGGTTTTTAATTACCTCTTAATTATCATTGGCTGATATTGCTTTATTTAGAATTTTTATGTCTTCTTGATTCAGTATATATATATATGTAAATCTCTCCATTTCTTCTGTGTTTTCCATCGTATTAGAGAACGGTTCTTGAAAGAAGTATTGAATATTTTCTGGATTTCTGTAGGATCTTTTGTGATTTCACCCTTTTCATTCATTTTTTCTTTTGTGGGTACTGGGGGTCAAACTCAGGACCTCATGTGCCAGCAGGAGCCCGTGCTGCTGAACGATATCACTGGCCCTTTTTACATATGTGGGAACTGGGAGTTGAGCTCAGGACCTCATGCTTGCCAGGCAGGTGCTTATGCCGTTGAGCTATCTCATCTGCCCACCCTTTTCATTCCTTTTTTTTTTTTTTAATTTTATTTTAAAGAGAAGAAAAAACAAAACAAATCAAAAGAAGAACAAATTTTCAAAACAACATAATAGGAGGGTAACAATGGTTAATACATTGTGTATTACTATCTTTAAGTTAGTTATTCAGGACACCAGACATTAGCATTTAATTATCCAAACATTATTGGCACAAACCTTACTCTTCAATGAACTAAGTAAAAATCGTAGTGTATCTATCTTAACCATCTTATATATATATATACAATTTTTTTCCCTTTCCCTTCTTTCTTTTCCCTATTCCAGTCTCTCTTTCCTTTTGACCAGTTTCTTTTTGATTCACCATGTCTATTGTACATTTTGGATCTTATTTACTCTTTCAGTTTCTCATACTAGAGAGACAATACGATGCTTACACATGTGCTTCTGGTTTATTTCACTTATGAGTATTTTCTCGAGTTGCATCCATTTACCTATAAAAGTCTCCAGTTTATCCTTCTTAATGGCTGAATAGTACTCCATTGTATAAAAATACCACATCTTTCTTATCCATTCCTCAGTTGATGGGCATTTGGGTTGTTTCCAAGATCTGGCTATTACAAATTGTGCTGCTATAAACATGGGTGCACATATATCGCTGTGGTATGATGTTTTTAATTCTTCTGGGAAGATGCCCAGAAGGGGAATAGCTGGGTCAAATGGGACCTCCAACCCTAGCTTTTTGAGGAATCTCCACACTGACTTCCACAGTGGCTGTACCAGTCGACACTCCCACCAACAGTGGAGAAGGGTTCCTTTTTCCCCACAGCCCCTCCAGCATTTGTTATTAGTTGATTTCTTTATAGTAGCCATTCTTTCTGGGGTGAGATGGTATCTCAGTGTTGTTTTAATTTGCATCTCTCGAATGACTAGTGATGTTGCACATTTTTTTGTATATTTATTTGCCATTAGTATTTCTTCATCTGAGAAATGTGTATTCATCTCAGATGCCCATTTTTGGAGTGGGCACCCTTTTCATTCTTAATTGCATTAATTGAATACTTTTTTGAAAAGTTTGCCCAAGTGTCAATTTTATTTAATCTTTCAAGTAACCAACTCTTCTATTCATTGATATATTGCATTAATTTCTTATTCTCAATTGCCTTAATTTCTGTTATGATTTTTATAATTTCCTCCCTAATAAGTGCTTTGTGTTTAACATTCTCTTCTTTTTTGAGTACCTTGAGGTAGAACATTTGGTTGTTTATTTGAACTTGATCTGTTTATCTGATGTGTGTATTCCTTGCTATGAATTTCCTTGATAAAACTGCTGTCATTGCATGCCATAAGTTCTGGTATATTGTACTAGAATTATCACTTGATTGTAGAAACTGTAGAGATTCATCTTTTTCTAAAATTTTAAATGTTTATTAAAAGCAAATTTACTTCCACTTCATGGTAACAAATGAAAACAAAACAAAACATATTGGTTACAAGAGTATTAAAATATAAAAGTGATAAATCTCACCACAAAATTTACAAGACCTGTATAAAGAAAAGTAGAAAACATTACAGAGAAATTAAAAATTTTGAGGGACATTGTATGGTGAAACACTTGAAAACAATTTTCTATGAAAATCCAAAAAACTTGAAATCATTAAAATAATTTTGAAAATGAAGTAAAAACTTTGGAAGGCTAACATGACATTGTTTCTAGAATTAATTAATTAATATGCACACTAGGGAGGCAATATTATGTTTGCACATATGAGTCTGATTTATTTCACGTATAAGTATAGACTCGAGTTTTATACATTTACCTATAAAAGTCTCCGGTTTGTCATTTTATGTGGCTGAATAATACTCCACTATATAAAATCACATCTGTTTTATCCATTCCTTGGTTGATGGGCATTTGGGCTTTTTCTAAGATCTCGCTATTATAAATTGTATTGCTATAAACATGGGTGTACATATATCACTGTAGTGTGATGTTTTTAATTCTTCTGGGAAAATACCCAGAAAAGGAATAGGTGGATCAAATGGAACCTCAAATGCTAGGTTTTTAAGAAATCTCCACACTGATTTCCACAGTTGTTGCACAAGTCTACATTCCCACCAACAGTGGAGAAGGGTTCCTTGTTCCCCGAGGCCCTTCCAACATTTGTTATTGGTTAATTTCTTGATAATAGCCATTTTTTTTCTGGGGTGAGATGGAATCTCAGAGTTGTTTTAATTTGCATCTCTTGAATGGCCAGTGACATTGAACATTTCTTCATGTATTTGCTTACTCTTTGTATTTCTTCATCTGAGAAGTGTGTATTCATCTCAGATGCCCATTATTGGATTGTATCTCTAAATTTTGGAAGTCTGATTTTTTTGAGTTCTTTATATGTTCCCGATAGTAATCCTTTGCCTGAGGAACTGCTGGAAAACATTTTTCCCAGATTTTAAGTTGTCTCTTGACTCTGTTGATGATTTCTCTTGCTGTGCAAAAGCTTTTTAATAAAATGAAATCCCTGTAATTGATTTTTGGTGATAGTTCCTGTGTGATCAGGGTTTTATTCATAAGGTCTTTGCCTACACCAATGTCTTCAAGAGTTTTAAGAATTCTATCTTCCAGCAGAATTAATGTTTCTTTTTCAATATTTAACTCTTTAATACATTTCAAATTTAGTTTAGTGGTGGATGAATGCTATGGATCCAATTTTAACCTTGTGCATGTACAAAGCCAGTTTTTTTCAGCACTATTTATTAAGGAGGCTATTCTTCTTCCAGTGAATATGTTTTTCATCTTTGTCAAAGATAAGGTGTCTGAGTATGGCTGGAGTTGCTTCTGCATTTTATAATCTGTTCCATTGATCCTAGGGTTTGCTCTTTTGCCACTACTACACTGTTCTTATCACTGTAGTTTTATACTATAATTTCAAGTCGGGGATTGTGATGACCCCTGCTTGCCTTTGTTACCCAGAATTGCCTTTGCTATTCTAGGTCTCTTCTGGTTCCAAATAAATATATGAATTGTTTTCTCTAATTGTGTGAGATTTGCTGTTTGAATTTTGATCAGAATTGCATTAAATCTCTATGAGAGTTTTTGAAGTATAGCCATTTTCACCACATTGGTTCCTCCTACCCAAAAGCAAGGGATATCTTTCCATTTTCTGATATCCTATTCAATCTCCTTTTTCAGAGTACCATAGTTTTCAATTTAGAGATCTTTTACATTGTTCATTAAATTGATTCCTACATATATCATTTCTTTGGATTCTATTGTAAAAGGTGTTATTTCCCTAATTCCTCTTCAGTGGGCATTTTATTCATGTACAAGAAGGCTATTAATTTTTGAGTATTGAATTTGCTTATTAAATCTAGCAGTCTTTTAGTGGAGTTTTTGGGTTCTTCCGTATAGAGTACCATGTCATCTGCAAATAATGGTAATTTAACTTCTTCCTTTCCTATCGTTATTCCTTGTATTTCTTTCCCTTGTCTAATTGCTCTGCAAAGGTTTCCAGAACTATGTTTAATAAGAGTGGAGACAGTGGACATCTTGTTTTATTCCTGATTTTAGAGGGAAAGCTTTCAGTTTTTGTCCATTTAGTATGATGTTGGCTGTTGGTTTGTCATAGATGGTTTTTATGAGATTTAGATAAAGACCATCTATTCCAATTTTTTGTAAGGTTTTTATTATGGATGGGTGCTGGACTTTGTCGAAACCTTTTCCTACATCTATTGCAATGACCATATGTTTTTTGTAATTGGCCCTGTTAACATGGTGTATTACATTTATTGATTTATGTATGTTGAACTATCTGTGCATCCTTGGGATGAGTCCAACTTGGGCATGTTGTATGATCTTAATCATTTGCTACATTCTGTTTGCCAGTATCTTATTGTGGATTTTTGCATCAGTGTCACTAGGGAGATTGACCTGTAGTTGTCTTTTATAGCTGGGTCCTTCTCTGGTTTTGGTATCAGGGTAATGATTGCTTCCAGAAATGAATGTGGGAGTATTGCCTCCCTTTCAATTTCATTGAAGAGTTTAAAATGTAATGGTATTAGGTATTCTTTAAATTTCTTGAAGAATTCAACAAGGAACTGGTCAGGGCCTCGGGTTTATTTGTTGGTAAGTTTTTAATTACATCTTTGATTTCACTGATTGATATTGTCTTATTTAGGTATTTTCATCTTGTTAATTCAGCTTTGGTAATTCATATGTATCTAGGAATCTGTCCATTTCTTCTGCATTTTCCACCTTATTAGAATACAAGTTCTTAAAGTAGGTATAAATGATCTTCTGGATTTCTGCAGGGTCCATTGTGATTTCACCCTTTCCATTCCTAGTAGCATAGATTTGAGTCTTTTTTCCTTTTTCTGATAAGGTTATCTAAGTGTTTGTCAATTTTATTTAATATTTTGAAGAACCATCTCTTCTATTCATTGATTCTTTGCATTGTATTGTATTGTTTCCAATGCATTAATTTATGCTCTGATCTTTATAATTTCCTCCCTTGTACAAGCATTAGGTTTGGCCTGTTGTTCTTTTCCTAGAAGTTTATGATTCAACAATAAGTTGTTTATTTGCACTAGCTCTGTTTTCCTGATATTGGTATGCACTGCTATAAATTTCCCTCTTTGAACTGCTTTTATTGTGTCCCATAAGTTCTTGTATACTTTATTGTCATTATCATTTAATTGTAGAAACTAATTTTTTCTTTAATTTCATGTGTGACCCATTGGCTATTCAGGAGGGTGCTATTTAATTTCCATGTATTTATGAAATTCTTGTGGTTTCTTTTGCCAGTGATTTCTAATTTCATTGCATATGGTCTGACAATATGTATGAGATAATTTCAATTCCTCCGCACTTGCTTAAGCATGTTCTATGAGCTAGTGTGAGGTCTATTTTGAAGAACATCCCTTTTGCAGCTGAGAAAAATATGTATTCTCATGTTGTTGGGTGGAACACTATAAACATCTACTAAGTCTCAAAATTATGTTCCAGTTCTAGTATTTCATGGTTTATTTTTTATCTAGTTGATCTGTCTTTGTGGCAGTGGGATATTGAGATCTCCCAATACAATTGTATTAATGCTTATTGATTTTTCATGTCCATTAATATTTGTTTTATATTGTTGGGAACACTGATATTTGTTGCATTTATAATAATAAGTGTTACTGTATATCTTGGATTTTTCCCTTTGCAAGGACGTAGTGATCTTCTTTGTCCCTCTTAATCAGTCTTGGCTTGAAATTCACTTTGTCTGCAAATAGAATATCTACCATTGCTTTTTTCTGGGTTCCTGTCACATGGAGTATTGTTTTCCATCCTTTGACTTTAAGTCTATGAATTTATTTTTGAATTAAATGTGTTTCTTTCATGCAACATATTGTTGGATATTGCTTCTTGGTCCATTCTGCCAGTCCATGCCTTTTGATTGGTGAATTGAGACTATTACCATTGATTATAACTGATATGCATTCACTTATCCTTATCATGTTAGTTTCCTGTTGTTGGCTCCCCATTTTTTCTCCTTCTTTCCCCCTATTTTTAATTGTTTGCCTTGCCTGGTGGATTCCTTCTATTGGGGTTCATGGAGTTGTAGTCCTTGTTATCTCTTTCTAGAATGTCCTTCAAACATTTTCGTAATGCTCTTTCAGTGGTCATAATTTTTCACAGTTGTTCTTTGCCACGGAAGTATCTTACTTCTCCATCAATTTTGAAAGATAATTTTGCAGGATACATTAATCTGGGTTGGAAGTTTTTATTTCCTTAAGAGCTTGAAATACTTCAAGCTTTCCTTGACTTGACCATCTGTGCTGAAATATCAGTTGTTATTCTGATTGGCTTTCTTTTATAGGTGATTTGTTTCATTTCCCTAACATATTTTAATATTCTATTCTTGTGTTGAATTTCTGGAATCTTGACTAAGATATGCCTGGCTGTAGATTATTTTTTGATCATGGCTAATTGAAGTTCTATATGCCTCATTTATCTGTATATCAAATTCTTTTTTCTACCAGGGAAGTTTTCTGCCATGATGTCTGTGAACAGTTTTTTCCTTTTTTATATATCATTTGTGCCATCTCCTTGTTTTTCATTAACTGCAATAAATCTTAAGTTATTCTTCTTTGCATTATCTAGCAGCTGCTGGATTGGTTTCTCATGGTCCCTTGCTATATTTAAGAAATCTTTCTTTTCATCATCACTAGCCACAAGACTGTCTTCTATATCTGAGATTTTGTCCTCTCATTGTCTCACTCTGCTGTGGATACTTTCAATGGAATTTTTATTCTCTTGGATATCTGCTTGAATCTGTTTTATGTATTCCATTTCCTTCCTATGTTGGGCATTAATGACTTCCATCATTTTCTTAAGCTCCTCTAATTTTTATCTGTATCTTTAGAGTCACTAAGCATCGTTTTCATTGTGGATATCATCTCTGCAATTGTCTGACAAATTATTTCTGGTTTGAATTTTTCTAGGAACCTCATTCAATTGCTTTGTTGTTATCCCTTCAGAGAGGCCAGGTGGGTGGCTTTCAGATTGTCCCACCACATTGGACCCTGAGTTTGCCTTTGGTGAACTGAATGTCTGGGGTTGTGTCTTGTATAAGTGTCTTCTCATTTTCTCTTTTTTTTTAGTTTAATTCCTGGGTTGATGTTTGTAAATTGCCTATGATGTCTTGCTTTATTGCTACTATATAAAACCCTTAGGAAATGAGTACTTCTCTGAGGTGTCTTCCAGGTATAGCTGGTTTATGGGTTTATAGTCTATTGCAAGATACCACCACTTCAATTTCTTGGGAATGAGAAAGTTGCTGCCTGCTTGGCCCAGCCCCTGTTTCTTTGGCACTTTCCCACATTGCCTTTTAAGACCCTTGGTCATTCTCAGTCTTGGAACACCAGGAAGAACTGAGAGTTAGAAAAAGTATGCCACCCCTGGCTAAGGTAGCACTGCCAGAAACACCAATAGCATCAAACACAACCTAGAAATTGACAAACTGAGGTAACCACCATTTTGCCTCCTTTAACCACATGAACCAGATTTGTGGTTATATAACAAAATCTAAAAGAAACCAGAAAATTATGTGTAGTATAGAAGTCCTTAATATGTCAATTTTACCCTCACAGGTTAAAATTTAAAAGAGATTAGGGAAAGAATAAAGTAGTAGAAGAAGAGGAAGGGATTAGATGTAAGGCTAGAGGATGAAGGGGTATCATGGTAACTTTGGGAATCTGGTGCCAAAGACAGAAAGGAAAAAGAAAAGAAAGAAATAAAAGGAAGACAGAACAGAAGAAAAAGAAACCACAAAGAGGCTAGAAACCATATTCACACTCATATAAAAATAAGATCATACAATGAAGTAGAAAAAATCCACCTCCAGGTTTGTCTGTGCTGTGATTAGTATACAACCTGTGGAGACAGAGTCCAGATCTGTGATGATTTATCCCAGAAAGCTAGCAGTAGCTTTATGGTGGTATACTGGATAATCTCAGCAAGCCTACACCTTTATTTCCCCTGGAGCTCCAGCTGTATTCTGGCCATCGGGGCCAAGACAAGACCCATTCAGCCTGGAGCAATCAATGCACCTTCTGTGGGCTTAAACTAAACTGGGAGCCACTAGCTGGACCCAGCAGTTGTTCTGAGCTATGAGCTCAGTTGGTCCCTGTCCATGATGGCTCCCAGCCAGTCACTGTCTGCCACAGGATGACTGAGGCCACAGCCCTCACCCCAGCCAGGGCAGCCCTCCATGTCCACTGCTCACCTCCACCACTGTGTCTCTCCATGGAGACCTGAAGTGCGACCAGCAGTCATCATATGTCTGCAGGCTCAAACTGCTCCTCCCATGCAATGAGTCCCAACTCAGGGAGAGAGCTTTTCCAGCTACCTCCTTCTCTGTTGAGGTTTCTCTCTTCACTCTCCTCATGGGCTTCTATTCTCACTTCAGATTCTTCCTGGGTCCAGGGAACCACTTCCCTCCTCCTTGTCTTCCTCACATTGCTATATTCCAGTGTTTGAATGGCAACTCTCAGAGAGGCTTTTTCTCTGCTGCTTACCACTTTGTCATCTTCCAGGAAGTCCCCAGTTTCTACTTTAATTTCATCTTTGACCCATTTTTTGTTCAGGAATGTGTTATTTATTGTCCATGTGTTTATGAAGTTTTTGTGGTTTCTTTTGTCATTGTCTGCAATTTTATAGAACTGTGATCTGATAATATGAATGGGATAATTTTAATTTCTTTGAATTTACTTTAGCATGTTCTTTGAGCTTTTATGTGGTCTATTTTGCAGAACATCCCATGTGCAGTTGAGAAGAATGTGAATTCTGATGTTGTGGGGTAAAACACCCTGTAGATATATACTAAGTCCATTTCTTCAAAGGTTTGGTTTAGCGTTGATATTTCTTTTTTTGATGATTTCTAGTTCACCTGTCTATTTGTGGCAGTGGGTTATTGAGGTCTCCCATTACAGTTGTATTAGTGCTGATTTGATATTTCTGGCCTTTTAATATTTGTTTTATATAGGTGGTTGTGCTAGTTTTGGTGTATATGAATTTATGATTGTTATCTCTTCCTCTTGGATTATTCTTTTAACAAGTATGTAGTGACCTTCTCAGTCTCTTCTAATCAGTATTGGCTTAAAATCCACTTTGTCTGAAAATAGAATAGCTAAAGCTGCTTTTTCTGGGTTCATGTGACATGGAGTATTGTTTTACATCTTTTGGTTTTAAGTGTATGGATTTCTTTTGAGTTAAATATGTTACTTGTATGCAACATAGTGTTGGATCATATTTATTGATCCATTCTGCCACTCTTTCTTTTGATTGGTGAATTGAGACCATTTACATTGATGTCTGTAACTAGTATGTATTGATTTATCCTTGTCATCTAATTTTCTTGTTGATGGTTTATTTTCTTTCCTCTTTGTTTAATTGCTTGCCTAGTGGATTCATTCTATTGGGATACATGGGATTGTAGTCTTCATTATCACTTTCTAGAACATCCTGCAAAACATTGTAGAGTGCTAGTTTGGTGGTCATGAATTTCTTCATGTGTTCTTTATCATGGAAGTACATTATTTCTCCGTCATTATTGAAAGATAGTTTTATGGGTTACATCAACCTGGGTTTGAGATGGTTTTCTTTTTTTTTTTTAATGTGGGTACCAGGGGTCGAACTCAGGACCTCACGCTTGCCAGCAGGTGCTTGTGACACTGAGCAATATCACCGGCCCTTTATTACCTTTATGTGGTTACCAGGAGTTGAACTCAGGACTTTCCACTTGCCAGGCAGGTGCTTATGCTGCTGAGCCATCTCACTGGCCCTAGAGATTGCTTTCTTTTAGAGCTTGAAATACTTCAAGCTCTTCATGACTTGAAGGTTTGTATTGAGAAGTCTACTGTGATTCTGATGGGCTTCCCTTAATAGGTGATTTATTTCATTTCTATAACACCTTTTAATATTCTGTTCTTGTGTTGAATTTCTGGAATCTTGACTATTACATGCTTGGACTTAGATTTGTTTTGATCAAGTCCAATTGAAGCTCTATTGGTCTCATTTATCTATATGTGAAATTCTCTTTCTATCCTTGGGAATATTTCTGCCATTACTTCTGTGAACAGGTTTGTTATGTCATTTGTAATATCTCCTGAGTTTTCATTGATTCTAGTCAATCATATGTTATTCTTCTTTGCATCATCTAGCAACTGTTGGAGTGATAATTTTTAGTCCCTTGCTGTTTTTAAGAAGACTTTCTTTTCATGT
The DNA here is from genome assembly GCA_028451465.1 of Erethizon dorsatum. Classification (NCBI taxonomy): domain Eukaryota; kingdom Metazoa; phylum Chordata; class Mammalia; order Rodentia; family Erethizontidae; genus Erethizon; species Erethizon dorsatum. Next base: position 78,201,763 of record CM051842.1, on the reverse strand, counting down.
TGGTAACTGCAAACCTATCTTCTTTATCCGATGTTCTGTCCTCATGCTGGATGATTCTGCTATGTGTACTTTCAATAAAAATTTTAATCTCCTGGATATCTGTTTGAATCTGTCTCATGGATTCTATTTCTTTCCTATGTTGGGCATTCTTGGTTTCCATCATTTTCCTAAGCTCCTTTATTTTTAAATCTATATCTTCTCTATATATACTACACCCTTCATTATGGTCATCATCTCTTTAGTTATCTGAGAAATTATTTCTGAGTTTTTTCCTAGAGCCTCATTTATCTGCTTTGTTACTTCTGATGATACTGCTTCAGAGAGTTAAAGTGGGTGACTTTTGATTTTTTCCATTTCATTGCTCCCTGGGTTTTCCTTGGGCAAATTGGAAGTCTTGGGTTCCATCTTGCTTCTGTGACTTGTTATTTTCTACTTAAAAAATGTTCTTCATTGATGCTTGTGAATTGTTTATTTTTTGGAAGCATTTATTGAAAGAAAGAAAGCTTCTGTCTAAGAGCTATAGATGGGGGTCCTGAGTAGGTGAGTCTGTAAATTGTTTATTGTAGGAATATTTCTTACTAGTACTGAGACCGCCTTAGGAAATAACTATCCTCAGAGATGTCTTCTAGGTGTGGGCTTTTGCCTTTTGAGTCTGTTGCAAATCCTTCTGCTTCAATTTATAAGGGATGAGAATTAGCTGCAACTTTGGCCTATCCTCTGGTTCTTTGGTACTGGACTATAGTATTGTTAATGACTCAGAAAATCTCAGTCTTGGCATACAAGAAAGAACAACTGTTTAGAACAACTGTGTCACCTTTGTTAAAGTAGTACAAGCACTATTAACAATAACATCAAGCACAACCTAGAAAATGACAAACAGATAACTATTAATTCCCCACCTTTAACCATATGAACAAGATTTATAGTTATATAACAAAATCTGAAACAAACCAGAAAATTATGTACAATAATATCCCCTCAATTGAGTGAATTTACCCTCTCCTCCAAAAGGATTTGGGGGAAAATAGAGAAATAGAAGAGGAGAACGTGATCTGAAGCACGGTTGAATGACAAAAGAGTATTACCTAAGCTTTTGGAGACTTGTGAAGAAAACAGGAAACAAAGAAGGAAGAAACAAAAAAAAGAACCAAACCAAACAAAAAACATGCAAACAGTGTTTACACTCATGAAAACAAGAATATACTATAAGAGAGAGAAAGAGAGAGAGAAAGAGAGAGAGATTTCTCTGTGAGTTCAAGCCTGTGGTTATCTTCTGGGATCTTCTGGTTTGTGGTAATGTCAATTTCAGGCAATGTCTTTGCCATCACTGGTAGACAAAGGAGGCACAGAAAGTTCAGATCCATATTGTATGATCCCAGCAAGCCTGCAGTAGTAGTAGTAGGATGGGGTGCTGATTCAAATCCATAAAAGTTCTGGCTGATTCTGTTCTCTGGCTCTGGGCCTGTAACCTGAGTTGTTCAGCACAGAATACTATGTGTATTTCCTGTGGGCTTGAACTTGGCTCTCTGACTCTTGACTTCTCCCAGTACTGCATCTTACCCAGGCACAGGCTGTTCCAAGGTGAAGCCAACACACAGTTGCTCTGCATTCCAAGTGCAGCTGGCTCCACCTCAGAATGACATCCAGTCAATTATCCTCTCTTCCAGAAGTTTGGACTGGAGTCACTCACTAGTTGTTGCAGCACACAGAATCCACTTCTCACTTTCACTGTGTGTTTATCCATGGAGGCTTCCAGGGTCACCCAGTATAACTGCACCTCTTTAGGCTCAAACGTCTTTCATCAAAATGCGAGCTGGGAGTCAAGGAGAATACACAGTTTACCAATGAATTGGAAATCAGGGAGAAAGCTCAGCTTGCCACCTCCCTCTTCTGCATTGAGGTCCACAAACTCACTCTGACTGTGGGCCCCAATTCTCCTTTCATAATTTTCCTTGGTCTTAGGGATATATCTCCCTCTTTCTTCTCTTCCCCAAGTTGCTTTACTCCAGTGTCTGTAAAGTTGCTTTACTCCCAATTTTAGATAAGCTGATTTGCCACTGCTTACCACACCACTATATTCATATTTGTGCTTTAGTTTTTCTTTTTTACCTCTACTAAAGCAAGGACCTATGCTAACTGTCACAGATTTTTGGCACCCATCCTGGGGCTGCTACAGCCAGCGCTAGGATTGCCTGTACTCTGTAATTGACAGAGATTGGACACTACAGACAGGTCAAACCAAGCAAGAATGTCGGTCCTATTTTTGGTATTCTAACCCCTTCTTTTCCTTTTCCCTAATCATTCCATGTTAAATATCCTAGGGATACCAGAGAATTAGTGAAGATTTTTACTAACTGGGAATTACAGGGTGCAATTATTTTTGTCCTGGCTTGTTGCTGCTTTATTACCATTGTTAGTTTGAAGGGTTATTGGCTCTCTTCCTAAAACAGCACTACTTTTTATCCCAGGGACTCTCTGTTGTTTTGGCCTATGGCATACCAGGAAATAATTTGATCAGGGTTTTAACTAACTCAGAATTGCAGGGCAAAGTCGGTTGCCCTGGTTAGTTGCTGATTAATTTTAGTCGTTGGTTTTAGTTTTGGAGAGGAATTTTTTGTTTTCTTAAAATTTGTTTGATTCATTTGGCAGGACATCCAAATTTCTTAACTGTTCAGTGTAACCATTGTCTGCCCTTCGATACATCTATCATCCAAACTCTCAGCCAGGGTACTTTTCTGTCTTCTGGTTATTCATAACTTTCTTTACTTGGGTTGTGTTCTCTGCCACTGTCTGGAGAAAACAAGATCCAGAGGTTTATGTGAAAATCTTCTACTCATTTTCTTTTACACTCAAGATCAGTGGAAGTCAATTCCCAATCTTTCATTGAGAATTATTGGCTTTGTGGTCTCATTGATTTGAATACCTCCAGTTCATGCATGGCTGTGGTATCAGGAACTTCTAAAGCTGACTTTCTTCAGGTCCATCCCAAACACCATTGTTTGTCTTTGTCAACCCCAGAGCTTTTGTCAGCCCTGCAAAGACAATATTGGACCTCTCTATGCTCCCCAACTGGGCCATGATAATTTGAGATTCTTTCCTGCCCTTTGCCAGTGCTCATCTCCTTAATTTTTTTATGGAATGGGTGGCTGACCCTGCTTTGAACAGAGCCCTGAGATTTAAACATTTTTCTAAAACTTTGTAATAAATCTAGTAAGGCACATGAGGGAAGAAACACACCACTGGACACTAGCCATTCTTAGGTAGCTGATTCTGGATAAAGAAAAAGATTAGATGGTTCCATGTAGCTGCCAAAATTACTTTTATTTTGGGGATATTTTCTTATCTATCTTCACCAAGTTTCTTTATAATGCTGTTAATAAAGCAGAATAATGAGCCCTCACTTTTTATTCTCCCTCAAGTTTAGACCCCCTTTTTGACATTGAACCTTGTTCTTTTTCTCTATTTCATTTGAAATCTTTTGAAGGTACTGGGTAGAGACTATTTGGATTAGACAGAGAAATTAACCAATTTTTTTGAGTTCTTTTTCTGCTCTTGGACTTAGGTTATTCAGTTTTGTCAAGGGAATTTTCTATGTCCTTTAAGTTCTTTTGGGTATTTGTAGTGGCACACTAGAACCCTCTAAAGGAGTACAAGTTGAGACTATAAACAGTGTTTTGCTGCGACATGTCAGAAACCTGCAGGGAGGGTGGCTGTGCCACAATGGAATTAACATGATCACCTGAGGCATCAAGGTTGACTGGCTGAATCCCTCTAGCCCTCAAGGTAAAACACTGACTTTGTTTGGCACATATCCTTTCTTAAAAAATGAAAAAAAAACAATATGTTAAGAAATGAGGGGCTGGTGAGATAACTCAGCAGCATAGGTGCCTGCCTGGCAAACACGAGGTCCTGAGTTCGAACCCGGTACCCACAAAAATTAAAAAAATAAAAAGAAATGAGGCCACCAGCCTAAACTGCATAGTGAAACACTGTTTTAAAATAACAAAGTTAATTAATTAATTAATTAATAAAATAGAAAAGAAATGAGGTGTGTTAGAGATCCACATTGAAGTTTGTATCTATACCATCAGTAAGACCTTAGGAAGAATTTGAGCTAACTGTTCTAAACGATAGCCATACCCATATGACAAAAAAAATACTCTATTGTAATACCATGGGCAATACATCTAAATGTGTACTGTGATTTAATGTAATTGTTTTATGTGCTCTATATGTTTTCTTTTCTATCTGTGTTTCTATTAATCTGAGTTTGAGATGGTTGATTTAATCCTAGTGTGTTTTTCCTATTTTTCTAAGTTTATGCTCATTGATTTAATGAAGGCTGCAGTAGAATTCACACTAACCTATTCATATGAGAGTCTGGACTCTGATACAAACGAGACAAATGTTCCTTCTGGTTCACTGTGACTGTCCCTAAGACACTAGGGTCACAGCGATGGTGTCAAGATGACTCCAGGATGTTCAAATATTTCATAAGGAACCACCTCTGAAAATCATACCTCATTCCAAGATTAGATGGAACTGTAGTAGCTCATTGAGATGATGCAAATGAGGAGGTAGTTGCCCCACATACTGAGCAGAATCCAACTCTTTGGCAGGTGGGGCTTTCCAAGACATAAAAAGGAGCTATTCAGCGTATTGGTGAAACTCTGGGAAAATTTGCATAAGTAGCACTTCTGACGCAAAACATTTCACCAGCATGGACCCTTCCAACCATCAACAGAGAAGTCTCAAACAAACTGTGTTCTAAGAAGAGTATTGGGCAGAACTTAATTCAAAATTAAGCAAGGTAAAATGCCCCTAAAATAACTAAAATTGCTCCATTGCTCCATTTTCGTACTTGTGTGTTTATCTTATTTCTTTTCTGTCTTGCCCTGAGTTCTGACTGATTTTGGAGTTTAAAGGCCAAAATATTGACTGTCCTCTTAGCCCTCTCATCTTCTTTAGCTTTGGTTTCCAAGCCTTAATTGTTGAACACACAGAAAGTCAGCTACTGTAGTTTTAAAGGTGTGTAGTAAGTCTTCATTTCTTTGTAATTTTCTCTGGATACTGGGAGTCAGTGTCATAGTCCATTGATTTTATAGGAAGTGGTCCATCATTTAAAAGTACTATTGAGGTAATTTGTTAGAAGTCATATTCCTAAGGAATGTTAACAGAACATTTACAAAATTTTACAAGGAAAATGTGAAACAAAGATAGTAAAAGACAAATTCGATAAAACTAATAAGTAAGTTTTTGTCAGGAATGAGTCTTTTTAGATAGAATAATTTTGATAATAGATATGCCTTTTATATGACTAATTTTGGCATATGTTATCATAATACATTTAGGAACATAACATAAAAATTCTATCACTTTAAGAAATGATGACTTGGGGGACAAGGAGGCCAATACATCAAGGTAGTTTCCTCACACTATACTTTGGAAAAGTTGTACACTTACTGAATACAAATGCATTTACCATTCAAAGAAGTCAGCAATTATTACCATTACAGTCATAAACAAATTTTTACATATTCACTTAGCTTTTTTACTTTTTACTTTAAAAGTAAATGGTAAAATCTATGGTTCAGTAGAATAGCTATAATCATGCAATTTTGTATTTAACAGATTTACAAAGTTAAACAATCATGACAAAATATCTATTAAATATACTTTCATGACTTGGAATATAAAGGCAGTTTAGGATTGCATTCTGCTTTGTTCTTTATTGAATATAAAATTACCAAGAATTAAAATTCTAACATGAAATTCTATGAAATATGGGGAGTTATATTTCTATTGTAAAAGAATGCCTTTTATTAAGGAAAAATGAATAATTTGTCCAAATTCAGAAATTTTGTAATGTTTATTTCAAAGGTAAATTTTAAAAAATTGAAAAAGCCAGAAATAAATCAGTAAGTGAAAATAGAAATATGTAAAATATATATATATATATGAAAAAATATTTTGGTAAGAATGTATATTATGTGATGAAATTTTGTCCTACCAGAATGAAAACTAGAAAGATGAGAACAAATTCAAAAAGGTAATGTAAGTCACAAAAGTTTTATGAGTGGTAAACTTATGAAAGAAAATGTATATATATATGACATATATGACAAGGTTGCCTATAATTTCAAAAATTTAGTTTCTTTTTAAAAACAGTTTTAAACAGTAACATGAAACCAAATTCTATGATAAAGCACTGACATTTTCTTCAAATGTTGATCCACTCTGTAAAAATGTATGTAAAATGACCTAAGACCCAATGGTTTGTGTTTTATTAAGATTGTTTTTTTAATTTTCTGCACTTAGTCTTTTGATTATCTACGAAACTGAGTGTTAACAGAATCAGAATTTTTAAAAATAATTAGTATTTTACTCTGATTAATTAAGCTACTCTTGTTTTTAGGTTACTATAATATATATATTTGACAAGCTGAATATCTGAGGCTAGATATATGCACATCTGAGGACTGAATATGGTGTGAAGGTTCAGTTTGTAAAGTTAAGATGCATATGTTTGAACTCATAAATGCTGTCTTATACAAAATGCATTACATTTGGACCTCAAACAAAAAAAGGTTGATAAAACAACATATTTGCTGTTATTGGTACAATTCAGGGGAAGAAAAATCTGCCATTTGGACAGTCCTTCCATTTAAATTATGGTCTACACCTTTGGGCTTTAACTAAAGAATTCTTTTGTTATTTTATGAATACGATGTACTTGTACATCTGAGGTTAATGCCATTTGTGATTATTAATTGTGTTATTTAAGCTTGTAAGAGATCTAAAGCCACTCTGATTTTTACCTAGGGCATGATAGAGAGACACCGTTTTTGCTAGGAGCAAAGCCATCTCTCAGCCATGAAGATTCCAGAGCTATGACATCGAGATCTAGACTGTGACTGGGCCCCAGTTTACCAGCTAATCCTTAAAGGCTGACTCCTTGCCTTTGTGGATTGGCCAGTGTGAACCTCCATATTGGACTGACTGTACTTCAGTTGGAGTCTGTTCCTTTCTTCTAACTTTCCAATTAAAATATTTTCCCCATTAAAGAAGGAAAAGAAAATAAAACTTTTGTATTTAGTCAATGGTGAAGATCACTTAAAGGAAGGAAAGAAGTAGAATACATTTAGAAGCTGTTGTGGAAGAAACAGCATTGATTCAAGTATCTGCTTCACTTAAATGTGATCAAGAAATTTTTCTAATAGCCAAGTGTTTCACACAATCGTTAACTTTGTATGGGTGTACTTCATACTCATATTGAAATATGAGAATTATATATATTGCTTTTTGCCTCACTTCAACTTAAATGGTTTTCTAATGTACCATTTCTAAAAATATCACTTCAGTATCTCTTATGGCCTTATGTGCAGTGATTTTTTCATGAATGCATTGTGAAAATGTATGAGCACTTACAGTGAGAGACAGGAATTGGGATGCCAAACTTTGCTTTAACAGCATATCACATGGTAAAATTAAAAAAAAAGTTGGTATCTTCTAAACTTTTTCAAATCTACCATGGCACACATTACTGAAGAAAAGAGTTTTAGTGTGTTCCCTCAAAATACTGACTATAACAGGCAAATAGAAATTGTTATAACTCAGAAAAAACTGTAATGTGATATCTGGCACTGATAGCATCATTAAATATTGATATGTACAGAATAATATCATCAAAGTCAGGAAAGAACAGCTAGAAAAGGAAAAATGACTTAAGTCTACTAAGGTCCTTTAAAGTCTTCATTTCACTTTCTAAAGTGTCTGTGTGTATATATCTTATTTATATGTACTTCTTCAAATTTTGCCACATATGCCAAATTTCTTGTGCTTTTTCTCTTCTTCTTTTAGCAAGATAACTTATTTAAATTACCTCACAGATATAGATGTTAGAAACTATAATGAACAAAGTTTTTAATGCAGTCTCTTTTGAAAACTATGTGGGATATTTCTACAATTTTCTCAATAAATGACAGTAAATTTATACCAGGTGGTGAATGATAGTCCTATGACAAAAATCACAAATGAGTCAAGTCTTTTTAGTGTAGGCATGGAAGTGTCCTTGAAATTCAATGCTAATTGAAATAATATATATTTCTTGACCAATATGAAATATATAAATATAACTTGAGTTTATCTCAATTTGTCTGATTTACAGAGTCAAATAAAAGCTATTTTGAGAGACATACAATAAGAAATAGATATCTGTTATGGCTTGCATTTAGATATCCCCCAAAGCCTCATATGATCACAGGTGGGGTTCTTTCAGAGGTGGCTGTATCTAGAGTGTGCAGCACTGGAATTGATTCATGGTGCAATGCTAGAATCAAGGGCACTAGGATTAGGGGTGCAAGTGCTACCCACTCTAAGTGGCCTGGATAAGATAGAAGGGATAGAAAGAACTGTGGTAATCCCTTGTTGGTTTTCTACCTTCTGCCCACCATGAACTGTTTCTCCTCTGTGATGCCACCCTGCCTTGGAGCCAGCTGATTATGGACTGAAACCTCTATAAATTGTAAGCTAAATAAGACTCCTCCCTTAACTTGTGGGCGTTGGGTATTTTGTCTCAGCAACAAAAGCAGTAACTAAAAAATGTTTTACAATGTGTCATTAGTGATTTTTTTCTGGGGCTACCCATGCTTTCCAAGCCTTCTTCTATGCCAAGGTAGACAGTTTCATTGGTGTGGCCTGAGGAAGTTCTGTCCTCCACTAGAGTGTACAGAAATATACAAAATGGATCAGAAGATAGTCTAATGTAGTACTGGAAAAATAGCTTTTTTTATTTTGGATTTTTTAATGGCCATATATCTTCCCACAGTACAAAACTGTTGGCTTTGCTTTCAGAGATAATGTAATCAGTGTGATGTCCTTCGATTATATCAAGTCCATTGATATGAATGTTAGAAATGCTATCATGATAAACACATTCTAATTCTTTATTCTATGAAGAATAAGAGCATGAAAGAGTAAGCTTCCAAATGTCACTGGTTATGTTTTCTCTCTCAAACAAATTTTTTAGATATGCCCTTCCAAAGCCACACCAATGTAACTTGTTCTTAAAAGCTATTTTATGGTCAAAACGCTTTTGTTGTAGTTATTTTGTGGTGCTGTCCTTGACGTCTCAGCTACAGACTAAAATTTCAACACTATATGGTTGAATTTCAGTGACTTGCATCAGTAAAAAAATCATATATGGTAGTATGAACTTTGCTCCAAGCCTTTCAACTGACATTTATTTATTTATTTATTTATTTATTTATTTATTTATTTATCAATGTTTTCACCAGGAGTCAACCTCAGGACCTCACGCTTGCCAGCAGGCACTTGTGCCGGTGAGCAATATCACCAGCCTTTTTTTTTCCTTTATGTGTGTTCCGGGAGTCAAATTCAGGACTTTGTGCCTATCAGGCAGGCGCTTACACCACTGAGCTATCTCACCAGCCCTCAATTGACATTTATTGATGAAGATATTTCATTGATGTTAGTTTTTAGGGAAGCTAATATTTAACAATGTTTTAGTTGGCAAGTAAAACTTTTCATTTGTGTAACTGAATCTAAACAAAATCTAATTACATTTCTAAGGACACGATAATCAAAATGACAATGAACTTGTTTCCAAATATAGAGAGATTTCTTTAAAAATAAGTAAACAACCCCATGAAGAAATGGGAAATAGATCAAGATATTTCTCCAAAGATGATATAAACATAGATGACAAACACATGAAGACATTTAATATCATGTGCTCTTAGGCAATTGAGCATTAAAACAAAAATATGAAAATATTGTGGTTAGAGCAAAGTGTCAACTTGATTGGGTTTGGAAATTGCCCAGAGGATGGGTAGAGCACATTTCTGGATGTGTATTGGTAGGTCATGTAGGTGTACACTTGGAGGTCTATGTATGGTCCCTTGCCCCTTCTACTGAGGCACCATTTCACTGCTGTACTTCTCACAACCATGAATTAAGCATCTTTGCTTCACTACACCCTTCCACAATGTTGTTTCTGCATTAGATCCAGATGATCATAGACTGAATACACAGAAACTATGGACAACTTAAATCTCTCCTTCTTTATGATTCAGTATACAATATTGTCTCAGTGACATCAAGCTAATTAATGTAGATACCACTAGATACCGATAAGAATGGCTAAAAATCCAAACCAATGACAGCACCAAATACCAGAAAAGATGTAGGACAACAGAAGTGTACATGCATTGCTCCTAGAAATGCAAAATTGTACAGTCCATTTGGAAGACAGTTTGCTGGTTTCTTACAAAAGTAAACATACACTTAACATAAGATTCAGCAACCACACTTCTTGAAATTTTCTCAAATGAGGTGGAAGTTATATCCACCCAAATAAAACCTTTAGATGAAGAGTAATAGTAGCTTCATTAATAGTCATCTAATCTAAGCAATCAGCATGTCTTTAATAGGTTAATAAATCAACACAGTGTAGTACATCCATATAATGGGTCTTTACACATAAATAGAAATGAGCTATCAAAGCAGGAAAAGACACAGAATAACTTTCAAAATCAGAATAAACTTCAAAAGCTAAGTAAAAGAATCTAATCTGAAGAGGCTATATACTGTATGATTTAGATTTCTTATATTCAGAAAAAGGTAAAATTTTTAGATCAATAGTTACCAGATATTTGTTTGGAGGAAGAGAGGGAGAAATAAAGCATAGGGGATTTTTAAGGCTGTTAAAGTGTTTTGTATGAAACAATAGTGGTAGAATAATGCAATTATTCATTTCTCAAACATATAGAGTATACAATACAAAATGGCAATCCTAATATGAACTATGGATTTAGTTAATAATAATGTTCCAATATTAGTTCATTGTTTGCAATATCTATTCCATTGTAATGCATAATGTAAATAGGGAAAACTATGAGAGACAGGGTATACGTGGAAACTCTGTGTGCTTTCCAATCAATTTTTCTGCAAATACTCAAAGTCTCTAAAATGATAGTCTATCATTTAATTTAATTTAATTTATTTATTTTTTTGTGGGTACTGGAGGTCGAACTCAGGACCTGATGCACCAGCAGGCGCCCGTGCTGCTGAGCGATGTCACCGGCCCTTTTTTCATATGTGGGTACCAGGAGTTGAACTCAGGACCTCGCGCTTGCAAGGCAGGTGCTTATGCCGCTGAGCTATCTCACCAGTCCTATCATTTTAAAAAGTAGGGTAGATTAAAAAAATAGAAAAAATAATATCAAGAAGCACTATTAAATCATATCAACTATCACACATTGAATAAAATATAATATCCATGAGTTTGTGTTTCTTCATATCCCAAAGTGCTCAAAAAGAGAATTGTCTGTCTGATAACTAAGTTTCCCTTAAACCATGAAATCATTATACTCTAAGAAATAGTAGTATCCTCAATAAGGTGAAAGGGTAAACTATGCCTTTCAGACATGAAGATCACAAAAAATAAGCTATCATATCCTCACAAAATAGAGTTATAAATATTTTGAATTAGATAAAGAGTAATGATTTTAAAATTCTTTGCCTTTGTTAATAATATCTAGGAGTAGGAATGAAGTGGACATTCAGTCCAACATTAGCTTGACTGCTAATAAGCTATGGGTTCATGGGAAACTCATTTAACCTCTCTTGTCCTAACATTTCTAATATCTAAATCAAGAATGATGATACCTGTCCTATTTCAAATAAGATTGTAGTAGTGAAATGGTTTTGTGTGTTTTAAAGTATTACAAACTTGGAGGGTATTAATATTAAAATATGTATTCTTTTAGAGTGAAAATTGGTGCATAATTGATGAAAATAAAATTGGTATTCCTTTGGGAATATTATTCAACTTTTATATTTTGTTTGCATTATATCTGGTAGTTCAACTAGTGTAGGTACTAGCCAGAGAAAATTCAATTCATCTTTACATGCGGTTCCCTTAAGCAAGACTTTATCAGTTCTTAAATTGATTGGTCTATATGTAAAAGTGATTTGTCCCCAGATATTATAGTACTTTATTATATTTTATTATATTAATATGGAGAAAGAGAAAGAAAAAAAAACAAGGAAATGATGCAATAGAAATATGGGGATAAATCTGTATCAAATATTTGAAAGAAAACCAATGAAAAATTTGTTTGGAGTTTTTGTTATAATGCTTTGAATTGCCTGAATATAGGGCTGCCCTGAAGGAAGAAAAAGGACTGATTTACAAGTGAAGTACAAACATAAAGGTAAAATGCATGAAAGGATAAGAATAGCTGAAAAGAAATATATAATTATATATTTGAATCTTGATTTGCAAATAGGAAAGTCCTCTTAATAAAATAAAGCAGGAAGTTAGAAAGTTACTTGTGTGCACATGTAACTATGTGTGTGTGTGTATATGTATATATATATGTATATATATAAATTCAAATAAATGACAATAGATTGTGTGCATTGGACACAAAGTAAACACATACAGCAAATAAAAAATCTCTTACAAACTACTGAAATTAGGATTAATTATTTTTTAAATGTCAAGAAATGAGGTCGGAAGGCTATTCATTGAGGAGGAAACAAAATCTATCAACACATAAAATATTTATAATATCAAGAGTCAACAAATGAGATCATATCTAATTAAAATGTTCTGGACAGCAAAGGGAACAACTAATACATCGAAGCCAAATATACAGATTAGAAAAATTGTCATATATTCTTCAGTCAGAGGACTAATATCTAAAATATATAAACAACTCAAAATAATCAGATTGCCCAAAATGAAAGACATAATCAAAATGGGCAAGTGAGAAGTGTACTTCTCAGAAGTACAAATGGCCAGTAAAAACACGAAAAATGTTCAACATCACTGGCCATTAATGAAATGCAAATTAAGACAACATGGTTACTACAGTAAGAATGTCTGTCATCAATAAATCAAATAATAACAAATTCCGGTAAAGTTTCAGGGAATAAGGAATCCTACTACATTGTTGTTAGAAATGTAAACTAGTACAAACACTATAAAAATCAGTATTGAAATTCCTTAAAAGACCAAAACCCGAAATTCCATTTCATCCAGTCATTCTACTTCTAAGTATCTCCCCAAAAGAGTTTAAGGCATCATATTACAGTTACGCATGCATACTCATGTATTTAGCAGCACAATTCGTGATACCTAAATCTTGGAAGCAGCCTATATGTCCATCAACAGATGAATGAATAAAGAAAATTTAGTATTTATACACAATGTTGTACTACTCTGCAATAAAGAAGGATAATATTGGGCCATTTGTAGGAAAATGGATGCAGGCTGGGACCATAATATTAAGTGAAATAAACCAGACACACAAGCTTAAATATCACATGGTTTCTCTTATATGAGCAACCCAAAATATAAATAAAAAGCAAAATAAAAAATGTATCATACAAGCAGGAAGGTAGATCTTTTTTCAAATGGGATGGGGTCAAGTATAGAGGGAGGAGGAAGGCAGAAAAGGATGTAAAAAGAATTGAGATGTGTTATGTACATGTAGCATCTCATAGGGAATATATTTATTATGTACTGCAAATATGTACTAATATTTAAACATGATGCTTTTGTGTTATTTAATTATTACAAATGTATAATTGTTATACACACTATACTAAAAATTGGAAATATTTTTAAAAATTATAAGATCTAAAATAGGCAAAGATTCAGGGAAATAGTTAAATTCCCACACTTCTGTTAAAATAGTCAACTTACAAGAATTATTCTTTTAAAGATCTGTCTCAGTTTCAAATGTACATAAAGTTTGACCTAGCAATTCTCCAAGAATTCCTGATGGAAGAATTTTATTCTAGGAATAGCTTCAAAAGAAATCCTCAAAATAATGTGAGCTCTCAATTTAACATAGAGCATCTACACACAGATGTTTCTCTTGTTTAAGAATCAACAAAAATAGAAAACAATGTATTTCATTATAAAGGGCAAAGACTAATCTATATACTACTAGATGAAATTTGTAACTAAAATTATTTGGCATGCATAGGCAAAATACTTTGTTGTATACTTTCAACAAAATGCTAATATTGGTTATATCTAAATGCAAGCATTCTAGGTTATTCTTTTCTTAAAGATTATATTTCCATCTCCTAAGTTTCTATAATATAACTGTATTGTTAGTATAATTGGAATATTATTTTTTTTAAAGAGTAAAAATTTTATTTGGGATCTTTATGATCTTTTGCATAAATGTTCTCAGTGTGATTTCCTTTTTTGTAATAGATATTGACTATCTTTTATAGATAGCACCATAGAAAACAATTGAAAAGACAACATACAGGCAATATTTTATTTTCCTTCTTCCCCTCATTTCTTTATTCCCTCTGTCAATCCCTCACTTTCTTCTCCCCTTGTATTATATCTCAGCTTTTTGCAAGATTCTAGAAATACAACAACAACAAGAACTAAAATAAACTTAGGGGTCTTTTCTGTCATTTTGTCTAGAAATGTAACAATCAATTAAATAGAGATTTATAATACAGTATGCAGATGGTACTTGAAAGCACGTTTGAAATTGACATTGCATGGTTCAGTGAGTAAAACAAAGAAGGCATCCAAGGACAAATATATGAGGTGTGATCAAATAATATGATGAATTTTAAAGCTACAAAAATCATTATGACTACAGTCATATTGCCATTAATCTCCCCTAATATACTCCCTGTCACTTCAAACACACATCTCATTCTTCTTGGCAGTTGCTGAAGCAGTTCTGGAAGTCCTCTCTTTTATATTTTGTTGTACTGATATGTCTGCCTTTATTTCTTGAATTGATTTAAATGTTTACCTTTTGTGGTCATTTTAACATTGAGGTTTCACAGTGCTAGGTCCAGTGAGTAAGGTTGATGAGGAAAGCATAATGTCTTTACAAGCCTGCCTTTCCATTGAGTGGCACTTGGGCAGCATCATTCACCATAATTTGATCACACCTCCTGTCTTAGTTACTATTCTTACTGAGACAAAATACCTGAAACCCAAAGTTAAAGGAGGAAAGGTTTATACTGGCTCACAGTTTATAGAGGTTTCAGTTCATAGTTGGCTGGATCCAAGGCAAGGCAGCATGGCAGAGTTCAAGAAGCAGTTCAAGGCAGGCAAAAGGCAGCAAGGCAGCAAGCAGCAAATGACAAGCATAAACAATGACCACAGCAGCTTTCTTTCTATTTTATCCAGATAAGGGTGGGTAGCACTCACACCCTTAGTCCTAGCATCGCATTGTGAATCAATCCCAGCAATACATCCTTGATCCCAGCATCTCACACCCTAGACCCACCCACCTCTGAAAAGCCCCACCTATGACTCCATGAGGCTTTGGGAGGATATCTAGATACAAGCCATAACACCTAAAGACACAAAATAAGACTTCCAGAATGGCTCTAGAAAGTGGCAAGAACAATGGGAAAAGTGTGTTCAATGCAAGGGGGGAATATTTTAAGGTGGATTAATGATAATGTGTCTTTTAGTATAATACATATTTTACCTAATATTTAATATTTAATTTAACTTGTACAGATAGATATATATCTATACCAGGCAATATACTAAATTTTACATGTGTTAATTTAAGCCTCAAAAACAAAAGTCTTCCAATTTTCCCCATCTCAATAAATGTCATCACCATCCACATAGTTCAAGCCACTCTGAATTTCCCTGGATTTCTCTTTATTCCTTTTACCTCTCCCCACCCCAAATACAACTCCCAAGCAATCTCATCAACCTGACTTGCAATATATACCCTGAATTCATCTACTTCCCTCCACTACCCTCACTAAAATTTACTCTAATATGTCATCATCTCACATCTTGATTATTGCAATACCTCCCAAATAGTCTCCTTTGTACCCCTCCTTATTCTTTAACATGTTTGCCATATGATAGGCAGAGTGATCTTTTCAAATGTGAAACAGTTTATGCTTTCTTCTATTTGAAATTATTCCAGTGGTCCATTTCACCACAAAACCTGGGCTCAACCTACCACTTTAGCACTAGCTTAGTTTACACAGCTCCAACAAAATTAGCCACTTCTTGTACCTTAGATAGTTTGCTTCCTCCCCATGGCCTTGAAGTTCCTATTTCTCCATCTTGGAATGTTGTGCCTGATGATTTTTCTAATAGCATTTGGATTCTTTCTTCATATAAAGATTTTGATTCAAATGCTACTTCCTCAAGAGGACTTACTTGACCTGTGCCTCAAATACAAATTATTCACTACCATGTTAGTAACTCTCCATTGTATTACCAGTTTCCTTTATAGCACTTATTTAAATCATAATTTTTCTTATAAGTGTGTTTACTTATCTATTTCCCCATATTAGAACATAAGTTTCTTAAAGGAAAAGAAGGGTCACAGCTACCTAAGACTCATAGTCTGTGGTACCCAGAGAAATGAATGGCACATAATAGTGTGTCAAATATTTCTTAAACTAACTAATAAATTAATAATCATTATAACATGTATTAGGGGAAATTACCATTAAATGCCCATATTGCACATGAAGAAACAAAGTTTCATGGAACTGAAGCTTATGAAATATTCAGGTAGAAGAGCCAAGGTGTTAACTCAGATTCATCTTCATGCTGTCAAAAGTGTTGGAAAAATGGAAGTTTTCAAGACAAGTAACTTAAAAAATTACCAAATCTGTTGGTGGTCATAAAGAAGGAAAAGGAATGCTGAAGCTGGCATTTACAGCCTTATAGTCTGATATATAGCATGTGGGCTAGTTTCAAAGAAGGTAAAAAAAAGTAGCAAAGCTGGAAAGGGTTCATAAAGGAAGAAACCCTTCAAAGGGAAGAGATTAATAATGCAGAACATCACAGAGAGGTCAAAAAATAACGGAAGAACAACAATAACATATTCATTGAGCTAGAAATTGTGTAGTCTGAGACATACATTATCAAATTTAATCATTACAACAACACTGTTAGGTAATTTTTTTAATTACTTCCATAATACAGATAAGAAAATTGAGACAAAATTCAGCTAAATTTCCAAAGATCGTAAAATTAATACATGTTAAAGCATAGATTGAATTCTATGTCACTGGAACTGTCAACTACATGGTCATGGATAGTCTTATTATTAGGTGCAGTTTCAAAGGGACAATATATGAATGACAACACAGCAGTGGGTTTAGAAATTGACGGTAAACAATAAAAGTATAAACAACAGTTTGTACACTGTTCTTCCTCACTCACTGGATTTTAGGACAAAGGTGACTAGAAATGGATGTGGGTTCAAAGATGGCTTTGTTTCCAATATGGAAGAAACTATAACATGTCATAGTTGAATCCTATGTGGGCTTAATTTTGTAATGTCATACTTTTAAGAATGTCTTCTAAAGTTTATGCAGTTTTATTTATAACTTCATAAGCTGTGTGGAGAATAATAAATGTTTTATTTTAATCATTATAAACCCAGTCTAAGAAGCCTAAGCCATCAATGACTTCCCACACTAAACATCCAAAAATGTTCATATTATGAACAGCAGGGACTCTCTGGGCAAGATATAGCACAGCATCTGCCTTGAATGACCATCATTATGAGCAAGTATTACAAAAAGACATTTTATTCTTTCTTAGAAATCTAGTCATTTCTTTTGTTTTCCCTGAGGGCACTGTAATAAATTGGAATGAAGTCAAAATAAAAAGGCAAAATATTTAAATTGGGGAAATCATTAGTTTAAATAAGCCATAGATCAGTGGTGGGGAACCTATGGCATGCTTGCTGCAACAGGCTGTTTGTATCATTGAAATCTCTACAATATTCACCATCACTGCCATAGACTATTCCTGAAACAGTCTATCTCAATGGTACTTGATTCAGCTACCTATAATTTATAGGGGGAAAATCATGAATATATTCTTTGTGGAAAAATAAGCAGACTGAAACTCACCTCTTTATCTATTGCCAGTGTTTAACAAATTTACTTTACTTCAGGTTACTATATCACAATTCAGGAGGGTGGTAGAGTGGGCTGGAACTTTGGGCAGAAAAAGAAAGGATAATTAATTAGTGTCTTGGAAAAACAGGAGTAGTTTTGTATATTGCTTCAGGAAAATAGCAGGTTAAGAAGATTTTAATCTCATCATCTACATACTAGACATGATAGGAAGTTTAAACAAAGAGAAAATAGGGAGACTTCCTTCCTTGTTTCCTCCCTTCTTTCTTCCTTGCATTCTCTTTTATTCAGTACTGGAGATTAGTCCCAGGGTTCTTCTCAGTGGGCTACATCACAAGCCACTATTTTTTGAGATATAGTCTCATTAAGTCACTAAGTTACCAATCATCACTTTATTTAAGCTCTCAATATGTAGAAAAAATAAGTTGTGACATTCAGATTTTCCTCTATTTTGTTTCAACTGGCTCACAGGAAAGTGTAATACATTCATGAAAAGCAATTAAAACTCAAAGGGTAAAATGCCTTTGACCTTTTCCTGAAGAGAAAATACATTTCAGAAAGTCAGTAATAAAGTAGAATATTATGTGGTGTTATGATTTAGCACTAAAATATATTCCCAAGCTCTCATGTGTTTGGAAGGTGCTTGGAACATGAAAGGGCACTATTGTCATCAGTGGGTTCATCCATTGATGAGTTCAGCAGCTAAATGTACTGTTGGGAGGTGGGGATTGGTTGGACTTTGGTCAGTGTGGGTATGATCTGCAAGGGTTTATTCTTGTCCCTGGCTCTTCTTTTCATTCTTTGCTTCCTGGGAGTGAAAGAGTGATCCAAAATAAATCTTTCCTACTTTAAGTTCTTGCTATCAGGTATTTTTGAACAGGAACAGAAATGTGGCTAAGGCACGAGGGGAAGGGGACCAGAGGAATGGGGGAAATAGGGGAAAGGTAGGAGGAAAGGTAATAGAAAATGATCAAGAAATGATTTTTGTATGTACTGGTTCCCTAAAATGAATGTAAATAATTATATTAAAACATAAAGAAATAAAAATTATACAAATTTACAGTTGAACTGACTCAGTTTTAATATTAAAAGGGTAAGATTCATAATAAAGAGCTGATATCATTTTGAAGATTTTATAATTTATTTTATCTTTAAGTAGAAATGTCATCACTATCTGTAGGATGGTAATTACAATATTTTATAAGGATTCTGTGATGAATTAAAAATGATTTCTGGCTTTTAATTATGTGTTACTATGTATGTGGTACAAAAATAGATGCAACACTGGAAATGTTGTCCTCTCCAAAACTTAAAAGTTTTTAATTTTTAAAATGTAATTAAAATGAAAATCTATAGCTATTCATCTGACTCTGGAAACTAGATTACCACATGATTATAAGAAGTGTATTTAATGCAAGTAAGTATTACAAAATATAAATAATTTGACCAATATCAAAATTTGCTTCTTAATATTGACATAGGTACATGTGTTATTAATTATAATTGGTAGCAGTGATCTCACCAAGCTCAGAATGGTACTTTGCCTTTTCTATCACTTCATGGCCCGACATTGTATATAGGGTGTAAAAGGAAAAATGGGAAGTTCAAAAACTGAATATTTAGGAGATCTTCCATCAGGGCGTAGACACACAGGTCTGGCTAAGAATACAATGAAGCAGATTATCCCTTCCTATGGGAAATGAATCTTCAGCTTCTAGTTCATTAAAATAAAATTTAAGTCAGTGACTTCCAGACCTTGTAAAATGTTCAGTCACTATGAACAAATTTATTTTAAATATGGAAAATGCCAGCAGTCTACATATGAAATCTGCAGATAAGCTTAAATCAAAGCTGTTCAGTAGTACAAAAATGGAGTCTCAAAGGAGATTTGAAGGTTAGAAATATGGAAATGACTAAAATATATTCTGAACCAAGGCCAAATAACCACATATATCTGGAGCCAAATCGTGTCAGGCAGAGAACAACTGAAAAATGGAAAGCTTATGGAGAATAGCCCAGGAGGGCAAAGAATAAGGAATTTTAAACTAATATCCGGGTATATGTAATGGCCTGCAGTTTGCATTATCATTTGGGTATTATAATTAGAGAATTTGAGTAAATGCAGATTTCAGATTAAGTAAATGATATTACATTTGCAAATTGGCACAAAACAAATTTTTTACCTAATTTATTATTACTATCATTATTTTTGAAAGCACCATAATAAGTACTTGCTTTTTGACAGGGACTTCAACAAAACTTGGTCTGAATTAGTCCTCAAGACAATCTTATGAATTTGGTACTATTTTAATATCATTGTGCTAAAGAAACTGAAGCACTTACAGATGAAACACAGAGAAAATGAAAGTGATTATTTGTTGTTACTATAAGAAGTTTATCTTTAGTTGAGCAATTATTTAAATTAAGACAATTAATTCACTCTAAGTAAAGTCTTAAATTTTTGTGTCCTGCCCATTGAGATGGATTTTTCATTCAGAGGTCTGAAGTCCCTATTCAAGTAAAAGGATTGCACATACATATATACAATAAGTTCAATGTAGTCCAATTTGCTACAAGGAATAGGGCACATAAGCAGTTCTCATTTATAAGAACATAAGCAACACTATAAGAAATGTAATTTACAATTTTATTTTTTAATACCATTAAAATTACAAGAGAAATTGTGCATCAAATTATTTCCTGTGACAAAATACAATATGCTTAATATTTCTGTTAGCATACTCATCTTGTGGAATGGTTGAATGAAATAGAATGATACCAATTATTACAAACAGCAGACAAATGAAATAATCATACAGATTAATTTAAATAAATATTTACTGAGGACATTATAGAGGTAACAGATATTTTTTTTCCTCACAAAGAGAAGACAACCAGTTCTTTTCAGAGAACTCTGGAACCAGAGGGCCCACATTCATGTCTTGACATTCACATGCTGATTCAAATTGAATGACTTATAAACGTTTTTAGCCTCAGTTTTATAATTTATAAATTGTTGCTAATAATAGGACCTGCCTAAGATAAATCTGGTGAGATGAAGTGAAAGAGTGTATATTAAGCTCTCAGTCTGCTATCTGACATGTAGTAACTGCTCAGTAAATATCACTTGTTATTATTTTACTTAGCAAGTTAACACGAATACAAAGAAGAACGTATCAAGTGTTCCAAAATGCACAGAATTGAGGGATTTGAAGGAAAATAATTGTACTAAACTAATTAATTAATTAATATTCATATTACATGTATGAATATCATTGTTCAATTTCAAGTAAGAATATAGGGATGAGGGGGAATCTGACATGTGGTAGTGGAAAAAAATTATGGCCATTTCTAGGAAATAAAGAATAAGAGTAATTAGAGGATCAGAAGTGAAAATGGGGCTAGGGATATAGCTCAGTGGCACACGTGCCTGCCTGGCAAGCACAAGGTCCTGAGTTTGATTCCCAGTAAAAAAAAATGTGAAAATGGGCCGGTGAGATGTCTCAGCGGCATAAGCGCTTGCCTTGCAAGTGCGAGGGCCCGAGTTCGACTCCCGGATCCCACATACGAAAAAGGGGCCGGTGATATCACTCAGCGGCACGGGTGCCTGTTGGTGCACAAGGTCCTGAGGTCGACCCCCCGGTACCCACAAAAAAAATGTGAAAATGTACATGTGTAAATGTTGATACATTGTGCCAACTTGAGAAATTTAGAAGTTTAACTAAGAGACTCAGCAGGGGGCCAGGGTCCTCACTTTGTAAACATCCTCAGCCTGTGCAAGAGGAGTACAGGGAGATGGTGTGAGTGCTAGGGTTGTGTAACCTGCATACAATATAAGGGAGGAAAAGAGGCTTGCCACCTCCTCCTCTTTTACTTTTGTTTTTGCTGCCTTTACCTGTCATGAGCCATTGCCCCTCTGTCATACCATCCTGTCTTGGAGCCACCTGATTATGGACTGAAACGTCCACAAACTGTGAGCTAAATAAACATTTTTTCCTTAATTTTGGATTACACTTATTTTGTCTCACCAGTGAGAGAAAAATAAGACAACATGGTATAAGCTAGAAATAATATTTCAGTTTGAATGGATTGCTAACTGGTAAGGTGAGTAAGAAAAAGCAAGGTAGAGGAAGATTGGGCCACTATTGTGCAGTGACAAGCACTTGAGTAACAGACATTTATACTTAATTTGGGATGCAGTGGGGGAACTACAAAAGAGTGTTGAGTAAGGGAGTGCCAGAACCCCTATAACACTGAGTAAGGTAGATGAAATCTAGGAGACAAATTAAGAGACTATTACAATGGTGTCATTAAAAGAAGTTACCACAGCCTGGCCAAGCAAATTAGAATGAAAAGGACAAGAGATTTAAGACAGATGTTGTTAAGATAAACTCCATAAGACCTTGCAAATTATGAGTCAGTCTCACCATATGAAAATGTTAACTAATTAGAGACACTTTGTCAATATGTAAATAACAAATAACACATTGAAATGGCATCAGACCCTAGAATTCATGGGCCAAAGGATAAGATGTAATGATTACCAGATTTCAGACCTAGTGGACCTTAGCCACAAAAATACTTTGCCTTCTCTATAGTGCATCCCAGCACTTGGGAGGCTCAGGCAAGAGGACTGTCGTGAATTCAAAGCCATCCTGGGATACATAGTGAGTTCAAATCCTGGCTGAAATACATAGCAAGATGCTGTCTCAAGAAAAAAAAAAAACCCTATGTAATTTCTATTAGAGATTCTATCACTTGGAAGACGTTATCAGTGAAAACTTCACCAATAAATATGTATCTATAACTTGCTCTATTCTTTAAGAAAATGACACATGCACAACAAAAGCCCAGAAGTGTATGACTGTAGCTACCCGTGAAACTTCAAATTATTTTTATGTAAATAGTTGCATAACATTCAGATAACTCCAGTTAGCATTTTGTATACAACAGAGAAGTGACAGGGAGTCATTTCAAATTTGAACTACAAAGAACCCTTGATTCAGAATATCATCCTTCATGTATTTTTCTTTAATAGGAGCTTCCAAGTTCAAAATACAAAAATTAATTTCATAAAAGAGAATCACATAACAAAATTTTATGCACATACTGAGTTGTCTATTAAAAAGTCATTCAAGTTAATATAAGAAATTATTAACCAGACCAAATATAATTGCTGTGTGGTATACTATTGCCAAAAGTACAGTGAATTATTACTTAAATGTTCAAATGTATTTTGCTACCATAAGGAGATCATTAATATATTATGAATAACATACTTTTAATACTAACACATATTTACACAGTAACAATGAACTCCTAAAATAAATAATACCACAATTTTTACAGGGATAATGGAGAAATATGTGATAAACAGAGATGAATCTATAATTTTCCACTAATTCCAAGCTCTAAATTTAAAATCAATAATTATCTATGTAGTGATCAAAATTAAAGACCAACTTTTGGATAGTTTTCTTTAATCCACCAATTTATTTTCTCTTCACTGATCATATGTTTTGGTTAATGTAATTTCCAATGTTTGACTCATTATTAAGCTTAAAAAAGCCGTCTTTAATTCTGTCTGTAAACATTACGTATTTCTTTTTTTTTTTTCTTTCTCGTACTGTGGGATTCTTCTTCCATGCTGCACAAGAGGGTTTGGTTCTTTTTGCTTTTTCCATGATTCATAAAATAATATATGACTCTGAGGATGTTAGGACATTTTTCATGTTGGCTATTAAACGCAGAGGTGCAGTGAAGAACTCAGTGAACTATCCACGTATCATTCTAATATTACCTGAGATAATTCCACCATTTTCCTCTTACACTTTCAAGTGTCATTTCAAGCTCTTCTGGCTGGTTCACAAGCTAGATCGAAGCTGGTTTCATGTATATCAGCTAATAGACTCTCTTATGTATCATCAAAATGACACATTTTACTTAGCCATGATTCCATTGTTTCACCAAGAAAGTTTTAATGATAATCAAGTAATTCCGAAGCTAAAGTCTAGCTCTTTTAAAGAGGTTTACTTATCGAAATATTGATCACTATAAAATAAATTAAGGACCATTTGTTATTTTTGAAAATTCCTTCCTGATGTATGTGAAGAATACACAATATATTTAGTATTTTTACTTATTCATTTAAACCGAATTTAGTTTTGGAATATAGCTAATTATAACAGAAAATATCTGCAGATACATCTTTTTTATAATCAATGACATTGACTTATCCATCATGATATTAAATACATTATTTGCATGTGGATCTAAGGAATGTAAGTTCATAGAAAATGGATACTACATAAAGCTAAATAAAACAAACAAAAACTGGAATGATGTTGCTTGCTAAATGTCAAATGAATTAAAACTTAAGGTTGCTAAATTTGATAAAGTGTTCTGTATTTTTGCTGTTATATTTAAGTAACAGATCTAATATAAACCTTTGTTAACAGAAATCTGAAAATATTTTATTAATGTATTTTGTGATGAAAATGATAATGCTGAGGGAAGAAAATACAAACAATACACAAAATATGAAGGAATAAGTAAGAGTTCTACACTGCTCCCTGTTTTACTTCTCTGAGAAATCTACTGCAAATAAATTACGTGTGTATCATGTTAGATAAAACACATATATTAAAATATTAATATATACATGTATATGAACATACAAGTACTCAAAGTAGATGATATAATGATCTGGTCTCTCTTCCTCTCTCTCTCTCTCTCTCTCTCTCTCTATATATATATATATATATGTGTGTATATATATATATATATATATATATATATATATATATATATATATGTGTGTGTGTATGTATATATATATCAAACATAACTGTTCCATGCAGGTTATTACATGAACTGAGCTTTTCACATAATATACCATAGAAATATTTTTGCACCAGTGTACCTAGATCATTCCAATTCTTGTCAAAGTGTATTAGAATTCAATTTTATGGATATAGCACAGTTTATGAAATCAACTATTCATTTTCAGATAGGTAATTTACAGCTCTTACCATTACCAAAAATGGAACAATCTTTTCACAAACATGCTGAGTATTTTGTGAGTATGTATCTACAGAGGATTTTTGTAATTGTAGAACTGATAGAAAATGTGAATTTATACTAGACTATATTGACAAATTATCCTCCAAGCAGTTGAATCAATATGTAATTCAATTAACATTATATTTGTACCATTTACATACATTATGAACAAAACAGGCATTATTAACCACTTAACAGATTAACCCAAGTGTTACTAGGGTAGCACATTTGTTTACATACTGACTATCCCAAGTGTTGCTCTGGCAGATGTTGAATGTTTTAAGATATAACATACACAGGAAAATTATTGAATAAATTTGGTAAAATTGTCATTTTTATATTTCCTGTTATATTATCTTATAAAAATTAACAAAGTATGCAATTATTGGCCATCCTGTATTTAAGTAATTTGGCTGGTAAGTGGTTAAACATTTATTTAGAGAGATTAAATAGTAAGTTATTGTTTTTATTTATATTTATTTATTTATTTATTTTTGTGTGTACTGGGGGTCAACCTCAGGACCTCGCGCGCCAGCAGGCACCTGTGCCGCTGAGCTATATCACTGGCCCTTTTTCTGTATGTGGGATCTGTGACTCAAACTCAGGCCCTTGCACTTGCCAGGCAGGTGCTTACACCGCTGAGCAATCTCACCAGCCCCAACTCATTGCTTTTAATTTAATTTTAATCATTAGTATTTGATTGAGAGCAAAATTTGAAAATTTATTATCTATTGGCATTTTCTCTATTTCTTTCACTGTGCCTTTTTCTAATATTTGCTTTTCCACAGTTTCCTGAAGTGTTTTTGCCACATTTTATTCTTTGTGGATTACTTATATAGCTATACTTTATATATAAGAGCTCTTTCTTTAATAAGGGAAATTTATTTTAGACCACAAATATTTTTTTCTGTTTGTTGACACATTAATGGTATTCTTCAGTTAAATAAGGTTTAAGTTTTTAAATAATCAATATTGTAGCTTTTTATTTTATGGCATATGAACCTTTAGGCATCTTTCCTCACATCAATGTAAAAGAGCAAATTAACTGTATGTGTTTCTAAATCTTTTATTTGTTTTATTGATAAAAGATTTGTGATTATAAACTGTCTACAGCAAAATGCATTTTTTAAATGAACATGTATTTTTTAAATTTTAAGAAATGTATACACTCATTGCATTAATCAGCATTGCTAATGTTGGAATACTACCTAAAACCCCCAACTTAAAGGAGAAAATGTTTAATTAGCTCATAGTTCAGAGGATGCAGCCAATTTTTGACAAGCTCTAAGGCAGAGATATCATGTTGGAAGGGTAAGGTGGAGCAAAGCTACTCAGTACATGGCAGCTGGGAAGCACTGCAGGGGAAAAGCTAATGAAAGGAATGGGTGAAGGACAATATATTGTACCCAAGGCCACACCTTTCTGACATCTATAGACATACACAGAAATATGCTCTACAATTCAGCTAGATATGTCTTCATCCAATTAAGTTGACATAACAGGATTAATCATCACACATGTGAAACTACCTCTACAATAAAGATAGTGAATATGTCCATCTCTCAAAGATATTTCCAGGTATCTCGCTGTAGTTTCAGCTTACTGCCCCTCTGTCTGTCAGCTGAGGGAAATACTGACCTGTTTTCTGTTATTATAGTTTAGATTGCATTTTCTAGAGTTTTCATAAATGCAAGCATTCAATATGTTTTTATTTATTTTCTTATTTAGGCTTGGATACTTGTCTCCACACAATTCTTTAAAGAAATTCTAGGTTTGTTACTGCAGAAAGGATGCATACACTCACAGAAAAATGAGAATCTAGAAACAAATGTGTTTATTGGAGAAGCTAGTGCCCAGGAGGAGTCCAGTCTGCTGACCCCGTGACTTTGTTTCACAGTTCCTTAAATACATATTTGGGGGTTTTACAAAATTCTTTGGTTGCCATAGAGATGACTTTTTTACTACATCATTTCTCTGGAATGTCACAGGATCCTTCGCAGAACATCAGGTTAATTGACACATGGGATAATTGGGTAACAGTCAGTTTAACCACCTTGTGCTACAGCTGTTTATTTTTTCTTTTGAAGGTTTTATAGTTAACTGGGAAGAAATCTGAGGAGTGATTTTATCTATGTGTTAGGGCCTTAATATCTAAGAGGGTTAGGGAGTGAGTGTATATAGAGTCTAAGTGAAGACAAACTGGAGTCTAAAAAAGAAAATAGAGTCACTTTAGCCATATCAGGTTGTCATGTATTTCAGGAGTTCAGGACTTCCTATTCTGGAATTTTATTCCATTGTATGTGTGTGATATATTTGGCTTACCCACTCACCTGTTGATGTACATTTGGACTGTTCCCAGTATTTGGTTTTGAACATATGCTGTCCTACTGGGGGGTAAATTCCTAAAAGTAGAATGGCAGAAACATGATATAGATGTATAGTCAACCTGTAAAAACTGACAATGTATTTCCAAAGATGTTATACAGTTCTATAGCCCAACCAGTAGTGTATGAGAGTTCCAATAGCTACACATACACACTAACAGTTTGCATAGTCAGTCTTTTTAATTTTCACCGCATTAATGTGTGTCTGACAGTATCATGTTTGGGGTTCAATTTGTATTTCAGAAAAAAATGATGCTGAGCATTTTTTCATGTGTGTATTGCATTCCATGTTAATGAAATGTGTTCAAATGTTTTACCAAATTTTTAAAAACTTGATTGTTCCTTTTACTAAATTTTGAGTGTCCTTCATACATTCTAGGTAAAAATCCCTTGTTAGATAAGATATTGGCTGATACTTTTATGCAGTC
The DNA here is from genome assembly GCA_028451465.1 of Erethizon dorsatum. NCBI lineage: Eukaryota > Metazoa > Chordata > Mammalia > Rodentia > Erethizontidae > Erethizon > Erethizon dorsatum. The sequence goes on along the minus strand of CM051842.1, from coordinate 78,173,958 downwards.
CACATTTTTTGCATTGATTTTCTTTTTTTAAATTTTATTTTAATGAAAAAATATACAATGAAATTTCAAAACAACATAATAGGAGGGCAACAATGATTAATATATTATGTATTATTATCTTTAAATTAGTTACTCAGGGTACAAGATATCAGTATTCAATTCTCCAAACAATATTAGCACAAACATTTCTTTTCAATGAACTAAGGGAAATTAGCACTGTATCTATCTTAACTATTATATATATATATATATATATATATATATATATATATAAAATACATAAATATATATACATTTTTCTTTTCCCCCTTTCTTTTCTTTATTCCCCATCCCAGTTTCTTTTTCCTTTTCAACGGTTTCTTCCTGTTTTATAATATTTATTGTACATTTTGGATCTTATTTACTCTTTCAGTTTCTCACACCAGGGATAAAATACTATGTTAATACATGTGTGTCTGGTGTATTTCACTTATGAGTATTTTGTCAAGTTGCATCAATTCACCTATAAAAGTCTCCAGTTTATATTTCTTTATGGCTGAGTAGTACTTCACTGCATAAAAAAACACATCTTTTTTATCCATTCCTCAGTTGATTGGCATTTGGGTTGTTTCCATGATCTAGCTTTTACAAATTGTGCTGCTATAAACATGGGTGCACATATATCATTGTGCTATGATGTTTTTAACCCTTCTGGGAAAATACCCAGAAGAGGAATAGCTGGGTCAAATGGGACCTCCAATCCTAGTTTTTCTTTTTTTTGTGTGTGTGTGTGTGTACCAGGGGTCAAACTCAGGACCTCGTGCACCAGCAGGCACCCATACTGCTGAGTGATATCACTGGCACTTTTTTCATATGTGGATACTGGGAGTCGAACTCAGGACCTTGCGCTTGACAGGCAGGTGCTTATGCTGGCGAGATATCTCACTGGCCCTCCAATCCTAGTTTTTAAAGGCATCTGCACACTGATGTCTGCAGTGGCTGTACGAGTTGACACTCCCACCAAGAGTGGAGAAGGGTTCCTTTTTCCCCAAAGCCTTTCCAACATTTGTTATTAGTTGATTTCTTGGTAATAGCCATTCTTTCTGGGGTGAGAAAGAATCTCAGTGTTGTTTAAATTTGCAGCTCTCGAATGACTAGTGATGTTACACATTTTTTGTATATTTATTTGCCATTTGTATTTCTTCATCTGAGAAGTGTGTATTCATCTCAGATGCTACTTTTTGGACTGTGTCTTTAAATTTGGGAGTTCTGATTTTTTTTAGTTCTTTGTTCTTGATAGTAAACATTTTTCTGAGGAACAGCTGTCAAACATTTTTTCCCATGTTGTGGTTTGTCTCTTCACTTTGTTGGTGGTTTCTCTTGCTGTGCAAAAGCTTTTTAATAAGATGAGATCCCAGTTGTTGATTCTTTGTTATAGTTCCTAGGCAATTTGGATTTATTCATAAAGTCTTTGCCAACACCAATGTCTTCAAGAATTTTACCTATTCTATCTTCCAGCAGATTTAATGTTTCTGTTTTAATATTTAGATTTTTGATCCATTTTGAATTTAGTTTAGTGAATGGTAAATGATATGGGTCTAATTTTATACTTTCTCATGTGCAGAGCCAGTTTTTCCAGCACCAATTATTAAAGAGGCTATCTTTCTTCCAGTGAATGTATTTGGCAACTTTGTCAAAGATAAGGTGGCTTAGTACATCTGGAGTTGTTTCTGCATCTTCTAATCTGTTGCATTGTTCTTCAGGTCTTTTTTCTCTCAATACCATGCTTTTTTTATCACAGTAGCTTTATAATATAATTTCAAGTCAGGCATTGTGATGCCCCCTGCCTTGTGTTTGTTACCCAGACTTGCCTTTGCTACTCTAGGTCTCTTCTGGTTCCAAATGAATTTTAGGATTGTTTTCTCTAATTCTGTGAGATATGCTGTTGGAATTTTGATTGGAATTGCAATAAATCTGTATAACAATTTTGGAAGTATGGCCATTTACACTGTATTTGTTCTTCCTACCCAAGAGAAAAGGATATCTTTCCATATTATTTTATCCTCTTCAATCTCCTTTTTCAGAGTACTGTAGTTTTCAGTGTAAAGTTTTTTTACATGCTTTGTGAGATTGATTCCTAGGTATTTCTTTTTTTTGGATGTTATAGTGAAAGGTGTTTTTTCCCTAATTTCTCTTTCAGTGAGTTTGTTATTCCTGTACAGGAAGGCTATGGATTTTTGAGTGTTGGCTTTGCATCCAGCTACACTACTGAATTTGCTCTTTAAATCAAGTGATTTTTTGATGCAGTTTTTGGTGTCTTCTACATAGAGTATCATGTCAAAAGCAAATAATGACAATTTAACTTCTTCCTTTCCAATCATTATTCCTTTTATTTCTTTCTCTTGTCTAATTGCTCTGGCTAAAGTTTCCAGGACTAAGTTGAATAAGAGTAGGGACAGTGGACATCCTTGTCTTGTTCCTGATTTTAGAGAGAAAGCTTTCAGTATTTTCCATTTTAGTATGACATTGGCTGTTGGTTTGCCATATATGGCTTTCATCATATTGAGATAAAGTCCATCTATTCCAATTTTCCGTAGGGTTTTTATCATGAATGGGTGCTGGACTTTGTCAAAAGATTGTGTGCATCTACTGGGATGATCATATGATTTTAGTCCTTGGTTCTGTTAATATGTTGTATTATGTGTATTGATTTACATATGTTGAACCATTCCTGCATCCCTGGGATGAATCCAACTTGGTCAAAGGGTATAATATTCTTGATTATTTGGTGCATTCTGTTTGCCTGTATGTTACTGAGGATTTTTGCATCTATGTTCATTAGGCAGAATGGCTTGAAGTTCTCTTTCTTAGTTGGGTCCTTCTCTGGTTTTGGTATCAAGGTAATGCTTGCTTCCAGAAATGAATCTGGGAGTATTGCTTTCCTTTAAATATCATTAAAAAATTTGAAATGTAGTGGTGTTAGATCTTCTTTAAATTTCTTGTATAATTCAACAGTGAATCCATCAGTGCCTGGGCTTTGCTTTATTGGGAGATTTTAATTACACATTTGATTTCATTGATTGATTTTGGTTTATTTAGGATTTTCATATCTTCTTGATTGAGCTTTGGTAATTCATATGTATGTATCATTATTTGCAGATGACATGATACTCTACACAGGAAACCCCAAAAACTGCACTAAAATCTGCTAGATTTGGAGAGAAAAAAAGATGGTGGATGAGTAAGAAGCACACAGCAAAACTCCCTAAAAGTTGCCATTGTACCACGGGAATATAGTGACTGGGAGAGCACAGGAGGGGAGGAGATGCCTCCCCAGGACCCAGAAAAGTTCTGAAGTGCAGCTTGGGACCCCTGGCACAAGTGTGTCGTGACCCGCAGAGGCTCCGACCAGCAGAGCTCCCAGGGGCAGGAACGCGTAGCACGAGAGACAGTATGGGGATGAAGAAAAACACATACGCAGTTTGAAGGCGAGGGCGAGAGAGAGAGAGTTTATTGAGGAAGTGCCAAGGCTTATATCTCTTTGAGGGAAGCAGTGGGAGGGTCTAATGGGTGACATAGGATCAGGATGGGCGGAGGGAGTGCATGCTCAGATGCGAAGCTGGGTCATTTATGGCTCTCTACAAAGTGAAGGGTACTTTTCAACAAAGAAGGAACAGACCCCGTGCGTGCACCTTCTACAACCCCAGGAATCGCCACATGACAGAAGCTCAAAGCTGCAGACACACAGTGGCAGCTAGCACACAGGGAGCCCCCACGGAGGATCACGAGACAGCGGCGGGGCAGGGAGCAGCAGAGAACTGCGCTGGCCGGCGGTGAGTGTCTCTCAGCCACAGCTGTCCCGCGCCAGAGAGCGACTGGCTGGGCGCCATTGTGGGGGGTGTGGTGAAAATCAGAGCAGCGCAAAAGAAAAACAGCGCTGGGAACTCACGCTCCGGACAGGGCAGCACGGCACATCTCAGGCCCACAAAAATGCACTGAGGGTGGCAGGTGAACGAGACTGTTCTCTCAGCCACACCTGTCCGGCACCAGAGAGCAACTGGCCCAGTGCCATTGTGGGGGGTGTGGCAAAAATCAGAGCAGTGTGAAAACAGTGCTAGGAACTCACGCTCCGGGAAGGGTAGAGCAGTGTGCTGACAATGGCAGGCGAAGGAGACAGGTCTCCGTCTGAAAGTCCACGCTTCTGCTCACCGCCCCGCCAAAGGGCCACTCTTGGCTTGCTGGGATGGACCTGCATGGAACAGGACTTTGTCATCACACGGTGCCTGCCTACAGCAGAGTCAACACCTGGAACGGATTCTTTTTATTTTATTTTATTTTATTTTATTTTATTTTATTTTATTTTATTTTTTTCTCTCTCATTAGTTTTTTGTTCTGGTGAAGGGTTTTTATTTTATTTTATTTTATTTTTGTGGGGTTTTATTTTTGTTTTGTCTGATTGCTTTGTTGTTTTTGTCTACGTTTTTGTTTCTGTTTGTCTATTTGCTCTTTCCTTCATTATTCTCTCTGGTATTTATATGAGTGTAAACAGCGCCTCTAACCTCTTTGTGACTGTGGTTGTGATCTGTTCTTCCTTTTATCCCTTCCTTCTCTTTTTCCCACCAGTCCTCTGCACCAGTGTCCCAATGTTAGTGGGATCCCTCCTGGTCCTCTAACCTTACATCTAATTCATTCCTCTTCTTCCAATACTCTATTTCCTCCTTAACTCATTTTAAATTTAAACTCCTGAGGGAAAAAATTGATATACTAAGGACTGGTATACTGCATATAATTTTTCTGGTGTGTTTTAGATTTTGTTATATAACTGCAACTCTACTTTATATGGCTAAAAGTGGTAAATAACTGGTTAGCTCAGTCTGTCATTTTCTAGGCTTTGTTTGATGCTTCAGTTACCATTATAGTCAAATGTGAAATAATTGATCTAAACAGCTTTCCTTCCTGATATTTCATGATTGATATTGACAAATGGACACAAAAAATACAGTGGCACAGTACCAAAGAATCAAGGACTGGGCCAAACATGTAGCAACTTCTCACATCCAACGAATTGAAGAGGTAGGATCCGGCAGAAAGCTCAAAACCCAAAAGCAAGCTCCACTTGGAAGATACTGCAAAGAAGTAGTCATCTTCTAAAGATCTTGAACACTAGCAATAAAGTAACCTATCATAGGTAATTTATAAACATCACCCCAGGAATTAAATTAAAGAAAAAAAAATGAGATGACACTTAAACAAGATGCAACCCCACACATCCAATTCACCAAAGGCAAACCTAGGGGGCAACGAGGTGGGACAATCCGAAAGCCACCCACCTGACCTATCTGAAGGGGTAACAACAAAGCAACTGAATGAGGCTCTGGAAAAAATTAAAACAAATAATTTCACAGATAACTGCAAAGTTAATGTCCACAATGAAGACCATGCTTAAGGACACTATAGCTGATACAGACAAAAAAATAGATGAGCTTAAGAAAACTATACAAACCATGAATGCTCAGCATAGGAAATAAGTGGAATCCATAAGGCAGATACAAGCAGATATCCAAGAGAACAAAAATTCCATTGAAAGTATTTGTAGCAGATTAAGCCAATGTGAGGACAGGATCTCAGATATGGAAGACAGGCTTGCAATTAGAGATCATGAAAAGAAAGAATTGTTAAAAACACCAACGAACCATGAAAAATCAATTCAGCAGCTGCTAGATGACTCAAAGATAAACAACTTAAGAATAATTGGAATAAATGAAAAAGCAGGAGATAGCATCAATGACATTAATACCTTGTTCAAAGACATTATCACAGAGAACTTCACTGGAAGAGAAAAAGAATTTGACCCCAATATAAAGGAAGCTTTTAGAACACCAACTAGACATGAGCAAAAAAAACTTCAGCCAGACATATCATAGTCAAGATCCCAGAAATTCAACAGAAGGGCAGAATCTAAAAAGCTGTTAGGGAGAAGAGCCAAATCACCTATAAAGGAAAATCCATCAGAATCACAGCTGACTTTTCAGCACAAACCCTCAAGTCAAGAAGAGCTTGGAATGACATATTTCAAGCTCTAAAAGAAAATAATTTTCAACCCAGATTGATGTACCACACAAAACTATCTTTCAAAATTGATGGAGAAATAAAATTCTTCCATGACAAAGAACATCTGAGAAAATTTATGACCACCAAACCAGCACTCCAAAATGTTCTGAAGCACATTCTAGAAAGAGATAGGAACCCCAACAGAAGGAATCCACCAGGCAGGGCAGATAATTAAATAGCGGGAAAGGGGAAAAACAAACAAAGAGTGGGAACCAACAACAGGAAAATACCATGACAAGAATAAGTCAATACATACCAGTTTTAACCATCAATGTTAACGGTCTCAATTCACCAATCAAAAGGCACAGACTAGCAAAATGGATCAAGAAGCAAGATCCAACAATATGCTGTGTACAAGAAACACATTTAATTCAGAAAGAAATTCATAGACTGAAAGTCAAAGGATGGAAAACAATATTCTATGCAACAGGAACCCAGAAAAAAGAAGGGGTAGCTATTCTTTTTGCAGACAAAGTGAATTTTAAGTCAAGAATGATTCAGAGAGACAAAGACGGTCATTACATCCTTGTAAAGGGAACAATCCAAGAGGAAGAGATAATGATCATAAATATCTATGCATCAAATACCAATGCACCCAGCTATATAAAACAAGTACTAAAGGATATGAAAAATCAAATAAGCACTAATACAATTATATTGGGAGATCTCAATACTCCACTGTCACAGAAAGTCAGATCAACTAGACAGAAAATCAATAATGAAATAATAGAACTTATCCAAACTTTGGAACAAATGGACTTAGTAGATGTCCACAGAGTGTTCCACCCCACAACATCAGAATACACATTCTTCTCAGCTGCACATGGGATGTTCTCCAAAATAGACCACATACTAGCTCATATAACATGCTTAAGTAAATGCAAAGGAATTGAAATTATCCCATGCATATTATCAGACCATAGTGCAATGAAATTGGAAATCAATGGCAAAAGAAATCACAAAAACTCCCTAAACACATGGAAATTAAACAGCACCCTCCTGAAGAACCAATGGGTCACAGATGAAATTAAAGAAGAAATTAGACAATTTCTACAACTGAATGATAATGACAGTACAACATACCAGAACTTATGGGATACAATGAAAGCAGTCCTAAGAGGGAAATTTATAGCATTAAATACTTATATGAAGAAAATAGAGCAAGTGCAAATAAACAACTTAATGGCGAACCTCGAACTTCTAGAAAAAGAAGAGCAGGTTTAGCCAAAAGCCTGTACAAGGGAGGAAATTATAAAGATCAGAGCAGAAATTAATGTATTGGAGACTAAAAAAACAATACAAAGAATCAATGAAGCAGTTATTCTTTGAAAGAATAAATAAGATTGACAAACCCTTATCCAACCTTATTAAAAAAAGAAAAGAAAAGACTCCAATCCATGCAATTGAAAATGAAAAGGGTGATATCACGATGGACCCTGCAGAAATCCAGAAGATCATCTATACCTATTTAATAATCTATATTCTACTAAGATGGAAAATGCAGAAGAAATGGACAGATTCCTAGATTCGTATGAATTACCAAAGCTGAATCAAGAAGATTTAAAAATCCTAAATAAACCAATATCCACCAATGAAATTGAAGATGTAATTAAAAACCTCCCAGCAAAGAAAAGCCCAGGCCCTGATGGATTCACTGCCGAATTCTACAAGAAATTTAGAGAAGACCCAATGCCACTACTTCTGAAACTTTTTAATGAAATTGAAAGAGAAGCAATACTCCTAAATTCATTCCTGGAAGCAAGCATTACCCTGATATCAAAACCAGAGAAGGACCCAACTAAGAAAGACAACTACAGGCCAATCTCCCTAATGAACATAGATGCAAAAATCCTTAATAAGATACTGGCAAACAGAATCCAACAAATCATCAAGAAGATTATACACCATGACCAAGTTGGATTTATCCTTGGGATGCAGGGATGGTTCAACATACATAAATCAATAAATGTAATACACCATTTTAACAGAACCAAAGACAAAAATCACATGATCATCTCAATAGATGCAGAAAAAGCTTTTGACAAAGTCCATCACCTTTTCACGAGAAAAAGCCTACAGAAAATTGGAATAGAGGGTCTTTATCTGAACCTGGTAAAAGCTATCTATGACAAACCAACAGCCAATATTATACTAAATGGACAAAAACTGAAAGCATTCCCTCTAAAATCATGAACAAGACAAGGATGTCCACTGTCCCCACTCTTATTCAACATAGTTCTGGAAACTTTAGCCATAGTAATTAGACAAGAGAAAGAAATAAATGGAATAATGATTGGAAAGGAAGAAGTTAAATTATCATTATTTGCAGATGACATGATACTCTACACAGAAGACCCCGAAAACTCCACAAAAAATTGCTAGATTTAATAAGCAAATTCAGTAGTGTAGCTGGATACAAAGTCAATACTCAAAAGTCAATAGCCTTCCTGTACACAAATAACAAACTTACTGAAAGAGAAATTAGGGAAACAATACCTTTCACAATTACATCCAAAAAAATGAAATTCCTAGAAATCAACCTCACAAAGGATGTAAAAGACCTATACAATGAAAACTACAGTACTCTGAAAAAGGAGATTGAAGAGGATATCAGAAAATGGAAAGATATCCCTTGCTCCTGGATAGGAAGAACCAATATAGTGAAAATGGCCATACTTAAAAATTGTTATACAGATTTAATGCAATTCCAATCAAAATTCCGACAGCATATCTCACAGAAATATAGAAAATCCTAAAATTCATTTGGAATCAGAAGAGACCTAGAATAGCAAAGGCAATTCTGGGCAACAAAGGCAAGGCAGGGGGCATCACAATCCCTGAATTGAAATTATACTATAAAGCTACTGTGATAAAAACAGTGTGTTACTGGCAAAAAAAACATACCTGAACATTAATGGAACAGATTAGAAGAGGCTGAAACAACCCCAGACATACTAAGCTACCTTATCTTTGACAAAGGTGCCAAACATATTCGCTGGAAGAAAGATAGCCTCTTTAATAAATGGTGCTGGAAAAACTGGCTCTACACATGCCGAAGATTAAAACTTGACCCATATCTTTCACCATGCACTAAACTAAATTCCAAATAGATCAGAGATCTAAATGTTCAAACAGAAACATTAAATCTGCTGGAAGGTAGGATAGGTAAAACCCTTGAAGATATTGGTGTAGGCAAAGACTTTATGAATAAAAACTCAACCGCATGGGAACTATCCCAAAGAATCAATAACTGGGATCTCATCTTATTAAAAAGCTTTTGCACAGCAAGAGAAACCACAAACAGAGTGAAAAGACAACCCACAACGTGGGAAATAATGTTTGCCTGCTGTTCCTCAGAAAAAGGATTACTATTGAGAACATATAAAGAACTCAAAAAATCAGACCTCCCAAATTAAAATACCCACTCCAAAAATGGGCATCTGAGATGAATACACATTTCTCAGATGAAGAAATACTAATGGCAAATAAATATACAAAAAAATGTGCAACATCACTAGTCATTCTAGTGATGCAAATTAAAACAACACTTAGATAACATTGCACCCCAGAAAGAATGGCTACTATAAAGAAATCAACTAATAACAAATGCTGGAGGGGCTGTGGGGAAAATGGAACCCTTCTTCACTGTTGGTGTGTGTGTCAACTGGTATAGCCACTGTGGAAGTCAATGTGGAGATTCCTCATAAAACTAGGGTTGGAGGTCCCATTTGACCCAGCTATTCCCCTTCTGGGCATCTTCTCAGAAGAATTAAAAACATCGTACCACAGTGATATATGTGCACCCATGTTTATAGCAGCACAATTTGTAATAGCCAGATCTTGGAAACAACCTAAATGCCCATCAACTGAGGAATGGATAAGAAAGATGTGGTATTTTTATACAATGGAGTACTATTCAGCCATAAAGAAAGATAAACTGGAGACTTTTATAGGTAAATGGATGCAACTCAAGAAAATACTCATAAGTGAAATAAACTGGACGCACATGTGTAAGCATCGTATTGTCTCTCTAGTATGAGAAACTGAAAGAGTAAATAAGATCCAAAATGTATAATAGACATGGTGAATCAAAAAGAAACTGGTCAATAGGAAAGAGAGACTGGAATAGGGAAAAGAAAGAAGGGAAAGGGAAAAAATTGTATATATATGTATAAGATGGTTAAGATAGATACACTACCAATTTTAGTTAGTTCATTGAAGAGTAAGGTTTGAGCCAATAATCTTTGGACAATTGAATGCTAATGTCTGGTATCCTGAATAACTAACTTAAAGATAATAATACGTAATGCATTAATCATTGTTACCCTCATATTATGTTGTTTTGAAAATTTGTTATTTTTTTGACTTGTTTTGTTTTTTCTTCTCTTTAAAAAAATTGCTAGATTTAAGCAAATTCAGTAGTGCAGCTGGATACAAAGTCAATACTCAAAAATCAATAGCCTTTCTGTAAACAAATAACAAACTTACTGAAAGAGAAATTAGGGAAATAATACCTTTCACAATAACATCCAAAAAAAAAATGAAATACCAAGGAATCAACCTCAGAACGTATGTAAAATCCTCTACACTGAAAACTACAGTACTCTGAAAAAGGAGATTGAAGAGGATATCAGAAAATGGAAAGATATCCCTTGCTTCTGGATAGGAAGAACCAATATAGTGAAAATGGCCATACGTCCAAAATTGTTATACAGCTTTAATGCAATTCCAATCAAAATTCCAACAGCATATCTCACAGAATTAGAGAAAACAATCATAAACTTCATTTGGAATCAGAAGAGACCTAGGATAGCAACGGCAATTTTGGGCAACAAAGGCAAGGCAGGGGGCATCACAATCCCTGACTTGAAATTATACTGTAAAGCTACTGTGATAAAAACAGTGTAGTACTGGCAAAAAACATATCTAAAGATCAGTGGAACAGATTAGAAGATGCTGAAACTACCCCAGACATACTAAGCCACGTTATCTTTGACAAACATGCCAAACACATTCACTGGAAGAAATATAGCCTCTTTAATATATGGTGCAGGAAAAAGTGGCTCTACACATGCCACAGATTAAAACTAGACCCATATCTTTCACCATACACTAACCTAAATTCAAAATGGATCAGAGATCTAAATATTAAAACAGAAACATTAAATCTGCTGGAAGGTAGGATAGGTAAAACCCTTGAAGACATTGGTGTAGGCAAAGACTTTATGAATAAAACCTCAAATGGACAGGAACTATCACAAAGAATCAACAACTGGGATTTCATTTTATTAAAAAGCTTTTGCGCAGCAAAAGAAGCCACCAAGAGAATGAAGAGACAACCCACAAAGTGGGAAAAATATGTTTGCCAGCTGTTCCTCAGACAAAGGATTACTATCGAGAACATATAAAGAACTCAAAAAAATCAGACCTCCCAAATTTAAAGACCCAATCCAAAAATGGGCATCTGAGATGAATACACATTTCTCAGATGAAGAAATACAAATGGCAAATAAATGTAGAAAAAACGTGCAACATCACTAGTCAATCGAGAGATGCAAATTAAAACAACACTGAGATACCATCTCACCCCAGAAAGAATGGCTATTTTTAAGAAATCAACTAATAACAAATGCTGGAGGGGCTGTGGGGAAAAAGGCACCCTTCTCCACTTTTGGTGGGAGTATTGACTGGTACAGCCACTGTGGAAATCAGTGTAGAGATTCCTCAAAAACTAGGGTTGGAGGTCCCATTTGACCCAGCTACTCCCCTTCTGGATATCTTCCCAGAAGATTTAAAAACATTGTACCACAGCGATATATGTGCACCCATGTTTATAACAGCACAATTTGTAATAGCCAGATCTTGGAAACAACCCAAATGCCCATCAACTGAGGAATGGATAAAAAGGATGTGGTATTTTTATACAATGGTGTACTATTCAGCCATAAAGAAGGATAAACTTGAGACTTTTATAGATAAATGGAAGCAACTGGAGAAAATACTCATAAGTGAAATAAACCAGATGCACATGTGTAAGCATCATATTGTCTCTCTAGTATGAGAAACTGAAAGAGTAAATAAATCCAAAATGTACAATAGACATGGTGAATAAAAAAGGAACTGGCCAAAAGGAAAGAGAGACCTGTATGGGGGAATAGGGAAAAGAAAGAAGGGAAAGGAAAAAAAGTATTTATATATAAGGTGGTTAAGATAGATACACTGCTAATTTTACTTAGTTCATTGAAGAGTAAGGTTTGTGCCAGTAATGTTTGGACAATCGAATTCTAATATCTGGTACCCTGAATAACTAACCTAAAGATAACAATACATAATGTATTAACCATTGTTACCCTCTTATTATGTTGTTTTGAAATTTTGTTCTTTTTTGTTTTGTTTTGTTTTGTAATTTCTTCTCTTTAAAATAAAAAAAAAGATGTAAAAGAGTGCAAGAATTACTTACCAGCAGATCTATACTACAAAACAAGTGAGAGGAAGCCATTTGTGCAGAAAGGCATACACACACAATACCAGGAAAATATGGATTTACTCACAAAAATGAAGACCACTGAAAATGGTAACTAGATGTGTAAATATATGGCTTTTCTTCTTATTATTTAACTTTCTTTAGAAGATCATATACTGTTTAAACTAAACTAATAGGAATGTAGTATGATGTTTATAACAAGGGTGAGAGTAAATCCTAACACAAAGTAGCATAGAGGTCAGGAAGTAAAGTGCACAATTATAAAACTGTAATAATATATTTAAATTGCGTATAATGTCACTTGAAATTAGGCTGTGATAAGTTAAATATGAATATTATAATTTTACAGAAACTTCTAAAATAATGGAACAAATAATTTTATCCAATAAGCAAAAATAAATGAATAAAATAGAATATTAAAGATATATTCAATCTAAATAGGATAAAGGAACAATGGGAATAAAAGACTAGGAAGTGTGTAGAAAACAAATCACAAGAAGAGAGTTTTAAGTCCACCCATATTAATAAACTTATTAACTGAAAATGAACTAAACTGCAAAAGTAAATTTCAGAGATTGTCAGTTTAAATAAAAAAGGAATGCCCAACTAGGTTCTATGTATAGGAAATCACTTAAAAAAAAAAAGAAATCCAGGCCTGTGATATAGCTCAGTGGCATAAGTGCCTGCCTGGTGAGCGCAAGGTCCTGAGTTCTACTCCCATTACCCACATATTAAAAAAAAAGAAATCCACTTTAAATATTAAGACAAAAATAAGATAAATTTAAAATGGGGAGAGTAGATAGAACATACCAAGAGTAATCAAAGGAAGACAATAATGGACAGTAATGACAATATTGACAATAATGGACTGAAACCTTGACAAACTGTGAGCCAAAATAAACCTTTCCTCCTTTAACTTTGAGTGTTGGGTACTTGGTCTCAGCAAAGAGAAGAGTAACTAAGAAAGTATTTGGTGCCAGAAGTGGAGTCGTTGCTGTGACATTTCCTGGCCATGTGTCTTAAGAGACTTGGGAACTGGCTTGTTGGAAGGGGAACAATTAGGAAAAGTTTGAAGATGCTGCCTGAAAAAGGAGAGTTGGAATGCTTTAGGCTGTACTTGATGGGAGATTCTGGCCAGAGCTCAAAGACCAGAAGTAAAACCAGGCTCAGGAGATTTTTGCTGTGTAGAAATGTCTGCATTGGCTGTTGGATTGCAGACAATGTGTATTGTACCTTGGTAGAAATTTTGTCTGCATTTTGTTCATTTCCAGAGACTCCCTGAAACAAAGATTAAGGGCATCAGACTAATTAATCTTTCAGAAGAAATTTCAAGGAAATCTAATATTGAGGCAGTAGCATGGCTACTGTTGGGGGCTTTTAATGAGATTTATGTTGAGAATTAAGAGCAAAGAGGCTAGTAGAATGATTCAAAACGTGAGTTTGGCCAGAAAGGAACCTCCAATAAAGCTGTGGACTGAAAATATGAAAAAGAGAAAAAATTGATTACTGACAAGACTAGCAAGAAAAAGCCAAGTTTTTCAGAAGACAAGAATAAAGATGGCCTGAGGACATCACAAGAACCAACAACAGGAGTCCAGCCTTTGCATCCTCAGAGTTGCAAAGGTGAAAGACTTTGCTTTGAGAAGACAGCCCCAGCACACCATGTTCCAGAATGACAGCAGTCTAGGGAAGTTGTTCCTCAGATTTTGGTTCATAGGAACTGGAAACCTACAGCCAAGAAAAGAAAAAGCCAGGCTACTTTTCCAGCTGGCAACTGACCTTACTGTCTTGAACGTGGTGCTGGTTTAAAATGCATGCAGATGAAAGAGTTTTGGGGTCAGGAAAGCATCTACCCTGATTTCAGGGGAAGGCCTGGGAGACCAGGCAGTGTGCCCCTGAGAGGGCAGTATGTGAAGCTGTGAGTGTGAAGTCAAATGTATAGTGGAGACTCCAGAAATTTGGAGAAGCCAGAAATGTGGATAGTCTGAGGAAAACTGCATGGAGGAAGCAGAGCTGGCCCAAGAGAGAAGCTGTGGGAGCTAAGAATTTTGAAGTTGACATCTTGCCACAGATTGCATCAGATGCTGGACATGGTACTAACTAAATTTAATGTTTACCCTGCTGGATTTTGTACTTGCTTTGGTTCCATTTATTTGTATCCCCCTATTTGTACCTTTTGGAATGGAAATGTGTATCTTTTGTGTGTGGGGGGGGGAGGTACCAGGGGTCAAACTCAGGGCCTTGCAGGCCAGCAGGCACCCATGACACTGAGCAATATCACTGGCCCTTTTTTCATATGTGGGTACTGGGAGTTGAACTCAGGACCTCACCCTTGCCAGGCAGGCACTTATACCACTGAGCTGTCTCACCAGCCTGGAAATGTCTATCTTGTGCCAATGAATGTTTGACATGTTTTTCTTTTCATTTGTAGAGGTGCTCACAGCCAAGACTTTGTCTTAAATCTCAGAGGAGACTTTGGGCTTGGATTTTTCAGGAATGCTGAAACTGTTACAACTTTGCCAACTCTTGGAAATGGACTAAATGCCTTTTGCATAAATAAATGTAGATGAGTCTTTTGGGGGTCAGGGGTCGAATGTTACATCTTGGGTATATATGTTCTCCCAAAGCCTCCCACAGTCATAGGTGGGGCATTTTCAGAGGTGGCTGAATGTAGAGTGTGTGACTGATTCATGGTGCCATGCTAGGATTAATGGTGGATCATTAGTAAATCCGTCCACTGATTGGTTTGGTACTTCCCTAATCTCAGTAGCCTAGATAGAATATTAAAGGGTGCACCTTGCTTGCTTTCTTTGCTACCTTCTGTACACCATGTACTGTTTCTCCTCTGCAATGACCATCTCCCATGCCACCCTGCCTTGGAGCCAGCCGCTTATGGACTGACACATCTACAAAATATGAGTTGAAATAAACCTTACTTCTTTAACCTTGATTGTTGACTATTTTGTCTCAGCAATAATGAAAAAGTATCTAAGACAAACACAGATCAAATACAAAATAGTGATAGAGTTAAAATTCTTAATTTTGTCATTAATGAAAAAACTATATTTAGCAATTTAACAGGTTATAATATAACTAGTTTTCCAAGTGTTTGATATTTGATCTCATTTACTAAGTATATTTAAATGTAAACTCACTCTCATGCTATGACAGATGTAAAAAATTCAAGTTATGAGGTATTAGTTTAATTCATCTTTAAATTCCATGGAATTTAATAAAGTATTCCTAAAAATAATGTCTATGGCAGTGTATTGATAGTTTCACTAGATAAGAATGTTTTTGATTAATCTCTTAAAATGCCTTTCAAAGTTTTACTAGCCTAAATGTCAATCTAGTATGTGGACAAAATTTTCCCTTCATATATAAGCTGTAACAATGTAAAACATGGATTAAGACACATTTATAAAAATTTAATTAAAATTCTATAAATTCACTTATAGCTCTCATTTATCTCTATTCTTTAGTAGCTTTATATGCATATGTTTATGAAACATAACAGTTACATCTATCTAGGAAATATTATCTAGATCTATATCTACATCTACATCTATATGTATAACTCTGTATGATCTTGAACATTTTTATGGCCCCTCCCCATCTTTCTTTGTTCTCCCTTGACACATATGCTTCTCATCTGCACAATGTCAACATATCTTTTTTCTACCACCTGTATTTAATTTTGTTTTAAAATTATTTACTTTTTGGATTTCTCATATTAGAGAAACAATATGATATTTTACCTGTTGGGGCTGATGTATTTCACATAGCATTATTATCTTAAGATCCATTCATTTTTGTAATAAAGACTCAAATTTATCCTTTTTTGACAGAGTAGTACTCCATTTTTATATACACCACATTTTCTTTTTTTATGCTTCAGTTGATAGTCATATAAGATACTTCCCTAATTTAGCTATTGTGAATTGGAATGCTATAAACATGGGTAAGTGTGATGACACGAAAATTTTAAGGATGATATGCTGAAGTGAAATAGGTCAATTTCTATTATATATATATATATATATATATATATATATATTTTTTTTTTTTTTTTTTTTTTTTATTGTGGGTACCAGGAGTTGACCTCAGGACCTCACGCTTGCCAGCAAGCACTTTTGCCGCTGAGTGATATCACCAGCCCTTTTTTCCCTTTATGTAGGTTTTGGGAGTTGAACTAAGGACTTCACACTTGCTAGGCAGGCGCTTATGCTGCTGAGCTATCTCACCGGCCCCCTCTATTTTATATTTTTGAGGAATCTCCATAGTGCTTTCCATAGTGGTTGTACTCATTTAATATTCCACCAAATATGTAGAAGAGTTCCTTTTCTTTCCACATCTTCTACATCATTTATTGTTTTTGAGTTCTTGATAATAGGAATTCTTACTGGAGTAATGTGCAAGCTCACTGTTTTGTGGATATGGACCCTCCTAATGGCCCAAGATGCTGAATATTTTTTATGTATACTTACTGGCTACTTGTTCTTGTTCTTGTTAGAAGTTTTCATTCACATCAATTGCCCATTTATTAATTAGGGCTTTTATTTTGGAGATTTAATTTTTTGGAATAATTTAAATATTTTAGATATTAGTCTCTTGTCCAAGGTGTAGCCAGCAAAATATTTTCTGATTGCATACATGTTTATTTCACTCTGTTGGTTGTTTTCTTTGCAGAGAGGAAGCTTTTTAATTTGATATAATTTAATTTGTTGATTGTTAGTATTATATCTTGTGCAATTGGGATTCTGTTCAGGAAATCCTTGCCTATGCCTAAGTTTTCAAGTGTCTTTCCAATATTTTCTTCCAACAGATTCAGTTTTTCTGTTTTTATATCTATGGTCTTGATCAATTTTGATTTTATATTAAGACAATGTGGGAGAAAGTATGGGTCAAGACTCATTCTTCTGCATATGGGTAACCAGTTTTCACAGTATCAATTAGTAAATGTTTATATACTTTCTAGTACTAGTTATTGTTCTCTTTGTCAAAAATCAGATGGTAATAGTGCTTAGGTTTTTTTTTTTCTACATATTACATTCCATTTCATTGTGCAATATGTCTATCTTTTCCCAGTAGCATGCTTTTTTGTTGTAGTATTATTGTAGTATAACTTGAAGACTGAGATATCTATGCCTCCTGCTTTGCTCTTGTTGCTCAGGATTGGTTTGGTGTTTATGTGTCTCTTCTGGTTTCACATAAATTTTAGAACTATTTTTAGTTTTGTGAAAAATACTATCTGTATTTTGATTGAAATTATATCACATGTGTATGTCATTTTAGGTAACATGACCATTTTGACAACATTGGTTCTACCTACACAAGAACAGGAATGTCTTTCCATTTGCTGATGTCCTCTTCCATCACTTTTCTTAAGGTAGTATAATTTTCATTATAGAGGTCTTTCACTTCCTTGGTTATATTGATTCCTATGTATGTAATATATTTAGAGGGTATTGTGAGTAGCATTGATTTCCTGATTTCTTTTCTGATGGGCTAGTTTTTGGTGTATAGGAACAGTATCTAATTTTTGTATTCATGTTATATCCTGCAACATTGCTAAATTTGCTTGTTATTTCTGACAGTCTTTTGGTGGAGATTTTTGGGTCTTCTCTGTAACAGATCACATCGTGAGCAAATAAGATATTTTGACTTCTTCATTTCCTGTTCAAATCTCTTTATTTATTTCACTTTCCTAATTGTTCTGGCTAAAGTTTTGAGTACTTTATTGAATAGGAGTGATGAAATAATCACCTTTGTACTATCCTCAATTTTAGAGGGATTTCATTGTGATCCAATTTAGTATGATGTTGATTTTGGGATTTTCAAAAATGCTTTTTATCAGTTTGAGGTGAGGTCCTTCTATACCTATTTTTGAGGATTTTTAAAAAATCATGAATAGATTTCGATATCATGAAAGACTCATCTACTGAGGTTATCTCATGATTTTCATCCTTGATATTTTTATGTTGTGCATTACATTTATTTATTTACATGTGCTGACCACCATTGCATCCATTCCTGGGATGAAGCTGACTTGGTCATGATGCATGACCTTTTGAATAATTTATTGCTTTCCATTTGCAAGTACCTTGTTGAGGATATTTTCATCTATGTCTATTAGGGAAATTAACCTGTAGTTTTCTTTCTTATTTTCCTTCGTTTTTGATTTATATTTCTTTGAGTATCCATCTGGGTTTTCCATCACAAAAATGTTAACTGAAGAAATGACTTTTGTAATATTTCCCCCTTTTGAATTCATGGAAGACTTTGAGGACTATGGGCATTAGTTTTTCCCTGAAGTTTGGGTAAAATTCAGTGGTAAATCCATTCAGTCCTGAACTTTCTAGTTGTTAGATTTTTATCACTACCATTATTCTTTTGCTTGTTAATGGTATGTTAAGGGTTTTTATATTCTTTTGTTTCTGTTTTGATAATTTATATGTATATAAAAATATATCCATTTCTTCTAGCTTCTTCCTTTTATTGGAATGTATTTTTTGAAGTAGTTTCATATATTCCTCTGGATTTTGACAGTGCACATTTTAATTTTACCTTTTTGACTTGTAATCGTATTGATGAGTCTTTTCTTTCCTTCTTTCGGTAAGTTTGGCTAAGGTTTTATCAATCTTGTTTTTCCTTTCAAAGACCTAACTCTTTGGTTCATTTATTCATTGTATAGTTTTTACCATCAATTTCAGTAATTTCTGGTCTGAACTTTGTAATATTTTTGCAAGTTTTAGATTTGAATTCATCATATTATTAGGATTTCGTGACATTATCCAGTTACTTATTTGAGATTGCTCTATTTTTCAAATGTGGGCATTCTCAGCTATGAACTTCCCCTTAGAATTGCTTTTATTGTAACCTCTAGATACTAGAATGTTTTGCTGCCATTCTCATTTGAGTCTGAAAACCTTTCACTTTATTTCTTTGATTTCTTCTGTGAACCACTGATTATTTAAGAGGGTATTATTTAAACATCATGTGTGTGCATAGTTTCCACTGTTTTCTTTATTGATTATTTCTAATTTCATTCAACTATGATTCAATAGTATGCATTCAATTCTTTTGTATTTATTTAACCATACTTTATGTCCTAAGAAAGGGTGCACTTAGAAAAAGTTCTTTTTAGTGCAGAGAATATGCATATTCTGTGTTGTTGGATGAAACACTGTAGAGATTGTTATGACCATTTTCACAATGGTGTGATTCAGCTTTAATATTTCTTTCTTGATATTTTTGTCTGTTTAACCTATTTGTGAGAGTCCTCTATTATGATTGGACTGATGTTTACCTGACCTATTATGTCCGTTATTATTTATTTTCTAAAACTCTGTGTGCCAGCATGTGGTGCATGTATATTTAAAATTGTTATCACTTCCTTTTGAATTGTTCCCTTTTCCAGTTTTTAGTGACCTTCTTTGTCTCTTCTGATCAGTTTTGCCTTAAACTTCACTTTGATTAAGAATAGATACTTATGCTTGCACATAGTCTCTTTTTTCATTGTGTATCACTTTCCCTTTCTCCCTTTTCATTTATGTGCCTCTTTGTGGATGAAATATGTCTCTTGTAGACTTCATAAACTTGGGGGTTTTGCTTTTGTTTCCAATATGCCAGCCTGTGTCTTTTTATTGAAAAGTTAAGGCCATTGTTATGGCTTGTATCTAGATGTCCTCCTAAAGCCTCATAAGTTCATAGGTGGTGTTTTTCAGAGGTGGCTGGATCTAGGGTGTGTGAATATGGATTAAGGGTGTGTTATAACTAAGTTAGTCCGAGTGTATCAGTCAGTGTTTACTAGAGAAATATACTTAATTCAAGAAATAGAAATATATAAGAATTTAGCCACTTACAAGAGCCATGCACAGAGTCAGGTGTGGAAGAGTACAAAAGCCCTGCCTGCACACTGGAGATCTGAAGGATACAGTCAAAGGCCTGTAGTTCAGTGTAGTAGTGTCCTGCACAAGTCCATATCAGGAGATAGATGGGTCTGTTATGAGAGGCTGCAGTGTCTGTGCTGGAGGTTGAAGAGGCTGCACTGGAATCTTTAGCCTTAAAGAGTCTGCTCTGGAAGCCAGAACACAATGTTAAAGGTGATGGTGAAGCTTGGAGCTCCTCCAAAGAAAGAGAAACAAAACTTCCTTTTTTGTTTCTGTTTTATAAAATTTAGGCAACAAGCCCATTGGTTACTGTTACACCCAGTAAATCTCAGCAAATATTCAGTAAATCTCCTCAGCCATACCCAGAATTATGCTGATCCAGTTTAGTTGGGCATTTCTTACTCAAGTTGACACAATCAGTTAACTATCACATCCACTGATTTGTTTAGCATAGTTCTGGGTGTGAATAATGGGAAGGCCCACCCTGGGTGTGGTTGGCAGTAACCAATAGGTTTGTAGCTTGAATGGAATAAAAAGGGAAAGGGAGGCTCACTGCTCACTGCCTTTTTCTGCTTCTCACTTGACATGCTAAGGACTGTTTCACCTCTGCAATTCCTCTCTCCCATGCTACCCTGCCTTAGAGGTAGCCAACTATGGACTGAAATCTCTACAAACTGTGAGCTAAAATAAAGCTTTTCTCCTTTAACTTGTGGGTGTCAGGCGTTTTGTCCCAGCAACAAGGAAGTAACTAAGACAGCAAATCACTTTCACAGTTATTTTGAAAGTTATTTGCATAATCCTGCAATTGTATATTTTTTTCTATTGCTGATTTCTTTATTCCTATATTCCTTTTTCTTTAACTACTTTATCAAGTATATGCATTCTTTCCTTTGGACTCTTTGGTGAGGTTGACTTTGTTGTCTCTGTCTAGTGTTTCTTTAGTATTTTCTGCAATACTGGTTTGGTGATCATGAAATTTCTTAGGTGGTATTTACCCTGGAAAGTATTTTTCCATCAAATTGGAAAGATTATTTTTCACGATACAGTAATTTGTATTGGAAGTTGTTTATTTTTAGATCTTGAAAATTTTTGCTTTAAACTTTCATAATCTTTAAGGTTTATGTTGAGAAATATGCTGCTGTTTTCATATGCTTTCCTTCATAAGTTACTTGACTTTTTTCCTAACAGCTTTTAGTAATTTTTTCTTATGCTGAATTTGTAGGATTTACCACTATGATGTGAAATGGATAAATTATTTTCTGACTATTGCTATTTGGGTTTGTATATGCCTCTTTTACCTGGATGTTGAATTGTTTCTCTAGATTTGGAAAATTTTCTGCTTTGATTTTGGTGCATAAATTTTATACATTTTGTGTCATGTCATCTTTTAATCTTCCCTTAACTCTCATAATTCTTATTTTTTTTGAATAATGCAGTTGCCTTGTAACCAGTTTCTATGGTGTCTTGTAGTTTTAAGTGTATGATTAAGTAGATGATGTACTATTTCAACCTTATCTTTTATTTATCACATTCTTTCATATTGGTCTTTCTACTACTCATAATTTCAATCGATTTTTTGATGTCCTGGATTATTGCTCTATTTCTCTTTAAAATCTCTACTCCTTTACTAAACTAGTCATTCAATTTTTATATCTTTTTTTAATTTAACCAGCTCTTTTATTTATAACATTTTTAAAACTGTTGAATGTTTTATTAATTAAATCCTTTATGTGTTAATTTACATCTTCTTTCAGCTCACTGAATAGCTTATGGATATGTTTGTTTTTTCTTTTATCTCTTCAAACATTTTAGCCATTTCTTTGTGTTCTTTGCTTGTAACTTTGTCTATTTCAGTGCCTATAAGAAGAGTTTGGGGGGAGTTAAGAATTTTTACACACATCTTGTCATCTGGCTTTGTTGTGTTGCTACTATTGAAGAACAGTTAGGGTAGAAAAACATTGGCATGACTGTGTTGATCTCTTTTGTATGTTTCCTTGTGATGTGACCTTGGCATTTGTTACGTTTTAGATCTTATGCACATCTTCAACCTACTCAACATATTAGGATCAGTCCCAGTCACTGCATTGGAAGGAGAGGGTCACTACTGGTTGTATCAGTGTCTACAGAAACAACCATACATTAATCGTGTAAATTAAAATTTCTTTAAAATTTTTTGCCTTTTTTCAACTACCCACAAAGACTGTGATTAAGTGCTTGCAACAAGTAGGCTGGGATGTAGAGGATTAAGTAAGGAAAGAGGGAACTGTGTGTGAAGATTTCAGAAAGAACAAGATAAGAAAAAGGAAAATTAAAAAAATGAAAAAAAGTAAGTGATAGGATTTTATCAATATTATTTTATATAAGGAATAGAGGGTGGATGGAAAGGGATTTTTGGAGGTTATTTAAATGAGTGGAAATATGGTATAATAGGAAGTATAACTGAACATTGCAGGAAGCTGTACAAAGATCAGAACCTATTAATATGCTGATAGAAAACTTGTGCTTGAGTAAACCATACACAATTTTTGGTGAGGGTTAATGTGACATTGCCATGAAATATACTATCTACACTAAAGCATTAATTCATATCCTTCATTTTGTATATACCAAAACTTCTCATATATATACCAGATAAAATAAAGAGAGAGGAAATATAACCATACATACAAAAAGACAAATGTGACAAGTCTTCTCAATCCTATTTATACTGGAGTCAAAATTCAACCAGTGTGCTTCTTTTCCTATGCTGAAACCTGGAGAATATTTTTTGTGACGGAATTTCACTATGTAGGTCAGGGCAGCCTTGAACTCACTTTGTAGCCCATCCTAGCCTCCACCTCACCAATCCTGCCTCAGCTTAGAGTTTGCTTGGATTATAGGCATGTACTACATGCCCAGGACAAGCAGAAAACTTTAGAGTTCAAACAGTTGTGGAAATCTGAGATACAGTCATTTGTGGTTGAGTCTAGGAGATCAGATCATTCTACTGCTGCTTGAGTTGGTTCCTGTCCTTTGTTCGCTTGCTTGTCATTGACTGAAGGGGTTTGTGGGTCAAGAGGGATTGCTGAACCTGCTTCTTGTTTTTTCTGCAGGAAATGTTCTGTTTGACTTCAATGGTAGTCCTGGGGTTTGGCCATCAGTAGCCTTTTTGACTCAGGTGTTTTTAATCACATATCTTTAATTGCATCAAAATGTTGGAGGAAAATATGTGGCTTGTCAAGTACCCACTCATCCACTGATTCCTAAAGGGGTCTTCTCAATCTCTTCCCATTTACCTTTGTGATAATCCCTGTAGCACTTTATGTCTATTCTTTCAATAATGATCTAAGTGAGTGCACCACACATTACTCTCTCTGGCCATGCTGCTCCTCTTCAGATCTGCCTGCACCAAACTCTCTGTCCACACACCCACAAAGCATCTCTGTCCAGTCCATGAACTCTGTGGTGTTTTGGGATTACTGATTTCTAGATCCATGAGCCATAGATCTCTCAATGTCTGCTTCCAGGTCCCTAACCATGACCATGCCCTTGTTTCTTTCCCAAGAGCCTGCCATTCTTGAGTCACTGCTTTCCAAATGTTTCTCTGATTTTAAGTCTCTGTAGTTTCCTGCTCACTGGACCCCTTTTCCAGTGAGAAGGAATAAGAACAGGTGAGCACTGGATGTTGGTTACTAAACTGATGCTGTTTATATTTGAAACACAGATAACTATTCACACAAAACTTAGAAGTGGTTTAGGGGTCTGGGAAAATTGTATTATAGATAATACTATACTTAGCTCTCTGGCACTATTACACATTTTAAATTCAATTCTTCCTTGTCCTACTAAGAAGTAAAATGCTAAATTTTTATGTTGCTCTACATCATAATAAAATTGTGCCATTCATTTTCTCTGAGGTTTTACTTCCTCATATAAATCATTTATATCTACAACTAATCTTCATTATTTACAGATTCAATTTTTGCAAATTTACCTACTCACTAAAATTCACTTACAGCTCCAAAATCAATACTCACAGGACTTCAATTACAGATGTATGTATAGTGGTAGAAAATTTGACTCAACTGTCTAATAAGTTCTCAACGAAGGTCCAACAAGGGAACAAAGTCTCCTTGTTTCAGTTCTCATCATATAAATAAGTGTTATTTTCATGGTCTATTTAGTACTGCATTGGTCACATCTGTGTGCATTTTGTGGATTGTTTTATAAAGTGTTCCCAAGTAAAGTATTGAACTGATATTTATTACTAACATCATAATTTAAAATAGTGTCAAGTGTCCCTAAACATGAGGTCTGTAATATTAATTAGAGAAAAAATACTCGTATAAGAAAAGATCCATTCAAACATGAGTTTTAGTGCTGTTAAACAAGAGTTCAAGGTTAATGAATCAACCATATATATTGAGTAAGTTGCTTTTAAACAGAAGTATGCATAATATAATATTATGTATTGATCGGTTGATAAAAATGTGCCCATAGGCTTACAGGAACCTAACCCTATATTCTTCCTATAAACAACAGCTCAATATTCACTCATTCTGGTGTTTGTGGTAACTTTATAAAACATAACTATTGTGAATAATAAGAATCAACTGTCAAAACACCACAGTATTATATTGTTGTATTAATACTGTGGGTGATTACACAGATTATTTTCACACACTGCAGAAAGCATTCACGCCATTGGAATTCCGTATTCCTACTTCAGTGCACTAAATGACTCCTTATTGCCTCAGGTAATATGAGAATGTGGTTCAAGAGAAATAATATTATACCAAGGTTTGACCTACTCAAAAAGAAATATTTAAAGTTCAATTCAGGCCTGTTGTCCCTCATCAAATCATGTACTAAATAAAAAAAAAAACTTTTAAATTCCCTTTGAGAGCTTTTTTCTTACATAAACTTTTCTTTCTTTAATTTCAAAGAGTGTGATGTGTTTTTTTTAACTTTCCCATCCAATTGTTTTTCTGCCTCAGCAAAGAAAGTCACAGTGGTTAATTAAAGAGTCACTGACATTTTTTATTAACTTTAGAATTTAAAATAATGTATTATGTATCTCTCCATCTTCCAGACTGAAAAATTATGCCATAAATGTAAAAACCAACTCAAAATAATTTATTAAAATATTATGTGTATATGCTTGGATGTGCATATATATATATCCATGCAATTGTAATGATTTACTTAACTGCTAATGGAAATACCATTTTCGAAATTTGAGACTAGACAAGTGCAATGACTATATATACATGTAACAGATTTCTGTCAAGATATCTGCCAAAATTTTGCTTCAGACATCATATTTTTGATACTTAAAAACAGAGAATTTATATTTAATTTTTCTAATTTATAATTTTTATATTGCTGACAATCATCAGCTGCTTTATTATATATTTTTAGTGCCAGAGAAACACTTAGAAAATAGAGTTATTTTGAAAAGCCATACAAAACTGATTTCTACTACAAAGAGTTAAATGTCTCTCACCATATTAAATAAGAAGCTAAAATCTCTAATTGAAGCTGGAAATCATTTATAATAAGTTGCAGGATTTGTACCTTACCCACCATCTAAGTTCTAACTTGCCTCCTTTAGAGCCTCTGCAAATACATTTTTTTCAAATGTCTTAGAATATTACTTTGAGACCTGACATCCCAGCAGAACACTCAGACCTTTGGGTTAGTCCCCAACCAATTCTACAACTGTGGATTTCATCAGCTCAGCCATGGGCAACTTGGAGATACCTCTGCATTGTTTCCCCTCTTCATGGGACAGCAGAAGTGTCATCCAAACAATGGACTTGATCTTGGACAAGTAAATCTCTGGAATAGGGGATTCAATGTGGCCAACTAGAGAAGAAGTCATATCACAGAAGCTGAGGAAAGATCCACTGAGAAGGAATGATTTGAAAGATCCAACGTGGCTGAATAGGAGTCCTGACAGAGACTCAGAGAACATCAACAAGAAACAGAGAGGAGGAGAATCTATCATAAAAGGAGAGAGACATGAGAAATGGATTAACCAAACACAATGTGGTGTCCATATCTGAATTCTGATTTGAAGACTCCAACCAAAAGAACAATATTTGGGTACAAACATAGAACATTCCACAAGGAAGGGAGAACAACACGGGAACTGAGAGAATCAGTGGCAGTTGGAACCTGCAAGGAAAACACAGGATACTGCTCCCAGAGTGACCTGCCACTGTAAATAGTTGGTGAGTGACCTTGGTCTAGTGCTTGCTGCCACAACTGTGGAACTAAAGCTGGTGGTTACACAATTATAGGAATGGGCTCAGTGTTTGAACCTGGATCCCAGATCAGCCCCTTGACTCCAAGCTATGCTACACACTGTCAGGTTCCCAGAGTGGATAAGGGAAGAACAGCCATGGGAGACAGCTGATGTTTGGAGAGCAGGCTGGATTGAGTCCTGCTGAGGGGTCAGAAATGGTGAACATGGACAGGCTTGTGCAAATGGAGGACAGGTGCAGCTTGAGTTACACATGTTTGGAAGGTCACAGTGGTTCCCTGTCCCCATTGCATGTGTATATCTGAATCCAGCACCATTCTGAGGGCAGACTTCCAGTGTGAGCAGAGTCATATCTTTGCTTGAGCTCTGCTCCTAATTCTCAGGTCGTGGAAAAGAGCCATATGTCCATAACAATAGAAAACCTTTCTTTTTTTTTTTTTGCTGCTTTCCTCTTGCTGTTAACCCCCCACATTTATTCCATTATTTGCTCATTTAAGAGTGTGTGTGAGTGTGTATGTGTGTTCCTCTTCCTTTTGCTCTTTTCTTCCAGTATAGTTTATAGACAGTAAGGGAATTCTCCCCTGTCTCTCTTTATTCCTTCTACTTTTATCTTTATCTTTTTACCTGACTTCTTTCTCCTGTTTCTTACCATTCCTCTATTTTCTTTTTCTTTTGCCCCCTCTTCATTAGTCTCACTTTAACTTTTATTCTAATATTTATAGTAGTCATAGAATCCTTTCTTATTCCCATTTCTCACTACTAAATTAATACCCAGCTTTCCCTGCTATCTCACCTAAAATATATAACATACCTCTATCACCATTAGGATCTTTTGCCCCCTCCTATATCCTTTTTCCCATACCACATAGCACAAGACTTAAAAAACATTTTTTCCTTTCCTCTCCCACCCCCAGCATTACTTCATCCCAAACCCTCTGGGCTTGTTATAGTTTGTGTATGGATGTCCCCGCAAAGCCTCATGTGGTCATGGGGTATGGGCTTTTTGGAAGTGGCTGAATCTAGAGTTTATGATTGGTTCATTGTCTAGTGTTTGGATTGGCAGTGTGAGTGCTGCACCCACCCTGGGGCAGATAGCTTGCATATAACATAAGGGAGGGGAAGAGGATCGCTCCTCCTTTTCTGCCATTTTTGCTCTTGTTGATTTTTCTGTCTTCTGCCACCATGAATTGTCACCCCTCTGCTATGTGCCACCCTGCCTTGGAACCAGCTGATTATGGACTGAAACCTCCACAAACTGTGAGAAAAATAAACCTTTCCTTCCTTAATTTTGGGCATCGAGTATTTTGTCTCAGCAACAAGAGAAATGTAACTAAGACAAGGCTTTAAATAATTGATTCTGTAAAAGTACTGTTGCATTTTTTTTTACCATAGGAGGAGAAATGGCTACCACATTTAGTGTATCTTAGCTGTGGGTCAATACTTGGGCTATTATGGTGCTTTAACTGTTGACTTTTTCTCTGAGCTAAAGAGAGATCTAGAAGTAGGTCTGTAGCCGATTTGATTCTATAGGAATACTCCTTACTCAATGGACAATTTTGTGCCAGTGAACTGGTCTGCCAATTCCACGATCACATCCAGGTAGAGGGATGGCAAGAGGTCCTAACCCAAGAACTTAGACTGGATCAGATTCTGCAAGAGTCCCCACAACCTGGAGGAATAAAAGTCCTGTTAGCTCCAGTATAGCATGGAAGATTCAAAGGTGTTACTGGAGTGTGAGAACTCAGACTCTGTAAAAGAAGCTACATGTGAATCACACACACTGTCTCATTGAATTATTTAATCTGTGTTCCCATTGGATATCTTATAAGTTTGAATTTTTGTTTCTTAATTTAATTAGTAGTGTGGGGTTATTTTATGATTTCCTGTGTTTATTAAGTTTTCACTTTTGTCTATTTTTTTCTTCCATTGGCTCTGATTTAATTGATGTCTAGTGTCTCTCCTTTGTCACAGCTCCCTAGCTAGATTCTTTACCACAAACCCCCAAATCAATACTACTACCATATTTCTTTATTCTTTTTCTAAATACATAAAAACCTCCCCCCAGGTTTTTAATTTTTGATACTTAGCTCCCCCACAGTCACTCATTTCTTCTGTAATATTAACCCTTATCTTCCCCATCCTAAGCCTTTGGCTCTCTCAAATATTACCTAGCCTATTGTCCTCTCTCACAGCAAGTTCTGAAAACCACATAGCTTTCCTCAATCACAAGGTAAACCTCCTTCCTCCCATATGTTGCTCTTGCCCCCACAAATATACTCTAAAAGCTCTCAGTATGAATCCTTTGACTCAAATAAAAGTACTCTTATAGAATCAGAACCCACATCAAACTTTTCTTCTCATCTGTCACTATCCCCCCAGAAACTTCCACTTTAGTGTCTTACAGTCCTCATCCAACCACTCTCTATTCTCTCCAATCCATTTTGCCTACCTCATTGCAGAACAATCACAAACAATAAATGGTCATAGTCTGCATAAAGGATAGACAAAGGGGGGAGTGCAACTGCAAGAACTATCATATAGAAGTGTTGTGTGAATCTGTTGATGGTGGTATCACCAAAAGTAATTCTGTCAGCAAAACACAGGAACAGAGTCCAAATTAATTGAAGTAAATAACAGGAGGAGTAAATAGTAGCACTGGACATACAAAGCTGAA
This sequence comes from Erethizon dorsatum, assembly GCA_028451465.1. Classification (NCBI taxonomy): domain Eukaryota; kingdom Metazoa; phylum Chordata; class Mammalia; order Rodentia; family Erethizontidae; genus Erethizon; species Erethizon dorsatum. Next base: position 78,144,571 of record CM051842.1, on the reverse strand, counting down.
AATTATTCACAAGGAGGCAAAATCCTATTAAAAATCTTCATATAAACCACAAACTCTCCTCACTTTTCTAGTCCTCAACCTGCTGTACTCCCCAAAAAAAGGAGGGGGGAAGAGGATACATATATATATATATATATATATATATATATATATATATATATATGTGTATCTCAAACACGATACACATACAAGTGTGGGGAAGCAAGGCTACAGAAGAGCCTCAAGTTCATCCAACTCTCCCAAGGTAGATCAAGGGGTAACAAAGAGAGAAGAAAACAAATACCATGTAGCAGTACTCTATGAAAAATTCAAAGAAGGGATGAAGAAAATAGGAGAGTTCAAAGAGGAAATGAACCAAAAGTTCACAACAATTTCACTCAATATGGCCATGGTAAATTTTGCAAAAATAGGTAAAAAAAAAAAAAAAAAACTGAATGGGCTAACCAAGACAATGCAAAATTTGAATAACAGGTTTAACAAGGATAGTGTCCTTGAAAAAATGCCAGACAGAAGCACCTGAAATAAAAAACTGTGTAGAACTCATAAATTGTAGAAACAACCAGTATGAAGACAGGATATCAGATATTGAGAAAAAATAGTGAATTAAAATGAAGAGTTCAAAGAAGCAAAAAGAAAAGATAACAAAAGAGGATTATCCAGCAACTACTAGATGACAAGAAGAAGACCAATTGAAGGTGAATTACTTTTAAAGAAAAACTAGAAGATAGCATAGATGGATTTACTAGAATGTTTAGATAAATCATAGAAGAAAAATTCCCAAATACAAGAAAATAGGTTAAAATACAAGTTATGCTTATACAACACCAAAGAGCTACAATGACAAAAGAACCTCACCAAGGCATATCCTTATTAAATTACCAGATATTCACCCAAAAGCAGAATTTTAAAAACAGCTGAAGAGGGGACTGGTGAGATAGCTCAGCGGCATAAGCGCCTTCCTGGCAAGCGCGAGGCCCTGAGTTCAACTCCCAGTACCCACATACGAAAAAAAGGTTGGTGATATTGCTCAGCAGCACAAGCGCCTGCTGGTGAGCATGAGGTCCTGAGTTTGAATCCTTGTACCCACATAAAACAAAAAAAGCCAAAGAAAAACAAAAAGTCACATATAAATATAAATCTGTTAGTCATAGCAGACTTCTCATCACAAATCCTAAGGGCCTGGAGAGCTTGAAGTGAAGTATTGTAAGCTGTAAGGGGAAAAAACTTATCCAGCGGAGATAACCTTCAAAATAGATGGAGAAATAAGGTATTTCCGTGAAGGACGAGCTCAAAATATATATGAGTACTGAACCAGCTCTTGAGAAAATATTAATATTATCAACAGAAATCGTGAAATTGACCCAGATAAAAACACAGAGGAAGTTAGTGAATTCCAGGGATAAACAGTAACAAAAAACATCAGGAAAAGAAAAACAAAGGATTCAGCAACAGATAAACAATACAATGATAGTAAATAACCAACGTATCTCAATAATATCTCTAACGTTAGTGGCCTCAACTCTCCAATTAAAAGGCATAGGTTAGCAGACTGGATCAAAGAAACAGAATTCAGCAGTCTATTGCATTCAATAAACTCATTTAATCCAAAAATATGTTTATAGATTAAAAATTAAAGGATAGAAAACAACATTTCATGCACCAGGACCCCGAAAACAAGCAGAGGTAGCAATTTTAGTATCACACATGGTAAATTTCAAACTAAACCCAATTATAAGTAACAAAAAGCATCACTACATACTAATTAAGGAAAAAATCCAACAAAAGATAACATTGATAAATATATATGCACCAAATACTGGAGCACCTATTTTCATAAAACAAAAATTGCTGAGTTTAAAAGATCAAATAAACACTAACACAATCATATTAGGGGATTTTAACAACCTGCTTCCACAAAGAGATAGATCGAATAGGCAAATAAACCAATAAAGAAATATCAGAGCTGAAGCACACCTTTGAACATATGAATTTAATAGATATTTACAAAGTATTCCACCCCTTTACACAACAAAGGATATATTCTTTTTGGCATTACATATTATTTTTTCCACTATGGATCATATACTAGCCCACAAAACCAGCATTAGTAAATTTAAAATAATTTAAATTACTCCATGCATACTATCAGAATACTCTGCAATGAAAATAGAAATCAATGACAGAAGAAATTTTGGAAAAGACAAAATCTCCTGGAAAGTTAACAACATACTCTTAACCAGTGGGTCACAGAGGAAATCAAAGAAGAAATTTTAAAAGTTCTACAAGTTAATGACAATTACGTGCAACTCAATGAAATGAGTGGGACACTATGAAAGCATTTCTAAGAAGAAAATTCATCATAATAAATGGTCACATTAGAAAAACAGAACAAGCACAAATTAATAACCCCATGAGAAAACTTAAGATACGTGAGAAACAACAACAAATCACCCCAAACTGAAATTAAGGAGGGAAATTATAAAGATGAGAGCAGAAATCAATGAAATTGAGACTAAAAAATGTTTTAAAAAATCAAGGAAATGAAGAGCTTGTTCTTTGAAAAAATAAATAAAATAGATATGTACTTAGCAAGACTCATGAAGAAAAATAGAGAAAAGACTCACATCAATGCAATTAGAAATGTATAAATTGAAATCACAACAGACACTCTGGAAATCCAGAAGATAATTAGTAACTACTTTAGAAATTATATTCCAACAAATTACCAAATTTTAAAGAAATAGACAGATTCCTAGATACATACAAACTACCAAAAATAACCCAAGAAGTCATTAATATACTTAACAACCCAATAACAAGCAAATATATTGAAACAGTAATAAAGAATCTTCCAACAAAAAAGGCCAAGACCTGATGGATTCACTGCTGAATTCCACAAAACCTTTTAGGATGTTATACTGACAATATTTCTCAAGCTCTTCAAAGAAATTGAAAGGGATAGAGTGCTACCAAATTCATTTATGGAAGCCAGAATCACCCTGATCCCCAAACTAGATAAAGACCCACCTAGAAAAGAAAATTATAAGCCAATCTCCTTAATGAACATAGATAAAAAAATCCTCAACAAGATATTAGCAAACAGAATGAAGCACATTATAAAAAAGACTATGCATCATTTTCAAGTATGTTGTATCCCAGAGGTGCAAGGATGGTTCAACATAATAAGTCAATAAATATAATACATCATATAAATAAAAGCAAGGTCAAAAATCATATGATCATATCAATAGAAACAGAAAAGGCTTCTGAAAAAATCCAATATCCCTTCATGATAAAAGCCCTGAAGAAAACAGGTATAGAATGATCATACCTGAATACCTTCAAGGCTATTAATGACAAACCATTAGCAAGCATCATACTAAATCAGGAAAACCTAAAATCTTTCCCCCTAAAATTGAGAACAAGAGAAGGATATCTACTATCACCTCTTCTATTTAACATACTACTAGAAGCATTAGTCAAAGCAAGGGGCAAGAGAAAGAAATTAAAGGGATACAAATAGGAAAGGAAGTACTCAAATTATCATTACTCACAGATGACATGAAGCACTACATGGAAGATCCAAAGAACTGCACCAAGAAGCTCTTAGAATTAATACCCAACTTCAGCAAAGTAGGAGGATACAATATTGACACACAAAAATCATTAGCATTTATGTACACAATAATGAATGGGATGAGAAAGAAATTATGAAAACAATACCATTCACAATGACTTCAAGAGAAATAAATATCTAGTAATTAACCTAACCAAGGAAATGAAAAACCTCTGCAAAGAAAACTATAGTACTCTGAATAAGAAGATTAAAGAGGATACTAGAAAATGAAAAGATGCCCCCTGTTTCTGGATAGGCAAAACCAATATTGTCAAAATGGCCATACTTCCAAAACCGTTACACAGATTCGATGGAGTTTCAATCAAAATACCAAGGGTATACTTTATAGATGTAGAAAAAACAATCCTGAAATTTCATATGGAACCAGAAGAAACCCAGAATAGCAAAAGCAATTTTGACCAATAAGAGCAAAGCAGGAGGTATAGTAATACCCGACTTCAAGCTATACTACAAAGCAATAGTGGTAAAAATGACATGGTACTGAAACAAAAACAGATACATACATCAATGGATTAGAAATGAAGATACAGAAACACGGTACAGGAACAAAAGCAGATATGTGAATCAGTGTAGCAGAATAGAGGATTCAGAAACACCCTCAAACACATTCAGCTATGTGATCTTGGATGAAGGGCCCAAAAGCATGTGTTGGAGGAAAGACAGCCTATACAACAAGTGGTGTTGGAAAACTGGTCATCTGTTTGCAGAAGATTGAAACTGGACCCTTATCTCTCAGCATATACTGAATTAAAATAAAAATGGATCAAAAATCTAAATATAAAAACAGAAACATTAAATCTATTGGGAGATAAAATAGGTAAAACTCTTGAAGATATAGATGTAGGAAAGGAATTCCTAAACAGAATCACAGTCACATGAGAAATACCAGCAAAAATCATCAAATGGGATTATATCAGACTAAAAGGCTCTGTACATCAAAGAATCAATCAGTAGAGTGAAGAGACAACCTACAGAATGGGAAAAACTATTTGCCAGCTATTCCTCAGACAGAGAACTAATATTTAGAATATACAAAGAACTCAAAAAACATTAAACCACCTAAAATTAAAAACCCAGTCATGAAATGGGCAAGAGAAAAGAACAGATATTTCACAGAGGAAAAAATACAAATGGCCAACAAACACATGAAAGAATATTCAACATCTCTGGCCACTAGAGAAATGCAAATCAAAACATTGGTAAGATTATATCTTACCCCAGAAACAATGACAATCCTAAGGAATGAAGCAATAACAAGTGCTGGCATAGCTGTGATAGAAAGGGAACACTCTCCTTCATTGTTGGTGGGAATGTAAACTAGTACAACCACTTTGTAAATCAGTAAGGAGATTTCTCAAAGAACTGAAATTAGAAATTCCACAAGACCCAGCTATCCCCCTACTAGCTATCTTCTCCAAAGAGTTTAAGTCCTCATACTACATTGAAACATGTATACCAATGTTTACAGCAGCACAATTAGTACTAGCTAAATCCTAGAAACTGCCTGTATATCCATCAACAGATGATAAAGAAAATGTGATATCTACACATAATGCAATACTACACAGCTACAAAGAATGACAAATTTGAGACATTCATAGGAAACTAGAGGCACTAGGAAAATATAATGTTGTGTGAAATAAACCAGACTCACAAGTCTAAATTCCATACAGTATCTCTCATTTGAGTGGGGCAAAGTACAAACAAAGAAAAGGATAAAGGATGGACACAAAGGTACACGGGGATGGATCTCTGCAATATAGAAGTGGTCTAAGGGAACACTGGTTAGGGGTGAGCAGGAGGGGAAGGGAAAATAAGGAGAATAAAGATATGCTATGCACAAGGAATCTAATAACACCAATTAATATAAACATCATAGGCTGTAACATGAGCTAAAACAAATATTATCAAAAGTAATGAAAAATGGGATAGGGGAACTGCAGGAGAAGGAAGGAGAGGGGAAAGGAAAAGGATGTTTTTAAGAAGAAAGCAACATGCTGTAATATGTACAAGTAGCCATTCCCCAAGAGAATTGTAAACTAAATGAACTACAAACATGTACAAATAAAACACAAAATATTAAAAATAGAATATTACTTTGAGTCTAATGATGGCAACCAATTATGAAAATGAAAACAAAAATCAAGCTTCTCAAGCATACCTTAACCTTCATAGTAAAAAATATTTGAAATAATCAGACACACAATCCTAAATATCATGTAGTTTCTCTTGTATGAGAAAACCATAGTAACAATAAAGAGCAAAATAAAACATACATAATAAGAGGTAGGGAGATCTTTCTCAAAGGGGAAGGGGATCAAGAGATTGAGGGATGGGGATGGAGAAGAGGGCTAGGGGTGGAAAAATGTAATTAGGATGTGTTATGTGCATATACCAACTTCACACAAGGAATGTAAATATTATGTACTATAGACATGCACTATTAAAATAAAATATAAAATTAATGCAGATATTTTGAAGAGAGAAAGTATTTTGTACTTTATTTCCATTAAGCAATCTGAGTCTAGTATTAATTCAATGTCTGCCATAATTTCTAAATCATAGTATGGAATGGGCTGTAAAATACATTCTAGCTAACATTAAAATCAAATAAAAGTTATCTTCTGCTCATTCCTTTTATTAATTTTGTAATCCTCCTTCATCCACCAACTACCCAATGCCCCTATGTTACACCTACTCCTAGGGAAGACTCCCTATTGCGTTTGAAACTTCTTGTATGGATGAAAGACTAATTACTTTCAAACAAGATAATTGGCAGAATAAAAGATAGAGATTGCTACAATAACAATGACCATAAGAATGTTACATCTGATTGGCCTTGCCAATAGTGTCCAGGTTGGCCTTGCCAATAAGCTTGTCTTCTCTCTGATGTAGAAAGAGGAAAAGGAACCATAACAAAAGACCAGTGCAAAATGTAACTATTTTCTTGAAGGTATTTCAAGAGGAAATGGTAAAGAGCCACTCCACAGGAGTGGCATGGCCCAGAGCTGGAACACGACTCAATCTGGGGCTATGATACTGTTTTATGGTGTAGAGGTCCCATCTCCACCTCCCTGAGGGTCAACACTTGATTGATTGTATATTGGGCTTGTTGCTAGGGGTTTGGTTTTGTGGGGTAATGGGGAATTTGGGTAGGCATGGCAACCTGCACTAGGAGGGAGAGTGTTGCCTGCACAGAGGCAAGTGTCAAAACCACAACCTGTCAGCTTCAAACCACAAAACTCCTTGAAAGCTGCTTGCTAGTTATAGCAACACAGAGGCTGCATTTTCCTACCCTCAAAAAGGGGCCCTTCTGTCCCTACAGGAGTAAATATAATTATACTTCTCTGGTTCTGCCAATGACATGTTGAAGGACTCAACAATGACTTCTGTGAAATATGAGACCATCACCCTCAGAAAATTCCACAAGCTGAATAAATACATTTCTCAAAATGTTGATGACTAAATTCAATTATGGATATTTCAAAATAAATGAAGAAATTGTCAAAGGAATTTCAATTATTTACTCTTTTTTTTTTCCTGGGTACTGGGGGTCGACCTCAGGACCTCATGCTCCAGCAGGTGCCGGTGCCGCTGAGCGATATCACTGGCCTTTTTTTCGTATGTGGGTTCCGGAAGTCAAACTCGGGCCCTCACGCTTGTCAGGCAGGTGTGTATGCTGCTGAGCCATCTCACCGGCCCTCAATTATTTACTCTTAAAAAGATAAAACTTTGAATATGATATCTATTACTATTTGAAAGAAATTGAGCAATGTATTCTATAGTGAGAGTGATTTTCATATTCCTGAAGCAGTTAACTAAACACCATGAAGAACTGAGAAATATTCAGGATGAATATGTTCACCCTAATTTAAAAACATAACCCAATATATACCCCATTAATATGTATAATTTTTGTTTTATGTAGCCTTTAAAAATAAATTCTAAAACATTAAAAAAAAAACAAAATCATACTAGAAGAACTATTTTTATGTTTTAACTTTGGTTCATATCTGGATTCATACAATATGACTGTAGGTAAAAATAATTTGTACACAACTTTATATCTTTTTCCAATGTAATTGAGGTCATCATACATTCCTCCACATAATGATAACACTATATTTCTGGAAGGTGTGCTATGACCATGCAGTCTATCTCTCCTTTACAAGAAAACTGCACCAAAGAATATCTCAAAATTGTCTTCAGAGAACTGCATGTCTCCATTTCCTAATTGGGAATAAGGACCCAAGTTATCAATAGGCTTAGCTAAGCCAATCTACCAGAAAATACCTCAATAGATTGCCCTGCTGATGCTAGTTTACACTTCAGGCTCAGACATTAAACTCCTAGGTACTGATGCTATATTTTTCATGAGAAATTACAGTTTAAAATCTGTCATATTAAATATATGAACATACAAGAAAGCACTCATTTTACTAAAGTTATCATAATTATTTGTGTTCAGTCACTAAAAAATCAATTCGCCAGACAATTGTCAAAAATTTATCTTGAACTCTGGAGACATGTAACACAAGTCAATTTCAAAGAAATTAACAAATTGAATTTATAGAAAATAATGAGAGATTGAGTTTGTAATTATTTTCTATTGTGTTTAAACATTTCTTTATATATCATTTGTGGACAGTAAACATATAAACATAAGAATTCAAATATAATAAATTATCTCTGAAAGTAAAATGGACATATTTCTTTGTTTTATTTTAGAATGTACCTGAATATCTTAAGGGCTGTTATTATTAACATCAACAACTGTCCCATATAATTTTAAAATAAAATTAGGTCATGTGACCATGTTGGTGTTTCAGATTCCAGATAAACAAAATTTTATTACATTGGCATAGAGTATACAGACATGTTATATTCTCTTGGAGTTTGAAGATAGCATTTTTAGGAATTAACTGGTACACACAACACACACACACACACACATACACATAACATGCTTTATGTGCACTGTTCACAGATTTCATAGAAACAAATGCTTTTAGAACTTCAAAATCTTCTCTTTATTAAAGATGATTTGAAATGTCCGTTGTCACAAAAACGTCTGTTTCTGTGACTGTCACTCAGCATACACATATCCAGCATTCCACCAGTAATGTGAGTCTTGACAGCTCCTGCCAACATAGTAATATTACTTTAATTGCTCTCAGCTGAGCTTTCAATTCCCTGCGACAGGCAAGAACATCAACAAGGTCAACTGATTTATCTACAGTGGCAGTGGCACTAACCTATTACCAGAGCACAAGAGAATACAGGCTTTAAGAAGCATGGCTTTATAAATAAGACTAAAATAGAGTGAAGTGAGAAAAACAAAGTCCCAAAAGACTACTTTCAGTAATTTTTAAAATCGTTAATTAAGATGAGAACATAAAAAGACACAGAAATCAAAATTATTCAAATAGATATTTCAAAGGAAGGTACAATGTAGTTTAATAGTCAAGAGCATAGATGTTGACTCATTTTTTTAATCTGGAAAATTACATAATTATTGCTGATAGAGGATTATGGTGGGAACCAAATGAGATATCACATATTAAGTGCTTAACAGAGCACCTGGCACATTAACATCATTCTGCATATGAAAAGTTTAAGTTTAGAATATGAATAAAATTAAAGTTATAGACCGCCTTTGTTTCTAGAGGTTCAGAAAAGGTACCTTGGCATCAAGTTTTACTTACCTGGAAAATATTTAAACTGTATTTTATTGGAATATATTTTGAAGAAAAATATGAAAGTAACAACATTGTTCACTGAAATAATTACATGAATATTTATTCACATTTAATTTATGGGGCCTATGTACATACTATATTCATTGCAAAATCGTTTGTGATTATATTCATCTTATACCTTGTCATGAGACACTAAAGATTCTTTATGGAGCAGAGAATCCTTGTAAGTTTGTTAGTTTCCAAATATTTCTCCCTTTTGAACATATATGATATTGATATAGATGTTAGTGTCCACATAAACACATGTGTAGTCATGTATGTGTATTTAAATTTGCTAGAGAAAAGTTCATATCAGATACTAGAAAATAACTGCCTAATAGAATGATGTAATTCTACTAAGTAAGTGGTGATACAACTAGAACTGTAATGCTACCCTGGTCTTGTGCATTGAGGCTCAAGAAACATTTATAGGTAACTAATGTATTCTGCCTATCAGAGAATGTAGGAACATAACCTGTTAATTTCATGCCACAAAAATGGCAGCCAGAAGTAGCTAATTCCTACATTGTCTTTATTTGCCTACTGGTAAAAAGAAAAATTTCACTATCAGTATAACAGAAAGGAAGATACTTTATTTCATGATCAATTGCTGATCTATTTTTTATAAAGTTTTATAATTACTCCAAATGGATACTGAATATAACTTCTCTTTATCACTTTTACTTCTTTTTCACAGACAAGAATACAACACACATCATTGAATTGAATTGGTATTATATTTATTCAAAGTTGAGAGTCTAAGCTGTCTTTCAAACTACCTTAATAAACCTAGCACTACCTTTATTGTGGTTTATTTCCCAGAAGACTGGATATCACTGATGTCAACTCAATAGAGTCACTTTCTTCATGAACAATTAAAACAAAATGTCATGTAGAAATATCCTTGTATTGGATTAATACCAAGAAATATTTTTCTAATATTGAAAATGTTAGAGTTACTCATTAACTTTGACTGAATGATAGGAATATGTATTTATTATTGCCCCAAAATAATAATGCTCATGATGTATTTCCAAAATTGTTATACAGATTTAATGCAATTCCAATCAAAATTCCAACAGCATATCTCACAGAATTAGAGAAAACAATCCTAAAATTCATTTGGAATCAGAAGAGACCTAGAATAGCAAAGGCAATTCTGGGCAACAAAGGCAAGGCAGGGGGCATCACAATCCCCGACTTGAAATTATACTATAAAGCTACTGTGATAAAAACAGTGTGGTACTGGCAAAAAAACAGACCTGAAGATCAATGGAACAGATTAGAAGATGCTGAAACAACCCCAGACATACTAAGCTACCTTATCTTTGACAAAGGTGCCAAACACATTCAGTGGAAGAAAGATAGCCTCTTTAATAAATGGTGCTGGAAAAACTGGCTCTACACATGCCGAAGATTAAAACTAGACCCATATCTTTCACCATGCACTAAACTAAATTCAAAATGGATCAGAGATCTAAATATTAAAACAGAAACACTAAATCTGCTGGAAGGTAGGATAGGTAAATCCCTTGAAGACATTGGTGTAGGCAAAGACTTTATGAATAAAAACTCAACCGCATCAGAACTATCCCAAAGAATCAATAACTGGGATCTCATCCTATTAAAAAGCTTTTGTACAGCAAGAGAAACCAACAACAGAGTGAAAAGACAACCAACAACGTGGGAAAAAATGTTTGCCAGCTATTCCTAAGACAAAGGATTACTGTCGAGAACATATAAAGAACTCAAAAAAATCAGACCTCCCAAATTTAAAGACCCACTCCAAAAATGGGCATCTGAGATGAATACACATTTCTCAGATGAAGAAATACTAATGGCAAATAAATATACAAAAAATGAGCAACATCACTAGTCATTCGAGAGATGCAAATTAAAACAACACTGAGATACCATCTCACCCCAGAAAGAATGGCTACTATAAAGAAATCAACTAATAACAAATGCTGGAGGGGCTGTGGGGAAAAAGGAACCCTTCTTCACTGTTGGTGGGAGTGTTGACTGGTACAGCCACTGTGGAAGTCAGTGTGGAGATTCCTCAAAAAACTAGGGTTGGATGTCCCATTTGACCCAGCTATTCCCCTTCTGGGCATCTTCCCAGAAGAATTAAAAACATTGTACCACAGTGATATATGTGCACCCATGTTTATAGCAGCACAATTTGTAATAGCCAGATCTTGGAAACAACCCAAATGCCCATCAACTGAGGAATGGATAAGAAAGATATGGTATTTTTATACAATGGAGTACTATTCAGCCATAAAGAAGGATAAACTGGAGACTTTTATAGGTAAATGGATGCAACTCGAGAAAATACTCATAAGTGAAATAAACCAGACGCACATGTGTAAGCATCGTATTGTCTCACTAGTATGAGAAACTGAAAGAGTAAATAAGATCCAAAATGTACAATAGACACAGTGAATCAAAAAGAAACTGGTCAATAAGAAAGAGAGACTGGAATGGGGAAAAGAAAGAAGGGAAACGGAAAAAAACTGTGTATGTATATAAGATGGTTAAGATAGATACACTACCAGTTTTACTTAGTTCATTGAAGAGGAAAGTTTGAGCCAGTAATGTTTGGACAATTGAATGCTAATGTCTGGTATCCTGAAAAACTAACTTAAAGATAATAATACGTAATGCATTGACCATTGTTACCCTCATATTATGTTGTTTTGAAAAGTTGTTCTTTTTTGATTTGTTTTGTTTTTTCTTCTCTTTAAAATAAAAAAAATAAATAAATAAAAATAATGCTCATGATGAACTGTGAAGATTTTCATTCATAATATCCTTAATAGTAAATCAGTGGGCATACACAATGTCAGTTGTTATAAAAGTATACAGGATGAACTGCCTTTAGGGGCTCCTGTCTACAGAATACATAGAAATTGATTTTTGCCCCAAAATAATCAATATTCTTTTAATGCTAGCTCAATTTTCCATTATCACCTTCCCAATCTATATTCTTGACAATCTAAAGAAAAACACTGGCTGCCAAACAAATTTTCTTCCACTATGATTAGTGTTTTCACTAAATTATATTTTAAACATCATTTCATATATCAGATGTCTTAGTTCTAGGTAAGTGTTGCATTATAACTATGGACTTGTACTGTAAATATATTATAAGTATCTATTTGTGTAACCAGTGCCATGGGAAATACCAAAGAGAATAAAACTTGTCCTTGGTTTACAGTTAAAGAGAAAAGGCTAATACATATAATCATTTAACAAGCATTTATTGACCAACAACTTTATACGAGAACCACTGCTGAGATACCACAGTGACCCCAATGCTATAAACCAAACATGTTCAAGGTACTACAAGAAACAAAGATGAGACATTAGACAAAGAATACGCATAGAGATAAATAAGACTCTTAAAAGGTAAAGTTCGAATTGAGCCATGAAGAATTGAATGATGGTTAAACTACCAAATAAGGATAGAAAATAATAAATATTTGAGTGTGGAAGGGAAGTTAAGAGAACTGCAATGGATAACAAAGTGATATGTGAAATAATGACTCCAAGATTTCCAACTAAGAGGACCAAGAAATATGTGCAGTCAGGCATGCAAATATATTTTGATAGGTGCTTGTTTGGGAGAACAGTAATGGACTTCTTTTAGACTGTTATTTACTTCAAGTAATAGCAAACCATCCATGGACAAAATCTTGTTAGGAAATGAAAATACAGGGAAAAAGGCACAGGTGTGCAGGCAATCAGGACTGGATCTGGAGATTATGTGATACAATCATATAGGAATAACACATCATACCTCTTTGTGTGCCACATCAAATATTTCTTTGCCGCTGAGCGATATCACTGGTCCCTTTTTCGTATGTGGGTTCCGGGAGTCGAACTCGGGCCCTCGCGCTTGCCGGGCAGGTGCTTACGCTGCTGAGCCATCTCACCGGCCCCACATCAGATATTTCAATTCACCATATACTTACTCAAATACTTAACTCATGACTTACAGGTATCCTACCAATGGAGCTCTTAATTTGCAAACACTCAAAGCAAGTTCTGTAATTTCAAATAATTGGTTGGTTAAGTATATATGTCAAATATGTTTTTCTGTGATCAATCTAATACAAATTCAAGAGGCAGATAACATGGAAATTGATGTCTCTGTCCTTTATTACTCTCAAGAAAATTAAGTTATGAAGTATTTCACATTAGAATAATGTTGAATTAGATTGGTAAACACAGAGCCAGCAAAAACTAATGAAGTCATCTGGACAGCAGAATCAAAAATATTTTTAAACCTGTGAATTACCTGTCACAAAATCACTGGAGTGCAAAACTATGCTCCAGAGTCACTGTAAGATGTAGCATACCTTCTTCAATTTTCAAAAAGGGCCGAAATTATGAAGAACATTATTTTGTATTGGTCATTTCATTTATAGTCATACTTAAAAAAAGTTAAATCAATGAATACCATATTTAATATCATTCCATCTGTTGACATTGCACATAAATATTCTCTGTGACACAGTATAAACCCCTCATGTATTATGTATTTCCTCACCATGTAAATTGGTAATTGAATGAATATTTTATAAAAGAGACAAAAGCAATAGTCACTCTTCTCATACGCAGGGCATATATATATATATATATTTATAAGCATTTAGCTATTTTAAAACCATTCATTTGTTTGAGTTTTAAATAACAGTGATTAGTTCTTAAATTTAAGTTTTGTTATCAATGCCCTGAGTTCAAATAACTCTTTTATGCATAGCTTTCTTTTTGGGCATTTGATGCTTTCTTTCTTTGAGCTAAATCCCTCCTTTACAATATAAATTGACACAAAGTTCTAGTACCTCAACCTGTGCTCATTATTTTTTTATAAATAGTATGGAAATATTTCTTGCATGGAAGCTGTAAGCTACATTTAAGTTTAGGAAATATCCCATCTCCAAGAAAAATATTGAAATGGAGAACCACATATCATATAGTACAGTATATTCAGAATAAGCAGCATAAATGAGTTTAAGGTTAAGTTGAATATACACTTAGTATCAATACAGTTGGATATACTTGTTATATACTGGATACAATAGAGTTGGATATACTTGTTGAATAGCACCTGCTGAAAGGCAGCAGGATAACTATATTGATACTGGCTCTTTCTAACCATAAATTCTGTGTTTCAGTGTGATACTTCATGGCTGCCTATTGGAACAATGATGGCACAGTTTGGTGAAATGTACAGGTTTTTATTTGCAAACAAATGTGTTTCATCATTGTACTTATTGGATGCTGGCTACATACAAAACATACTATAAGTTTATTACAGAAAGTTCCAGAAATCCTGTCAACAACATTGATTCTTCACCACAGTCAACTATGGGAAGAACACAGTAGTTTCCTGATAGTCATTGCTGTGCAGGTCAGAGGCAAGAGCTTAGTAGGTAGATTCACATGAAATAAATGCAGAGTACAATGATCTCACTTATGAGACATTTGTTACTAGAGTAAAGCACTTTTCCACATTCCTTTTGTTCCCATAACACCCACAAAACACCAATGGATACCAGGACACAGAAACACAGTTACCTCACCTTTAATACATCAATGTGACTTCAACCTTATGTGTCTTGTGGATAATAACAACTACTATGAAATAGTTAATAATGACAGATTTTGAATTAGATAAACCTAAGTTGAATTATCTAGCTTTGTTACTTGAGAGTTCAGTATTTGGGAACAGTATTTAATCATTCTAATATTTGCTTTCTTAATGGATAAAATTTAATTAATAACCTATACTGAAAGAGTTAAATGAAATAACACAAGTGCTCAAAAAGAGTAGCTATTATGTAGTTTTGATCATACAACAATAGGCAGTATGGTCCATGGCTCCTCATAGATCATGATACAATAAACCATGTGGTTATCCCCAACTACTCAAAAACAGTATCATCCTATTCCCAAACAATTTTTTCCACTTGCTGCCATTTCCTGACTCACTGGGAAGGTGGTGCTGGTATTATTTCCCCCTAAATAAGGGTACTACTCATTGAAATTGGACAGTTTGACTTCTTGGTTTTTTATCTTCCTGTTTAAAGGCCAGTTAATTGATCTGTCAAAAACTTCTTAGTGACAAAGGTCAAAACTCTTCTGATTTATTACAGTGATCTATACAAACAAACCATCTATGACTATGTGAAAAATGAGTGTTTGCATAAGTTACTGTCCTTTGTGAAAATCTATATAAAACAAGACAAAACCTGGGGGGGATGGAAAGACCATTTGCAAGTGACTGAATTGCATAAACCCAGCACCAAGGACCAGCAGCAGCCCACAGCGGCCCACAGCTGTTTACTTGAATCTGTGATTGACAGCAATCTTCTGCCTTGATTTAAGGTATATGGATGTTTTAAGTGCATCCTTACATCTATCTAAAGGAACAAACCTTTGATTCGTACTCGAAAAATGCCCTAGGATTGAAAATTTAGTGATTAAAACATGAAAATAAAGCTTTTGTTTGTGTTGAACAATTAAAACAATATTCTCAAAATCAGCATGAGCTAGCAAGTTTTCTCTGATTAGAGAGCAACTATTCACAGACACCTGACTACTTTTTCATTATCCCCAGATTGTGAAAGTTCTCAAAAATAAATGGGGGTCAGTCTTCTGTTCTTCATCTGTGGTGAACTGAGCCTGGACTTACTTTGCTCCTTCCCTCCTAGGTTGTATCGTAGGCTCTTCTCTGATGGCAGTGCCTCCAATTATGAACTCTGGTTGCTTTCTGCTCCCCAAATGATACTTACACTTGCATTTTCTTGTTCCTTTTGTACTAAGTCTTAACACACATCCCTGGACCTGACTTAAATACTTTTTAGAATATGGGTAGAAGGGCCGGTGAGACGGCTCAGCGGCTTAAGCGCCTGCCTTGCAAGCGCGAAGGCCCGAGTTCGACTCCCGGATCCCACATACGAAAAAGGGGCCGGTGATATCGCTCAGCGGCACGGGTGCCTGTTGGCGCGCGAGGTCCTGAGGTCGTCCCCCCGGTACCCACAAAAAAAAAAATAAAATAAAAAAAAAAATAGAATATGGGTAGAATGCAAATATATAACACACATATAGGTATACATGTGTGAAATATAAAACATCTGTATGCTTTGGATGAATTATCTAAAACTGTGAAAACAAACAAGTTTTAAATGCATTATATGATTAGTTATCAAGGATATTTAAATTCACAGCATATGTTGCCAGCCCTCTACTGATGTCTATGCTGGATGGATATCAAATTACAATCGCTGAGCAATTCAAATCTATTATGATTGTAGGCTTTTATTTCCTTGTCTTAAAAGAATATGGAGTCTCAAGGAGCAGAAGATTACTATCATTATTTCTCCCAGAAAACTGTAAATCAGAAATTTTCTAGCCAAGACTGTCCTTATATCAGAATTACCCTGGGGGACTTTCTCAAATTACACACTGCTGACTACCTTTTTTGATCCCAATCTAACTTATGACCTCCTTCCCTTAGGAAATACTTCACTCTTTAGTTAAGAATCTCTTCTGATAAAGGAGAAATAGTTGAAGAGAGTTTGGCATTATCTTTACCAGGTGTTAGAATGAGGAATATGTTTCAGAATCATTGAGTTAGGATTGTGATTTATTCAATGAACATTTATTAAATGCCTACAAAGTGACATACTTCTTAAGCAAAAGGTAAAAAGCAAAGAATTATAGAAGCTAAATGGCCATCACTCTCATAAGATATTAGATTTCTCCCTTTCCTACCATTGTCCTAACTCTGCTCCCAAAAAGTGAAATCAAACTGATGAAAATGAGTAATTATATAATTTATACTTTAACCAATGTATAGCATTTTATCCACTCTATCCCATTATAGAATATTGAGCAGCGTTCTATGAATTTTCTGATGATACATAAAAGAGACATCTACTCCAAATTGAGAAGTTGCCAAAGAACTAAAAAATGACCTGGATAAGTCCTGATTGTGAGTAAATAAGTTTAATTACTTATTTATTCATTTATTTATAGTATTTGCAGTACTAAGGATTGAACCCAAAGCCTTCACACTGTGCTACATCCCCAGGCTATTTAATTTAATTTCATTTAATTTCATTTAATTTAGTTTTGTTTTGTTTTATTTCCTTGAGACTGGCTCTCACTAAATTGCTTAGTTTCCTAGGCTGGTCACAAAGTTTTGATCCTCCTACCTCTGCTTCCCACAGTGCTGGTTTTACAGGTGTGTTACCCCACTAGCAGAATAAATACCATGATTAAGATTTACTTAGACAATGGTGGACAATTTATGGTCATTGCACTACAGAAGTCACTACATCTGGCTTACCAACTCCTGTTTATTTAGGGCCCTAAATTAAACAGCAAAAAAAAAAAAAAATAGAACCAGAATCCATGGGAAGCATATATTTGTGTACATTCTATTCACATCCTTATTGGGAACTTTGTTGGTATTGGCCAAAACAGGGATGCATAGCTCTGCTTTGCTGCAGTATGGCACACAACGTCAGCACTTCTTGAGGACCACACAACTAAAAAATTGCCTTACATTGGCTAGGACTCAGAAAATTATTCCCTTAACAAATACTCAAGAGTAATGTCCTTAGTACTGTATTTCACATTCAGTATGCAAATAATTATAGAAAAAATGAAAGTGAATCGTTTTTAGTAAACTAGTAATAAGAGAATAAAATTATAATGGCACTCAAAATCAAAACGAATGTATGTCAAAAATTCAAAAATTAATCATCTTATTAATGCTTAAATTTATAATGTTACTTATACTCAAAATTCATATTTCTATGTTTCTATACAAAATAAATGTCTTTTTAATCTGCCCAGGAGACCTTGAGACTTAAAGTAGCAAATAATCAATTCATATCTATTATGTCATATTATATTTCAAAAAAAATCTCAAAATTATGTTAAACTATGTATCTATTGCAGAATTTATTAATCTCAGACTTCATCATATATATATATATATATATATATATATATATATATATACTTCCATTCATTTCTCTAACTGGGAGAATTTCTGCTTTGCATACAATCAATGAAATGGGTTTACTAATTACCAAAAGGCTAAATATGGTCATATAAATATCTACCACAAACTACATATTCAATGTATACTGAGGCCACATACCAGTGATAATTTATGTAACTAAAAACATAAATAAGATAATCACCAAGTAAATAGGCAATTTTCTCTATGCTTAGCTGCTTAATGATTTTTATTTTGAGTACTGATATTTTCAAACAAATTTGTTTGCTTTCTATTTTTTCTTTATTTTTGTATTTCTTTCAGATCAACTAGGAATTGCTTATCAACTTAAACTTTCCATTTCTCTCCAATTAGATACAACATAATCTCCAGTGATAATTGCTCTTGTTAACACTGAAGTTTCACTGAATACTAAACACACCATTCATTAAATCACACGGGACTCATAACCTTGACATACCCTATTCTGCTTCTAAACAGCAGAATGTGTAGAGAAATACATGCATCCATAATTCTCAAAGTTTGGGGTGATACAACACTTTCAGAAACACCAGTAAGAGGTTTTAGCAGACAACGAGTAAGAATCAAAGAGAAAAGAAGTCTATAAAAACAGGGGGGATGGAACAGTGCCACCACAAATACTTCACAGAGTGGAAGACTGGCTTTGCTACTACGGGGTAAAATGTGAAGTGCCTGCCCCTTTGCAGAACAGCCATATACAGAGCTGGCTTCTCTTGATGAGGTGTGACTATCAACAGTCCAGATGCTTATAATTCTTCATTGCATTAAAATTCAGGAACAAGGAGGGGAAGAGAGAGAACTAGAGGAGGGAGAGGGGGAGAGAGAGAACGAGAGCAAGAGTGCAAGAGAGAGTTCTATATATGTTTCCTTTGAATCCAAGCCCTGGTCCTTAACTCATTTTCAATAAATGATTCTTGAAAGACATAAATGTCTGAGTGCCTAGGCTGAGAATAAGACCTGGTTGTTCTGTCAGGTTAATGCCCTCAGTCATAGGGCCATACTGAAGGATTCCTATACTAAACTGTAGCCTCGTGGAGTCAGATTTAAGGAGAAGGTTTTATAAAGTTTGCTGGGATATAAAATGTAGCTATTTGGTAGTGTTGGGTAGTGAAATTACTCAGTTGAAGCTTTCACAAGGTCCTTTATTAGCTGCATGTGTAAAACTTAGGCAATACAATATTGGAGGAGAGTTCCAGGAGTACATGGATCACATATGAAAGATTCACAAATTGTAAAGCATTAGACACCTATTAGATTTGTTATATTGTAAAAACATATTATCGTGTTTTCCAAGGTTCAGTTATATTCACTCTTTTTCTTGCTCTGGCAGTCTTCCTCTCACCACTTACCTAAGCCCAGTCACCACCCTCACCTTGGAAATCAAATCCACTCTTATGCAGAGCTCATCAATATCTCTATTGCCAATTCAACATTTTCCTCTGGGTACCAGCTTTATATGTCTCTTGTATAGACTTTTTCTGTAAATGTTCCACCTGCATTTTTGTGAGTGGGTTCATAATCTCTTCCAAATCAACTTTTACTCTTTATTTTCTTGATTTTGTTAATGGCCAATCAGACTTAAAATCTTGAAGTGATTTTTGCCTCTCTTCTCCATCATTCCCATAGGCAGACACTTGCCAAGTAATGAGTTTTGACCTTGGATGATTCTATCAAATTTATCACTTCTCTATTCCTATTATCCCTCATGCCTGTACTACCCTGATAGTTTCAGAGCTGGTCTGTCCACATTATTATTTAACCATTCTATTGCATCCTACCCAATATACTGAAAAAGAGAGACCTGGTTACACAGTACCCCAACTCAAATACCATGAAATTCTTGAAAGCTACCTTGACCCTCTATTTTCACATGAATTCTAGTCTTCAACCCTGTTCCTGTATAAATTATACTTTTCTCATGGCACTTCCTATTACTTTCTGATTGGTAACTCTTATAGTAAGAACAGTTGCACGTGAAGAAGTTCCACCATCTGACCTCACTATTGTCTACCTTTACAAACTTCAGTTTTGCTTTATGAAATAAGAGAAACACAAAATCAAGAGAAACAAAAAATTGTGAGAGCCACAAACAACAAAGAATGTGGGAAGTACTGAAAATAAGAATACCTGGGTTTTACTTCTAGTTTTTCCATCAACTTGGAAGGTATGCCTAAGCTAGTCATTTACCCTATCTGGAGTACATTAGGTCCTTTATACTTAAATGATTTCTAACCTATTGTATGCTACTAAGGATATAAACACAATACTTACTAGCTCTACCAATTACTAACTGGGTGGGTGACCTTGGATAAGTTTCTTAATCTCCCCGGGCCTCAATTTCCATATATGAATATAATAGCTGCTACTTTCTATGCCTGTTTTGAAGATTAAATGAGTGAACAAACCTAACCACATTGAACTAATGCCTAGCACAGGAAATGCTTGCTAAATATTACAAATGATAACTATTATTGTCATTCTTGAAACCCTATGGCATTGTTTTATCTGGCACATTTCTAAAGTGCATTATTCTTAAACAAGGTAAGCCTTTAGTAAATGAAACAATCATTCAACACTGTGTTTTTCCTCAATAACCAGTACAGAATCAATCACTTTTGCAGTAACAATTGCCAGTGCCAGTCTCATAATTACATGTTATGAGGAGATTTTGTGGTCTTGTCACTCAAAAATACCTCTCCATTACCATTCCTATGCCCCTAATAAACACACTACACCATAGACACACACACACACACACATTTCACCCCATAGTGCCTCTCATCAAATGATTACAGATTCAATTTTCTGTGTTAGTGATCTTTTTTACTAGGTTTTCTATTAACATGTAAATTCCTGAAGGAGAATTAACACATTAAGTGATTCACATTTTAATGTGACTGAATTTGTCAGATTCTGTTCTTTGGGCTTGAGAAAAGTCCCCCTAAACTGGGCTCTCTGATGGCTAGTGAGAGGTCATCCTCTCAAGATAAACTTTGCTGCTTCACAATTTTGCCACAAGCAGATTGGCCTGGACACATACTGTTATTTTTTCCTATGAAAAAATGCCTTTAGATAAATGTTGTTTTCAAGGTTGTTTTTTCCTGATGCAGCAAAGGAGAAAAAAATACAATTTCAAATCCATATCTGATGCTGCTGGAAAGTTTGTTTAAACAAACCTGAGTGACAATATTGTGAGAAATGGTTCATACTTAAATAAAGATTACCCTTCCTGTGTTACCAAAAATTATCCAGACATTTTCTTATATGCAAGAAAGTGCTCAGAGGCATCTTTGACTTGTGTTGCTGTTTCCAGGCTTCATTCTGGTTTGACATTTGCTCTTAATTGCAATAAATTCCTTCAGAAAACCATTTGCTGTGAAGAGTTCTTGGATGTATAACTTGCATTATTTAAGTGAGATTTACTTCATTCTCTCTTCAGTACAATCATATTAAAACTGCAATAGCTTTCTTCCATAGCACAGACATTATGGTCTGAAAACCTAATGTTAGAGACAGTGCCCAAGGGGAATAAGAAAGATGGTATATAAAGCCCCAGGACAAGGGACACATTTTGCCTCATCTTCCTTCCTGATCCTGCCCAACATTTTGAAAAGATGAAAGCTTATCCCCTTGAATGTCAAAAACAGCCTACAGAAGGCAGGGATGATGGCCTTGGGGAAATAGAAAAACAAGATTGCAAGATAGGGAAAGGGAAGAACAAGAATGAGAAAAATCTTTCTCTGCTTCCAGTAACTACAGCAATACAGATTTACCCACCACCACCATATCAAGTCCCAGCCTGAGAGAAAAGTGATTCCATATTCTCTACTTTGGGAATAGCTTTGGATATAGTGATATTGTTGCTTATCCTCTGTGTCAAATTATTTTAAGATCCACTTATGTAAGCCTTTCCTTGATCTCTTCCTGAGTCAAATTCTAAACCTGTGAAAATCAATAAACATCTTTTCATTTATTCATCCAAAAAATAATGCCTAAGATGATCCAGTGTTTTCTACTCTTCAGTTATGTGACTATCATTTTCACACTTTTACCATATGTCTACACTATGATAACTATTAATTTCTTACACATTTTAAAATATATACTTTTATTTAAATGGCTTTTAAATCTTCACCCATATTCTAGGAAACAATACAAACAAAATACATAATATGATGTGTTAGCTATATCTTTGCAACATGCTTTAAAATAAATATATAACTATTAAAATAAAAAAAGTTTCCACAGACCATCTAAATGCATGTATTTGCACTCCAACCCATTGTGGGACATTTGCATAGCCAAAACATTATCAGAACTTGAAGTCAGATGAGTTTAGCTTAGAAAACTGGTTCTGTGCTTTAACTTTGTGGTCTTAGCAGGTCATCAATGCATTACACATAAAGCAAGAGGATTAATTTAGAAAATGCATGTTTGGGGTTTGCACTAATTAAATGTTAGTTTTTCTCTGTACCTCAGTTTTCACATCTGTGAAATGCATCCTAATACAAATGGAAGCAACATGGGCCTTGCAGTTTGAACAACTAGATTAAAGTCCCAGTTCTGATTGCTTAACCTTTCTGAGCATCAGATGTCTCATTTATAAGCAGAGGCGATAACAGCTAAAATGCATTTCTCAGTATCATATCTACATCAGAAAAAATAATAACGGGTATTAGTCATTAAAACTGCATAAAACAACCATACTATCATCTGTTTTGAATTTTCTCTCTTTATTTTGTAAATGGCAATTTAGTTATTTAGCTTATAAGTAGGGAGACAGTAAGAAACAGTGCCTAAGACAAAGTTGGCTGATTACAAAGAAAATGGCACATACACCAAGTTAAGAACTAATTCAAACCATGCCTCCAGGAATGTAAAAGTAAACTCAGGATAAAGAATAAAGAGTTACGATAAGAACACTAACTCTCAGGCAAAACACTTCTTAGGCAGAATATACTTAGGCAGAATTAGTAACTCCTCCCTACCTCAGTGCTAGACTTGGTAGAATTTAGAAATGCAGAGCAACTGGTTTCCTTTGAACTTGGTTTCCTTTGAATTTGGTCAGATGAGTGACTGATTTTCTTTAAACTCTACAACACAAAGCCTAAAACCCAATTGGTTTTTCTAAACCCACAGAGCTACATGTGATGAGTGATCACTGGATAACTAAATAAATTCTACACTCTGCTTATCCATAAATGACCAAGACAAAGAAAGCACCCTGAAATTCCACTTTAGTGGACCACTCCTCTGTACCCACCAGGAACCATTTTTCTTTTTTTACTTCCAATAAACACTCCCCTAACTTCCTCCCTTTTGTCTGTGATTTCATTCTTCAACTTTGTGAGACAAGGATGATAGTTGTGGTGATAGTTGTTTCATATTTAGAGGTCTCATGGAGATTGAAAAGAGGTAAGACCCAAGGTGGGGAGCATTTGCCTTTTTTTTTCCTCTTTTGTTCTCGATTTACAATAAGGTTTTGTTAACTATAATTACATTTAAAAGGTAACCAAGATTTGCAATCCCTGGTGTTAGAGTAGATTTGGGAAAAATATGCCTCATATAAAATAGCAGGACCGTATCCAGCAATTTAAAAATTGAAGGGAGTTGGTGATGGGCCCTATAGATAACATACCTGTGCTTTACATGTATAGCTACTCTTGCATTAGGATATTCATGCCAAAGGGAGAACAATTTTCCTATCTCTCTGCAACTGCCTTCCCCCTGAAATAATATCTAGAATGGTATTTACCAAACATCTGGTGTTCTTAATAAAAATATGGAGGACAGTTAGTCTTTTGAGGTGGAGTCACTACAGCATAAATGAATTCACTGATAATAGAAAAATCAGTTTTAGGGACCCTTACAAGTTTGATGGCAACTTTGGATAAAACAGATATTGAGGGAACCCTTGGTTTCCTGGGGACTGCCTCTCTCTTATCATGGTATCTCTCTGGAGCACGTTGGGAGGCAAGCAACTGAGTTCTACACTCAGAGATGTGTTCAATGGGGCCTGAAAATCTAAAAAACACAACAGCTAGTATGAGCCAAGGTGTCATAGTATCATGAAAAAAAGGGTGTGTGTGCACTGGCAAAGGCAGACAGTCCAGTTCTTGGGCCACTTCCCCAAACAACCCAAACTTGCAGCTGCCTGCACTGGGGAGTAAACAAAGGTGGTGGGATGCCTCAGCCAGAGAAATGGGGCAAACAGGGATGAACAGGTGTGTCTTCTCTCCCCTTATTATTTTTCAGAACAGGAAGCTTAGTGTGGGACTTGACTTCCCCCACCCACTGGAATGTGTACTTAGGAGCTAGGACTCTTTGACAAGCAAACTTCGGAATAGCATCACCTATGCTTTTTCTACACCCATATATGGTCTGGGCACCCTCTGGGAAATGGGAAGTGGTTACCTTTTTTTTTTTTTTTAACCAGCACAAAGTACAAATTACAATGTTGAACTTTGGGTCTATTCAATTGGGGACATTTATATAAGAATAACTGTTGGGGGCTGGTGAGATAGCTCAGCAGCATAAGCACCTGCCTGGCAAGCACGAGGTCCTGAATTCGACTCCTGGTACCCACATATGAAAAAAGGGCCAGTGATATCACTCAGCGGCATGGGCACCTGCTGGCTCATGAGGTCCTGAGTTTGACCCCCAGTACCCACACACAAAAAAAGAATAACTGTGATTATCAAGGGAGCATTTTCTCCATAATTATTCTAGTACAGAAAGCTCCAAAATATCAACAAGTGGAAGGGGACCTGTACTGTGGTAACAGCTATTCCATAGACTGGTAGTAAGGCCAGAGGTCCACATGAGATCATTTTTAGAGCAGTCCTTGCTTTCATGTGCATAAAGAAGACCAGGACTCAAATTTAGTTTTATAATAAAGAGGATAACAAGCAGAGTGCTTATAAATCATAGCTCTTCTCTCTTTTCTCCTCTGATTGTTTATTTCTATAGTGTTACCTAACAGAAAAAAAACCTCAGAGTACCTTAGAGTATAAAGAAAATACTATTATGACTTACATAAAAAGGAGTACTAATTGATAACCACTGGGCAAAATTCGGACTAGTCTATTTATACTTATAAATATAAGACTATAAAGACAATTATTATATTTTAGCATGTCCAATACATCTAAGGGTACATTTTGATGAGCTACAATAGCTTTATGTGTTATATATATTTTCCTGTCTGTTCATCTGCCTGTTGATCTGTTTTAATAACTGGTTAAAGTACCTATAGCACCTTCATTAATGATTTTTGGGGATCGTATCAATTTCATTTTTTATTTTTGTTTTTGCCTTTATGAACTTCTGGCTCTGTTGGGGCTTTCCATGGAAAACAGGTTTTACAGATTTTGGGGGATGGCCAAACTCACTTAAAGCATTACAGGATGGGATTTGGTAGGCTCCAAGTTTACATGGGCTTACAGGTGAAAATCTTAAGGTTTGGTAACATAAAGATTATGTATGACTAGATTAGTGCATGTGTGTTTCTATGTGCTAACTTTCAGGTATGTTTTATTTAAGTTAGCTTATAAATAAATGAACACTCATGATATTAGCCCCAGTGCTTTTTATTCGTATGGCTTAACAATGAGCCAATTTAAATTGATTGGTGAGATAGGAGTAAAACTATCTTTAAAGTTGGTGACATGTTTCCATCTAGGTTGTTAATCAATATAGTATTAATTTAAAATTTGGTTTTATAAATACAATGCTCATTGTTGTATGCATACAATGATATAAGAGTTTTTCCTTGGTTGCAGATATTCAGATAAATAAATAAGTTGGGACCCTTGAGCCTGGGAAACTGCCCAACGAAACTCTCCTCTGTGGTTGAAAAGAAAGCTGACTGAATTAATTTATTGGAGTTTTCTCCACTGATGTGTGATTTTTCTGGTCTTTTCCAGAATCTTAGTGTGTTGCAGCCCAATAAGTGTTTTTAAAGAAATGACTATATATGTATATGTATATGTATATATATATGGTACAATTAAAAGGTTAAATGTTATTTATGTCTAAAACAATAAAGTTTCCTCAACATATTAATATGATCTTGGTTAAACTTACAAAACTAGATTAAAAACAAAGGTTTTATATTTTACTAAGATAATTTCTTGTTTTTTCCATTGTTACATTTTTAGTTTCTTAAGGAATTTAAGATTTAAAGATTATTTAAATGTTCACTTGTAAATTGTCTTCAATAATCAGTTTATGATTGGTTAAATAAATAAATATTTTCTTAGACTAGAGAAGTATATACATCTGAAGATAAAATATGCTAAAAATCTAAGCCTTAAAGTTTCAGTTCAATACATACAAAGTAATTAATAAGTGCTGTCTTTTATACAGCATACATTTAGAACTTAGACATATAAAATGATCAAAAATTTTGGCATCTCTTTAAATTTGGGCCTTCCGTTTAAAATATGATCTACACCTACTGGTTTTTATTAAACAAATATTCTGTTATGGTTTAAAGGAGATACACTGTATATATTGGATAGTAAATTTATGGCCACTAGGACTGTTTGCTAGACTTACAAGGGGTCTAAAAACACATTTAAATACATGTCAGTATAGTCAAACCATGTAAAAAAAGGCTATACATTGTAATGCTAATTACTGCTTATCTCAAGGTATATTGAATACTTTTGAGTTTCTCAAGTGTACAGGATTTTGAGGATGCAGAATTTGGGTATATCTTATCATACTGATGACTTCCAGACTAAAGTTGTTTAATATGGTGAACATTTTCAAGCTTATGTTTATGCAACTCTTATGTAATTTTGTTATAACAGATATATCTAAACACTATTTAGTCCTCACAGTGTCACTCTGATGATTAGAGCTTGGGCATTAGTAACCTATAAAGTACATCTATTAACAAGTGCATTCTACATAGAAGGAACTTTATTAGAAGACAACAAACTTAGATGAAAAATTTTGTCATTTAATATTTTATAATCAGATAAGAGTAATCAGTCAATCAATAAAGTAAAAATTTAAATGTATAACAGAGATAATAAAAAACTATACATTTGCATATAATGTCATAATTGCTATACAAAATGTTTGCTTTTGAGTTTTTAATTTTCACTGTAAAATTTGTAATTTTTATCTGTAACATTCTGTTAACATTTCACAGAAATTTGACTTCTGAAAGGCAACCATGACAAATAACTGTTTTCTGGCCATACTTTATATTTCAAAGTGCTCAATATCTAAATGAGTTTATCATAGTTGAACCTACTGCTCCCATTTCAATACTGCTGTACCTGGCCATCTGGATGTTCAACAACAAAGGCCTGGAGACCAAAGTTAAAAATGATAACTGGGCTAAAAAGCCAGGCAATATTTTGGCCCTTGACAGCCAAAACCAACCAGGACCCAGGACACAATAGAACTTCTTCAAAATGATCTTAAGCTCCCAAGAAGGAAGGTTGTTGGACCCTGGAGGACAGGAGTCACCCACATACATTGTACTAAAAGGAGAGTCACCAAAAAGGGAAAATACCTCCCATGCTTCTATGCAAAGCCATATGGTTAAGACTGTGATCAAGTCTAGAAGATGACACTGATAGAGGAGCTAAGAAGTTTTGCACGAGGTCCAAAATTAATCCCTGAGGCAGCTCAACTGACCTTGATATATGTATATATAGATAGATATAGAGATAGTAATTTTAATTACCACAGGTCTCATTTGAACTTGGTCTTAAGGACTCAACAGAAAAATATAAACCCAAAGATACATAATAATAATAATAATAATAATATTAAACAAAAACCTAGGCTATATATAAAAAGGGAGTCAAAACACTGCACTATCTCCTGCTGGCAATCTACAGTACACCTGTAACTTATCACTATTATGGTTCAATAAGGCTGCAAGTAACAGTGGCAGCTATGGAAGCATAAGGTCTGCTTTAAATTCTTTAGCTAAAATAATCTTTCAAAATCACCAAGCTGTCAGTTTCCTTAAGACTGAAACCAGAAGAACTTGTGCACTCATATGCAAAACTTATTATCTTTAGATAAATAATACATATCAGGTGAAAGAAAGCCTAAAGACTGTAAAAAAGAAAACAGATTCATAGATAACTACCACAAACAGGCATGTCTAGAGCCCAGCAGTTGCAATCTGTACTCAAATCCCTTACAAACAGTGGCTGGACTTGCCTCCTTCACTTAGTCACCCCAATTTGTCTTCATTCTGGTTCTTCTGTTTGGGCCATACATTCCTTTTTTTTTTTGTGAGTACCGGAAGTCGAACTCAGGACCTTGTGCTTGCCAGGCAGGCACTTATGTGGCTGAGCTATCTCACTGACCTGGGCAATACATTCTTAATCTCTTAGTAAAATTGTTTTCCTTGCCTAGAGACTATCAAACACGGAATGGTCCAACATGACTTCTATTGAGGGCCCCTTAGATTAGCTCTTCAAAGAAAATCCCTGATTGTGGAGACCCTATACTGACCCCTTTCAGCAGAAAGAAGCTAGATGTGGTGCACCCATCTTCCCTAACAGCAATTAGCAATACTTCTTTAGAGGGGGAAATGTAATATAGCTATTTAATTAATAAGTAGTCAGTCAGTAATGGACAGGGCCTAAACAAGAGTCAACTGGTTACAAAGAAAATAGTAACAAGTTAAGAGCTAATTCAAGGCACACAGCCAGTTAAGCTTAGAAATGTAAACAAAACACAGGAAAAATAATAAAGAGTTAAGATAAGAACCCTAACTCTCAGGTGAAAAAACTTCTTAGGCAGAATATCTTGTTAGTTAGCAACTCCTTCCTAGCTCAGGGCTGCAACTGGAGGAACTTAGAAATGTAGAATAACTGGTTTCTTTTGAACTCAGTTTCATTTTAACTGGGCCAGCTGAGTAACTGAGTTTCTTTCAATGCTACATTACAAAGCTTAAATTCCATTGGTTATTTAAAGCCTGAGAACCAACTGTGATAAGTGATCACTGGATAACTAAACAAATCCTGCATTCTGCTTATCCATAAAAGAACAAGACAAAGAAAGCACCATGAAATTCCACGTTAGTGGACCCCTCCTGTGTACCCACCAGGAGTTAATTTTCTTCTTACTTCCAATAAATACTCCCCTAACTTCCACCTTTTCGTGCCCAATTTCATTATTTCACTTAGTGAGACAAGAAGCTCTATATATATACTGTGTTAGCTGTTTCACTCTTCTGCTCAATAATTCATTTGGTAAAGCAGAGAGGGAACATATTATAGAAGTTATTTCTGGGATAAGACAGTATAAATACCAAAATGAGAGTGAGATGCAAATTCAACCAGAAAACTAAAAGTTCAAGCTTTAATATTTGTAAAGTTCTAAGAATAGAGCCTAAAGAATATGCACTGTGTAGTGTCAAGTACATTAAGGGTTAAAAAAAAGCCTAATCTAAAAGAGCATTTTAGAAATGTAGAGTAACAGTTGTGGAACTGTAACAAAAAGAAAAGAAAAATAGTGATGCAATTGTTGAATAATCAAGGACATTATCCATGGCCCCAGATAAAATGGTTTATGTGTCATTATGAGAGAAATGAAGTTAATGGAGAGTAATAAACTCACAAAGGCAAACTGGACTGAAGGGATTTTCAGCTTCTTTTTAGCAAAGCCAAAACAAAACAAAATGCAAATGTATTGTCTAAGTAAAAATAATTTTAAGTTTATTTGACTATAATGAGCTATGTAAATAACTATATTAATTTCTTATATCTTCCTCTATTCTTTCTTTATTTATTTTTTACCCTTACTGGCTTCCTATCCTTTTACTGTATCATTCTCTCTTTCTCTTTTAAAATTTTCCTCATTTTTGTAATCCTCTATTCATGATTTCTTTACTTTCTGCTGTTTTTTGATTTCCAGATGCTCCTGCACCTCCTGCACCTGTGTGTTGTACTTCCTACTCCTTCATTTAATGCAAGGGCTGTATGATAAAGAAGATAGATATGTCATTCATTCATCTAGTGTTTTATTTAGAAATGTTTTACTGAATTTTACAGTCCATGTATAATTGCTTATTTCATTTATTCTAAAAGAATATATTTACTATTTTATAACATTTGCATTGCCTAAATTCAACCTACTAGAATTGACCAATAAAAGTACTATACAAGAAAATATACATATAACCATTGTTCTTTATATTACAATATGCTTAGAGATCAACAATTTCTCATAAAAATGGTGAATAACACAGATAAAATGTTATATTTCTGTAGGATATTATAGTTAAAGAAACAATAAGGTATAGTTTTCTAATTAAATCTTTCCTGTTATGTCGGGGGCCACAGATTATAAATTGAGCCTAGGGGATGTATGAGCCCATCCTTGTCCTGCCCTTTGAGCCAGATTAGACCATGGAAACTCTCTGCTTTCTTCTGGTTACAGCTGAAGCCCTATGGCTGATGATACTGTGGCTCTCACAGGGCAAAATAAGACCTGCTGAAGATGATAAGGATCTTTGCAATGTAGTAATATTAGTAAATATTTTCCCCTGAGGAAACTACAGTCTCCTTATTGCCCTTGTCTCATCCTTGCAAGAATGCTTTTTGTTCTTCATACTAGCCCACCATAATTGCCATTACTATTCCCAGAATCACTTATTGTCCTTGATACTGATGTAATCAATAAATACTGAGGTTCTAGCTGCCTCATGGCCTTTTGTTCCCCATGAATAACTGTCCATCTCAGCTCCTAATTGCATCACCTTTTTGTCTCTTGCTCTTTCTTTTCACCACAGGAGATTGGGGTCCACTGCAGAGTCCCTGATACTTTTACTTTTCAGATTATTGTATGAAGTACAGAAAGTTTAAACAACTCATCGAAATCATATGGATAGCCAGAAGCAGCCTCAAAACTTGAATGAGTGTTTTCTGGAATATATATATATATAACAAGTTTCTATAATAAAGCATTTTATTTAGGGTCATTTGAATAGTGATGTATGTATTGTAGTTTATAGGCAGGTAAAATTTGTGTATATTTACTTGATAAACAATACAGTTTTGAATTCTGAACAAATTCAACATCACATGAACTTCATTATTACATTTAATCAAAGAATTTGGTGAAGTATTCATTAAGAAAATAGAACCTCTGTTCCTGGGTTTGAAAAGTTTATGGTTTGGTCTTTGTGAAAATGCCAAATGGTTTGGGCCATTTAACTTTTCATTTAGATTCAGATGAAGAGACAAGAAAAACTAAACAAAGAGAAACACTGTGAGTATGAGAAGACACAATTTTGTGAAAATGAAATTTCTTTCTCTATTTACATATTTGTTCATATAATTCCAGTCGAAATTCTAATGTGATTTTTGGGAGATTAACAAAACTTAAAAATGCAGAGGGACACATAAAAGTCATATTATTCAGGTAAATACTCAAAACAATAGTATCCATGGTGCATTTGCTTTACAAGAGATATACTAAATTAAAATAGAATAGGCATAGTAATGTACAGATGAAAAAAATTTCACAAAATGGAAAAATAAAGAAAAAGCCAGTGTATTTATTATGAATTAATATAAAATAAAACAGGGATTTCAAATCAGTGGGATAAAGATCAACTATTCACTCAATAGTATTAGGAAATCTATCTCCCCATTGAAAAAGGGGTAAAATTAGCATCTCAAAATCATGACTTGTATAAGGTTTAAATAATTGTATGCCGAAATACTAAATTAGAAAAGAAATAAAGGATATATGTGCACATATGAAATCTGAGAATGAGAAAGACAAGTCTAAGCATAACATCAAGGAAAGATCTATAAAGGAACTACAATAACTATGAGCACATCACATATTCTATGTCAAAAAAAAAATGTCCATTACATTTTTTCATCTACATTTTTAAGTTTTAAAGTTACCAATAAAGGACTTACACCATTTAAAAAGTGTGAAATTTATGACAAAAATTTCATAACTTTAATATGTAAGCTGCCCTTACAAGTCAATAAAAATGAAAAATGGTCAAAAGCCAAAATGTAAAAGTGATATAAAAAAAGCAAAGCACATGAAATAATAATAGTCAGTGTAATTTAAATCAATGATATGTGAATTGTTTTGTTCATAACTTTATAAAATATTTTCCTTTGGTCATCACAACTTTATGATGACTTAAAATTATCCACATTTGACATATGACTAAACTGAGCTTCTATAAGTGAACTCAGTTGTCTGATATCACAAGTTTCTAGTAGTTAAGCCCAGGTCTCTCTCATTCCTGATCTATTAATCTTTATGTAATATTGCTTTTCCAGTTAAAGAATAAAGCTGTGTTCAACTTCACTAGTCATCAAATAAATACAAATATCTGGTACCATCACTCATCTGTCAAATGAGAATGTTTTACCTTATTTGCTATTGATACATGATAAAATGATGTTCTATTGCCACAGTAGGATGCCTATAGCCAAAAACAATGTACATTTCAATAAAGCAAGAACACAGGATTTTGAATATTTTGGCACAAAGAAATAATAAATATTCGAGGTGATTAATTTGGCAATTACCCTCATTGACATTACACAATGTATAAAAGCAGGCAAAGTTTAGCAAAAATATTTACAAGTATTGACGGGATTTGGGAAACATTGACACTGTTGTAAATTGCTTGCTGGAAGACAACCTGGTATAACCCAGCTCCAAGATATATTGATAATATGTACTGTAAATTTTAAAAAGTAAGAAACACTAACATCTTAGTATAACCTAATTTAAAAAAAGAAATGTGAACATGTTTAAAACAAATACATATGGCCTTGTGTATGCTTCAGACAATGCCAGAAAAGAGACATAAGTATAAAGACAGAGAAGTATATGTGAAAAAAAGAATATTCTTGGGACTTGTACATCTTTGGAGCACTGTTGTGTGTGAGAGATACATTTTTCTTCTTGTTCTCACCATGGGATATGAAAGGCTAAGTAAGTGTAGTAAATTCTTGCCTTCTATAGTTCACAGTCAACATAGAAATTTAAAAACTGATATATTGAGAAACAGAAATGAAAGTATGTTATTTAAGTTTATAATGGTTACTATTATTAAGATTAAAATGCAGAAACTAAAAGTGTTTATTTTTTAGGAGTGAGAAAGTTTGAAGCATTTTGCTTTCAGTTACAGGTTATTTAATATAATTTGAATTTCTGATTATTTTAATAGTGTTCAAATATGCTTTCAAGTTACAATTATTGTGTAAAACAAGAGAAAGTCATACATGTCAAAATAAGATTTACTATGTTAATTTTTTATAGCTATAAAATGGAACTGTGTGGTGTCTTTGGAAGAAATGATGTAGAATCTTTTTTATTTACATCAGAAGACAAAAGTACCAGTAACGAAAAAAAGTTAAAATATTTCAGAACTTTATTTCAGACCCTGTCCTAATCTTTTAACTTCTCTATGAGATATCTCAGAAACAGAGAATCCAAGTAAATTGCCTAAAATAATATAGGCAGCAAAAGCAGAGTTTGAATTAAAAGGCTGATAGTCTAGCTCCATAGCCAATGCTTTTAAGAACTACAATGTACTGTTTTAGCAGCAAGTGAAAAAATAATGTAAAACAGTATGTTTTTCTGAAAGTATGTGTTGTGTGTATGGTGGCATTGTTACAGCATGTTAAAGGTGTAAGTAGAATATATGATGCCTGTGAGGCAACCTGTGTGGATGTGTGTGCATATATGTGTACGAATGGTATGAGCATATAGAATTTGGAAGGCAATACCTCAAAAAGTTATTGATGATAAGGGAAGAAATCAATCTTTTTCTAATTTTTTTGGATTTTTATTCACTGACCTTATATTATTTTGTAATAAAATAATTAATAGTATCCCTAAAGGTGGCACAAACTTTAAGCCATGCAATTCTAGTTTTATGAACTGATTTTAAGAAAAAAATATAAATAAGAACGGGTGCACGTACAAAAATTAACCATACTCTTCATCCTTCAGGTGTAAACTGGACAGATGACTTTCTTCCAATGAACACAGTATGGAATGGGGAAGAAAAGAGTAATTTTACACTGGAGAAACCTTACAAATACTACTTTATGTAGGTGATGAAAGTCAACATTATCATATTCATGTTCATATTATGTGCCCTTAAGGATATAAGAATGATACTTTAGCACTGTGATTTCCTCCCAAGAATGTACAATTCTGTTCAATTATGAGAATAACATCAGACATCCCAGTACAGTGTCATTCTACAAATTATTTGACCAGTAATCCTCAAACTATAAAATCACCAAAAACAAAGATATTCTGATTATCTATCATACCCTAGGGCAGGCTAAGTAGAAACTGATGACTAAAGGTAATGTGGGGCTGGTGAGATAGCTCAGCGGCATAAGCTCCTGCCTGGCAAGCATGAGGTCCTGTGTTTGACAACTGGTACCCACAAAAAAAAAGGTAATGTGGAAATCTGGGTGAGATACTGGAACAGAAAAAGGATGTAAAAAACTGGCTAAATCTGAATAAAGTATAGACGTTAGTTAATAATAATGTATTACTATTTATTCATTAACTGTGACAAAATGTTTCATCTGAGCACAATACAATAATTATAGGGAAAACTATAATAATGCATTATTTCACAATTTTTCTATAAGTAGAAAACTGTCCCAGATAGTTTATTTAAAATTTAATCATTTAATTGTGTATCATGGTAAAAATACATAAGCAGAAACATAATAGGAATAACCCAAATGTATAAAAATCAAGAAGTAGCAGAATAAATGTTAGAAAATCCATATGTTATAATACAATGGAATTAGCAGGGTGTGGTGGCCCATGCTTATAATCCCAGCACTCAGGAGGCTGAGGCAGAAGGATCACTGTGAGCTCAAGGTCAGCCAGGGTTAGATAGTGAGGCCCTGTCTCAAAAAACAAAACAGCAACAACAAAAAAACTAAACCAAAAAACACAATTGAACCATTAAAAAACATGCCTGAGAAAAATTGTTCTTAATATGAGGAAATAAAATATTGCCAAGCCCAAAATTTAGGCCACAGATTAGTACAGATAGAATGATGCATCTTTAAAATATATAGATATATTGACAGAGGAAAAAATATTTAAGACAAATTACAGTGTCCAGGTATTTAAGGCATTGGTATTATAGGCATTTATTTTCCTTTTGTGTTTTACAGTATTTTCAAATTGTCATTACAAGACATAATACAATTGAAAAAATTTATTTAATTTTTTATTAAATTGTTAACATAAGTTTGAAAAAAATTCTCAACTCCTAATTTGCAATATTCATTAAAAATGACCAAATGATACCTGAAAAAGTTGCCAAAAACATACATTGGAGAAAGGATAACATCTTTAAAAAATGGCCTGGATGTCCATATGTAGAACACTGAAATTTGACTCCTATCCCCCACTCTGTACAAAAATGAACTCTAAGTAGACAAAAAACCTTAAAGTAAGACCTAATCCTCTGATGCTTCTAGAAGAAAACAGAGGAGAGGCACTTTAAGATATGGTTAATGGTTTTCTGGATAGGACCCCCAAAACATGGTAAACAAACACAAAAATTGACAAAAGAAATTACATCAAACTAAAAAGCTTCCACACAGCAAAGGAAACAATCAACAGAGTGAAGCAACAACCTACAGAATAGGATAAATGTTTGTTAGATTTCAACTGGCATAGAATTAATATCCAGAATAAAGTACAAAAACCCTAACAACAACAACAAAAAAGAATAATTCAAATTAAAATAGGCAAATTTTCTGAATAGATACTTCTCCAAAAAGAAACAAAAATGGACAAAAATATAAATGTCAGTGTCATTAGCTATCAGAAATTGCAAATCAAAACTATAATGAGATTTCATCTTGTCCCAGTTAGAATGGCTATTATCAACTAAGTGAATAAATAAAAACTGCCAGCAAAAATGTAGAGAAAAAGGAACCCTTATACATTGTTAGTTGGAATGTAAACTAGTGCAGCAACTATGGAAAACCATATCATGGTTCCTCAAAAAACTGAATATAGAACTATTATATGTTCCAGTTATCCAACTCCCAGGTATGCAGTCAAAGGAAATGATGTCAGCATACAAAGGGATACCTGCCTACCCAACTTTTATTGTGGCACAATTCACAAGAGCTAAGATATAGAATGAAATCAGCCTAAATGCCTATCAACAAATGATTGGATAAAAAATACAATACACATAGTGGAGTATTATTCATTCAAATTCAAGAATGATATCCTGACATTTGCAACAAAATGTATGGAACAAGAGGACATCAGGAAAAGCAGAATAAATCAGACACAGAAATACAACTATCACATATTTTCTCTCATATGTGGAAACTGAAATTAATAAGTGAAGAAATAATTCAATCAGAAAGTAGAGGAGGGATTACTAGGGACTAGAAAAGATGTAGTTGGGGATAAGTAGGGGCAAGGATGGAAAAAGAGTGAATATGATCAATCCATGCTGCATGAATATATGGAAATACCACAGTAAATCCCATTAATCTATACAATATAAAATAAAAATGTAAAACAAATTCAACACTGAATCAAAGATCATAAAAATTGGCTAGAGAAATTTTATGACTTTAGGCAAATCTTTTTTATCAGCAGTTGTCATTCAGTTTCATTTCATTTAGTTTTGTAAGAGATAGGATCTTACTATATTGCCAAGACTAGTCTCAAATGCCTGGGCTCAAGTAATCCTTGCACTTCAACTTTGTGGATACTTGGAGCTATAGGAATGATCTACATTTTTCATCCAAGCAAAGGTTTCTTAAACATAGAGGACATATACAGTATTATCCATAAAAGAAAAAAATGCTCTTCATCAAAAATTCAAAATATCTATTATTTAAAGACTTTGTAAGAAAGCAAAGAGGACAAACTACAGAATGTGTGGAGATAAATATGTGTAGTACACATCTGACAAAGTATATATATATACACTAAATAGTAGGCAATCAGCCAAGTAAAATATTAAAAGATAACTCCAAAAATATATGAATCACCAATTGGTATATGAAAATACATAGAGAACCTATTCATCAGGGGCATGCCAATTTAAAATTGTGAGATACTACTAAACATTATTACAATAGATAAAATGACCAAAAACTGCTAGTACTGAGAGTTATTAAAGATCTGAAGCAACTTGCACTCTCATACATTGTTGGTAGGGGTATGAAAGAGTACAATAATTTTGGAATACAATTTTTACATTTATTATAAAGTAAAATATGCACTTATAATCCAGGAATTTTACCCTTACATATTTACCCAAAAGAAATACAAATATATGTATATAGAAGGCTTGTAGCTGAAAGTTCACACCAACTTTATTCATAATAGTCAAAATCTGGAAACTACCAAATGTTTATTAACAGGAAATAGAAACATAATTTGTTGCATAACCATGTAATAGAATAAAACTCAGCAATAAAGAAAAGAATGCACTGCTAACACAGGCATCGTCATGAATCATGCTCAAAAATGGCATGCTGAAGAAAAAAAGACAGATACCTGAGTACACACAGGTATGACTGCGGTCTAGAAGAGACAAAACTACTTTAGGATAATGGAACACAGGTCAGTTGTTCCCTCTGGCAAAAAATGGGTGGTGAATTACAAAAGATCTTGAGGGAAGTTTTAGGGTTTATTGCAATATTCTATATCTTAGTGGGGGTGGTAATTATGTGATTAAATGCATTTGTCAAGACACATCAAACCATATCCTTAAATTGGGTGTATTTTATTGTGTGTGAGTTATACTTCAAAATTTGACATTTAAAGGAATCCTGTAGATGTAAAATTACTGTATCTTTTGTTAGGATTATGGAATCCAATTATCAAATCTGGGGAGAATATATTAATTTCAATTCATTCTTTCTAATGGATAGAAAGAGCTGCCTAGGAGTCCTTAATTACTCTGTGTAGCAATAGT
Source organism: Erethizon dorsatum (assembly GCA_028451465.1). Classification (NCBI taxonomy): domain Eukaryota; kingdom Metazoa; phylum Chordata; class Mammalia; order Rodentia; family Erethizontidae; genus Erethizon; species Erethizon dorsatum. The sequence continues at coordinate 78,106,166 of CM051842.1, read as the reverse complement.
CCCTATAATTTGGAACAAGGGAAGAATTATTTCAGAGATAAAAGATGGCAGATTTTGTTGTCAGTACATTCCTTTGGTACTACAGCAGTCCTCCCTTATCTGAAGGTTCCCTTTCCACAGTCTTAGTTACTCGTGGTCAGCTAAGGCACAAAATTATTAAATGCAAAATTCCAGAAATAATTCATAAATTTTAAACCACACACCATTCTGAGTAGCATGGTGAAACCTCACACTGCTCTGCTGTATATGCTATACACCCATGAGTCACTTAGTAGCCATCTGTATTAGCACATTTACTGTTGCAGTAGCACAATGCTTGGGTTTAAATAATGCTCATTTTACTTAATACATTGCTACCTTACTTCAGGAACTTAATTATTTCTGCAGTTTTGGGGAAGATGGCCATGTTAGCAGTTTGTGTGGGGAAGATGGCCGTGATCGTGTTTGTCACCTGATGTGGAGTTCACAAAGGGAAGCAAAATTTTGCCTAACTGAATTGTTTGCAAACAGAAATGTTAGTGAACCAAAATATTACTGTATTAACTCCAAATCACAGAAGTAGTGAAGCTGCAAATTCAGATACGCTAAAAAGAATCCATCAAGTGCTCCATTTAGGTGAAAATATTAAATTTCTTGTCTTAATAAAAAAGTAGTATCTTGAGGTTGCTAATTTTTATGTGAAAACAAAACATAGTATAAATAGAGTTCTGCACTATCTACAGTTTCAGACATCCACTGAGGGTCTTAGAATGGATCTCCAGCAGATACGGGGAATGGCTATATTGTTGGGGAAAACAGGCTAAATATGGGAAGAAACAGCACTGATGAGCTTAAGGAGGCAGTTTATTACACCGGTGGGCTTCTGTCAAGGATCTATCCCAAAGAGCCAAAGCCCCACCTAGTGGCTTTTAAAGGGAAAGTGAGCGGGGAGGTACATAGGCAAATACGGCACATTTGATTGGAGGGTTGGGTGACATCATGGGTTGCTGAAAGAGTTTAAACATTTCAGGTTACATCATAAGGTTATCAGTTATACAAAGCATGGGTTATACAAAGGAAGAAATGTCCTGTTACATTTTAATTTACATTGTAAGGCCATCAGTTACACAAGGGCAGCAAAGACAGCAGTTTACACAAAGGAAGGACTGTTCTGTTATCAGGCCTGCCAGACATGTCTGCTTGGTCCTAGTGGGTATCCTGGGCAGGCTTTTATTTCAAATTTTAGTTTTCCCACTTCAGTATAGCAAACGGATGAAAAGTCCACCTATATAGTAGCTATTTCTCAGAAAGGAGAAGTAAAGGAAAGTCAATCTGTTAACCAGAAGAGGTCTCTTCACTGCCCTCTGCCAACAGAAATCCTGCACTGACTTGATCTGACCGCATGCCCATTTAATAATCCTATAATTGAATATGGAAACTGCAGTGTTGGCAGCATGTGTATCAAGGGATTGCTGAGTCATTATCTGGGCAAAAAGCACAAGACTAGATTTTTACATTTATATTTCCACTCTGGTTAGGCACAGGTTCTTACAATCCTTGTTTTGTTAAAATCTCATTATTATAAGATATTCTTGCATAATTTTCTCATTAAAACTTAATGGAAAACAGTTCTTAACAGTAAAATTTGCTCATGGGTATCATTTGAAAAATCTGTTCGATTATGTTAATATCTATTGTACTTATATTGCAAATAAAGTCCTAAAGAGATGTTTAGATTGTGAATATTAAAATGTGACTGGAGTAGAAATAAAGGTACAATAGAATAACTCCAAGAGAGGACAATTTGTTTATTATTCTCTTGCAAGTGTTACCTGGTTACAATACCCTGTATTTGTTTCAAAGAGACTGAGTCCTTGGCTGACAATTCAAAGAAGCAACATTAGAAATCCCCAAAACAGCAAATCATAGATTCTAAAATCACTTGCAAATGATCTGTGTTGTTCCTTGAACACCTTTCACTTTTAGTTCTCAGATTTTATAAGCATATAGCTACATTGCAAGTGTTGCCCAATTTCATTTCTTGCACATTAAACATACCTACAATATTTTACAAACTAAAAAGCTTTATAAAGTGAAGGGACTGGATTAGTTACCACAAAATAAAAACTGAGATAAACATAAAAGAATCCAGGGAGAAAATTACAGAGTGGAGGAGAAACACTATAACATAAAGACAGGGAGAAGTGCATAAACTTGGGATGCTGAATAGTGCAGTGCAGGCTGTATCAAAATAAAGAATCTCATCAAGGGCCAGTGAGATGGCTCAGCAGCATTAACGCCTGCCTGGCAAGCGTGAGGTCCTGAGTTCGACTCCCGGTACCCACATAAAGGAAAAAAAAGGGCTGGTGATATCGCTCAGAGGCACAAACACTTGCTGGCAAGCATGAGGCCCTGAGGTCGACTCCCAGTACCCACATAAAAAAATAGTTCTCATCAAAATCCACTATCCAACAAATTCACTCATTCATCCCCAGAACCTAGAAACAAAAAAGATGCAAGAAAAGAGCATTGTTAAAAGAGGAACTAGCATGTTAATGAATGATATTCATGAAATAAGTGCAAATTTTAATTTCAAAAAAATATTCCCCATCTTTATGTTTTCTCCTTTTGCAGACAAAGGAATTCATAAAAAGTGTAAAAAATGCTTTCAACTTATCATAAAGGATAAAGACAAATCAAATAAATTATTTTACTTATCTTGCCTGTTCCCCACCCTAGCCTTTGAGTCCCTGAAGAAGGGTTTATTTTTCTTCTCATAAGGACTTAATTGTACCTCAGAATGTGAACTCCTATTTCAAAAAAACCTCTGACTTAGCTTCAGGTCACTGCTGCTGCTGCTGCTTCATGTTAAGTTTACTGAACTTCGCTGCCATTTGTGCCTCTGCCTTTAAGGGCTTCATTTCTGTATCTAAGGGCTGATTTTTATTTGCTACAGCCCAATCACTCCAATGGTGGACTGTTAATCCCTGTAGATTCTAGTTCTGGCTGACTTTTAGAGTACTTCTGCTTTTTTGTACCATTACCTTTTCTCAGAGTCTCTCTGAAATTGTTAAATTCTGTTCAGGATGAACTCTGGGAATTTTCATGTTTAAAACTTCCCAAAGTAATTTATTTTTACAAATGTTTTAGAAGCACTTTTCATAAGTATTCCTTCTTAGATCAGCTATATTTATTAGTGTCTCTGACATCTATTTCCGGATCAAGCTGTACCTATTTTCATTTTTCAATTTACTTGACTTATACCTCTTTGACATCTCACCATTAACTTGGATCTTTTCTTCCCACTGGCTTTATACCTTTTGTATGAAACTACTATATTCAAGACTTACTTAGTAGCACAACAAACTTTTCTCATTCTGTGAACTCTGGAATATCTCCATCAGATAACATGAGCTAGAATGGTGATTCTTGCTAAAATGCAGGACCTTGGAACACAGGATAGGTCTACTGAGTCTGAATGCTTTCAGATGGGGGTCAGTAATTTGCATTTTTAAACAAATACCAAGCCAGATATGGTGGCACATACCTGCAATCACAGCACTCTTGGAGGCACAGTCAAAAAGGTCACAAGTTTGAACCCAGCCTGGGCAACTAAGTAATTTAGCAAGAACCTGTCTCAAAATTTAAAAAAATAAAATGAAATAAATGGCTGGGAATATATTTTATTGTGAAGAACCTGGGTTCAATATCTAGTAGTAACACCACTGATACACACACACACACACACACACACACACACAATCAAAATCCCCATAGAAAACCCTTATGCCCACTAATGTTCAGGATTATTTGTTTTGTCCTCATGGCTCAGTAGAAAAAGGACATATATTGAAAAGAATTGAGAACAAGTTCTCTTGTTCTTTTATACTGAGTGAATTTCTTAACTTTTCTGTTTTCCTATTTTTTAAAAAATGTTGATAATCATACCACATAGTTCACCAGATAGTTGACATCTCTTTTAATCTGGGCAATTTAAATAGATTCATCTCATCTATAAAAATACAATATGGAAAAAAGATTGTAACAAAGAATTCCGATGGACAGCATTATCTCTCTTCTAGTTTGCAACTTTAAACTTTACATTTTGACCACATCTTCCCTTAACTCACTGTACTACAGCCCCACTGGCATTCTTTTGCTCAGATACTCTAGGAACACTAATTTCAAAACTTCTGCATGTGTCTCTGTATCCAAAATTTGTTTGGAAGTTTTTACTCTCAGTCATCATTCAATTCATCCTACAGTTTCTTTAAATGTACATTTTTTATGGGGCTGGAATTTAGCTCTGTGGTAAAGCATATTTTTTGGCATGCATGAGGCCCTGGTTATAACCTTGAGTACAATAAAAAAAGTCATCTCTAACCACCTTATCTAAAATAGTTCACTGACCCCTCACATTCTATACTCCCTTACCCTGCTATATTTCTCTTTGCATCATTTTCAGTGTGTCATATTGTGTAGATGTATGCTTTCATTTTTCTTGCTCACTTAACCCCTAATATTTACTTCTATGAGTTCAGACTTTGATGGGATGTCTCTTTGCATATATGCAGAACTTAGAACAGTGTCTGGCACATAGTAAATGCTCAATAAATAATTAATAAAGAAAAAGCAACTAAGCAAACTAACATAAAAGCATGAAGAAAATGAAATATGTAAGAATCAATCTAACAGATGAAGTAAAAGAGCTTCACATTGAAAAAACTACAATACTCTGAAAAAGGAGATTGAAGAGGATATAAGTAAATGGAAAGACATCCTTTGTTCTTGGAATAGGCAGAACCAATATAGTGAAAATGGCCATACTTCCAGAACTGTTATACAGATTTAAAGCAATCCTGATAAAAAGACCAATAACATACTGTGCAGAAATAGAGAAAACATTTCTAAAATTCATTTGGAACCAGAAGAGACCTAGAATAGTACCAAAACCCTGATGATGGGGTATCAGTCTTTGGCACATGCATGCAAAAGAAAGACAAAGAGTAAAAGTTCTGCAGTTTAGGAGCTCTGGGATGACCCAATGTTCTCTCTGGAACAAAAGGCCTCCTCTCCTAAAGCTAATGACTTTTATTGGTGTTGATCAGGGAGATGGGTGGGGGTCATGGCAGAGTGCATAGGGAAAAGAAATTTTGTACCCATACCAGGCACAGAGGCCTCCAATTAACAATGCACAGATAGTTTTGATGTATGCAAGGCTGACACCTTTACTGCCAGGAACATTTGTTTCGATATAGCCAGCTCTACATATCTCAGTAAATAGGGTGAATGAGAGGTCAGGGACAGGTTGTAGAAAGGGCTTTGCTTCTCAGGAGAGAGCAGCATGGTGGTCTCCCAGAGAATAGCAAAAGCATTTCTGGACAACTAGGGAAAGGGCAGGGGGCATCACAATCACTGACTTGAAATTATACTACAAAACTACAGTGATAGAAATAGCATGGTACTGGCAAGAAAACAGATTCAAGGATCAGTGAAACAGAATAGAAGTTGCAGAAACAACTCCAAACACACTCAGCAACCTTATCTTTAACTAAAGGGCCCAGCACCTTCAATGAAAGAAAGATAGTCTTTAATAAGTGGTGCTGGAAAAACTGGTTTCCACATGCTGAAGATTAAACCTAGACCCATATCTCTCACTATGCACTAAGTTAAAATCAAATGGATCAAAGATCTAAATATTAAAACAGAAACAATAGGCTGGATGATAGAGTAGTTAAACTTCTTGAAGACATAGATGTAGGCAAAGACTTTATGAACAAAACTCCAGTTGCACAGGAAATATTACAAATAATCGACAGCTGGGATCACATCATATTAAAAAGTTTTTGCACAGCAAAAGAAACCACCAACAGAGTGATGAGACAACCCACAGAGTGGGAAAAATTTTTACCAACTACTCCTCAGACAAAGCACTAATATCTAGAACATATAAAGAACTCAAAAATTCAGAACCTGCAAATTTAAAGACCCCAAATAATGGACATCTGAAATTAATAGACACTTCTCAGATGAAATAATATGAACAGCAAGTAAATATATGAAAAAATGTTCAACATCACTGGTCATTCAAGAAATGTAATTTAAAACAACACTGAGATTCCATCTCACTCAATAAAGAATGGCTATCATTGGGCCGGTGAGATGGCTCAGCGGCGTAAGCGCCTGCCTTGCAAGTGCGAGGGCCCGAGTTCAACTCCCAGATCCCACATATGAAAAAGGGGCCGGTGATAACGCTCAGCGGCATGGGCGCCTGCTGGAGTGCGAGGTCCTGAGGTCGACCCCCCGGTACCCACAAAAAAAAGAATGGCTATCATCAAGAAATCAACCAATAACAAATGCTGGTGAGATGGTAGGGAGAAAGGAACCCTTCTCCACTGTTTGCAGAAGTGTAAATTTGGTACAGCCAATATTGAAATCAGTATTGAGATTATTCAAAAAGCTAAAACTACAGGTTCCATTTGACCCAGTTATTCCCCCACTTGGTACCTTCTCAAAGAGTTAGAAGCAGCATACCACAGTGCTATATATACACCCATGTTTATGGCAGCACAATTTGTAATAGCTAAATGTTGCAAACAGGCCAGATGCCCATCAGTGGCTGAATGAATAAAGAACATGCATCTTCTATATTCAATGGAGTACTACTCTGCCATAAAGAAGGATAAACTTGAGACATTTTTAGATTAATGTATTCAACTTGAGACCATACTTTTAAATGAAATATATAGGACACACATGTTTAAATATCACATTTTTTTCTCTTCTGTGAGAAACTGAAACAGTGAATAAGAATGAAAATGGATGATACATATTGGGAAGTAGGAAGAAAATGTTCAAATGGGAAGAGAGACAAGGAAGGGGCAGAGGGAAGGGAAGGGAGAGAAAAGAAAAAAAAAAGAAAATCGAAGAAAATAAGTGGAAACAAATTTTTGTAAATAAGGAGGGTAGAAAGGGTTGAAGGGAAGGGAATGGAATGGGAAAAAAGAACCAAGATATATTATGCACAGGTACAAATTCCCTATGATGAATGTAATCATTGTGTATATCAAAAGTGTACCAATAAAGCTCATTTTTAAATATAAATTATCTATCAATATTACAAATTTTTTTCACTAAATAGCATATATTTTTACTACATTAAAACTAAAAAATATATATATATATACAACAGGATATACCATAAACTAAGCTAAAAGGGAAGAGACAAATTAGGAGATGTGTATGTAACACAAAATCTTTTTCCATAATAACTGAAAATACAGAAACTATAATATGTAAAGAACTGTCTTTAAGGACAAACCCTCTATAAAGAAATTCATAAAACTATTAATAATAGACAAAACCAGATTGTTGAATGCATACCTTAAAATATACACAAGTATACTAGAAATCATGCAAATGAAGCTGAGCCAGGTGTCAGTTTGTAGTCATCAGAGAGGCAAAATTTTACAAGATTAACACCAAATATTTGTGACTTTGTAGAGAAAATAGAACACTCCTGTATCATTATGAGATTATGAATTATTGTTGCATAATTTGTCTATATCTAATAAGATAAAATATACTAACTAATGAATTGGCAAGTATGTTTCTAGATCTATAGCCTAAAGACATTACAAACTTGTACAAGGACATATAGGAAAAGGTTTTAACTAAAATTGCTAATTAAAATAATTGAATTTTCAATATGAGAATGGATAAATTATATTGTATTCATGGCATGTGGACTACCAACTAAAATGAGTCAACAATTTTGTAAAGGATTATGTCTCACTACATTGCCCAAGCTGGCCTCAAACTCCCAGACTCACACAATCTTCCCATGTTAGTTTCCTGAGTAGTTGGGAATACACACATGCACCATTACACCTGTCTCGTATGCACAATTTCAAAAAAAAATCATTGAATAGATGACCTCTAAAGAACATACATTGTGTGAAAAAGTTATTTAAATTGTAAAAACAAAATATGGTATTTTATAACATTGTTGAATAAATACATAATAAAACACAAAATTACAGAAAGGATATAAATCAACTTCAAGATTATAATTACTGCATAGAGGAAGGCAAGGTAATAGTTTGGGAAGTCAATTTCCTTAGTAAAATGCTATTTTTTAAATTCAATCTTAGGTTTAAAGAACAAATTATTAATATTTGATATAACTGAACATAAGGCAATCTGTTATATTGTTCTCTATTACTATATGTTTTGAATACATTCCTTTCAAAATTAAAGAAAAAAAGGCCAGAAGGAAATGTACAAATGTTGTTATACCTCTGAAAGGTGGGATATGCTTTCTCCCACTTCTATTTCTAAATACCATTTTTAAGTCACTCCCAACCCCTGGATTTTTAAAGATTAATTAATTAAGTTTATTGGTACATTTGAGGTATACATAATGATCACATTCTTTGTAGGGAATTTGTACCTGTACATGACATAACTTGATTCTTTTTTCCCCAACTCCCTAACCTTCCTTCAACCCATCTTTCCCTCTTTACTTACAAATATAAATTTTTATGCTTAAAATATTTTTCACACTGACCCTAATAATTATGTTTATCATTTAGGAAAACTAAGTTAAAAGCAGGCTGAATTTTTAAACAGATATCAATGGATGCATATATTTTTGCTCATTATTTTGTTTGTTTTGCCTTGTTTTTATTGCCTGTAAATATAAGGTAATGATATATTAATTTTAAAAGAGCAACATGAAACTCAAGGCAGACACACCAGTGTACATCACAGGTAATAGGGATTTCATCAGGAAAATATTTTAGTCTTGCACCCATTAGTAGGAGAAACACATTTATCTAAACCTACATGCTCCACATCTCCTTCAATAGAGACTACCACTTCTGATGAATACAAGTTGCCATAATACTTATTCTTCACTATTTTCCCACAACAGGCTTGCAGCGTTCACTTTAAAATGTCTCCCTGTTAAGCTTTGGATATATTTCAAAATGTTTTCCCTATTTTATAATACACTTATTCAATAGATTCTAAAGTACTCTTCTGTCATCTTCATTAACTTTAACATCTCATAGTTCTCACACCAACATTTCTTCCTTCTCTTACCTATGCCGCTACTGATTTCAGCAGGTATACCCATGAAAACCAGGCTTTTTAACTTCCACGATTTCATTCTTATTTTTTAATAAGCTACCCAATAATTTAGGTATATAATTTATTTTCTCATAATTGAATATTGCCCCAAATTCAAAATATTAATATGTACCTCTCTTTATACATATTCCAGTCACATTCCTTCCCATCTTCAGAGTAAATCAATTTCTTTTCCATCCTCATAGTAACCTAGTTACTTGGCTCTTCCCACTGTTCCCAATCAATCACTCCAATTCACATAAATAGTTTTGATGACTTGAGACAATTGAAACTACCGTTGGCTTGTAGTTACATTGCCAATGGGTACAAATCTCCTGAAAATAATTTTATTTGTTAAAAAAGGGAAAAATATCTAAAAACCTTAGGCCCAAATCATCATAAACATTTTTTCATGAGGAAATAAGCTACAATATAGTTTCCCCAGCTCCTTCTGATATTCCATCTTCTTTGCATATTCCAAATACCAAGTTCTTAGCATTTTTTTCTTTCTTGAAGTTGAATATATTGAATTATATAACTCCAAAATGATAGAATGTCTGGAATTTACTTTAAAATACTCCAGAAAAGCAAACATGCCTATAAAAATAAATGAAAAAAAATTGACAAAATGATAATAATACTTGAGGCCAGGTATTGAATATATAAAACTCATTTTCACAAGAAATTTTGTACTCAATAACAAAAATATCTAATTAACTTTAATATATTTTATAATACTAAAATTAGGCAATCATTAAAATCATAATTAAAACAATGAAAATAATTCAAATGCTTTGGAAGTTTTGCTACCTAATAATTATATTATACTTTTGTTATATTCCTTAGAATACAATGACTTAAAGGACCTCATGGATCTCTGGATCCATTGTATGATTAAGTTCTTTGAGTTTGCAGATTAGAAAACAAAAATCTAGAAATATAAAATATTTTCCTAAGCTATCCAGATCCTTTTATTATCAATTTTGTGCTGCAATACACTACCAAATGGCATTTCACTTGTACATTTTGCCTAGGGTAATTTTGATTTAAGAAGAATATATATTGTCACAAAAGAATTCATTTCAAATTAATCAAAAATAAAAGATGTTAAATTTAACCTAAGGAACAATTTATTGACTCTGCATCTCTATTACTTGTTTAAGAGATAAATGATTTGTCCTCAAGGATATGTACATAATTACTCTATACATTAATTTCTGGAGGATATATGAGTTTGCATAACATCTTACACAATAAAATTAAATTTATTTCAGAGATTGAAGCAAAACAGAAATGGCAAAGCCTTGAAATGTACGAGAGAATACTTTTCTTTTAGAAATTAAAAGCTGTTACAGAATCATATGAGCAATAAGAAAAATGAAAGCTATTAAATTTTCATGAAAAGTAAGAAAACAATCAAGAAATTGGAGTCCATTGCATATTGAAATGAACATGGTTTCCTATTGAACACTCAAAGGACTGATGATGAAGATAATAATAATAACAATAAAGAAATTAACACTTGACTCCTCAAAAGGGAAATTATACACAATTCAATTGATTGTCCTTTGTATTTAATTTGAAAATTTTCTCCAGATAATTTTCTTCTGGGATTATTGCCTTAGGCAGAGATTCAAGTCACACATTTAATAGGAAAATTTGAAGTGTGACAGGTTTGTTAAAGTTGTGGGGGAAACACATAGGAGATGAAAGACTAAAAGTAAAAGTGGAGATTTGTAAGGTAAAGACCATATTTATGAATGCTAATGAGCAATTAGATAACAAGATAATAAGACAGAAAACAGGACAACTCTCTTTCTCTGATTAGGTTCAAATCCAATATTTTCCACCATTTAATAGTATAAAATTACTTTTGACTCAATATTTTTCAAGAAATATTGGGCCAGTGAGATGGCTTCACGGTGTAAGCACCTGCCCAGCAAGCGTGAGGTCCTGAGGTTGACACCCCGGTACCCACCAAAAAAAAAAAAGAAAAGAAATATTAAGACTTTACCTGAATTATTTCTCCAACTTACTTCATTTAAACATTATATTCTATCATTTTTTGAAATATTTCAGTGCTTCTAATGACATATCACTCATAAAAAAATTACTGTTTTTTGTAATTCTTAAGATATTTTAAGATAAAATATATATTTGTTTTTCATTATGAATTGCTGTAACAATAGCTAAAGGGACACCAAACTCTTTGTTGAGGATTAGTACAGCATACCATTTCTTTACATTGAGAATAATGGAGGTTGATAATTCCCATATTTGCAAAGTATGCGTGATTGCCCCACAGGACTATGGAGACAAAATTGTGATTTACACAAAGTTGTAGCGACTGGAGTAGCTATATCTCCACTGATTTGGGAATTCCTATGTTGATAAAATTTTACATCTACCCTATCAGAAGAAATATAAAAAACATACTTTCTTTGACATATTCTAGTTTCAAATTAATAAAGCCAGCAGAATGAAACAATTGTCATCATGCATTTTCCTAACATTTCAAAAATATTTTATGCATTTGGAAAATAGCAAAATGCTTATTGAGTCTGCATAATGATTTTTATTTCTGGTAGAATGTGGAAGCACTTAAGCACCTTCATTTTTTTTTTTTTTGTGGGTACCGGGGGGACGACCTCAGGACCTCGTGCGCCAACAGGCGCCCATGCCGCTGAGCGATATCACCGGCCCCTTTTTCGTATGTGGGTTCCGGGAGTCAAACTCGGGCCTTCGCGCTTGCAAGGCAGGCGCTTACGCCGCTGAGCCATCTCACCGGCCCCCAAGCACCTTCACTTTTGATAGTCAGTGATGTAGAGCTCAATGAAAGAATAAACATAGGCAAGTAGACCTCACTTTAAAATGTAAGTATATATAAATTTGGCCTCAATTTCTGAATATTTCATGATTCTAAGGAGAAGCCTTTGCAGAAGGCCATACAGACCTTAAAAACTATAATGTAAACAGAAAATATGTATTTCAAATTATCAGTGAACTGGAATACGTATTGAAATCTATATATCACATCATTTATTCTAGTGGGAATTGTTAAGTTTGATTCTTCCCATATTTGAAGAATATATGCGATCAAGCTTGAAGGATTCTGGTGACAAAATTTTATTTACACAAAAATATACGTGTACCACTAAGAACATTTGCTGATAAATGTAAGCACTCAGTAAATGCCACTTACTGTTACTCAGATTTTTGTATCTATTATAAGTTGGGTTTTTTTTTGTGGGTACTGGGGGGTCGACCTCAGGACCTCGCGCACCAGCAGGTGCCCGTGCCGCTGAGCGATATCACTGGCCCCTTTTTCGTATGTGGGTTCCGGGAGTCGAACTCGGGCCCTCGCGCTTGCTGGGCAGGCACTTAAGCTGCTGAGCCATCTCACCGGCCACATAAGTTGGTATTTTAATAATTCTCAAATACTGTAAATATAAGTACTGTGACTGTGTTTCTAAATGCATATTTACAAATTCAAATGCATTGAAAATCGTTTTAATAAGATGACTCTGGAAATTATAGGTAAGGTCAGATAACAAATTCTGAGAATTTTTGTTTGTCTTTCCACTTGCTTGGTGAATACATTTTTAATGTAGTAAGTATTATAAAATGTGACAGGAGGTAAGATAAATAACCTAGTAAGTTTTGGAAAACACTTGATACAAAACCTCAGTTTGTGTCCCAGTGGGAATCTTACTTTATTCACTTGGTCTTAAAACACCACCACCTCCACTGTTGCAGCCCATGTTCAAACGAAAAGAAGTTTATAAAAATAGACCTTGCAAGTTGAGGAAGATGTTTGGATTAATGTTTATTTCTAAGTTATACATTGCAGAGACCAAAGTATGTAGCTAAATTATAGTTAAGTGCTTGATCCAGAACAAAGAGAATTGTAAGTTAACAAACAAGTAATCAAATTGATTCATTTTCCGGGGAAGAACACTTCTTTTTTTTTTTTTTTGTGGGTACCGGGGTGTCGACCTCAGGACCTCGCATGCCAACAGGCACCCATGCCGCTGAGCGATATCACGGGCCCCTTTTTTCGTATGTGGGTTCCGGGAGTCGAACTCAGGCCTTCACGCTTGCAAGGCAGGCGCTTACACCGCTGAGCCATCTCACCGGCCGAACACTTCATTTTTAATGAAAATATTTTGAGTTGCTAATCGCCACATCCACAAATATCAATATTTATTTAATTTCTAAATCAGTTCTAAGCACATATTCATATGGTTGACTGTTGCCAGGTTTCGAAGTAGAGATGGGGAAGGGTGAATATGATGATTTATATCTCTTTCTGAGCATACAAGAAAGTTTGTGCTAATTGTATCATTCAGCTGTTGCTATGACAATATACATGAGAGAAATTACTTAAAATAAGGAAAGATTTATGCTGACTCATGGTTTCAGATTCAGCCCATGGTCACTTGGCCCTATTGCTTTTGGACATATGGTAAGGCAGAACATCATGAAAGGAAGATATGGCAGAGCAGATGCTCACCTCATTGTGGCCAAGAAGCCAAAAGGAGAAAGGGTCTGAGGTCTCACCCTACAATTCAAGGGCACATCCCCAATAACCTATTTCCTTCCACTACACTGCACCTAAAGTTTCTACCACTTACCACCTGCCATATTCTGGTGACCAATCTTTCAACACATGAATTTTGGGGGAACACAGAAGATCAAAATCTTAGCATACACTTCTTTGCATAGCACCATGTAAGACATACTGCATGTCTTCCCTAATTAAACCTTTTCAATAAATTTGTTGCCATGCCTTGCACAGCTCTCAAAGTTCCTGGAGGGTAGACTGGTGAGAGGATAGAGAAATAAAGATAAGAGATAAAAAGCTGAGGTAAGGTGGAGCCCTCTCTCCTGATGGGAGAAAAGGAACTGCTCAACCAAAGCAGTGCATTTATTTATACATTTAGCAACTTGGTGTCATGTTACAACACTTTGCCCAGCAACCCATTGCTTGGATTGCCTTGGGGCTAGGTGTTCTCTGGGCTGGAGCAGCTTGTTTACAGAGCCCACCTTGGCTACTCTTTGTTTTCCTGCTGGCCTTGCCTAGCCCCAGCATGTGTGATTAATTTCCAGCTTTCGCTGCTCTCCACACTTTGTGAGATAGGTATGCCTATTTAAAATATGGCAAAAGCAGGTTTTTTTGTTTTGTTTTGTTTTGTTTTTTTGACACCAGGAATCAAACTCATGACCTTGTGCTTGCCAGGCAGGCACTGTGCCTCTGAGTTATATCCCCAACAGAAAAGGCGGTTTTGAGCCTCATTGCATTTAAGAAAACTGCCCAGCTACTTATGTGTAGAGTGAAAAGTAGAGAATATGTATTCCCAAGGTAGCCAGAAAATAGAGGTTTTGCTATCTAAACCCAGATGACTCATTTTAAGTACTGCATGCTGCCAATAGTCAAGTTGAGGCGGTTTTCTTTATATAGTGAGCATAGAAAGAGCCCTAAATGTGTTGAAGATGAAACTGATGTTAGAACCCTAAGCTCTGTACCCATTGTCCTAGATGGTAACAGATCTAAATTTAGTTGAGAAACATGACAGATTCTAGGTTTATGTGGGTACTTATCTTTAAGTTTACATTAAATTGACAGAAACCTTTTTTCACAGTCTAAACTTGCTCACTTATTATCTTCCCTTACTTGAGAAAATAAGTCAATATCTCCAGATTCTAGGGACCATATTTATACAAATATGTTTAATGATTAATCATCACATATATTAAGCAAGTTGTTGCAATTATCATATCAGGAAAATAAAAATATTTGGAAAACTACTTGGTAGTTCATAAAGTTTACACTTAATTGTCACATAAACCAGGAATTTCACTCTTAAGTATGTGTATCTCCCCATGAGAAATTAAACCATACATCCACACAAAAATGAATACATGGATGTTCATAGAGCATTATTCATAATAGCCCCATATTTAAAATAACCCCAATGGCCTTCAAGTAATGAATAGATAAACAAAATATGATATGTGTCTATATTGGCATATTATTCAGCAATAAAAATGGTTGAAATATTGATACACAATCTAATATGCAGAATCCTTGAAAACAGTATGTTACATACAGGAAGCTAGTCACCAAAGGCCACTATAAAATGTCCAACATAGGCAAATTCTTAAAGATGGAAAATAAGTGCATAGCTGCCAAGAAATGGTGGGAGGAGGAATTAGTAGTTACAAGGTTTATTTTGGGGATGATAAAAATATTCTGGATATGAACAGTGCAAATAGTTGCACATCTCTTGGAATGTACTAAAAATTGTTGAACTGTATATTTAAAAGGATATATTTTATATTATGTAAATTACATCTAATTAAATCTATTAAAAAAGAAAAGTCAAAAGAACTAGGAAGAACAAAACATCTCAACTTTTGTTATTAGTAAAGGAATGCTGTATAGAAAGGAAAGTGGATGCTTTATAAAGTCAAACTATCTCTCCTTTTCAATCACTCCTGAATTTTAACCTGCCTAATACTATATTCATTTGTAGTAATGTAGTAGCAGTGGGCCCTTCATCATCTATAAATATATTTTACCTGCAGAAGCTGGTCCTGAACATAACTGTTCAGAATATATTTTTTATTTCTTAGAAATCACTAATGAAACTATTTGCACCAAAGTACTTATATGATCCATAAGCGTGGTTCCACTACAAGGGAAACAAGGGATTAGATGTGAATTTAAGTAGTTATGTATCAGAGAAAAGTAGAAATAAACCCTTCCAAAGCATGCTGATTTGGTAGGGTAGAAGTTCAAAAGTATTGTTTCCATCATCAGCCACTCCAAAAGCAAGGAACAGTGGAAGGGTGTGTGTATCAGTTATAACAATATTTCTGAGGATGGTTATAAAGCTCTGACCATGTGGGGAGTAGACAATCTTTCAAATCCACTTGCTAACCCAAGCCAAAGAATTAAAGTTCAGGTGAGTTGCTTCTGGTGCTTCTAGTTCTAATGACAAGGAACAGCTGGCTCACAAGTTGGAATAAAACCACTCAAGACTAGTAAGGCACATATGCATAATAAGGCATTAACTGCTGTGCTAATCTGTTCCTCTGTGCTGAAAATAATAAAGTTCACTTTTGTATAGCAGTTATTCAAAAGGGATTAGAGAAAAATCAAGGGCTGGCATGCTTTTAATTGACCAAACTGTTTCTCAGCAGCAACATGTTCCCTCTTTACCAAATTATAATTTTCTGACTCATTATGTGGTCATGCTTTGCTGGTTTTATTGATATGAATTTCTGCTCTCAATATTAAGAACTTTATCTCTGAGATAAACATTGAATGATCTTCAATTGCAGTTAATTGTAACAAAGTCATACTTTCACTATTTAAAGAGAAGAAAACCCTACTGAATGTGAATATAAATGCTCATGAAGGCACTCAGGCAATTTGCCCAGCTGAGCATAATCTAAATATATTATGCATTCAGCCTCTTTTATTTCCAAAGGCAGTGTAACATTTAAAAAGAAAATTAACACCACAGTCTTTCAAAAGCATACCAAATAATTAGAATTTTCAATGTGCTGTGAAAATAGGAAAACTATAAAACTTTCAAAAACTGTGAACATAAATGTATTTTCTAAGGTCATAGTAATGATACTGACAACAAAATGAGGTAAAAATATTTTACTGCATCTGTACATCTTCGTGTTATATGAAATTGAACAATCAGAGCTAAAGCCCATATAACATACAGCCCCTCAAAGTGAAAAAGAAAAGGAATCACAAAATTCAGTAGCTTGGTCATTTAATGCCTGAGAATAATCACAGACTGTTTCATAAAGTTAAAATAACAAGAATAGCCATAATTATTTAGCATCTTTCAGAGCCAAACACTGTTTTACATATTGTATATGTGTTAAGTAATTCGATTCTTAAAACCCTATGAAGAAAATGCTATTTTAAAAGTGAAGAAGCTGATACAAAGAGGTAAAATAACTTACCAAAGACATAAGGTCATGGACCTAGAAAACCATAATTTGAATCTCGAAAATTAACTCAAATACTTCACATTTGACTGTTATGGTACATTGCCCACTATATAGCTAAATAAACTACCTGACAAATGCTGTTTTCTATCCCCACTGTTTCATCAAATCCAGTCTGGAATTAAGACATACTCCAATAGCATATGATAGTTTTTACTTTATTTTGGTAGTAGTTATGGCTGAAGCCTATACCATCTGTGATTATTGGTTTAGCTATAAGTGTAATGTTTAGATGACATAAGGGACAGATCACTGGGTTCACTATGCTATGATTTGATTGACTTTCTTCTCTTCCTCCTAATGGAATGTCATGCCATTCATATCCCACTTACTATATATCAACTATATTCAGTGGTTTCACTAGAAAATATAATGGATTGTAGATCACAAAATTCCCCTCTGCCAACAAAAGCCCATCAGATCCACAAACATCACACAGTACCTCAAAGATGTAAGTATAATCACTTTATTTTCATGATGCTCATTAGTATGGACTTTAAAAATTCTATTTCAATAACCCTGAATGAAATGACATACTATGTCTCAGTTATTTTATGTCTGAGTTATCTATATGCTTATTTGAAGTACAAAAATGATCTATGTTTCCTTGTTTCAGCAATTCTTTTCTTTTCTTTTTTCTTTTGTGTAAGAGGAATCAAACTCAGGGCCTGCACTTGCCATGCAGGCACTTGTGCTGCTGAGCTATATCCCTGGCCCAGCAATTTTTTTCTTATCTTGTTCCACTTGCCTAGTAAAATGCACAGATTTTGCACTGTTCTCGGGATAAAGATCTAAATTTTTAATATGGCCTAAAGTGACCTCCATAGTTTGGCCTCTACCCCTATCCATAATCTTTTGTCTCCTCATGCTCTATCTCAATCTACATATTACCTGTTTTCACTGCCTAGAACATCTACCTTACATCTTGTCCACTTCTATGGAGTAATACATTTCCTCTCCCACTCTTATCTGGCTCAAATATAATTTCTTCAGGGAAATATCTAC
Organism: Erethizon dorsatum; assembly: GCA_028451465.1. Taxonomy (NCBI): domain Eukaryota; kingdom Metazoa; phylum Chordata; class Mammalia; order Rodentia; family Erethizontidae; genus Erethizon; species Erethizon dorsatum. The sequence continues at coordinate 78,088,013 of CM051842.1, read as the reverse complement.
AGACCTCTTTTACTAAGATATTTCCCATTTTATGTTCTCCATTACATCACAAAACTCTCTCTCTCATATCCCTTTTCTATTTATGGTCACTTGATTATTGCCTTTTCCCAAGAGATTTGAAATAAATGAAGGCAGAGGCCATTTCCATTTGATTTATCTCTGGTTTCCTAGTATGCAGTTGAGTGGAGGCCACTTGATAAAAATGTGTTGACTAGTTGAATGAATGAATGTTATGACCGGTGATGCTGTGTTCTAACTCCAACCTGACTTCTAATACCCAATTTCAGGTAACAAAGAGGAGAGTTTTAATTTGACTCCCAGTTTCAGGGAATTCAGTCCATGGTCAGCTAGCTCCAAAATAGAAATATTATGGTGGAAGTACATGAAGGATCAAAGCAGTCAGGTGGCCAGGAAGCAGCGTAGGTGAAAAATGCCAGAAAGGAAGGGGAAAGGGACTAAATGTAGACCCCAAGGCCACAAATGACTCAGACACACCCAAAAGTGTGTTCCACCAATCCCAAAGCCAATCAAGTTGACACTTCACCCTAATCACCACATCTGGTATATCCTATAATGCTTGCATTTCTTTTCCTTTTGCACCCCATTGCTTATACAACAGACAGAACAGTACACTGGTTATGGAGACAATTCTCTTTCTCTTACTTAATAGCTCTGTGAGCTTGAACAAGTCATTTAAGCTATTTATGTTTCTATTTCTTGAAATGGTATTAACAATATTATGTGTCTCATTTGTGGGATTGTTGTGAGCATGAAAGAAGATGATATTTTAAAAAAAATTTTAACATAATACATGGTGCATGATAAATGCTCTACAAATGTTACATACTATTTTTACTATTATGTGCTTCAAGTATGGTTTGTATGTACATGCACAGGGGTGATCCAGACATCCAAACCTTACCCTATCAAGAAATATATACCAGTAATGTTGTCATGGTATGCTTAAGAAGATGCACAGCCCCATATGCAAACATTCATGATTAGGAATGAGAGCATGTCCAGACATGTTGATTACTGCATTTTTAACCATCCCTCATAAAGAAAACATTAATTCGGTAAAATACAGCATGGGCAGATTTTTATTAAAATTCATAGTCTGAAATCCACTAGCAGAATGTTATAGCATATGTAAAATCTCTAACACAGTGCTCAGCACCAGGTAACACTCAAGTACTGTCCTATCTCTTTTCAACACTTCACAGAGAGTTATATTCCAACTATGAAGATATTTCCTCTAGCTTGCTACAAGCAAAAATTATTGATTGTGTGAAAGTCATACCTTCTCTTTTTCTCTCCTTACCAATGTATCTTATTCCCCTGAATGAAAATATCCTTGAAGTAGGTACTGGTAAATCAGTGAGTAATTTCTCTACCAACATAGGAAGTAAAAAAGCATAACTCAAGGTCATCACTAAGGCTGAAAAACTGCAAGTACAGGGCTACTTGTGAATTGACATTTCTTAATCCAACCACTACCAACTCCCAATCTCAGTAAGCCTTACACTTGGAGGATAAGAAAAAAGAAGAATAAAAATAAAACTTTGGTTTCCTTTCGAACAGCAGGCTAAAAGAAGCAAACTGTTCTTTTACACTATGAAAGGAAAATTTTAAAAGATTCTCATACTATGATGGACAAAATGTCAAATAAAATTAAACCAAACTTTAGAATGAAACTCAAAGGAAAACTTTTCATTAAAAGTATTGCATTAAACTCGAGAAAATACTCATAAGTGAAATAAACCAGACACACATATGTAAGCATTGTATTGTCTCTCTAGTATGAGAAACTGAAAGAGTAAATAAGATCCAAAATGTACAATAGACTCAGTGAATCAAAAAGAAACTGGTCAAAAGGAAAGAGAGACTGGAATAGAGAAAAGAAAGAAGGGAAAGGGAAAATAATTGTGTATATATATATATATATGATGGTTAAGATAGATACACTACCAATTTTACTTAGTTCATTGAAGAGTAAGGTTTGAGCCAATAATGTTTGGACAATTGAATGCTAATGTCTGGTATCCTGAATAACTAACTTAAAGATAATAATACGTAATGCATTAACCATTGTTACCCTCATATTATGGTGTTTTGAAAATTTGTTCTTTTTTTGATTTGTTTTGTTTTTTCTTCTCTTTAAGATAAAAAAAGAAAAAAAAAGTACTGCATTACACTGTAACTATCTGAGAGAATTTTCCTATGGCTGTTGTTAATGATCTGAATCAAAAGATAAAAGCAATTTGAAAGCACATGAAATCTCTCTGTGTGTGTGTATGTATGTGTGTGTGTGTCTGTCTGTCTATCTGTCTGTTTTAAATTTCAGTACACCTTAGACATTATGTTCTATGGACAAAATGGTTTCATGTTCTACAAAGCAAATCTTTAAAGAATGTGAAAAGTGAAATGTTGCCTTTATGACAGAGAAGGTTACCTTTTTATAGCAAAATAGTGAAAGAAACATTTTGTCCTTTATAACTGATATTTAGAGACTTTCATCTTTCTGGCAAACGAGTTTTGAAATAGTGGAATTTAAAGTTAGGGTACAAATTTAATGGAAACTCTTTGATATATATGGTCAGAAATTAATATTACATTATGCATGCAGTTGTGTCTGGCAGCCTAGATAAGAATGCGATCACACACACACAAAGTATATATATATGAGAGAGAGAGAGGGAGAGATCATCAAAGATGTATATATGCTTCAGCAGTTTGCTATACTAATAAATGTCTGGAAGCTAATGGCCACCACTTTGAGCACCTCTTGTAATTGTAGAGGCCAAAGGTAACTTGTATTACTCTCATGATGTCTTAATAAATTTAGTATTAAAATATTTATACAAGCTTTTCTTTTCCTGATATATATATATATATATATATATATATATAGTGCTGTACTCACCAATATGGGCAATATGGGTGGTGGTAGATATGTCAGTTCCTAGGGTCAACTAGGCCAAAGTTATGGTGGCATTGCATTACATTTTGCAACTTAAATTCTAATTCCAAAAATGTTTAGAAGGGTATTTTCTTTTAATATGAAGAGATATAAACACCCCCGCAATCACTCTTCTAAAATCATGGGATGATTTCTTGTTGCTATTTTTCCTGTAATAAGGTTTAAACACAGATCCTTCCCACTGAGGTACACCACCAGATCTTTTGAAAATCTTTCTTTATTTTGAGAAAGTATCTCTTTCTATCACTATGTTGCCTAGGCTGGTGTTGAACTTGAAACACTCCTGCATCATTTTCCCAAATTGCTGGGGTTGCGGGTACACATCACCATGCCCATTTATGGTTTTTAAAATAAGGCCCAAGCATGCCCCTATGTTATCTGTCCCCTACTTCCTTCTCAAATTTTATATCTTACCATTCTCTCTGTGTTGTCACTATCCTAATCACTCTATCCATTTTCATGAACACATCAACAGGGTTTCTGCCTCTGAACCTTCCTGCTTGCTGTTCCATTTGACTGGAATACTCACCACCCTCTTCATCACTTAAAGCTCAAGTCAAGAATCACCTATTCCAGCCGGTGAGATGGCTCAGCGGCTTAAGCGCCTGCCTTGCAAGTGCGAGGGCCCAAGTTCGACTCCCGGAACACACATATGAAAAAGGGGCCGGTGATATCGCTCAGTGGCACGGGTGCCTGCTGGCACGCGAGGTCCTGAGGTCGACCCCCCGGTACACACACACACACAAAAAAAAAGAATCACCTATTCCAGGAAGTTGTCTCATAGCTACATTTCGTGCCCCTCAGGGTGGTCTTTCAATTTGCCACCCTGCAACATATCTGAATATTAAGCTATTTAAATAGAAAAGTAAACTGATGTATAGAGAAAACTGTAGATAATTTTTACAAGTATCTACTTATTAAATTAAAATATAGTAATCTACAGTGTTACTTAGAGTAGAAAATTAAAATTACCTATAGAGAAAAATATAATTTTTGTGTAGATTTATTCATTTTATTAAACATGTAGTTTAATATAATTATGTTGCAAAATTTCCACATCTTACAGCCAGAAAAATATGTTTACAAGAAACAGAACCAATGTACAAGTGCCATCACTACTCCAGACTGTATCATTGATCAATGCAGTGATTGAACACAGTAGTGCCTCTACCCACATGACTGCATACACGTGAATTCTACTGAGTGACTCCAACACTGGGCAGGCATATGGGAACCACTCAATACAGTTCATGTGCAAGCAGTCATGTGGTTAGAGACGCTACTGTGCTCAGATGCACATAGAAAAATTTAGCTTAACATCAAATATAGTTCAAAGAAACATTATGATGGTCCATAATAAATTGTAATAGTTAACTGATATGAATAAAGGAAATACTATTTATCATATTGGTAATAATATTTTAAAATAATTATTTACAAAACCTTACAAATGGTGGAAAAAGTGCATTCAGTAAAAAATGAGATAAAATTTTAAGAGCATAATAAACTGCAGATGTAACATGCAATGTATTTGAATCTTCATCGTGTTAAAATGGATTAAATTGTTATAAAATAATTTTCTTTTTGGCCAAAAATGCCACCTGAAAAATATGCCACCCAGGTGAATTGCTCCCTCTATCCCCCTCAGGCCACTGGTCCCAAAACATTTTATCTAAAATAACACCCAATTCTGTCCACACCACCAGCGTTCTCAGTTCCATTGCATTGTTTTGTTTTATATGCATTGTTTTGTTTAGATATGTGGAATAAGGATATGTGGAATGTGGAATAAGAGTTACTCTTGAAATGTCTCTGCTTCCAAGTGACTATGCAGAGGTCTCAAAACTAATGCAAATTTTATATTAAGATAATAAATAACAAAGGCAAATTAATAATTCATATGTCCCCATATCTCTGAATATATGGTATCAAAAATGAAAAATCTGAATCACTTATTGTTGCTATTGTTGTTTTAACTTTCATCCAATTAACATGATTTCCAAAACTCAGTTTGTTATGATTCCTACAAAGGACATCTTCCTTTAGGAGTAGGAAAAGTAGAGGAAATTGAAGTGAAGCATCCTCCCTTGGAAAATACCTTAACCAAAAGTGGTACCTCTGTTTAGTGCATACACATTGAATTATACTGAATGGCCAAATGATATAGGGCAAATGATATTTTCCTTTTGGGCAATAATGCCACCTGAAAAAATGTGTCTGCATTCTGGCACTAAATAACTGGGCAAACTTGGACAAATCACTTTAAGGATTTTTGTGTATTATGTAAGAATTAGGGTTTCTGTCTTATCTAACTCTAAGGCCTACTGTGAGCTTCAAATTGAATAATGCTTCAGAAAAAGTACATTATGCTATCAAGCTCCATGGAAGTACAAAATGTGATTTTTACAAAAATTATGTACTTTCTCAAAAGGCAATCCAGAATATTTTTGTACAATATTCAAGTATTTTTAGAAAACAAGTGTATTGCTTGACTCTTAATATTCAAACACAGTCAAGATTCTACCCTGGCATATTTTTAAGACTCTTTCAGATTCCCAAGGATATATAAAATAATTCTACTGAAATAAGAGGAAATTGGAATTACTTTCCCTTGTGTTTACCAGACCACAAATTCACCTGCTAAGATGATGAATTCACTGAGCTAAGAGGCAGGACTACCAATGTAGGATACCATAATTGTTCCTATTTTAGTATATGTACTGCCACAGTGAGCACAGGATACCCATAATAGAATGGAACCAATTATATAACATGGTATAAGTAGAATGATTGAACAAGTACTGAAGGCTCTAAAAATTCCTTCAGCAGACTATCACACTGCTTTAAATTTTACCATTAGAAGCACTTTTTATATATGCTAGTATATTTTAATTTGGCCAAGACAAATATTATCTTCTGTGCATAGAACAAAATATTAACTTATTAACACTATTGCAGAGATTAATTTGTCTGATTAATGTAGTCTTAACCAAAACCATTTAGTGGAAAAATTCTAATGGATCTCTGAGGAAACAGGAAACAGAAGTTTCAGTAAACTGCACTTGGGGAGAAGAGGTCAGGAGCATGGTATTCTATTTTGAAAAGATGAGGATTTTAAAAGGGGCCCCAAACATCTGATATACAACAAACAGCATACCTAAAGTAAACCTAGAAATTCATTATAGCCATGCACCCACCAAGCAAAAATTCAAAAGTAACAGCTGTGCTACCCAAACTACCATGTAGCTGAATTTAAACTCAACCAGAAACTAATTAAATCCTAAATTTTTTTGAGAAGCCTTTGTTTTATCAAGCTTTGATTCTCTTTACACAGAGTAATCTTTCAAATAATCTTTTTTTTTGTGGGTACTGGGGGGTTGACCTCAGGACCTCGTGCGCCAGCAGGCGCCCATGCCGCTGAGCGATATCACCGGCCCCTTTTTTGTATGTGGGTTCCGGGAGTCAAACTCGGGCCCTTGCGCTTGCCGGGCAGTCATATAAGCCACTGAGCCATCTCACTGGCTCTTAATTATCTTAATTATATCATCATAAAAAGCAAACAGGGCTGAGGAAAAAAGATGGCGGATGAGTAAGAAGCACGCAGAGAAACTCTCTAAAAGTTGCCATTGGACTACGGGAATATAGTGACCAGGAGAGCGCAGGAGGTGGGGAGATGCCTCCCCGGGACCCAGAAAAGTTCTGAAGTGCAGCTTGGGACCCCCGGCACCAGTGAAGGGTACTTTTCAACAAAGAAGGAACAGACACCGCACACGCACCTTCTACCATCCCAGGAATCATGGTGCAACAGAAGATCAAAGCAGCAGACACACAATGACAGCTGGCACCAGGGAGTCCCCATGGAGGATTGCGAGACAGCACGTGGCAGGGGAGCAGCAGAGAACTACGCTGGCCAGCGGTGAGTGAGTGTCTCTCAGCCACAGCTGTCCCGCACCAGAGAGCGACTGGCTGGGCGCCACTGTGGGGGGTGCGGCGAAAATCAGAGCAGCTCGAAAACAGCTCTGGGAACTCGTGCTCTGGACAGGGCAGCACGGCGCCTCTCAGCCCCACGAAAGTGCGCTGAGGACAGCAGGTGAATGAGACTGGTCTCTCAGCCACAACTGTCCCACGCCAGAGAGCTACTGACCCAGCGCCATTGTGGGGGGCGTGGTGAAAATCAGAGTGGTGTGAAAGCAGTGCGCTGACAGTGGCAGGTGAAGGAGACTGGTCTCCGCCTGAAAGTCCATGCTTCTGCTCACCGCCCCGCCAAAGGGCTGCTCTTGGCTCACTGGGACGGACCTGCACGAAACAGGACTCTGTCATCACACGGTGCCTGCCTACAGCAGAGTCAACACCTGGAACTGATTCTTTTTATATTATTATTTTTTAAATTTTTTTTCTCTCTCATTAGTTTTTTGTTCTGGTGAAGGGTTTTTATTTTTTTATTTTTATTCTTTTTTTATTTTTTTCTTTTGTGGGGTTTTATTTCTGTTTTGTCTGTTTGCTTTGTTGTTTTTGTCTTCATTTTTGTTTCTGTTTGTCAATTTGCTCTTTCCTTCATTATTCTCTCTGGTTTTTATATGAGTGTAAACAGCGCCTCTAACCTCTTTGTGATTGTGGTTGTGATCTGTTCTTCCTTTTATTTTTTCCTTCTCTTTTACCCACCAGTCCTCTGCACCAGTGTCCCAATGTTAGTGGGATCCCTCTTGGTCCTCTAACCTTACATCTAATTCCTTCCACTTCTCCCAATACTCTATTTCCTCCTTAACTCATTTTAAATTTAAACTCCTGAGGGGAAAAATTGACATACTAAGGACCTGTATACTGCATATAATTTTTCTGGTGTGTTTTAGATTTTGTTATATAAACACAACTCTACTTTATATGGCTAAAAGTGGTAAATAACTGGTTAGCTCAGTCTGTCATTTTCTAGGCTGTGTCTGATGCTTCAGTTACCATTATAGCCAAATGTAAAATAATTGTTCTAAACAGCTTTCCTTCCTGATATTTCATGATTGATATTGACTAAGGGACAAAGAAAATACAGTGGCACAGTGCCAAAGAATCAAGGACTGGGCCAAAAAGGTAGCAACTTCTCACATCCAATGAATTGAAGAAGTAGGATCTGGCAGAAAGCTCAAAACTCAAAAGCAAGCTCCACTTGGAAGATACTGCAGAGAAGTAGTCATCTTCTAAGGATCTTGACCACTAGCAATAAAGTAACCTATCATAGGTAATTTACAAACATAACCCAGGAATTAAAGAAAGAAAAAATGAGACAACACTTAAACAAGATGCAACCCCACACATCCAATTCATCAAAGGCAAACCTAGGGGGCAACGAGGTGGGACAATCCGAAAGCCACCCACCTGGCCTAGCTGAAGGGGTAACAACAAAAAAACTGAATGAGGTTCTGGAAAAAATTAAAACAGAAGTAATTTCACAGATAACTGCAGAGATAATGCCCACAATGAAGACCATGCTTAAGGACATTATAGGTGATACAGACAAAAAAATAGATAAGCTTAAGAAAACTATAGAAACCATGAATGCTCAGCATAGGAAAGAAATGGAATCCATTAGGCAGATTCAAGCAGATATCCAAGAGAACAAAAATTCCATTGAAAGTATTTGTAGCAGATTAAGACAATGTGAGGACAGGATATCAGATATAGAAGAAAGGCTGGCAATTAGTGATCATGAAAAGAAAGAATTCTTAAAAACAGCAAGGAACCGTGAAAAATCAATTCAGCAGCTGCTAGATGACTCAAAGACAAACAATTTAAAAATAATTGGAATAAATGAAAAAGCAGGAGATAGCATCAATGACATTAAAACCTTGTTCAAAGACATTATCAGGGAGAACTTTCCTGGAAGAGAAAAAGAATTTGACCAACAAATAAGTGAAGCTTTTAGAACACCAACTAGACATGATCAAAAAAAAAAAAAAAAACTTTAGCCGGACATATCATAGCTAAGATCCCAGAAATTCAACAGAAAGGCAGAATCTTAAAAGCTGTTAGGGAGAAGAGACAAATCACCTATAAAGGAAAACCCATCAGAATCACAGCTGACTTTTCAGCACAAACCCTCAATTCAAGAAGAGCTTGGAATGACGTATTTCAAGCTATAAAGGAAAATAATTTTCAACCCAGATTGATGTACCCCACAAAACTATCTTTCAAAATTGATGGAGAAATAAAATACTTTCATGACAAAGAACATCTGAGAAAATTTATGACCACCAAACCAGCACTCCAAAATGTTCTGAAGGACATTCTAGAAAGAGATAGGAACACCAACAGAAGGAATCCACCAAGCAGGGCAGATAATTAAATAGCAGGAAAGGGGAAAAACAAAGAGTGGAAACCAACAACAGGAAAATATCATGACAAGTATAAGTCAATACATATCAGTTTTAACCATCAATGTTAACAGTCTCAATTCACCAATCAAAAGGCACAGACTGGCAAAATGGATCAAGAAGCAAGATCCAACAATATGCTGTATACAAGAAACACATTTAATTCAGAAAGAAATTCATAGACTGAAAGTCAAAGGATGGAAAACAATACTCCATGCAACAGGAACCCAGAAAAAAGCAGGGGTAGCTAATCTTTTTGAAGACAAAGTGAATTTCAAGCCAAGAATGATTCTGAGAGATAAAGACAGTCATTACATCCTTGTAAAGGGAACAATCCAAGAGGAAGAGATAACGATCATAATTATATATGTGTGAAATACCAATGCACCCAACTATATAAAACAAGTACTAAAGGACATGAAAAATCAAATAAGCACTAATAAAATTATATTGGGAGATCTCAATACTCCACTGTCACAAAAAGACAGATCAACTGGACAGAAAATCAATAATGAAATAATAGAACTGAACCAAACTTTTGAACAAATGTACTTAGTAGATGTCTACAGAGTGTTCCATCCTACAACATCAGAATACACATTTTTCTCAGCTGCACATGGGATGTTCTCCAAAATAGACCACATACTTGCTCATATAACATGCTTAAGTAAATGCAAAGGAATTGAAATTATCTCATGCATAATATCAGACCATAGTGCAATGAAACTGGAAATCAATGGCAAAAGAAATCACAAAAACTCCCTAAACACATGGAAATCAAATAGCACCCTCCTGAACAACCAAGGGTCACAGATGAAATTAAAGAAGAAATTAGACAATTTCTATGACTGAATGATAATGACAGTACAACATACCGGAAGTTATGGGATACAGTGAAAGCAGTCCTAAGAGGGAAATTTACAGCATTAAATACTTATATTAGGAAAATACAGCAAGCGCAAATAAACAACTTAATGGCGAACCTCGAACTTCTAGAAAAAGAAGAGCAGGTTAAGCCAAAAGCCCGTACAAGGGAGGAAATTTTAAAGATCAGAGCAGAAATTAATGTATTGGAGACTAAAAAAACAATACAAAAAATCAATGAAGCAAAAAGTTGGTTCTTTGAAAGAACAAATAAGATTGACAAACCCTTATCCAACCTTATTAAAAAAAGAAAAGAAAAGACTCAAATCCATGCAATTGAAAATAAAAAGGATGATATCATGACGGACCCTGCAGAAATCCAGAAGATCATCTATACCTATTTTAAAAATCTATATTCTACTAAGATGGAAAATGCAGAAGAATTGGACAGATTCCTAGATTCGTATGAATTACCAAAGCTGAATCAAGAAGATTTAAAAATCCTAAATAAACCAATATCAACCAATGAAATTGAAGATGTAATTAAAAACCTCCCAACAAAGAAAAGCCCAGGCCCTGATGGATTCACTGCCGAATTCTACAAGAAATTTAGAGAAGACCTAATGCCACTACTTCTGAAACTTTTTAATGAAATTGAAAGAGAAGCAATACTCCCAAATTAATTCCTGAAAGCAAGCATTACCCTGATACCAAAACCAGAGAAGGACCCAATTAAGAAAGAGAACTACAGGCCAATCTCCCTAATGAACATAGATGCAAAAATCCTTAATAAGATACTGGCAAACAGAATCCAACAAATCATCAAGAAGATTATACACCATGACCAAGTTGGATTCATCCCTGTGATGCAGGGATGGTTCAACATACGTAAATCAATAAATGTGATACACCATTTTAACAGAACCAAAGACAAAAATCACATGATCATCTCAATAGATGCAGAAAAAGCTTTTGACAAAGTCCAGCACCTTTTCATGATAAAAAGCCTACAGAAAATTGGAATAGAGGGTCTTTATCTCAACCTGGTAAAAGCTATCTATGACAAACCAACAGCCAATATTATATTAAATGGACAAAAACTGAAAGCCTTCCCTCTAAAATCAGGAACAAGACAAGGATGTCCACTGTCCCCACTCTTATTCAACATAGTTCTGGAATCTTTAGCCACAGCAATTAGACAACAGAAAGAAATAAAAGGAATAATGTTTGGAAAGGAAAGAAGTTAAATTATCATTATTTGCAGATGACATGATACACTACACAGAAGACCCCAAAAACTCCACTAAGAAACAGCTAGATTTAATAAGCAAATTCAGCAGTGTAGCTGGATACAAAGTGAATTCTCAAAAGTCAATAGCCTTCCTGTACACAAATAACAAACTTCCTGAAAGAGAAATTAGGGAAACAATACCTTTCACAATAATATCCAAAAAAATGAAATACCTAGAAATCAACCTCACAAAGGATGTAAAAGACCTATACACTGAAAACTACAGTACTCTGAAAAAGGAGATTGAAGAGGATATCAGAAAACGGAAAGATATCTCTTGCTCCTGGATAGGAAGAACCAATATAGTGAAAATGGCCATACTTCCAAAATTGTTATACAGTTTTAATGCAATTCCAATCAAAATTCCAACAGCATATCTCACAGAATTAGAGAAAACAATCCTAAAATTCATTTGGAATCAGAAGAGACCTAGAATAGCAAAGGCAATTTTGGGCAACAAAGGCAAGGCAGGGGGCATCACAATCCCTGACTTGAAATTATACTATAAAGCTACTGTGATAAAAACAGAGTGGTATTGGCAAAAAAACTGACCTGAAGATCAATGGAACAGACTGGAAGATGCTGAAACAACCCCAGACATACTAAGCCACCTTATCTTTGACAAAGGTGCCAAACACATTCAGTGGAATAAAAATAGCCTCTTTTTTTTTTTTTTTGAGTTCTTTTATTATTTTTTTTATTTTAAAGAGAAAAAAATAGAACAAAATTTCAAAACATAATAGGAGGGTAACAAAGGTTAATACATTGCGTATTGTTCTCTTTAGTTACTCAGAGTACAAGATTTCGGCATTCAGTTGTCCAAACAATATTAGCACAAACCTTTCTTTTCAATGAACTAAGAGAAATTAGTAGTGTATCTATCTTAACTTTTTTTTTTTTTTTCTGTGGGTACCGGGGGGTCGACCTCAGGACCTCGCGTGCCAACAGGCACCCGTGCCTCTGAGCGATATCACCGGACCCTTTTTTGTATGTGGGTTCCGGGAGTCGAACTCGGGCCCTCGTGCTTGCAAGGCAGGCACTTACGCCACTGAGCCATCTCACCGGCCCTTAACTTTCATATATATTTATATTTTTTTCTTTTGCCTTTTCTCCATTCCCCCATCCCAGTTTCTCTTTCCTTTTGTACAGTTTCTTCCCATTTTACAATATCTGTTGTACATTTTGGATCTTATTTACTCTTTCAGCTTCTCACACTAGGGAGGCAATACAATGTTTACACACGTGCATTGGGTTTATTTCATTTATGAGTGTGGTCTCGAGTTGCATCCATTTACCTATAAAAGTCTCCAGTTTATCCTTCTTTATGGCTGAGTAGTACTCCATGTATAAAAATACATCTTTTTTAGCCATTCCTTGGTTGATGGGCATTTAGGTTGTTTTAGGTTTTTTTTGTGGGTACTGGGGGGTCGACCTCAGGACCTCGCGTGCCAGCAGGCGCCCGTGCCACTGAGCGATATCACCGGCCCTTTTTTCGTATGTGGGTTCCGGGAGTCGAACTCAGGCCCTCGCACTTGCCGGGCAGGCGCTTAAGCCGCTGAGCCATCTCACCAGCCCAGGTTTTCTTTTAAAGCAATGAAAAATTTAAAAATGTTTTTTTATAATTTTGTAGTTTCTGGCATGTGGTGTTAAAAATATGTCCAAAACTACTTTGGTAGCCCTGCCTTTGGAACAGTCTCTTCCCTTGAGCATGGGCTGTAGTGGTTTTACTTCTGATGAAAACAATGTGGTGGAAATGTGTGATTTCTATGGCTATGACATAAAAGGCATTACAACTTCTGTTTTCTCTTAGATCAGTAGCACTGGGGGAAGTCAGATGACATTGAGAGAGGATAGGCCAGCCTGACATTCTCCAAAGAGAACCTTTCTGCTTTTCCTATTCCTTTCTATGGGCAAAGCTGCCTAGGACAAGGAGCAAGTGTCGGGTGGCCCTGCAGTGGCTTCCACTGCCACCAACCTGAAAGGTAGCCATGTGGCTGCAGAACCAGGCAAAAATAGGGGTCAGATCAGGGACTGCTGCTGCCATCCCACCGGCCCCAGCCTGGCTGAGAGATGCCTGTGCTGTGGTCCCATTGGCTGCCCCCGCTGCTCCCATAGATTCTGAACCAATGACTCCACTGCTGCAGCTGCATGGCTGCAAGAAGGCTTCAGTCCTCCACTGTACACAGGACCACTGTTGCAGATTGCAGGTGCCCCTCAGGTCTGGGAGCAGCACCTCCCCATCCGTGAAAGCCAAAATGGGCGAGCCCAACACTCCAAGCACAAACTGGCAGCCAGGACAGTCTGGTTAGCAGGTGAGAGGTATAGCACCCAGGGCCTGCCCTTCTGTCTGTGAGCAGTGCTGCTCCCACCCTCAGTGGCCAGTCTGACACTTCCTCCCAGTGCCGCCCCATCATGCCTCACTGGACGGTCTCATTTCCCTATCAGAGTGGACTGACCCAGTGTACCTAGCAGCCAGAGAACTGCGAAGAGCTGCAGAGAGGTGCTGAGAGGAGACCTGTAAGCCCCAGCAGCTGAGGAGCTGGCCAAAGTATGTGAGAACCATAAACACCAGCTTCCAGCTGCTGGCACTAAGCATGCCCACGCCCCTATCCTAATCCAGCAGAATCACCCTCAGCCAGTTGGTAATGACACACCGTAAGCACAGCCCTATGGAACTTGGGCCTTCTCCAGTCACGTAAACTGAATGACCTTGCAAGTGCATCCTCCACCCTACTTGAGCTTTCACATGACTGTAGTTACAACTGATATCTCGACTGCCACCGCATGAGCAGCTCTGAACCACTCAGCTAAGCTGGCTGTGAATTCTCAAGCCCCAGACTGAGAACATGTTTTCAGTCACTCAAGTTTTAGGATAGTTCATTACAAAGCACTCATTTTCTTGTGTACCCCCAAGTTTCTGTCTGGTACACTACTTTAGCCTGAAGAATATCTTTGTTTCATAAGTTTCCTGGCAAAAGTATTCTCTCAACTTTTATTTGACTGAAAAGTTCTAGGCTTTTTTGTTTTTGTGGTGTTGGGGATCAAGCCCAGGCCTTACACATGCTAGGCAAACATTCTACCACTGAGCTATATTCTACCCCAGGTGTGCACTTTGGTTTTTCATATTTATCCCATTTGGGGTTCTCTGAGCTTGCTGGATCTGTGGTTTGATGTTATTTCTGGAAAATTCTTTGTCAGATACTCTTTCCTGTTCTCTATCCTCCTGGGACTTTTGTGACGTGTAATTCTGCTTGTTGGTGTCCCACAGTCTTACAGTCTTCGTTGTCCTATCCCAGCCTCAGCGTTAGGCAGTGCATCTGTACGCCTGAGCCTTCCTCAGAGGTGAGTCTTTCTTAGCATTCCCAGCCCTATTCCCCGGGTATTAGTGGTTGGTCTTCAGCAGGAATCTTCCGCTCCTTCCCCAGTAGTAGTATGAAATTATTTGTACTGTCCTCCAAGTAAAGGTATTTTGCCCCAACCCCCAAGAAATAAAGGGTCTTTGCCTCTGCCATGGGAGTGAGCGGGTTTGACTATCCCTCCCTCAGAGGCAGAGGGATTTGGCTTCTGCTTCCCCCCCAAAACAGCATCTGTGTCCCAGGAGAGTATTTGCTGACCCTGTCAATGGCTTAAGGCTTTTGCTTGTGGCAGAGAATGGTCCAGGAACAGCTCGGGTTTTGTGCCTGTCCACCTCAGCAGCAGCTGCTGTGTGTGTCTGTGCCACCTCAGGGGTTCTTTCCAGTGTCCTGTGGTGGCCCCGCTGTCTCTTGTGAATACCCTGTGCGCCTTCCAGACGCCGCCAGCTCCAGCCCGGCCCTGCCTCGCCCGCCCTCGCGCGCTCAGCGCTCCGGGCCATGGCCAAGAGGCGTGCGGCCGAGCCGCTGAGGTTCCACGTGCCTTGGAAGCGGCTCCCGTCCCGCGGCTTCCCGGAGGCGCCGCCGCTCTGGAGCCCGCCGTCGGGGGCCGCGCAGCCGGCGCCGTCCCGAAAGCGCAGGCTCGAGGTGGGGGCCATGGCGGAGCCGTCGGCCTCGCCCAGCAAGCGCCGCGGCGGCGGGGACGGCAGCGCCCCGGGCGGCGCGGAGCCGGAGGGCCGCGGCGTGAGCACTGGCGAGCCGCCCGGCGGGCCCCCAAAAATAGCCTCTTTAATAAATGATGCTGTAAAAACTGGCTCTACACATGCCAAAGATTAAAACTTGACCCATATCTTTCACCATGGACTAAACTAAATTCAAAATGGATCAGAGATCTAAATATTAAAACAGAAACATTAAATCTGCTGGATGGTAGGATAGGTAAATCCCTTGAAGACATTGGTTTAGGCAAAAACTTTATGAATAAAAACTCAACTGCACGGGAACTATCCCAAAGAATCAATAACTGGGATCTCATCTTATTAAAAAGCTTTTGCACAGCAAGAGAAACCACCAACAGAGTGAAAAGACAACCCACAACGTGGGAAAAAATGTTTGCCAGCTGTTTCTCAGACAAAGGATTACTATCGAGAACATATAAAGAACTCAAAAAAATCAGACCTCCCAAATTTAAAGACCCACTCCAAAAATGGGCATCTGAGATGAATACACATTTCTCAGATGAAGAAATACTAATGGCAAATAAATATACAAAAAATGTGCAACATCACTAGTCATTCAAGAGATGCAAATTAAAACAACACTGAGATACCATCTCACCCCAGAAAGAATGGCTACTACAAAGAAATCAACTAATAACAAATGCTGGAGGGGCTGTGGGGAAAAAGGAACCCTTCTTCACTCTTGGTGGGAGTGTCGACTGGTACAGCCACTGTGGAAGTCAGTGTGGAGATTCCTCAAAAAACTAGGGTTGGAGGTCCCATTTGACCCAGCTATTCCCCTTCTGGGCATCTTCCCAGAAGAATTAAAAACATCATACCACAGTGATATATGTGCACCCATGTTTAGAGCAGCACAATTTGTAATAACCAGATCTTGGAAACAACCCAAATGCCCATCCACTGAGGAATGGATAAGAAAGATGTGGTATTTTTTACAATGGAGTACTATTCAGCCATAAAGAAGGATAAACTGGAGACTTTTATAGGTAAATGGATGCAACTTGAGAAAATACGCATAAGTGAAATAAACCGGACGCACATGTGTAAGCATTGTATTGTCTCTCTAGTATGAGAAACTGAAAGAGTAAATAAGATACAAAATGTACAATAGACACGGTGAATCAAAAAGAAACTGGTCAATAAGGAAGTGAGACTGGAATAGGGAAAAGAAAGAAGGGAAAAGGAAAAAAATGGTATATATATATAAGATGGTTAAGATAGATACACTACCAATTTTACTTAGTGCATTGAAGAGTAAGGTTTGAGCCAATAATGTTTGGACAATTGAATGCTAATGTCTGGTATCCTGAATAACTAACTTAAAGATAATAATATGTAATGCATTTACCATTTTTACCCTCATATTATATTGTTTTGAAAATTTGTTCTTTTTTTGATTTGTTTTGTTTTTTCTTCTCTTTAAAAAAAAGATCAATACAGTTAAAAAAATAAATAAAAACAAACAAACAGGGCCAGAGATATTGCTCAGTGGCACAGCACCTTCCTGGCAAGGCAAGGTCTTGAGTTCGATTCCCAGTATCAAAAACAAACAAATATCCTCACTTACCTTTTATAATTGCAAGTGTATCTTTGTCTTTTACTAAAGAGAATATTCTCAATAATATCTACTTCCATGAATTCTAGGTAATTTTGTTTTAAGAAAGCAGGAAGCTTACAGCAGAAATCCAGTTGTTCCAATTCCCCTTAACTTTTAGAAATATGAGGTGAACGTGATTCTGTTTTTAGAAATCTGATTCTAATTTTAACCCAGTTGTTGTTTTATTGAAAGTACTCTTGTTGATAATTTTTGCCTGTCTTTTAAGGGAAATTATTTTCTATATAACATAACTGGAATAGGATCTAGTTTTTATTTAAAAAAATATACCTTAGGGTCTAATGAGAGCTGAGTTTACCCAAACTTCTTGATTTTTGTAAAGAATATTATGAAGGGCAAAATTCTTGCTCAGCATTTGATATAAAAAGAACTGGTATAGCATTATAGAGCCTCTCTAGGTAACTATACTTGGCTGATTATTTGTCTTAATTTCCAGCCATAAACAGTCATTACAGTTTTTTGGGGGTTAACTTTTACAGAAACTCTAGTAATACATATAACTGATTATAAACCAAATAATCATAAAATGAAAAAATACATATTAATATTAAATAGAATTTTTCTGAGGATTTTCTTTAATGCCAGCCATATATGTGGGGGAAAGCAGTGTAAAAAGAGAGAGTAGTTTAATTTAGAAAAGGAAGGCATCTGTGTGCCCAGACAATGGTCAGATGTAGTTCACATAGAAAGCTCATTTCCAGACTCCAGTGACATGTAGCTAACTAATATATAACAATTTCAAAGTAGCAAAGAGGTCTTCTACAGGGATGGCATTGTCTCACATTGTCATATTTTATTATGCTGCCTATACTATGTGCAATTCTTATACTATACATTTCCTTGGTCACCAAAAATTCATTGTACATGCTAGTTCATTAGTTACATGGTTATATAAAATTACCAAAATTAATCAAACTATGCACTTAATATTGGTGTATTTCATTGTAGTTAACTAAACAGAAAAGAGTATACACCAAAGCAAAAGTTAAAAGTAGCTTCCCATGTTCTTGCCTCTACTGAAGATGAAGGGAGCACAGTTAAAATTGTCTTATAATACAGGATGTGGAGGATACTTATAGTCCTCTACTCCTCCTTTCCTAGCATCTAAACCGTTCAGTCAGTAAAGTTGTATGTTATTATTTGACTAAAATCAATTTCTTAAAATGACAATTCCTCTAAATCCATGGGCCTCTCTGAATTTGTATCATGTAGGTTTATGTAACAAAATGGACAAAAAGATCTTTAGAATTTATGGAAAAGGAGGCAAGACAATTTGGTGGTTTGATAGAAAACTGAAGCAATTCCAAAAAATATTTTAACTAAGTCATAACACTAAACATTTGGCTATTTGACCCAATACAGCAAATCAAATTCACTTGATGTTAACTCCACAAGATAACAGCTGCTTGACAAAGTATCGTGAAATGATGCCCATGAAAAAGGGTTATTTCTAGATTCAGTTCATCAAAATAATCTTTGGATATCTATGAAATAACCTCTTTTCATCTGTGTCCTTTTGTGACAGTTCATTAAGATTTAATATTTCACCTTATACAAGAAATAATGGCAGTCATCAGGGAATCAAAAAATAACAAGTGCTGGGAAAAAGGAACCCTCCCACATTGATTGTGGGAATGTAAACTAGTGAAGCCATTATGGATATGAGTATGGAACTTTCTCGAAGAACTAAAATTAGAAATTCTATACATCTAGCTTTCCCTCTCCTAGGTACCTCTCCAAAGAGTTAAAGACATACTTTAGTGACACATGCACACCAATATTTATAGCAGCACAATTAATAATAGCTAAATATTGGAAGCAGCCTGTATACCCATCAACAGATGATTGGATAAAAAAATGTGTTATTTACATAATGCAATACTATTTGTTTAGAAAGAAGAACAAATTTTAGACATTTATAGAAGCATGGGTACACCTGGAAAATATATTGTTGAATGAAATAAAGCACACACAGAAACTTAAATACGTATAGTACCTCTCATTAGAGTACAGCAAAGTACAAATAAAGAGCACAATAAAGCATGGATAGAAGGTAACAAAGGGATGGATCTCTTGCAAATGAAAAGGGCTTTGAGAGAATGTGAGTGTGAGGGGAAGGGTAGGGGAAAGGGAAATAAGTAGCATAAAGATATGTATGTACTGGAACATAATAACCTCAATGAATGTAAATATTATATGACATAAACATTATTTAATTTTAATAATATTAACAAAAACAAAAATGGAAAAAGGGAATTTATTGGAGGAGGGAGGGAGGTGAGAAAGAAGGGGATTAAAAAAAAGAACCAAGCTGTATTTTGTACATTTACCCACTGTCCAAGATGATTGTAAACTGTGTTACTGCAAATATGTACTAATAAAAAGATTAAAAATCTAACAAGTTTCTTGAAAAGCAGCAAGTTTGAAGACTGAAGACTACCATATATTTTAAAAGATTCTTGATAATCTAGTTAGTCTATCCCCAAAATGTGCAATAGGAATGCCTGGGGCAATCCATTCTTTGATATCCACAGTTCTACACTTCTGAGGATTATTAGAAATCATAAACACTTTAAAGATAAGTAAATATTATTAAAAAGGAAATCACATATCAGCAAACCTTGCTATTACTGTGTTCTGGGGGTCTCCACTTAGAGGTGATTTCTAGGTCCTTTCTATTCCAAAGAATTCAATGAAATGAGCATGAATAGTGGCAAAGTTTCACATATATTAGAGGTAGGAAAAATAAAATAAGAAATGTTGGGGAAAAATGAGCTCTGCAGAGTCAGTTTGGGTCTAATAAATAGGGAGGAAAAAGGAAGAAAAATATAAAAACAAAAAATAAAATACACTCCAGAGTAGAGGGCGGGCTATTGTGTGGATGCACAATAGTACACACTTAATGGCAATTGCCTCTTTTTCATGTTTCTTATACTTACATCACACTCAGGTCATCTTATCAGAAACTTGCTGAAGTTCTCACGAAATGTACACGTGCAGAGCTCGAAACTGTTCTGTGCATGTGTTCCAGGATCTTGTCAGCCTCTTTTCCCAGGCCAGTTTTAGCCACACTCTGGTTTCCTATCTCATTACTATTGAACAGACCTCCTTGGAATGTTTAAAAACAACACAAAAAAGGCAGAATCTGAACAACCCTCGAGAGAAAAGAGTTGAGGTTTTTGCCTAAGAGATCCTTTTTTATCATAGTGGGACTGTAACTAGAGAAGCCTTTCATGAAATCTCTAACCTTGGGATAACTATGGTGAATGTTTCAAACCAAACAAACTCTGCCTATGCTTCCCAGAAGAAAATGTTTAGGTTTTCATCCTCAGTCAGCCCCTTCCTATTAAAAAAGACAAAACATAAGCAGGATTACACAGTATTGAGTAAAAACTTTTTCCCTGACTTCAGCAAAAATTTTGAGGTCAATGTGAGAAATACTAACTATAAATGCTATTTTACCATCTATTTTGTAATTGGACATCTGCTAATAATTTATATAAGCAAGATATTCATAGTAGAAAATCTGCAATACATTTATCAGTCTTTTGCATTCTTGCTTATAAAAACTGGCTACCTTGGAACTTTGAGAGTAAGAAAAAATTGTTCAAGAAATTTAACATACTATTCAAGCTACTGCCAAAAATTCTCCTGTTACAAGCACAATAATATTCAAAAAAATTTAAGCACTTACTATGGAAATTTTCAAACATACAGAAGTAGAGGTGAGATTGCAATAAACCACTATACACTGAACAATCAGGTTGAATATTTATCAACTCCTGTTCAATCTTATTTCATCTAGAGCTTCTTTTTTTGCTGAATTTGTTAAATTTTAAAAATTGTCATTTAACCCCAAATACTTAGATGCTCAAGAAATTTTTATTTAGTTCTAAAACAACTTAAAGAGAATATGACAAAATAAATAAACTCTGAAAGATTAAAACTACATCACCAATCTGTAATTTGAGACAGTACTGCATCACATGTGAAGAAAATGGAGAGGTCACTCCACAAATAGAAAAAAAATTAATGAACTCTCCCTTGCATTTCCAAAAGAAAACACACACACATAGACTCCTTAATGACTTTAAGGCTGTCTTAATCTTTTCTTTGGAGAAAAAGAAATGGAATTTCCCTATTAGAAGTGGACTGAGAAATGGTTTTATTATGCCTAAATTTAACTGACCATGCAGAGATCTTATTCTTCATTTAAGAGGTTACAGTTTGAATGTGGTTCTCTCATTTTAGAGTTAATTGTATGAATTCATCATTGCAAGATATCTAATTCTAGCATTTCATCAAATAAAAATGCAAAAATATCTTTTACCTTTGGAGTGCACAAATTTCAGGTTACTGATCACTAAATGCCTATCACATGATTAATATTTTCATTATTACATTTTCAAATGTTCAGGGAAACCTAACTTTAGATCCCCATGATATACATGAAAATATATGGATGACCTAGGACCTCCAAATAATACAAATGATATAAGGGAAATAGCATCCTCACCTGGTAGATGTCCAAAAAATCAAGTTTGTATTCTCTAAAGTGGAGGAATGAATTCTAGGAACAGAGCTTAAGAGTAGGAAGAATTTATTGAGAGAAAGATAGCTTCTGTCTAAGAAAGAGAGAAGGGGGCCCAGAAAGTGGGCTGCTTGCTGACCCTGCTTCTCAAGGGTATTTTATTGAGCAAAGCCATGAAGTGAGGCGGGTTCAAGGTGGGACAAAACTGTAGTCAACTAATAAGATTACAAGTATAGTGGATTAGGTAATACTGATCCAATGGGAAGTCACAAGTTGGGTATGAGGTGGGACAAAACTGGTCAGTCAATAAGATTACAACCAGAATAATTGCTTAGGTAATATTGATTAAATGGGGATCAAATGGGAAAGCAAACATACATGGAACAAACAAGGATTTTCTGGGAAGGAATGGGCTAGGGAGGTTTTGGTCCCCCATCCAAGGTGATTGATGCCTATTTATTACTATTTTTTGAGACAGGGTCTTGCTATGCATTTCTGGCTGGCTTTGAACTCACTATGTACCCCAAGCTAGCCTTGAACTCATGGTGATCCTCCTGCCTCTGCCTCCTGAGTGCTGGGATTACAGGCATGGGCCACCTAGCTAAATGATTGATGCCTATTCAGAATATCAATCACTGCTGTTCATCCCTAGGGAACGTATGTGGGTGTAGTCATTCCTTTTTCTTGAAGCCTGACCTTTGGCGAATGTGCCTCTGGCCACAATTGTCTGTGCTCATGGCCCAGTACAGTCTAACTGCATGCAATATTTATAACTAATTTCACTGTCTAAAATAGCAGCATTCCAGGACTTTACGGATTGATCCAGAGAGGAAGGATGAGTTTATTAAAACTCATATGGCTCTTAGCTGGATTTAATGTAAAATTGATATAGAAGAAAGAAACTCCCAACCTGCTAGATGTCTGAAATGCCAAGTTCATGTTCTCTAAAATCAAGGAATGAATTCTAGGAACAAAGGAGGTTAAAAGCAGGAAGAATTTACTGAAAGGAAGAAAAACTTCTGTCTAAGAGAGACAGAAGGGGCCCAAAAAGTGGGTTGTCTGCCAACCCTACTTCTCAAGGGTGTTTTATTGAGCAAAGCCATGAGGTGAGGTAGGTTCAAGGTGGGACAGAACTATAATCAATCAATAAGATTACAAATATAGTCACTTAGGTAATATTTTTCCAATGGAAAAATCACAGGATGGGTGTGAGGTGGGATAAAACTATGTTCAACCAATAATATTACAAGTACTGATACTTAGGTAATATTGATTAAACCAGTATCCAACTGGGAAGCAAGTCACATAGCAAGCACACATGGGATGGACAAGGACTTTCCAGGAAAGGGTGGGTTAAAGAGGTTTGGTCCTCCACTGCAAGGTGATTGATGTCTATTTAGAATATCAATCACAGTTCTTCATCCCTAGGGGAAGTATATGGGCACATAGTTCCTCTTTTTCTTGAAGTCTGGAGTTCAGATCATACACTTCCAGCCACAGTTGTCTGCTGCATTGACCTTTTGAGGGCCCAGACCTGTCTGACTGCCTACAATATTTCTACCTAACTTAGCTGCTTATAATAAAATGTCATACAAAGCAGCAACATAAAAATCTGAAAAATATTTTAATATGTAGAAGAGTCTAACAAATTCAAATTAGAAAACAGGGTTGAATTAGAAGGATGAGCACACAGTAGTTGTTTTAAGTGAAAGAAGATGATCTCATTGTCTGGTCTGTGAAGATGATGATAACCCTGCTAGCAGCCCTGTATAGGATTTGCAGAGGCTTATTTTCAAGAAATTTATGCAAATCCAGAACTTATGGAATTGTGAGACCCAAGCAGCTAGGGAGCTAGTTTGTAGCAATCTCTGTGAAATAAAAATTTTGATAAAGAAATTGTTAAGTCTGGCATGAGTAAAGACAAAGAAAGGAGACTAAGAAAACCTTTAATGCTGGTGTGGTAGGGTTGCAGAAGAGTGCAAGTGACCCTCAGAGGAGGCTGAGGGACAAAGAATTTATTGGGCTTGGCTGGGGGCAAAGGTTGGAGAGGCAGGCAAGGTGAACTTATGGAAGTGGGGTTGTGGATATTTGGCATGTGCAAGAAGTAGAGAGAGGAAGTTTATCTTGAGCTGGGAAGAAGAAGGAGGAATTATTGTTTTGGGCCATGCAGCCCATGATGGCCAAGCAGCTTTCATATGGGCATGAAACCATCATTCCCATCTTTTTGTTGTTGTAAGGGGCTATGGTTCTCTTAAACTGCTTCCTGCTGAACAGGGGCATCATGATAGGGTGTCATATTGGGAAGATGCCCACACAGAAGCTGGTGCCAGGTATGTCAGTCAGGAGGAGGAGTTCTTGGGTAGTGAAGGCTCTAATCTTGGATTGGAGAAATCTCAAGAAAAGTTTAAAAAGACAGGGTGCCATTAGGAGTAAATTATTATCATGATTATGGAGCCCAGGAGAGGGAGGAGAAAAGGAGCCCATGATCCAAGGGTGTTGTCCCACCATGACCAAGGTGAAGAGGTGTGTCTGTAGCCCAACTGTTGGTGTTTTTGTTGAGGTAGCTGTGAAGATTTTTTTTTACCTTGTTCATGACTATTCCAGACTCATTTATGAAGTAGCAACATTCCTCTCCCAGCATAGCACAAGTACCTCCCTCTTTCACTGTGAGGACATCTGGAGCTCTGTGGTTTTGGAGAGTGACCACTGCAAGGCTATTTGGTTTTGGAGTGAGTGAATGGATATTGTTATGTCTTCTAACTGTTGGTGAAACTTGAGAGAGAGTTGGTGATAGAGATGAGCCCCTGTGCTTATTCCCCCCGCTCTGAGGCCAGTTCTGAGAACAGAGAAAATGCCCACACCTATAACAATCAGGATGTGGGTGACTCTTGTCTCCTGGGTGAGGTGTGTATCATGAGGTTGGGATAAAAGAGACATCTCTATTGCATCTTGAGGGTTTAACATTAAAGCCAGGACACAGAGGATTAGGGTACAGGATCCTGTCCATCGGGGAGGAAGACAAGCATAAGCCCCTGTTGGGCAGCCTGTAAACCACCCTCGGGGTGGGCAGACAGCTGTGTCTTGGGTGGAGGTAATGTTATGGGCACACTGGGGAAGAGCTCCCATTTGTAGAAAGGAGTCAAGGGATAGGCGGGGGATGAGTTGTGTTGGTCAGGTTGATATGAGGTAGTGGTTTTGTGATATAGGTATTATTAAGAGGTCGATGATGGGAGGTGGTGCAGAAAAGGTGGGAAGTAGGAGGAGTGTAAGGCCTAGAAGATAAATCATATTTGAGGGCTGTTGAGAGTGTGAAGTTTAGAATATTTTATCATACAGAAAAGAGTGAAAAATCCTGAGGTCATCCCAAAGAAGAGAATAAAAGCTATTTTATGTATGGTTTGGAAGTCTTTGGGGAAGACAGCCCAGAATCTGATGGTGAAGAGAATAACCAATAGAAGGGAGAATACCAGAAACTCGATGGGGTAGCAGTACATGGGTCAAGTTGGAGGATTGTTGGAGAGTTTGTTGAGACGAATGTGAGTGGGGGATAGATGTGATGATTACTCCAGAGATAAGAGCTTGGAGTTAGAGGTATCAGGATTGTTGGGGCGCTGTTTAACCTGAGTGATGTGGAACCAGGATGGAAGGCTGGTGACCTTGATCGTGGTTGGCATTGTGGGGATGACCAGGTGGGGTCTGGTCCACTTTGGTTGTAATCCTGTGGGCTTAGAAGATTTGAGATAAATTAAGTCTCCAGGGATTATAGGGGCTTTTGATGATGAGTCATTTATGGGTTGTGGTAGGCATTGGTCTGCATGTTGTCATAGCAGGTATCTAAGGAAGAACTGGGATATAATTGGCAATAGGTGGGAGGTTTTGTGATACTGGTAAATTGTGGAGTAGAAAAGTTCTACCATACATGAGCTCAAAGGGACTTAAGAAGGTGGGGGCTCAGGGAAGTGCCTGGAGTCGAGTTAAAGCCAAGGGAAGAAGCTGAGGCCAAGGTAAGTGTAGCTCTAGGATGAATTTCATGAGGTGCATTTTAAGGAGATCATTTGCCTTTTCTACCTTTCCTGATGATTGTGGATGGTATTGTATGTGTAAGTGCCAGGTAATGTTAAGGCTTGTGGACACGTGTTGAGCGACCTGGGAAATGAAGGCTGGACCATTGTCTGATTGGATAGTTTTGGGTAACCCAAATCGAGTGACAATCTCTTGGATAAGAATTTTAGAAATGGTGTCTGCAATTTCTTGGGCAGTGGGAAAGGCTTCTAGGCATGCCAAGAAGGTGCAGACAAAGGTGAGGAGATATTTGTAGGTCTTATGAGGCATGTGTGTGAAATCTATCTTCCAGTCTTCACCTGGGGTGTGTTCACGAAGCTGATGGGTTGGTAAAGAAGGGGGAGGTAAGTGTCCCTGAGGAGAGGTTTTGGCACAGAGCTGACAATTGTGGGTGGACTGGCCAATAGTGGTTTTAGGGAAGGATGGGTAGTGACTGGAGTCAAGAGTTTATATAAAGCCTGAGTACCTACATGAAAACAGTTGTGCAGATTAGTGATGATGGTTAAAGCCTGTTGATCTGGGAGAAGTTTTGATCCCTGGAAAATCCATCCTTCAGTGTTTTGACTATAAGTAGGTTTGTGAAGTAGCTGTAATTGTTTTGGTGAATATTGAGGTGGAGTTAGAGCATTCGGGATGAGGGGAAGAAGCTGTGAAGGGTAAGGCTGTTGTGCAGCTAGCTTTGCCTGCGTGTTGGAAAGGTATTGCCTTGAGAAATAGGATCTGTTGATGTTTGGTGTCCCTTGAAATGAATGACTGCTACCTGTTTTGGAAGTTGTGCTGTTTCTAGTAGCTTAAGAATGAGGGGTGAATTGGTGATGGGGGTTCCTTGAGTGTTGATTACACCTCTTTCCTGCCAGATAGCAGCATTGGAGTGAAAGATGCTGAATGTGTATTTTGAGTCAGTATAGATATTTAAGATTTTATTTTTGGCCAGTGTGAGAGCTCATGTGAGGGCAATGAATTCTGCCTTTTGTGAAGATGTCCTAGGTGGCAATGGGCTTACCTCTATTACCTTAGTATCATTGACTATGGCATATCCTGCCCATTTTTGTGTGTCTGTGTTAGTAGAGCTGCCATCCATGAACCATGTGTCAGAGGCTGTAGAGAGAGGAGTGCTACTGATGTGGGGGAATAGGGTAGGGGTCATCTGTAAGACATCAATGCAATTATGGTGAGGGTTCCCATCAGAGGTGGGGAATAAGGTGGTTGGGTTGAGGGAAGTGTTGGTGGAGATAGTGATTGAAGGGTCTTGTATGAGTATCAAGTGAACCTGCTGTATATGAGGAGTCATTAGGGCCAGGAGTGTTTTCTGTGAAATGAACTCATTAAGGCAATGAGGTGAGTAAACCATGATTGATTGTCTTAAAATGAACTGTTAAGCCTCTTGTGTTAATGTGGCTGCTGCAGCAAGAGCCCAGAGACAGGGAGGCCATCCTTGTGTTGTGTTGTCTAATTGTTTTGAGAGGTAGGCAACTGACTGAAAGGAAGGTCCCTTTTTGTGTCCCAGCACTCCCACAGCATAGTGGTTTTGAGAAGTGGTGTATAGAATAAAGCATTGAGTCAGGCTCAGGAGGGTGAGGGCAGGTACCCTTAAGAGGGCCTACTTTAGATTATAGAAGGTAGAATGTATGGGAGTTGTGGGATTGAGAGGCTCTGACAGGGAATCTTTGGATGCTCTATAGAGAGGTTGGGCTGAGTTGCGAAGTTAGGAATCCAAAGGCAAAAGAAGTTAGCTAGACCAAGAAAAGATAAAACTTGTTGTTTTGTGGTTGGCACCTAGAAGTCATGGAGGAGAGCTTTGTGGTCATCAGTAATCGAACGAGTGGTGGGGGCAAGTGTAAGTCCTAGATATTTGACTTTTGGTGATGCTATTTGGGCTTTGGTAGGGGACACACTATAACCATGGCCTGAGAGAAAGTTGAGGAGAGTGGTCCTGAGTTGTATGGCTAGAGCATAGGATGGGGAACAGAGGAGGTCGTCAATGTATTAAAGAAGAGTGCTAGGCTTGAGATCGAGGGTCACCAGGTCAGAAGCAAGGACTTGGCCAAAGAAGTGAGGACTATCTTGAAATCCCTGAGGTAACTCTGTCCATGTAAGCTGTGAAGGCTGGAGAGTGTCTGGGTCTGTCCACATGAAAGCAAAAAGGTCTTGACGGTGGGGGTGCAGAGGGATAGTGAAATATGCATCTTTAAGGTCTAACATGGTAAAGTGAAAAGTGGATAGAGGAATGTGGGAGAGCATAGTATAAGGGTTTGGCACAGCATGGTAAATTGGTGTTACTACATGTTTGGTGACCCTGAGATCTTGGACTAGTCGATAGGAGCCATTGGGTTTGAGTACCAGTAGAATAGGGGTATTGTAGGGTGAATGGGTAGCCTTAAGGATGCCACTGGTTAATAGGCATTGGATTATAGGTTTAAGCCCACGCTGGTGTTTGGGAACTATCAGATATTGGGGAGTACAGGGAAAAGCTGAAGGGTCTTTAAGGTGAATCAGTAGAGGGGCAGCATGGGTTTCATGAGTGGGGCTAGAGTTGTCCTAGACTATAGGATCTACAAGTGATGAAGAAAGAGGAGGAGTGGAACTGGCACTGTGTTGTGATTGAATTTCAAGGATGAGAGCTGTAGAGAGGGAAAAATTACAAAAGAAGTTAAGTTTTTGGAGAAGATCCCTGCCCAAGAATGGTGTCAGGCATGTTGGGATAACAAGAAAATTATGAGTGAAAATGAGAGTTTGGAATCAACAGGGAATAGCTCCTGTTTGGATGGGTTGTGTAAGTTGGCCATCAACTCCCACAATGGAGACTTTGGATTGGGTACAATGGCCTGAAAACTCAGGAAGAACACTATAGGTGGTCCCCACATTGATAAGGAAAGAGAGTGTCTTACCTGAGATGTCTAGTGAGACTTGGGGCTCTGAAAAAGATACCTTCTTGGGGGCCATGGGCCCTGAGCTCTGTCAACCCTCTTCATTGCCAAGGCCAAGCAAGTCAGGTAGCGACAAGTCTGGTGGTGGTGATGAGATCTATGAGGGTAGGGAGTTGGATGACTTACCCTCTCTGTGGCAGACAGGGCAATCACACTTCCAGTGACCCTCAAGATTGCAGATGGGACAAGGTCCTGGTGGTGGCCATGAGGTGGGGCAGACTCATGCCCAGTGTCCTTCCTTTCTGCACATGAAGCATGTTCCAGGAGGGACTCAGGGCCTGGTTTCCTCTTTTTCAGCTGTTGGACCTTTATTAGGCTAAATGGGAGCCCTGAGTGCCACAGCCAAAAGTTGGCATTTAAGCTTTGTTTATTGAAGGCTCTCTTGTTTGTGTTCCCCTCTATTATTAAAGACTCAGAATTGCAGATTAAGGAGGTCTCCCTGTGGGGTCTGAGAGCCAAGTTCTGTTTTTTGAGTTTCGCTTGAATGTTGGGGGCTGATTGAGAGATAAAATGAGAGTTAATAATGGTGATCCCTTCAGGTGATTGGGGGTCCACTTTAGTGTACCTAATGAGGGTGTCAGTGAGATGGGAGAGAATCTCAGCAGGGTTTTCATCAGAGCACTGAGTCTGTTCATGAAATTTTTGATAATTAGTTTGCTTATAGGCAATTTTGTTTAATCCCGCTATGATGCAACCAATCATCCAATTCATTCGCTGGGATCCACTGTTGCCCTGATAGTCCCATAAAGAATCTGCATTAGGGACAGCTGCTGATCCATCACGGTGATCAGCATTTAATTGATGTCTATGATCAGCCTCTCCTTGGGCAGCATCCCATAGTTCGACCTTTCGTTGTGGAGACATAGTGGAGGTGATTATGATATATAGGTCTTTGTAATGAAGGTCATAGGAATTAATAACAAAATGGAACTCTTTTATATAGTTGGATGGGTCTGCAGAGGAGCCAAGGTGTTGTGAAATGTGAGAGAGATCAGAGAGAGTGAAGGGAACATGGATGTAGACTAGGCCTTCAGGCCCAGCAACCTTGTGCAGGGGAAGTAGGAATTGAGGTGGAAAAGATGGTGGCTGACTATTTGGTGAGGAGTTGTGGCCATCATATGACTGGTGACTACAAGATGGCTGCTGGTGGGAGGAGCAAGATCGCATATGGTGTGCCAGGGGAAAGAATGGCGGTTGAGAATTGAGGAGAGAAAGTGAGGAGATGGCGCCTAGGGTGCAGAGGTGGGAGAATAGAAGGGAATTAGATGGAGGGAGAGCTGATTGGGGAAGTTGGGGTGGCTGTGGAGATGAAAGGAGAGCGTGTTGGGGAAGTTGGAGGGGCTGTGGAGTGAAAGCAGGAGGAAACTCATCAATAGGGTCAGTGGGGTGGTCAGAGAGGGGATTTGGCAGTGTGGAGCATGCCAAGAGTACTTGGGACACCCCACATGCCTGGAGGAGTGAGGGACTTGCCCTGAGAGCAAAAAAGGCTTGTACGTGAGGGATTTCTGACCATTTGCTGCTGCGATAGCAAAAATTGTCTAGATCATGGAGGATATTGAAATCTAAAGTACCCTCCTTGGGCCAGTGGCTGCCATTATTGAGCTTGTATTGAGGCCATGCCATCTGGCAGAAAAAAATTATTTTTGTTAGGTTTGATGGCCTCCCAGAGACTGAGGGTGTTAAGATTCTTTAAAAGGCACCCAAACAGAGTGTGTTTTGGGGGCTGGGAAGGAATATTTCTCATTGTGATTGAATTGGAGGTGAGCCAAAAGGCAAAAGCTGAGCACAACCCCTAAGAGGATCATCACCCTTGTTGGGGTGTGTGAGGAAAGGATTGCCTGTCAGCCCCATTGGTCATTTCCTCAGGGACAGAGGGGTGTCCTGAAAGATGTGAGGGAGTTCTGGCATTGGCCAGTGACTTTCGAGAAAGAGAGATATAATCATAAACTTCCAGAGAGATATGGGTTCACCTCTGAGAGGTGATGAGGGTCAGTGTTGGATGGAAGCTTGCAGGGAAAAGGGCAGGGCAAGAAAATGAGGAAGAGTGGCTCATTGGTGGGGGGATCTTGAACTGGGGAGACCCCAGGAGCTACATGCCCCAACCGACCCAAGTCACAGCACCAAAATATTAAGTCTGGTGTGAGTAAAGACAAAGAAAGGAGACTGAGAAAAGCCTTTAATGAGGGCACAGAAGGGCTTCAGTAGAGTGCAAGAGACCCTCAGGGGAGGAGGCTGCAGGACAAATAATTTATTGGGCTTGGCTGGGGTGGAGTTTGGAGAGGCGGGCAAGGTGACTTTAAGGAAGGAGATTGGTGGATATTTGGTTTGCAGGAGAAGTGGAGAGAGGAAGTTTATCTTGAGCTGGGAAGAAGGAATTTTTATTTTGGTCTTGTCGCCATGTTGGAATGCCACCATGATGGCCAAGCAGGTTTCATACAGGCATGAACCCATCAGAAACGAGTTATAAAGAGAACACTAGGTGGAGGTTGACTAAATTCTATAAACAGTGTTAGGACAAGAGAACAAAAGGAAAGCATTTCAGCAAGAAATTGGCCCCAAGCTTCCAAAGGAAGAAGATAATGACATCTAAGAGTTTCAACCTGGAATTCCTCCCACAGCCCATGTGTTGAATGCTTAGTTTCTAGCTTGGCGATATTGGAGATGGTGGAAACTTCAGTAGGTGGGGTCTACTGGGAGGTCTTTACTCATTGAGTTGTACTCCTTCAAAAAAGAATGTAAGGACCCTGTCCCTTCCTTTTCTTGTCTCTTTTCACTTTCCAGCCATGAGCTAAATGATTCCATTCACAACACACTCCCTGATAAATACATGATCTGAAATAAAACATTATTATTATTATTTTTGTGGGTACCGGGGGGTTGACCTCAGGACCTCGCACGCCAGCAGGCGCCCATGCCGCTGAGCGATATCACTGGCCCCTTTTTCATATGTGGCTTCTGGGAGTCGAACTCGGGCCCTCGCGCTTGTCGGGCAGGCACTTATGCGGCTGAGCCATCTCACCGGCCCAAACCATTATTTTTTGAATTGCTTTACCTCATGTATTTGTTATAGTGACAGATAACTAAATAATACAAATCACAATTGCTACATAAACTGCCTTAGTACTCTCAACAACTCTTGTCTGAGTGTTTTGCATTCTGATGAAAGCTCTGGACATTCATTTTATAAATATATTTAAACTGCCTTTAACTTTCACCAAGTTCAAATAACAAGGACTGAATTTATCAACCTTTCTGAAATAATCAAAACA
This sequence comes from Erethizon dorsatum, assembly GCA_028451465.1. Taxonomy (NCBI): domain Eukaryota; kingdom Metazoa; phylum Chordata; class Mammalia; order Rodentia; family Erethizontidae; genus Erethizon; species Erethizon dorsatum. The sequence goes on along the minus strand of CM051842.1, from coordinate 78,056,022 downwards.
CAAAATACAAATATATGAAACAATGACCATCAAGCAATGCTAAAAACTATTATATGATTCAGCTATTACTCTGTCACTCAGAGTAATTACTGAGTGACAGAAAACAAACAAGGTGATTCCTGAAAATTTCCATGTTTGCTGCACTTAGTGAGTTTTTAGACCATGATGTGGGGAAGTGAAATCTAGGTGGAGACTGTGAGAATTCCTGAGTTGAATCAACAAAATATAGAGCCCAGGGAGTGACCAAAGTGGAGTTAATTTCTACCAAGGTATCTAAATTTAATAAAGTAAAAAACTGGTGAGGTAAGAGTTACACACATAGAATATACCAGATACACTAGAGGGCCTCCTTTGAGTATTCATATGTGTACTGATTACACACATAGGGAAACTAAACAAGTCTAGGAAAAGAATAATTTAATTTAAAGCAATAGTGCCAGGGTTCATATATAACTAGACACAGTTCCTGTTCTCACTGTCTAGATTACAAAACTAAAGTTTTGGGGGAATTAGGCATCAGTAAAGTTTTGCCATTGTAGTGGAATATAGACTACATTGAGCAATACTCTGGCCTGACATTAAAAAAAAAAAAAAAAAAAAAACAACTAAAAGCAAGATATAAAAGCAAGGTAAATCTATTTCCATGTAAATAAGCTGTGTTTCTGAATAAAGAACAAGAAAACTTAGAGATATTTTATAGTGAAATGCTCAATGTTTGTCATTCATTCAAAGATTTTCAGATCATCTGACTTCTGAGAAGTGTTTGTTCTGATCAATTGTCTATTTTTTTATTGGATTACTTGTTCTTTTGTTGACAAACTTTTGCAGTTCTTTATATATTTTGGGTATCAATCCTCTGTTGGAAGTGTAGTTGGCAAAGGTTGTCTCCCATTCTGTAGACTGCTCTATACTCAGTTGATCATTTTCTTTGCTGTGTAGAAGCTTTTTAATTTGACATAATCCCATTTATAAACACTTGCTTTTATTTCCTGAAAAAGTGCTCAACATTTTTAGTCATCAGGGAAAAGCAAATCAAAACTTCATTAAGATTCCATCTCACCACAGATTGAATAGCTCATATGAAAAATAGTAATAATAATTACAAAAAGCATGTGGTAATGAAGGAACCCTCGTAAACTGTAGTTTGGGCTGTAAGTTAGTATAACCAGTGTGGAAGTCAGTATTGAAGTTCAACAAATATCTAAAAACTATTATATGATTCAGCTATACCACTCCTTAGTATATATCCAAAGGAAATAAATTCAGAATGTAAAATAAATACCTGCATACATACATTTCTCGCAACACTATTCATAATTACCGAACAATAAAATCAGCCTAGATGTTCATCAATGGATGAATGAAGAAAACGTATGATAGGTACACAGTGGAGTATTATTCAGCCAAAATTGGAAAAAAAATCATACCATATACAGGAAAATGAATGCAGCTGAATGTCATCATGATAAGCAAACTAAGCTAGACACAGAAAACCAAATTTGACATGTCCCATATGTGAAAACAAACAAACAAAAAGATGACAAGGAAGTAGAAGGATTATTATGCAAGGGGGAGGGTATCAAGGAAGGGAGAGAAAAACAGAGGGTAGAAAAGGGTGGAAGGATGGTGGACGTGATCATGTCATGGTCTGTGCATGTGTGGAAACATAGTGAAGCCCATTGATGTGCAGAATTAATAAGAATCAATACATAATTAATACATAATTCTAATTTTATTTATTTATTTATTTATATTAAGTTTATTGGTATAATTTAGATATACATAATGATCACATTCATTATAGGGAATTTGAACCTTACATGATATATCTTAATTCCTCTTCTTTTCTCATTCCCCTCCCCTCCCTTCAATCCCTCTTCCATTCTTTATTTATAAAGCTTAGTTTCAATTTTATCTTTCTCTCTTTTTTCTTTTCCATTCCTTCTTTGCCCCTTCCCCCTCCATATTTCCTCTTTCCTTTTGAACAATTTCTTTCTATTTCACAATACTTATTATACATTTTGATCCTTATTTACACTTCAGTTTCTCACACCAGAGAGAAGATGTGATATTTACACATGTGTGTCTGATTTATTTCACTTAAGAGTATGGTCTCAAGGTGTAGCCCTTTACCTAGAAATGTCTCAAGTTTATCCTTCTTTAAGGATGAGCAGTACTCTATCATATAAAAAAATCATTTTTATCCATTCATCAGTTGATGGGCATTTGGGCTGTTTTCACGATTTAACTATAACAAACTGTGCTGCTATAAACATGGGTGAGCATATATCACTGAGGAATGATGCTTTTAATTCTTTCAGAAAGATACCAAGAAAGGGAGTAGCTGGGTCAAGTAGGACCTCTAGTCCTAGATTATGAGGAATCTCCACATTGATATCCACAGTGGCTGCACCAGTCTACACTCCTACCAACAGAAGAGAAGGGTTCCTTTTTCCCATCAGCCTTGCATTTGTTATTGGTTGATTTCTTGATAATAGTCATTCTTTCTCGAGTGAGATGGAATCATAATGTTGTTTCAATTTGCATCTCTGAAATGACAAGTGCTGTTGAACATTTTTTCAAATATTTATTTGGCATTTGTACTTCTGAGAAGTGTGTATTCATCTCAGATGACCATTTTTAGATTTGTCTATAAATTTGAGGGGTATGATTTTTAAAATTCTTTATATGTTCTAGATATTAATCTCTTGTCTGATGAACAACTGGCTAAAATATTTCCCAACTGTGTGGGTTGTCTTTCCACTCTGTTGGTGATTCCTTTTGCTATGAAAAATCTTTTTAATAAGATGAGGTCCCTGTTGTTGATTCTTTGTAGTACTTTCCGTGAAATTGACATTTTGTTCATGAAGACTTGCCTACTCTTAAGTCAAGAGTTCTACCTACTCTAACTTTTACAAAATTTAGTGTTTTTGTTTTAGAATTTAGAGCTTTGATTTATTTTGATTTTAGTTTAGTGCATGGTGAGAGGCATGGGCCCACTTTTAGTCTTGGGTATGTTGAAAGCCAGTTTTCCAGCATCATTTATTAAAGAGGTTATCTTTCTTCCAGGGAATGCGTTTGGCCACTTTGTCAAAGATAAGGTGGCTGAGTGTATTTGCAGTTGTTTCTGCAACTTCTGATCTGCTGCATTGATCCCTGGGTGTGTTTTTTGCCAGTATCATGTTGTTTTTATCACAGTAGTTCTGTAGTATAATTTCAAGTAAGGGATTGTGATGCTACCTGACTTGCCTTTGCTGCCCAGAATTGTTTGTGCTATTCTAGGTCTCTTGTGGTTCCAAATGAATATTAGAAATGTTTTCTCTATATTGGTGAGTATGCTGATGGTATTTTGATTGATGTATTAGTTACTTTTTTCTCATTGCTGAGACAATATAACCAACACCCCAATTTAAAGGGGGAAAGGGTTAATTTCACCCAGTTTGTATAGGTTTCAGTCCATAATTGGCTGGCTCCAAGGCAGGGTGGCACATGGCAGAGGAGCAACTGTCATGGTGGCCAGAAGACAGCAAAAGCAACTAAGGGAAGGGAGAGAGAGAAAACTCTTTCTTTCCCCTATACTGTATGCAGGTTGTTTTGCCTAGGGCACATGTAGCACACACACCCATAATCCCAGCATTAGACCATGAATCAATCACAAACTCTAGATTCAGCCACCTCTGAAAAGCCCCCCATGAGGCTTGCGGGGACATCCAGAAACAAACCATAACATTCTGCGCCTGGACTCCCAAAGACTAATGCACTTTCCTTTATGCAAAAGATATTTAGTTCTTCTCCAAGGGTTGCCAAAGTCCTAAAAGTTTCAACATTGCTGAAAAGTTCAAGTCCCAAGTCTCCTCTAAGATTTAAGGCAAACCCTGTACAAATGAAAAGAAAGTTAAACACTTCCAAAATTCAATGGCACAAGATAGATATTTCCATTCCAAAAGTTACAAACGGGGGGATACAAAGGAATGGGACCAAAGCAAGTTCAAAAGCTAGCAGGGAAAACATGAAGTCTTGTAGTTCCACATACAGCACCTGAGGCAATCTGTGTCAAGATGTGAACTCCCAAGGGCTTAGGTGTCTCTGTCCCTACAACATTGCTGGTGGTTGTACCTCCCATGGCTTCTCTCTTTGCCTGACTTTGCTCTGTCCTTGCAGTTTTCCTCAGATGATCCACTTTCCTAAACTTCTGGGCTTTTCTAAACTTCTGGGGTATCCATTGCATATTTGGCTTCACACACAGCTTCACACACTGCCCTCTCAGGAGCACACTGTCTGGCCTCCCAGACCTTCTGAAATCTGGTTGGAAGCTGTCCTATTCCCACAACTCTTGCATTCTGCATTCATCTAAAACCAGTACCACGTGGGTGATACCAAGGTCTGTTGCCAGCTGGAACAGTAGCCAGGCTTCCTTTTCTCTTGGCTGTGGTGGTCGAGTGCCTGGATCACAGGAAATTCTGAATCCAATGCTGAGGAACAAATTCCCTATGCTGTCACTACTCTGGAACATACCGCTCTGTGGCTTTCTTCTCAAAGCAGTCTTTCACTTTTGCAATTTTGAGGCTGCAAATGGTAGAGTCCTGCTGCTTTTTGTGATGGCCACAAGCCATCTTTTCTATTCTCTTGTTAATTCCCAGTAATCAAGATCTCCTCTGCTCTGTCTTTGCAGTCCACAGCTTTAATGGAGCTTCCTTTCTGGCCAAACTCACGATGTTTTAAATCATTCTGCTGTGCTCTTTTCTCTTGACTCTCAACATAGGTCTGGCTAAAAGTGTCCAACAGTAGCCATGCCACTGCTTCAACATTTGACTGCCTTGAAATTTCTGCTGCCAGATTAATTTGTCCACCAACCTTAATCTTCATCTCAGAAAAATATCTCTGGATATGAGCAAAATGCAGGCAAACTTTCTGCCAAGCCATAATACACATCGTCTGGAGTTCAACAACCAGTGCAGTCCTTCCTAGCAGAAATATCCTGAGCCTGGGCTTTACTGGCAGGATTTCTGTCAGCCTTCTTGTCTTCTGAGTTCTGACCAGAATCTCTGGTACAGAACAGCCTAAGGCATTCCAGCTTTACTTTTTTAGCCAGCATCTCTGAATCTTTCCAAACTCTTCCCACAAGACATTCCCAAAGGCTCCTGAACCACATGATCAGATATAGTCATAGCAATGATCTCACTTCTCTGGTACCAAATTCTGTCTTGGTTACTTTTCTCTCATTGCTGAGACAAAATAACTGACACCCAAAGTTAAAGGAGAAAGGGTTTATTTAGCTTAGAGTCTATGGGGCTTTCAGTCCATAATCAGCTGGCTCCAAGGCAGGATGGCATATGGCAGAGGTGCAACTGTTCATGGCTGCAAGAAGACAGCAAAAGCAACCAAGGGAAGAGAGAGGGAAGACTATTTCTGTCCCTTATATTGTATTCATGCTACACACCCTAGAGTGGGTGTAGCACTCACAACCTTAATCCCAACATTGGACCATGAATCAATCACAAACTCTAGATTCAGCCACCTCTGAAAAGCCACCCCCATGGCTGCATGAGGCTTTGGGAGAACATCCAGACACAAACCATAACAATTGGGATTGTAATATATCTGTACAGCAATTTATGAGTATGGCCAGTTCTACTATGTTGGGTCTTACTACCCAAAAGCAAGGGATATTTTTCTATTTTTTGATCTCCTCTTCAATCTCCCTTTTCAGGGTACTGTATTTTTCAATGTAGAAATCTTTTACTTCCTTTGTTAGATTGATTTTTAGTATTTCATTTTTTTTGATACTATTGTGAAAGGTGTTGTTTCTCTATCAGTGAGTTTGTTATTTGTGCACAGGTATAATATTGATTTTTGAGTATTGACATTGTATCCAGCTATACTACTGAATATGGGTATTAAATCTACAAGTTTTTTAGTGAAGCTTTTGTGTTCTACTATGTAGAATATCATGTCATCTGCAAATAATCATTTAAATTCTCCCTTTCCTGTCCTTATTCTTTCTATCTCTTTCTCTTGTCTAATTGCTCTGGCTAATGTTTCCCAAACTATATTGAATAGGAGTGGTGATAGTGGAAATCCTTGCCCTGTTCCTGATTTCAGAGTGAAAGCTTTCAGTTTTTGTCCATTTAGTATGATGTTGGCTGTTGTTTTGTCATAGATGGCTCTTATAAGATTGAGATAAAGATCATCTGTTCCAATTTTCTGCAGGATTTTTTATGAAAGAGTATGGGAATTTGTCAAATGCTTTTTCTGCATCTATTAGAGGAGATCGTGTGATGTTTATCTTTGCTCTGTTGATAAGGTGTATGGTATTTATTGATTTTCATATGTTGAACCATTCTTGCCTCCCTGGGATGAATCTTACTTGGTCATGGTGTATAATCTTCTTGATGATTTTCTGCATTTTGCTTGCCAGTATCTTATTGAGGATTTTTGCATTTTCATGTTCATTAGGGAGATTGGCCTGTAGTTCTCTTTTTTGGTTGTGTCCTACTCTGGTTTTGGTGTCAGGGTAATATTTGCTTCCAGTAATGAGTTTGGGAGTGTTGGTTCCCTCTCAATTTCATTAAAGAGTTTGAGGAGTACTGGCATTATATCTTCTCTATATTTCTTGTACAATTCAGTGATGAATCCACCAGGACCTGGACTTTTCTTTGTTGTTAAGTTTTTTTTGTGGGTACCGGGGGGTCGACCTCAGGACCTTGTGCACCAGCAGGCGCCCATGCTGCTGAGCGATATCACTGGCCCCTTTTTCATATGTGGGTTCCAGGAGTCGAACTCAGGCCCTCGTGCTTGCCAGGCAGGCACTTATGCCACTGAGCCATCTCACCAGCCCCTGTTGTTAAGTTTTTGATGACATTTTTAATTTCATTAACTGATACTGTTATACAGAATTTTTATATCTTCTTGATTCTACTTTTATTATTCATGTGTATATAGGAAACTCTCCATTTCTTCTGTTTTTCATCTTATTAGAGAAAAGTTTCTCTAAATAGATATTGATGATCTTCTGGAATTCTGCAGGATCTATTGTGATTTCACCATTTTCATTCCTAATTGCATGAATTTGAGTCATTCTTCTGTTTTGACAAGGTTGCCTAAGTGTCAATTTTATTTAATAATTCAAAGAACCAACTTTTTGATTCATTGATTCATTGCATTGTTTTCTTCATCTTAATGGCATTAATTTCTGCTCTGGTCTTTTTAATTTCCTCCCTTTTAGGATCTTTAGGCTTGACTTGCTCTTCTTTCTCTAGAAATTTGAGGTTCAACATTAGGTTGTTTATTTGAGCTCTGTCTGTTTTCTTGATATGAAAATCCATCACTATAAATTTCCCTCTTAGAGCTGCTTTCATTATATCCCATAAGTTCTGGTATGTTGTATTGCCATTATCAATTAATTGTAGAAACTCTTTCATACCTTCTTTAATTTCATCTGTGGCTTGTTGTTTGTTCACGAGGGTGTTATTTAATTTCCATGTCATTATGGAATTTTCATGGTTTCTTTTGCCGTTGATTTCCAGTTTTATTGCACTATGGTCAGATAATATGCATGGGATACTTTTGATTCCTTACATTTACTTCAGTGTGTTCTATGGGCTAGTATGTGGTCTATTTTGGAGAACATCCCATGTGCAGCAGGTGAGAATGTGAATTGTGATATGGGCTGGAAAACTCTGTAGACATCTAGTAAGTTCATTTTTTTCACAGGTTTCTTTTAGTTGTTATATTTCTTTGTTGGTTTTTTGTCTAGTTGATCTATCTATTAGTGACAGTGGGCCATTAAGGTCCTCCATTACAATTTTGTTAGCGCTTATTTTATTTTTCATGTCAATTAATATTTGTTTTATGTAGTTGTGTACACCGGTATTTGGTACATATATATTTATGGTTGTTATCTCTTCTTTTGGGGGTTTTCCCTTAAGACGTATGTAATGACCTTCTGTATTTTTTTGATCAGTCAGGTTGAAGATCATATTGTCTTCAATGTGAAGATCACATTGTCTTCAAATAGAATAGCTACCCCTGCTTTTTGCTGGTTCCCCTCACATGGAGTATTGTTTCCCATCCTTTGACTTTCAGTCTATTAATTTCTTTTTGAGTTAAATGTTTCTTTTAAGCAGCATATTGTTGGATCTGGTTTCTTGACATTCTGCCAGTATGTTTATTTTGATTGGTGAATTGAGTCCATTTACATTGATGGTTATAACTGATATGTACTGGCTTATACTTGCTACATTATTTTCCTACTGTTGGTTCCCTGTTTTCCCCTCTGTTTATTTTTTCCTTGCCCTGCCTGGTGGCTTCTTTCTATTGGTGTTCTTGGAATTGTAGTCTTTGTTATCTCTTTCTAAATTATCATTCAGAACATTTTGTATAGCTGGGGTACAAAATTCTATTTTGTGTAGCTGGTGGTCATGAATTACTTCACTTGTTCTTTATCACAGAAGTATCTTATTTCCCCACTGATTTTGAAAGATAATTTTGCAGGGTATATCAATCTGAGTTGGAGATTGTTTTCTTTCATGACCTGAAATACTTTACTTTATATCCTCCTTTACTTAAGGGTTTTGTTGAGAATTCTGCTGTGATTTTGATGGGCTTGCTGTGTCTACTCTATAGATTCACTGATCAAGTCATTTCTTTTTTTACCTGAGACATTTTCTCTAGAGCCTTATTCATCTTTTTTTTAAAAAAATTTACTTCAGCTGCTATCATTTTCAGAAAATTCAGGTAGTTGGCTTCTAATTTTTTCCTCCTCATTTTCTCCTGGACTTGTCCTGGGTGGGCTGATGATCTGGGGTTGCATTTTGCGTCTGTTTCTTGTAATTTTCTATTTTTTAATTTAATTTTGTTTTCTGTGTTGATGCTTGTAAATTTCTTATTGTGGATAGCTTTGCCATTACTATTGAGGCTTCCCTAGGAAATGTGTGCTCCTCAGAGATGTCTTCTAGGTGTAGGTGGTTCTTGATTTTTGTGTCAGTCCCACAATACTACCTTCCCTTTTTATTAAGGATCAGATGTTTCTATCTATTTGGTTCAACACCCTGTCCTATGGTACTGGACTATGGTGATGTTTATGACCCCAGACAATCACAGTGTTGTTATACAGGTGAAAACAACTAATTATCACAGGTATGACATACTGGCTAAAGTAGTGCAATTAGCAATAATAGTATCATCTAGCATTGAAACTGACAACCTTGGAAACTATGAATTTGGCACCTTTAACAATAGGAGCAATATCTACAGGTATATAACAAAAGCCAACATAAATGAGGAACTTCTGTGAAAAGAGTTTCCCCCTAGTGGAGTGATTTTACCTTGTTGTGGGGAAATTTAAGAGGGATGGGACACAAAACAGAGAGATAAATGAAGACAAATATAGTAGAAGCAAGGCTGGAGGACAAAGGATGACCACTGAAGCTTTGGAGAATTGGAGAAGAAGGCAAGAAAGAAAGAATGAAGGCGAAAGCAAAAGATTATCAAAACAAACCAGAAAGAATAGAGACAATGTTAACTCACATGAATATATCATAAAATCAAGAGTGATAGTTGAGGAAAGAAAGAAGATGAATAACACAGAACAAAAATAAAGGCAAAATCCTAAACAACATGAAAAAAAAAGACAGGAAAAGAAAAAGAATACATCAGACAAAGAAAAATAATAATGACACAATTCCTCTGGTGTCCACAGTTCTGTAGTAGTGTCCAAGTAAGAGCCCAAAACTGCTGGGTAACCCTGCCAAGCCTGAAGTTTGATTGCTGCTGGGTACAGGGCTTATATTGGGCTCCAGATTGTGAGGCTGTGGCTGGTCTTCAGGCAACAGCTTTCAGTATGTCCTTTGGCAGCCCACCCACATCTCCTTACCCTGGCTATCTCTATGTCACTATCCAGTCTGCTGTGGCACTCTCAGACATGTATAGCCCAGGGCTACTCCCAGTCTTGTGTACATTTGGCTCCTCCTGGTCCTTGCACAGCATCCAGTTTTCCACCCCCACTGGCACATCTCTATTCTATCATGCTGCATGTTGCCAGACTGGGAGTGAGTGTTATCACTGCCACAGAGGCAGCCCAAGATTCCTTCTTCTCCCTTCAAACTCCTCTCTAGTTGGTTGAGTGCTGACCTTACAAGGCTGTTGAAATCCTGCATGTCTGCATCCCTCTGTCAAGCCACTGGCTGCAGGGCAGGAAGGGTCATGCACCACCTCTGCTGCCATCCCTAACCTCATTGTCACTAGGGGTTCCAGTTACCCACTATGGGTGCAGGAGAAACAAATGCTGGAAGCCCATCACGGAGGGAGCAGTTTCCTGGTCACTCACCTGTGTATGCCAGCAAAATTTGCTTCCAGGCTGTAGCATCTTCAGTGTGAAGGAAGGCAAAAGAAGTGAGGGGCCTAATATCCCATATCTTTCTGGTGTGGCTTGAGTTAGCTGCATTTTTGTAGTCCATCAGTTTTTTGGAGACTTTCCAGTATGGTGATTCTTTCTTGGCATACAGGCAGCAGAGCCACCAGCAGCCCTGTGGGCTGGTTTAACATTTTATAAAGTCTTATGTGTATGTTTTGTTTGATCTACAAGTCTCTTACTTCAAATTGATTTTGGCATTAGGATATACGTCACTCCTTTTCTTCAAGTTATCTGTGTTTTTATTTGATTTTCTCTGAATAGATACAGTGTGACTCTTTTACTCAGTGATGTTGAATCTCCTCAATAGTTATAATTTAAAAAATACTAAGCATAAAAGGAAGATAGAATACATGACACACAATGAGAAAAATAATAAATTGAAACTGCTCCAGAGCTAGTACAGATCTTAGAATTAGCAGACAAGTGTATAAAAAGTGATTTTAACTGTATTCTATATATTTAATTTACTAAAGACACAAAGGATGTAAGAAAAAAGACCCAAAATAAACTCCTAAACATGCAGACCATGATATTTTAGGTGGAAAATACACTGAATGGAATTAATAGCATATTATATATGCAGTAAAAAAATTGTGCACTTGATGTTTTACATTAATATAAGCTATCCAAACTTTCAAAGGAAGAAAAAAATGAACAAACCACAGTAGTGTGCTGTGAAACAACCTCAGGAAATTGGAATCACTGAAGAAGATTGGTTTGGTGTTGAAAAAAATTACTAGGTAAAATAGCTGAAGATGTTCCAAGTTAGATGAAAACTGATCAAGACTTCCAGAATTTCAATAACTCACAAGAAACAGGACTAAAACTACATCATAATCAAACTGTTCAATCAGGAATAAAAAAAAAACAAATCTTTAAAGCTGCCTAATGGGAAGAGCTCCTTGTGTGCAAGGGAACAAAGGTAAAGGGCATATCAACTTTTTTGGCTGAACATAATACATGTGAGAAGATACTAAATCAAAATCTTTAAAGTACTGAAAGGAAAAAAGATCAACCTAGAAATATGTACCAGTAAAAATATCTGTGAAAAGTGAAAGCAAAATAAAGATGTCAGCCACATGAAAGCTGAAAGAATTCATTACTGGCAGAAATGCACTATAAGAAAAGATAAAGGAAGTCTTTCAGGTAGGAGGAAAATATCATCAGTGGGAAACTTGCATCTACACAAGGAAATGAAGAATGCTCATAATAGTAACTAATTGGATAAATATATGAAACATTTTATGGAAATTTTTAAAAGTGGAATCAAACATTCATCTTAAATTTCTTTGGTGAGCTGTGCAACAGCTATCTAAATAGTTTTTAGAAAAGCTTACATTAAAAGAACTTCTTCTAAAACATTTAGAATGTTATTTAAGAAATGCAGAAATCATCATAGATTCAGAATGTCACCAGTTTCAATCCTCTAATAAAATAATGAAAAGCTCATAGAAATTTTTGTAATTCAGGGGTCAACTGACAATATGAGATCTCAATGATCAACCTTAATTTGACTAAAACGAGGTAACTAAAAGTTAGATATTTTCTATTGTGATACAATGAGGTTAAAATACCACCTATTAAGTATCCTTAAAAGAACAACAACAACAAAAAAGCCAATAAACCTGAATATGCTGAAGTTTCTAGATTAAGCTGTCTTTGTACAGGAAATGTAAGAGTTTAAGAGGCATGTTTTTCTAAATACCTGGTTTCTTAAAGAAACTCCATAAAAATGATGGAAGAGAAATTTATAGACCAATATAAGTTTATGAGATGATTCATACAATACAATGACTGGACTTTAACATGGCAAAGTTTTGATGATAAATACAATTTTACCTATATATATATATATAAATCACCTTTTTTAAAAAAATCCAGTTCTGAAATGCTGTAAAGAATATTCCTAATGTTCAGGATTTACAATAGTCAAATATCATTACGTGGTCCATGATAAAGATAGAAGGTAACATTCTGATTTTTTGTCATAGTGTAGTAAATAGAAGTTAGTGAAAATTGGATTGTTTTGAAATTAATGTATAACTTCTTGCTATATTACTTATTTCACCTTTTTGTCTTAATAAATATTTTAAGGATAGTTCATTACAGTCTTGGGATGTATTGAAAAATTATGTAGGATACTGTCTCAGAATATAGCATGAGAAACATTGTTAGAATACCAAAACTGATGGAAAAACAATTAGTTAAATTTTATCCCCTTTAAAAAACTCAGCCCTTTTCAAAATTCTTCCCACCTGATTTCTCTGATACAATTTTGTACTTGATGAAAATGAAAACAAAACAAAATATGAAATAGGTGTAAATGTCTAAGCTCTCTTAAATTAGGCTTAGGTACCAGGCTTGATACGCCATTCTAGACATGAACAGTGGGCAGTATTTGGCCTGGGGAGGGGAAGAAAGAAAAGCACTAAAGCAGATAACAGGACTATATACAAAGTCTGCCTTACATCTGGCCACAATGCCAAATAAGCACACACAAAATAAAAATTGTAGCTTTGTCTCACAGGGAAAAACATTCTGATATTTCCAGGTCTTTGAAATTTTCAATTTGCATGAGGTTGTTAGTTTTATTCTGCTTTCACAATATAATTCTATAGATAAGTCCATAACTATAATTTCAAGCAATTTGTTTAGATGCCATGCCAAGTATCTAACTGACAGGTTTCACCACTAGAAATAGCTTGTGACAATGATTATCTTTGGAAAGCAATGGAGCTTCACAGGCTTTTACAAATAAATAAATGACATTAAAAAATAATGATCCAGAGCACGTAGCAGGAGAAAAAATACTGAGATACCAGGACACTAGGGATTTTACTATAATGCTAACACTCGGTACCTATGCTAACATGGAAAAGTCACTCCACCTCTTGATGTTGGTTAATACATTCTTAAAATAAGCTGGTTGAACTAAGTTATTTATGTGGTACTTTCCAGCTTTAATTCATTAATTCAGCACATATTAATTAATTGTCCACTTAAAAGGTCAATGTAACTGAAAGCATATTTCAGAAATCACATTTTCTAGCTTTAAATTTGTATCCCCTCTTTTACTAGCCTTGTGTGTAAAGGGACAAGACATTTTAACTTCTCTGTGCTTCAGGGTCCTTATCTACAGAATGAGGATAATAAAGCACCTGCCTTATATAGGTGTAAGAATTAGAGGAAAATAATGTATTTAAAGAATTTAGAAGATTGCCTGGCATTCAGTAAATGTTATCCATTATTATCATGAGGTAAGCATTGGAAATACAATGAGGACCAAGAATGAAACAGTTTTCTTGTGAAACATCTAAAGAAGAATGAAAATAGAAATGACAATGATGGATAATACTATAATAGAGGAAGTTGTAGTCCACTGGGGAGAAACATGGCAAGAAGCTAAGGGGAACCTTAAAGCAACTTGTGGGGGAGGATCAAACTGAGAGAAGGATACATAAAAAAAGGTTAATGAAGAAGGGAGGAATATGTTACTGTCAAAAGGAACACCGTGTGCAAAGGCTGAGGTTCAGCAATTCTTGTGGACTGAGACATGGTATTTCCAGGAAGTATAATAAAAAAGCAACTACCATATATAAAAATGCACCACAACCTTTCATTTATCAAAGCACACCACGCAGGGGGCAAATTACTGAATAGGAGAAGACACCTAACACACGCATTTGTCATAGGACTTATCTAAAATGTAGAGAAAAATAATGAACAACCTAGTAGAAAAATGAGCAAAAAACTTGAGCAGATAACATATCTCTATCCAAATGGTCACTAAATATACAAAAAAGGGTTCAATTTCATTAGTCATCAGGTTAATAAAAATGAAATACAATACAATCGCACTACCTACCTTAGAGAATGACTAAAATGGAACAAGTGTTCACAAGTTTGTAGAGAAACCAAAACTTTATATATTGCTGGTCAGAAAGTAAATTTGTTCAAACACTTTAGTACTACCTATTAACTTTGAATACCTACATATTTTATGATCCTGCTACTGTCTTATTAGGTATATACTCAATAGAAATACAGACATATGTTCACCAAAGGACATTTACTAGAATGTTTCTAGTAATCCAATAAATAATAGCTAAGAGATTAAAATTTGAATATTCAACAGCAGTAGAACAGATAAATATGCCAAGGTGTAATCACACAGCAATATTGCAATGAGTGATCTGTAACTCAGACACAAAATATGAATTATTTCAATAATAAACAGAAAAATACATATTTACACAAAATTGTTAAATGATTCTATTTATAGAAAAATTTTAAATTGCAAAATATTCTAAACTATTAGAAGTAGGAGTAGTGGTCACTCTGTAGAAAGTAATGACTTAAATGGAGTATGATAGATTGCTAGTAGTAGTCTATAATCTGATCAGTGTCCTGATAATCTATTTTTTATGTGGGTACTGGGAGTCAAACTCAGGACCTCGCACTTGCCAGGCAAGCATTTATGCTGCTGAGCTATCTCACCAGCCCTGATAATCTGTTAATCATACTTGTGCTTTCTCTATTAAGGTGTGAAATGTTCATTAACTGGAAACAAAAGTGACATTATTCTTGCAGGTCTTTCACAATTAAGTGAGGAAATGATCACAGCAATTAAAAAATTGCATGAATTTGCACTTCCTTCTAGGACTGTGATGTGTTCAAATCCAGAATCATAATTAAAAACTAATAAAATGTTGAAGGACAACGGACCATATGTGTAATTTGCAGTAATAAAACTAATGGAGCAAGGTAGCAGGTGACATATCAGGTGCTGAAAATTATAGCTTAGACATTTTCCTTATGAATGTAATTATATGCTTTATACATCTGTTCACTGCATTCACTCATGGAAACGTTAATCCCAGTGACATATACATCCTGTGATACTTAACACATTATTTTCAATATGCATATCCAGTTTTTGAATTTCCTATTGTTCATCTTGCTGTCAGCCCTCAGTACACACTGAGGTCACTTTCTCCAGTGTATGGTGATGACAGGAATCTTCTCTTTTGTATACCATAAACAGAATCAAGCCAGATCTGTTTTATTTAACTTGTAGAAGGTATGGTCTCTTATAAAAACTATTGCATGTTATGCATTTTCAAACAAATTAAGATCCCAATATAGTAGACTGAATAACAGTCACCCAATGATAATCAGGGTCAACTCCCTAGTGCTTATAAATGTTACCTTGTAATGAAAATGAGGTTTTGCAGATGTGTTAAGTATGACAAGAATGTTCTGGATTATCCAAATGGTCCCTAAATCAAATCACCAGTACATTTATGAGAGAGGCAGAGGGAGAATATAAGGCCATATGAAGACAGAGACAGAGATTAGAGTAATTCACTTACAAGGCAAGAAATACTGCGGGATCCTGGCAGCTAGCAGAAGTTGGAAAAGTAAAGCAAGGTATTATCCTTAGAGTATACAAATGTGGTTTGATTTTGCCTATACAACACCTTGATTTAAGCCCAGTGAAATTTATTTCACATTTCTGGGCTCTAAAACTATGAGAGAATAAATTTATGTTGATCTAACCACCAAAATTTATTGTATTTTGTTCAAGTAATTTGTATTTGTTCCATTAATATGCCAGCTCTCTCATAAAAGGGGGAAATCTACCATACTATGAATATATGCATATAAGAAAGAACAGACATTCAATATGGATAAATGGTATATTTTACTTTCTGTCCCAAGGAAACTTTGTAGTGAGCCAGAGATGAAACAATTGTATACAGCACTGTATCAGTCATTGCTTACTAGAGAAACAGATTTAATACAAGGCATACAAATTTATAAGAATTTACAGGACTGTCTTAGAATGGCTTCCTATAGAGTCAGGTGTGGAAGAGGGTAAAAGCTCTGTCTGCTCACTGAGGAACCAAAGAATTCAGTTAAAGGCCCAGAGATCACTGTAGTGTTCCGAATGATTCTGTATCAGGAGGTTGCAATGTCTGTGATGAAAGGCTGCAGAGTCTGTGCTGGAAGGTTGAAAAGACTGCACTGGAAGGCAAGAGGTGATATCCAAGGTTAAGGCAAAGACTGGAAGTCCTCTGAAGAAACAGAAGCAGTCCTTCCTTTTTCATTTCCCTTTTATACCATTCTGGTGACAATCCTCCCTATGGTGTGTCTTCCATACCCAGAACTATGCTGAGCCAATTTAGTTTGGCATTTCTTACTCAAGTTGACACAGTCAACTATCACAATCCACTCCTTGTCAACTTTACAACCAGTAACATTTCTTTAAAGTACAGTCTCCTGATACAAAGACAAGTTCCTAATTACAACTAATATATTATAATTATTCTGCATATAAATGGAAACACACTAATTCCCTCCCCATAACAGAAGGCAAGTTTTCTTTGGGTGATGCTTACTCCTACCATTTCATAACTTGAACAGTATAACGTAGGTTTAACAATACTTAAAAAACAATATTAAGCCTATTGAGATTATATCACATTGGAAGCATATTAGGAGAAATGTTACAATTACAGTACTTGTTTCTGTAGCTGAGCATGGGGTAATAACTCATATTTAGTACTAATATTTTCCTACAACACATTCTGGATTCTCTTGGCTTTCAGCAAGTAACTCAGCAGGTCTTGCTTGTTTCTCTGTTGGGGTGACCCATACCCTCATTCCTGAAGGTTCTAGACCATTTATCTCTCTGCCTGGGTTGGGTTGTTGTAGTTTCCCTTTGACTTTAATAATAGGGCATGGTAACACTAGGAGGCATCCTAAGGGATCTCCTGCACTCCAACTATATTCTTCCTTTCTTCCATTGTGGCATAATAGTACAATTTCCCTTGATAGTCTGGGTCAATCACCCTTGATGACACTGAAACTCCATTTTTTAGTTTGTTTCCTCAGAGCAATGAGAGGACCAAAATGACCAGGGGGAGTCTTAGCTTCCAGTCAATGAAATCATTGTTGTGCTTCCTGGTACAAGTCTTCCTTCCTCTGGAACTAAGATTTCTAAGCTAGCAGAAAATAAGATCATGGGAAGAGGAAGCAAAAATTTTGCTAGTGGATCACTGGGGGTAGTAATGAGTGACACCATTCCCACTTCCACCTTTTGATTCTTGTACCCATGCATAATGGCTATGGGAGACACAGTATCATATAGTAGATGCTGATTCAAAGCATATACAGCCTTTTGAAGAACTTTGGCCCAACCATGCAAGTTACTACCACATAGCTGGCACTGTAACTGTGACTTCAAAAGATGATTGTACATCCTATCAATCCAGGTGCATCTGGATGGTAAGGAACATGGTAAGACCAGGGAATTCCATGAGGATGAGGTCACTCCCTCACTTCTTTGGCCATATGTTCCTTGGTCAGAGGAAATGTTGTCTGTAATTCTATGACAGCGGATAAGGCATTCTGGATTCCACAAATGGTAATTTTAGCAGAAGCATTACGTGCAGGAAATGCAAATCCATAACCAAAATAAGTGTCTTTGCCAGTAAGGACAAAGTGCAGTCCTTTGCATGATGGAAGCAGTCTAATATAATCAACCCAACACAAGGTCACAGGCTAATCAGCGCCAGGATCTATGCCATATTGGGGACTCAGTGTTGGTTTCTGCTGCTGGCATACTGGGCATTCAGAAGTGACTATAGCCAGATCACCCTGAGTGAGTAAGATTCTGTGTTGCTGACCACATGCATAGCCTTTATCCTGGCAGCATGGCCACTCTCTTCACAAGCCCATTGGACAATGACATGGGTGGCTGAAGAAAGAGGTTCACCACTATCCATAGAAGGGGTCATCTTATCCACTTGATTGTTAAAGTCCTCTTTTGCTTATGTCACTTTTTTTTTTTGTGTGGGTACCGGGGGGTCGACCTCAGGACCTCGCGCGCCAGCAGGCGCCCGTGCCGCTGAGCGATATCACCGGCCCCTTTTTTGTATGTGGGTTCCGAGAGTCGAACTCGGGCCCTCGCGCTTGCAAGGCAGGCGCTTAAACCGCTGAGCCATCTCACCGGCCCGCTTATGTCACTTTTTGAGGAGTGCTTACATGGCATACAAATATTTTTACATCATTTTCCACATGCAGAAGTATATACACATATGCCTTCCCCAAATATCTTTGTCACCAATTTTCCAGTCATGTTACTTCCAAGTTCCTGACCATGCAGCCAGGCCATTGGCTACAGCCCATGAATAATTACATAGTCACATTTCTGACCATTTCTCCTTCTAGACAAAATGTGCAACTACCAGTTGCACTGCCCAAAGTTCTGCCCACTGTGAAGATTTCCCTTCACCACTGTTCTTCATGAATATCCTGGAATGGGACTATAATGCTGCAGCTGTCCAATTGTGAGTGGTGTCTGGGTATCATGATAAACCATCTGTAAAAGAGGCCCTAGTCTTCTCTTCCTCTGACAGCTGATCATATGGTACTCCCATGAGTCCATAGGTGCATGCTAAGAAACAGAGGCAATATAGCAGAATTAGGAGACATGGGCATGGGCATCTGAGCAACTTCTTCATTTAACTTATTTATACCCTTTGGACCTGCTCTGGCTCAAATATATATATATATATATATATATATATATATATATATATATATATATATATATTTCCATTTAATGGAAATTTCCATTTAATTATACCATACCGTTTCCATCCATTTTGGATTTTGCAGTGCACATCCAAACTTATGACTGGGTAGATCAGAAAATACCTAGCTCATGATAGGCTACTTAGGTTGCATGGTAACTTTATGTCTCATGGTGAAATGCTCAGTTTCCACTAAGGCCCAGTAGTAGGTCAAGAGCTCTTTTTCATAGGGAGAGTAGTCTGCAGATGATGGCAGAGTCTTGCTCCAAAATCCTAAAGATCTCCACTGCAATTCACCTATGGAGGCCTTCCAGGCCTCCATAACAGCATCTCTATCTGTCAGTGACACTTCAAGTATCATTAGATCTGCTGGGTCATATTGTCTCAGTGACACAGCATCCTGCACAGTAGCCTAGACTTGTTGCAGAGCATTTTCTTATTCTGGGCCCTAGCAGCTTTCCAACTCACTCAGAAAATGGGCCAAAGTAAAACACTTACATGAGGTATGTGTTTCCTTTAAAATCCAAATAGCCCTACCAGGCAGTGTGTCTCTTTTTGGTTATAGGGGGAGCCAAATGCAACAACTTATCTGTTACCTTAGGTGGGATATTTCTACATGCCCCACACCACTGGATTCCTAGAAATTTCACTGAGGTAGAAGATACTTGAACTTTTACTGGAATTATTTGATACCCTCTGGCTCTGAAATACTTTACTAACAAATACGGAGTGGTTGTTACCTCCTGCTCACTTGGCCCAATCAGCATAACATCATCAATGTAATGTATCTTTGTGATACCTTGTGGGAGAAAAAGGCGATCAAGATACCCACAAACTAAATAGTGAGTCAGGGCTGGAGAGTTAATATAAACCTGACGTTGGATAGTAAAGGGATATTGCTGGCCTTGCCATCTGAAATTAAATCATTTCTGATGGGCCTTATGGAGAGGTAGAAGGGATTTTCCAAATCAGTAGCTGCATAACAAGTACCAGGACATGTGTTTGTTAATCTGCCCAAGGAAGGACACCACATCTGGTACTCCAGCTGCAATAAGAGTCACCACTTGATCCAGTTAATGATATTTGACAATAATTATCAAAGACTCATCCATCTTCTGCACAGCCCAAGTGGGAGAATTAAATGGAAATATGGTGGGGACCAAGAGCTCTGCATCCTTCAAGTCCTTGATAGTGGCACTAATCTCTGCAGTCCCTCCAGGGATGAGATATTGTCTCTGGTTTACTATTATACCAGGCAGACAATTTTAATGGCTTCCATTTGGCCTTGCCAACTATCATAGCCCTCACACTACAGGTTAGGGAACCAATGTGAGGATTCTGCCAAGAACTAAGTATCTCTATACTAATTATGCATTCTGAAAAAGGGGAAATGACCACAGGATGGATGTGTGGACCTACTGGGCCCACTGTGAGTCAGGCATTTGCTAAAACTCTGTTGATCAACTTACCTTCATAGGGCTGTACTTTTACTGGAGAGACACAATGATGTTTTGCATACCCTGGAATCAGTGTTAGTTCAGAAACAGTGTCCAGTATTATTCAAAACATCTGATCATTTCCCTTCCCCAAATGTACAGTCACCATAGCAAAGGGCCTTAGGTCCCTTTGAAGAAGTACGACAGAAACATTGACAGTATAAATTTTTGGTGGTGAACCAGGGTCCTTCTTCAAGGGGATCCAGGCTCCCCTTCATTCAAGGGGCTCTGGGTCTATAAAGTGGTTCAAATCTGGGAAATGGTTGTGAGGCCATGATTCCCTGTTGCTATGATTTGAAGTAGGTTTCCATTCATTGATTATATAAATCTAGTAAAATTTTCATATGCTTCCTGTCTTTCACTTTTGATAACACTGTGGCTAATCCACCAAAGCTATAGGCCTACATGTGTCAGACCATTCTGATCATTGCTTTGCTTTTGCTGTCCATAACCATGGACAGCAGAAGTGTGCACCATGTCTTTAGCAGTTAAGTGCTGCCACTTGACCCCTGTCACTCTAGAATCCAATCAAACCCATTGCCCTTAAGTCTCCCAATTGAACAACTGTGGTTCCCACTGTAATGTCTGGCTTACAGAGAAGGGCAATGATAGAGATCTTCAGGGATGCTAGTGCTGTCCTCATGATCTGTTTCTCAGAGTACTAATGAAGGGTTCACATTCTGGATCATCCCAGTGTGGCAGATTAGGTTGGATGTGACAAATCCACTCCAACTTTCACATTTCCATAAACCTCTGAATCCCGTTATCAACAGTAAACCATGGAATATGAGGCATCTCTAACTCATTCACTGTGGGCCATCTTTTGATCTATACTTCTGCCAACCAGCCAAATAAACTATTAAAACCTTTCCCTTACTCTGTGAGCAGCAACATTAAATTCAGAATCTTGCTTAGTGAGCCCATATCAGCAAACTCCGTCTGATCCAGGTGTATGTTTTTGCCACCATTAACCCATACCTGTAAAATCCAATCCCACACTTGCTCATCAGGACTATGCCTATAAGAGTTAGAAAACTCAAAAAGTTCCTTGGGAGAATAGGGAACTGCCTCATGGGTCATACTACATACCTCATTCTTAGGAGCCTTCTGCATTTTGAACCTGGTTATAGGCCTAGAGATAAAAGTGGGTGGTGAGGGTGACTCCTGAAGAGTGTCAGCATTACCAGGCTTCGTTAACACAGGATTAGTTTCCTCAGGTGTACTAGGAGAGGCCAAAACCATAGAGGGCGATGGTAGGGATAACACTGCCACTGTGGGTGAGGAAATCTCTTCCTCTGGCAAAATAATCTCATTAGAATCTAGGAGTTCACTGTCCTCAGCCTTGTCAGGATCCTCCCAAACATCTCCATCTCAGTGTGTCGTGTCCCATTCTTTTCCAATCAGTGCCCTCACCTTTACTTCAGATATCCTTTGAGGCTGAGCATTAAACTTATGTTGTATTTCAGCAAATTGAATTATGAGGGCCTGTGTTTGAGTTTCTGCAATTTCAGCCATGTGGCTAAAAGAGAGGAGATTCTCTTTCAAGGCGTACTCAGAATCTTTTAAATTTTTATATGTGTCTGAAGCAGAGAATTTGAATCTCTGAGCTTCTTATATTCCTATATTAATTTTTCCTCACATTTAGAATAATTTAGATTACCTATGAATAGTTTGAGCTCATTATTTTCCTTCACAAGTTTGTCCAGAAATGGTAAGACCAAGCAGCCAGCAGTGTTATATTTCCAACTGCCAAAATTATTCAAAAGTTTCATATATGGAGTCACTAAATTTCTCATATCTCTCAAGAGATGAATTAGGTTAATCAAATGGATCTACTCTGAGTATTACTTTAAATAGTTAACACCAATATCTATCAGTATTCCCCGCATTATTAGAAGGATAGACTATGATAAATTTTGGTCTCATTAAATTACAGAGCCAACTCCAGGAACACATAAAGCCATTAAAAAATTTCACCTTTACAAATTCTGTAAATTCTTTTCTACTTTTATTTTTCATTCTCCATCTTTTTCTTCCTTCTTTTATTCACTGTTTACATTTCTTACATTTCTTTTTCATTTTCTTCTATTGATCCTCATTCTCTTCTTCCTCAATTACTTGTTGAATTTAAACTTTCAAGTGAGTAAACATTGTCTCTTCCCTTTCAGATTACTCCTTCACATTCTATTTCATTCTTTCCCTCCTGTGGCCTCCAGTTTCCCAAAACTGGGCCATCATCCTGTGACCTCCAGAATTGACTCTATTATATTTAAACTCATTCATCACTTTATCCTGTCCGCTACCCATTTTAACCTCCCCACCCTCTGCAGAAGGGTAAAACCACTCGACTAATGGGACAATCTCTTCATACAAGTACATGCTTTATGTTTTATTTTGTTATGTAACTTTAGAGTTTGGTCCTATAGTCAGAGGTAGCAGGTTAATCGTTACCATAGTTTGTCAGTAGTTAAGCTATTCTTGAAATTATTGTTATTATTCACTGTACTATTTTAGCCAGGATGTCATACATGTTACAATCAGTTTTTCTCTCCTGTGTGATAACACTGTGATAGTATGGGGTCATAATCATCACCACAGCCCAGTATCAAATGATTGGATGGTGAGCCAAATAGTAACTTTGCATCCTTTACAAATTGGAAAGGTAGGTTCTTGGGATAGCTATAAAGAACCACCTACATCTAGAGGACATCCCTGAAAAACAAACATCTTCTAGGGAAGCCTCTATACTAGTGATAAAACTCTCTATCATAGGAAATCAGCAAGAATCAAAATAGAAAACAAAATAAAATAAAAAAAAGAAAATAGAAAATGTCAAGACACAGAAGTAAAATGGAACCCCAGACCCCCAGCCCAAAAGGACAAGCCTGCAACGCAATGAGATAGATGAAATTGGAAGTCAAGCACTGGAAATTTTTGAAATGATAGCAACAAAAGTAAAAAACAAGTGGAAAAAGCTATATAGAAAATAATCTCTCAAGTACAAAAAGAAATGATGCTTAAAATCAAAGATATTAGAGAAGACACAGGTAAAATAATAGATAAGCTTAGAAAAATGATGGAGACAAAAAATGCCAAACATAGGAAAGAAATGAAATCCACGAAGCAGATCCAGACAGATATCCCAGATTAAAACTTCTATTGAATGTATATGCAACAGAATGAATGAAGAGGACAGAATTTCAGTTCTTGAAGACAGAATTGCAGCTAGTGATCATGAAAAGAAATATACCTTACAAATAGCGAGACCATGAAAAATCAATCCAATAGCTACAAGATGACAGAAAGAGGAATAATGTAAGATTGATTGGGGTCCATGAGAAAGCTGGAGACAGGGTAAATTCCATTAAAATCTCTTCACAGAAGTAATGGCAGAAAACTTCCCAAGCATGGAAAAATAATTTGACATAGAAATAAATGAAGCATATAAAACTACAAACAGCCATGCCCAAAATAAAACTACACCAAGTTATATAATAATAAAAATTCCAGAAATTCAGCAAAAGAACAGAATATTAAAAGCTGTTAAAGAAAAGAAACAGATCACCTATAAAGAAAAGCCCATCAGAATTACAGCAGTGTTTTTAACACAAACCCTCAAGTGAAGAAGAGCTTGGAGTGAATTATTTCAAATCCTGAAAGAAAACAACTTCCAACCCAGATTGACATACCCTGCAAAAACATCTTTCAAAATTAATGGAGAAACAAGATACTTCCATGACTAAATACTTAAGAAATTCATCACCACCAAATCAACCCTACAAAGAGTACTGAAAGATACTCTAGACAGAAATAAAAATGACCATAATTCAAAGAACAACAGAAAGAAACCATGAGGCAGGGCAAGCAATTAAACAGAGGGGGAAAAACAAGGAACCAACAGCTAGAAAATATCATGACAAAAATAAGCCAATACATATCAGTTATAACCATAAAAGTCAATGGCTTCAATTCACCAATCAAAAGAAACAGACTGGCAGAATAGATCAAGAAACAAGATCCAACAATATGCTGTATACAAGAAACACATTTAACTCCAAAAGAAATCCATAGACTTAAAGTGAAAGGATGGAAAATAATCTTAAATGAAACAGGAAAACAGAAAAAAGCAGGGGTAGGTATTCTGCTGCAGACAATGTGAACTTCAAACCAAGAATGATCGAAAGAGGTAAAGAAAGTCACTACACACTTGTTAGGGGAAAACTGCAGGAAGAAGAGATAAATATCATAAATATGTATGCAACATATATGGGAGTGATATGGCTAAAGTGACTCTATTTCTTTTTAGGCCCCAAATAAATAAACTCACTCCTCAGACTCCTTCCCAGTTAACCATAAAACCCATAAAAGAAGAAACAAATGGTTTTTATCACAGTCCTGTAGTCATAAAACCATGAAGGAGAAACAAATGGGTTTAGCACAGGCTGGTACCAGTTACCCCAATTCAGTGTGTTAATTAACCTGATGTTTGAGAAGGACATTGTGAAATTCCAAAGAAATGATGTGGTAAAGAATGTGGTCTCTATGTCAACCAAGAAATTTTGTGAACCCCCCCAAATGAGTATTTAAGGAGCTGTAAAACAAAGACTCGAGGTCAGTAGATTGGACTTCTGCTGTCCGCCAGCCAGCTTCTTTTAAAATAACTCATTTATCTCTAGATTCTCATTTTCCTGTGAGTTAATCTTGTGATTTTGCCATAACAGGAGCACACAACTATATAAGACAATTATTATTAGAAATAAAAATCAAATAAGCAATAACACAATTGTTAATGGGAGACTTTAATACCCCATTGCCACAGACATAGATCAACTAGACAAAAAATCAGCAAAGAAAAAACAGAACTGAACCAAACCTGTGAACAAATGGAATTAGTAGGTGTTTTTAGAGTGTTCCGCCCATAAGAATACACATTCTTCTCAGCTGCACATGGGACATTCTCTAAAGTAGATCATATGTAGGCAACAGAACATCCTTAAGTAATTGCAAAAGAAATGAAATTATCCCATGCATATTGTCTGAGCATAGTGCAATGAAATTGGAAATTGATGGTAAAAGAAACCACAAAAACTCCAAAAACACATGGAAATTATATAACACCCTTCTAAACATCCAATGGGTCACAGATTAAATTAAGGAAAAAATTAAACAATATCTACATCTAAATAAAAATGCAGATACAACGTACCAGAACTTATGGGACACAATGAAAGCAGCCTAAGAGGGAAATTTATAGCAGTGAATTCTCACGTCAGGAAAACAAAAAGAGCACAAGTAAACAACCAAAGGTTGTTCTTTTTCTTCTAGAAAAAGAAGAGCAAGTCAAGCACAAAGCCCATATGAAGGAAGAAAATTATAAAAATCAGAGCATAAATTAATGCATCAGAGACTAAGAAAACAATAAAAAGAATTAAAGAATCGAATAGTTGGTTCTTTGAAAGAATAAATAAAATTGATAAACTCTTTGCCAACCTTATCGAAAAAAGAAAGGACTCAAATTATGCCCTGAGGAATGAAAAGGGTGAAATCACTATAGATCCTATGGAAATTCAGAAGATAAATACCTACTTTAAAATCTTTACTCTCACAGGATGGAAAACAGAAGAAATGGACAGATTCCTAGATGTATATGAATTACCAAAGATGAATCAAGAAGATATAAAAATTTTGAAAAACCCAATGTCAGCTAATGAGATTGAAAATGTAATTAAAAAATACCAACAAAGAAAAGCCCAGGTCCCGATGGATTCATGGCTGAATTCTACAAGAAACTTAGAAAAGATTTAATGTCAATACTCCTCAAACACTTTAATGAAAATGAAAGGGAAGCAATACTCCCTAACTCATTCCTGGAGGCAAATATTACCTGATACAAAAAGCAGAGAAAGACCCAACCAAAATAAAAGAACTACAGTCCAATCTCCCTAATGAACATAGATGCAAAACTCCTCAGTAAGATACTAGCACGCAGAATGCAGTAAATCATCAAGAAGATGATACACTATGACCAAGTGGGAATCATCCCTGGAATGCAGGGATGGTTCAACATACCAAAATCAATAAATGTAATACACCATACCAACAGAGCAAAAGACAAAAGTCACATGATCATCTCAATAGATGCAGAAAAGGCTTTTGACAAAGTCCAACACTCATTCATGATTAAAAAAAACTACAGAAAATTAGAATAGATGGTCTTTACCTCAATCTGATAAAAGCCATCTATGACAAACCAACAATCAACATCATACTAAATGAACAAAAACTGAAAGCTTTCGTTCTATAATCAGGAGCAAGACAAAGATGTCCATTATCACCATTCCTATTCAATATAGCTCTGGAAATACTAGCCATAGCAATTAGACAAGAGAAAGAAATGAAAAGAATAAGGATAGGAAAGAAAGAAGTTAAATTATCATTATTCAGAGACGACATGATACTCTACATAGAAGACCCCAAAAAGGCCACCAAAAGACCTCTAGATTTAATAAAGAAATTCAGTAGTGTAGCTGGATACGAAGTCAACTCACAAAAATCAGTAGCATTCCTGTACCCAAACAACAAACTCACTGAGAGAAAAATTAGGGAAACCACACAATTCACAATAGCATCCAAAAAAAAAAAAAAAAAAAAAAAGAAATACTTAGGAATCAATCTAACAAAGGAAGTAAAGGATCTACACACTGTAAATTACAGTACTCTGAAAAAGGAGATTGAAGAAGGTATCAGAAAATGGAAAGATATCCCTTGCTCATGGATAGGAAAAACCAACATAGTGAAAATGGCCATACTCCCAAAATTGTTATACAGATTTAATACAATCCCTATCAAAATACCATTAGTATACCTCACAGAACTAGAGAAAACATTGATAAATTCATTTGGAACCAGAAGAGACATAGAATAGCAAAAGCAATTCTGGACAACATAGGAAAGGCATGAGGCATCACAATCCCTGACTTGAAATAATACCACAAAGCTACTGTGATAAAATCAGTATGGTACTGGCAAAGCAACACACCTGAGGATCAGTGGAACAGATTAGAAGATGCAGACACAACTACAAACTCAGCCACCTTATCTTTGACGAAGGGTATAACATATTCATTGGAAGAAAGAAAGATGCCTCTTTAATAAGTGGTGCTTGAAAAACTGGCTCTCTACAAGCTGAAGACTAAAACTAGACCCATGTCTATCACCATGCACTAAACTAAAGTCAAAATGTGTCAAAGATCTAAATACTAAAACAGGAACACTAAATCTACTGGAAAAGAAACAATAGATCTACCTGAAGAAAAATTAGGTAGAAATAATGAAGAAATAGGGGTAAGCATATAGTTCATGAATAAAACCCAAACTGCTCAGGTAGTACTTCAAAGACTCAACAACTGGGATCTCATCTCATTAAAAAGCTTTGAACATCAAAAGAAATCACCAACAGAGTGAAAAACAACACACAGATTGGGAAAATATTGTAACCAACTGTCCCTTAAAGACTTCTATCTAGAACATGTAAAGAATTGAAAAAAAATCAAATTCCCCCAAATTCAAAGACCCCATCCAAAAATGGGCATCTGAGATGAATATGCACTTCTCAGATGAAGAAATACAGATAGCAAATAAATATATGAAAAAAACGTTCAACATCAATGGTCATTCACGAGATGCAAATTAAAACAACACTGAGATTCCATCTCACTCCAGAAAGAATGGCTATCATCAAATAATCAACCAATGACAAATGCTGGATGATCTGTGGAAAAAATGAACCCTTCTCCATTGTCTGTGGGAATGTAGACTGGTGCATCCATTGTGGCAATCAGTGTGGAGATTCCTCAAAAACTAGGATTAGAGGTTCCATTCGACCCAGCTATTCCACTTCTGGACATTTTTCGAGAAGAATTAAAAACAATATATGTGCCCATGTGTTTATAGCAGTACAATTTGTATTTGCTAAATCGTGTAAACAATCCAAATGTCCATCAACCAAGAAATGGATAAAAAGTTGTATTTTTACACAGTGGAGTACTACTCAGCTATAAAGAAGGGTAAACTTGAGACTTTTATAGGTAAAAGGATGCAACTTGAGACCATACACAGAAGTGCAATAAATCAGACTCATATGTGTAAACATCATATCGTCCCCCAGTGTAAGAAGCAGAAAGAGTAAATGAGATCCAAAATGTACAGTAGATATTGTGAAATGGGAAGAAACTGTTAAAAAAGAAAGAGAAACTGGGATGGAGAAAAGAAGGAAGGGAAAAGAAAAAATATACATATATATACAAGATAGTTAAGATAGTTATAGTATTAATCTCTATTAGTTCATTAAAAAAAGGGTTTGTGCCTATATTGTTTGATCAATTTTTCATGCCTATATCTTGTAACATGGACAACTACTTTGATGATACCAATAAATGATGTATTAACCACTGTTACTCTCCTAATATCATGTTTTGAAATTTTGTATCATTGTTTTTTATTGTTTTTCTCATTAAAATAAAAAATAAATTAAACACAATATTTGATGATGCTGTTAATGTAATTTTTTGAAGACTCAAGTAGTTTAAAACTAAATCATGCAACAGATAAAAGCACAATGTCAAGAGGTTGTATTCAAAAATCAACCTCATTTTTATTTAGTTTAGCGAGTCCATATTTCTATTATTATGACAACTTTCTCTATTGAAATTGTTGCAGTTTTGTTATTATTTTAATGTCATTTTGTAAATTGCCAAGATTTATTTGTAAATAATTGAGTAATACTGGCAAGCTCTCTTTGAATAACATCCTGGATTCTGTAGCCCTGCTTTGCAGTCTTTTCAGTTTGAACGCAGTATTTGTGCGAATGTTGCCAATTATTTCTAATTTTATGAGTAAATTATTCATGGTAAATAATTCCATAATGTTCTATTACTATATTTGGATTTCATAGATACTTTAAAATTATATATGGAGAACACTTTAGTTATTGTACTGTAGAAAATAACTGTCACACATCGTATTACCTACCTTCAGCCAGAATCTCTACTTTTCTATTTCAGCATCTATTACCAAAGTATTTGCCTGCTTGCTAGAGAAAACCAGAGAGAATTATTAGCAATTTTTTCTTTCATGGAAAAAGTTTAAAGAAAAGATTGAAACATTTTTCAGAGCTTTTAAATGAATTAAGAATATGCTATATTGTTTTTCTTCGTCTTAACTCATTAATGACACATGCATAAGTAATATCCAAAGCATGGATAATTATAACTATACTTCATGGATGTTTCAGAGAGATTAAGAAGCATAATAAATTTCATGCAGAAATTAAAATCTTTTGAGACTTTACCTTTCATTAAGAATAAGTATCATGTTTAGTATTTAATAGATGCCCAAATGCTCAAGCAATATGAAATCTTATCTAATTCATAAATATGCCAATAGAAAAATAGACTTTTTGAAATTTCCATATGTTCAGAAAAGATAACCTGTGAAAAACTTATTTAATTAATTTTCACTGAGTGACTATGGCAATAATTGTCTTGCAGTAGTATACATATGAATCTACTGGAACCTGTTAAATTATAAATTCTGTTTCAATAACTCTGGTGTGGAGAATGGGATTCTGCATTTCCAACAAGGTCCCAGGTGATATGAAGGTTGATCCTAATCACACTTGAAGTGGCATGGGACAATACAGGTATTATATTTATTGTTGTGCAGGCTAATGCAAGTCATCACATAAGTATCTGGAAGAAAAGTGAGACAATCATCCATATTTTCACTGCTTTTTACATTATAGGCTTTACTGAAGTGGGCTGCCTTCTAAGTGGATTGGATGGTTTGGTTTCATGCTTTTCATCTATCAGAGTTTAAAAAAAAGACAGTCTTCAATACAGAATGGATGATGAACCAGGCTTTGTGAAGCATAAACACAGGTATGTCTAAATATGTGGTAATAGGGGTAGCCAAAGTATTGAGTTTTGATTCTGAGCCTGGTTACTAGTCAGATGAACTTGAACAAGGCTCATACTTTTTCTGAACCTCTGATTTTTATTTCTAATGTGAAGATAGCTCACTTTCAGGCACTCACTGAGTACTTCTAGCTCCCAGGCCTGAATCTAACATTTTGGAATTATTTTATTTTATCTTCATGACTGTATTGGAAAGGTTTGTTTGTTTGCTTGCTTGTTTTTGCACTACTAGAAAACATGCCCAGGGCCCCATATATTCTAGGCAATCACTCCATAATTGAGTTACATTTCTAGCCCAAGATTGATATATTTATAGCCTACATTTTTATAGATTAGGAAATTAGAAGACAGAAGTGAAAAAATATTCTAAAAATCATAATTGTAACATATGATTTTAGTGGTATTCAAAACCACCCAATTTAACTTCACAGTCTATTCTTAAACTAGCTTGCCACATTTCCCTTGGAGAGCTACTGTTAACATCAGAACTAAGAAAGAATTAGAAGCAAAGATTCAGCAGATGGATATCAAAACTTAAATTAATATTGTAGAGTCTGGGCAATGCGAGAGGAAAACTGTGGTTGTTAAAAATGAACTCCTAAATTAGGCTGACTTATCTGCCCAGGTGACAATCAGCCACAGAATACCAAGTCTTTGCACTCAGAAGCCTGGCCTGCACTACAAATTACATTCAGAGAGAAAACGAAGATGATAGGTGAAGTAATTCCTGAGTTGAACACATACTCAATTACTCCCCCCAAACCACTATTCAAATAAATTTCTAATGGAGCTCCTATAAGTGGAAGAAAACATAAGTGGTAGACAATGAATAGTGACTTCCAGCAATAAGAGTTTGCCTTTAAACTTCAGCTGAGAAGTATGCAAATGATACATGTTATACATGTATCTTATTAAAAATTTGAGATTCTCAATTATCACTTGCTACATTCCTTTCTGCTACCAATTACTCAGACATTCATTAATCATGAACAATCAAAGAAATCACTGACAGGAAAAGAAACCCTTTTAGTATTAGATATAAATATTAAATTGATAAGTCTGGTGTGGAGGATGGGATTCTTCATTTCTAACGAGGTCCCAGGTGATATGAAGGTTGATCCTAATCACTTGAAGTGGCATAATAAAAATTTAGTTTTCAAACTCAAAAAGGAAAATCTACTAGTAAAATATTTTGTACTTAGAGACTGTTAAAAGTGGCACTTTATATAATTAATTAACATTTCTGCAATATGTTTCTAAATTTTAATAAATATCTATATATTCAAGAAAATATTTTCCTACTGATAGAATTAGTATACAATATTTATCCAATCAGAAAATACTAAGAATATATGAGTTGGTAAACAAGAGCCTCAAAACAATGTTGAGAAAAACAGAAAAATGTAACAAAATGAAATCATATATTTTTGTAAATCAATTTCACATACTTATTGATTGCCATACATGGGTCATGTCGTAGATTGGTACTGCATCAATGAAAGGCAACTTGCCAACATCCATTTTAGTGTTTTTATTCCCTTCTATACTTTATATATGCCCTTATATACATATGGCATTATCCCTTTATGTACATGATCTCTGAGCTCATTTAGCTTACTAGTCTCTTTATCTTCTCCTTTTCCTGAAGTCATCAGCCTCTTTTTAATCATACTTTTCTTCTTAATCAACTCTGACCCTAATCATCAACTCTTCCTATTCATCTCTTCAATTACATGCACGCTTGCATCTTCCTGTCACTTACCTATCTGTATTTGCACTAATAATGACCAACAAATTCTAAAATCTGGATTAATCCAAACTATTAACTCCTTTATTCCCTCTCTAACTCATTCAAATTTGTTACTTTTCACAAATATGACTATTGATTACACATTTATTGATGTCAACTACAGTTGAGCTTTCAGCAAAGAAGGGCAATTTGTTCAAGTATCCCTGAGAAGGTCTTCTATTTTCTACATTCTCATTTCAAATTTTCACAATATTCTACTCATCTCCAAAGATGGTATATGTCTCTAGACAAAAACTACTGAATTTCCTTTATCCCAAGCTGCAAACATCTCCACCTATACATAACCATCTTTCATTAGTTCAGTCTTTTACTTTGCTAGATGAATGTTTCTGCCGGTGCTCTGGTTACATCACTTACTATCTCCTCTGAAATCTTGTCCTATCAGTAATTCCCCCTTATACTGTATTTTCAGTATATCCTTGTCTATTTTCTGGCTGGTTCTTTTTAGACTTAAAATATTTTTAAATCTCTCCCGTGTTAAAAAATATTAAATCCTTAATATTTACATGTTTCCTTTCAGCTCCTTGTCCCTCTCTCTACTTTTGTTAACTGTTAACCTTAAAAATGTTTTCTATATTATTTCTATATCCTTGCTTTCCATCTTTTTACGTTTTCATCTAGGCTAGACTTTGCCTCCACTTCTACAACAAAACCATCTCCATTATATTAGAAGAAAATAAACAACATGCTAAAATTCAGTACTTGGGCCAGTGAGATGGCTCAGCGGCTTAAGCGCCTGCCCGGCAAGTGCGAGGTCCCGAGTTCGACTCCCGGATCCCACATATGAAAAAGGGGCTGGTGATATCGCTCAGAGGCATGGGTGCCTGCTGGCGTGCGAGGTCCTGAGGTCGACCCCCTTGTACCCACAAAAAAAAAATAAAAAAATAAAATTCAGTACTTTAATTATAGGTTAATAAATAAGTTTTTTTACAAAGATGGTGGCAAAGTAGAGAAAAACAACTGTACAACCCCAGGACTAGTAACAGTGGGATCATATTAGCACTCTTGAACCTTATAGAAAAAGAAAAGGAAGCAATTACTAAAACCTGGAAAGAGAGTATCCCATCCTGACTCTCCTCCTTCTCTCAGATTTCTTTCAAGGGCTCCCCAGTATCTGAACCTAAATCAAAGTCCATTGATTAAATCCATATACATCATGCACACAGATACAATGACCACCTTTCAACTCCTAATTTATTCAGTATTGGCAACGTTTGACATGTTGCTCCCTGTGACTGCCTTAAAATTCTGTGAAATGGGTATTGCTTTCCTCATTTTATAGATGAACAAATGCAGTTAAATAAGGTGATTTGCTTAAAGTTACAAGGCTGGAGATTGACAGAGATTACAACCACATTTTAATCCACAACTCTTGGAGCTGAAATGTTTGTATTTGCTGGTATGCACAGGGTTTTTAGACCCCACACTTAAAGCCAGACTACCTAAGTTTGGTTCTCAGTTTAGAAAGCTACTAATAGTTAAGATGATTAAAAGAAACTATCTATGTTGAACACTTATAAAAACGCCTAACATTTACTAAGTACTCCAAAATTATTAAACATTAGTCTTTAAGGTTTCTGGAACTTGAGAGTTGATTGCTTTCTAAAGTCTCTATATTGATTGCCCCCTCTCTCCTGACCCTCAATTGCTTTTTTGTAGGAAACTGGAAAAAGAAGTGGTGCTGATCCTCATTTTGCATACAGGGCAGATTTTGCTTGAGAAAGAACTGCAGGGTATTCTCATTAGAAATTCAATATCACATTTACCTGCAGCCTCACAGAGAGAACTTATCTTTCTTAGCAATCACTTTGCAAGACAACTTGAAAGGCATAAAAACTTATTTAGTTACTCATTTTGTAGCGATGGGAGAAGGGGGATGATTTTTTTGTCTTATTTGGTTTTCTTTGGAGAGAAGAACCAAACTGCTTTTAGGAATGTTTAGAGAAAGGATTAAATCAATGTATAGGGGTGTTATTGGATATATGGCAAACACACACACCACACACACCACACACACACACACATTCTTTTCTTTATCCTAGTTCTTTATGTCCACATAGCATGAATGAAGCATCCAGTTTTGTGAAAGGCTACACAATAAAGGAATACAGAGGTAGACTATGGCTCTTTTGTCATTGCTACAGCACTAGACCCTAGTGTGCTCCTCTACCTGACACCTGCTGAAGAGGCACGATTCAATTACCAAGACGTCTGCTTTTATCCATTCCTCACATTAACATAAGTGTGTGCTCCTTTTCAAGGTCTTGTCTTAGAGTCTCCTAGAAAACAATGTACTTGGGCCGGTGAGATGGCTCAGCGGCATAAGCGCCTGCCTTGCAAGCGCGAGGGCCCGAGTTCAACTCCCGGATCCCACATACAAAAAAGGGGCCGGTGATATCGCTCAGCGGCACGGGTGCCTGTTGGCGCGCGAGGTGCTGAGGTCGACCCCCCCGGTACCCACAAAAAAAAAAAAAAAAAAAGAAAACAATGTACTTTAATTAGCAGTGATGAAAAAAAAGTGTATTCTTCCTTTTTGTTTTTAGTTTAAGAATTAAAATATTTCTTTTATTTTCTTGAACAATCTTCCTGGAGTAATTCAGTTTTCATTAAAAATTATGTCCTTAACTATAACTCATCTCGTTTTATTTATTTTTTATTTATTTTTATTTTTTTAGTATCATCACCCCCTCTTATTTCTTACTCTTTCTTTAGGCTCATAAGATGGAATTAAAACAATCGATTTCAAAACATTTATTGCTTGCTTCCATAATGTCTTCCACTGTGCCATGTAACACTGGGCACTGGGCATTCAAAGAGGGATCAGACCCATTCCCTACCTTGAAGGAGCTTAGACTAGAAGAAAATGGATTGCCATTTATTTGTAATTTAATCCCATGGAATCAGTGAAATAAGTCATCTTGAGTTCAGACAGAAAAAGGTAAGCCTTGAAGACATTATTAAACCTAATTCTAATTCATGAGAAAAACATCAGTGAAATCCAGTAACAAGATGAGGCTTTCATAAATTGAATTTGTATCATAATCAGCTAGAAACAGGCAGTATTTGTTTATTTTGCCTAGAAATTCAAACATACTGTCATAATTTTTCTTTCCACTCAGGTCAAGGAAGAGAATACAAGAGAGAGATGTGTTAACACACATTGTGGTACCGCTCCAAATTTTGGCTTAATTCAATTTTTCATAATTAGAAGGAACCTTCTTCCTCTGTTCTAAGAATGTTTTCTTTCATACACAAAGATGATATTAAGTCCCATATTCAGAGCGATTAACAGTTGGGCGAGGAAATGGATGGTGGTACATGTATTCTCTACCGTCTTTCCCATGACTCTTGTAATCTAAAGCAGATATTGTTGTTTAAAGGTAATTCTTTTAATAAATTAGATATAGTAGAAAAATAGATGTAGATTTTTGGAGATGGGAAAATGATGGGGAAGGGGAAGGGGGAAAGGAACAAGGAAAGGGCAGTAAAAATGATAAAGATGAGATATGTATATGTACTCCCAAAATGAATGTAATCATGATGTACAGCAAACATGCTAGTAAAAATATTTTTTAAAAAATCAATAAAGTGATAGTTGCTGTAACTATACACTGAAGTGATAATTAGTTCACCAGAAAAATAAATTGAACAGCTTCTAGAACTGGATACAGATTAAAGGTATGAAAGTGGCCTTTGACACAAACCATCTTATTATCATTTCAAATTTTTGCCAGGCCTCAATTTCTTTTATCTCTCAGATAACAAGTGCCTTCCTGCTGCACTGGGTCTCTCCCATTCCAGCAAAAGAAAGTATGATGTATACTAATAATTACCAGTCAAGACATTCTATGTATAAAAAACTCTCAATATTTTTCTCCTTGAATTATTTCATTGGAAAAGAAGAGTTTTGAAAGTTTAACCTGATGCTTTCATGCTATATATAAACTGGTGGTTTGTCCTTAGGTTGAATCCTTATTTTCTTGTTAGTTCTGGGATCTGACAAGCAGTTATTTAGGCTTCAAATCTAAAGTTGTTAATCCTAGGGAGCTCATCTCAGCAAGGATACAAATGAGGTGGTGGATTCAAGAACTTATTGGCCTATTATATCTTCATAGAATGAAGACTGGTACATGTCAGATTTGTCTGAAATGCAGATTTTCTGCTTACTATTGTATTAAGTATGAGAGGAGCCTCATCAACACTCAAAGATATATATTCCATGTATTGCACTGGCACCCAAGTTTTAAACTATTCTAAAATTTTATTTTATTGCTACATGTGTGTAGTCTATAATGGTAACATTCCTTGTGGGAAGTTGATAGATGTACTTCACAAACCTTAATTCATTTTTTCATTCCCTTTCCCTTTCCTCTCTCCTGTGTCCACACATCTCTTTATCCTTTTGCTTTTTCATTTGTTTGCTTCTGCACATGTTTGCAGTGCATAATGTTTACATTCCTTGTGTGTTGGTACATGTATATAGCACATCCCAATTTCTTTTGTCATCCTCTATCCCTCCCCTCCCTCACCTTTTCCTCCATCTCTTGATCCTTTCCCTTCTGAGAAAGATCTATCTCCCTATATCCTATTGTCGGACTTATTTTGCTCTTTATTTTTACGTTGGGTTTCTCATATAAGAAAAACCGTGCAATATTAAGCTTTTGTGTATGATTTATTTCATTTAACATTATGAAATCTATGGTAAGAGATATATTTTGTAGCTTAGCTTATTAAATATACACACATGCAATGCAAACATTCATTTCCCTCCTATATTTTACATGCATGTATATGTATATGCATACATATATACATATGTGCATATATGAATCTAAATTTTTGCAAAATTTTGCCATTTGACATGTGCTCTTATATTTTCTATTCTATTTTAGTATACATTAAAAATGTTATAATTATGTACTAATTTGATTTCACAACCTAATAACATCAATCCACATTTTTAGATGAGATTAGGCATGTTCAGAGTGGTATAGCTATAGACAACCCACATTTTTAAAAGAATTGATACAAACAATAAAATGGAATTCCATGGTATACCACAACCTCTTTCTTTGTACTGATTCTTCTGAATTATGAGACCTACCACGGACTTACCCTTTGTGTATCAAATAACCCGTCTGGAAACTGGAGGCACAGCCTTAAGTACATGAATCAGGAGAAAAAAAGGTAACATTGTTAATTACAAGGCTATTGGTCACAAAATTGTTCCATGCAATGTGCTATGACATTATTAGAAGACAGGACTAATTTTTTGTGGATAATCTTAAGACAGGAGAAAATGGATACTTCAGAGCTGTTATCTTGTTTTCAAAAAATTCATAAAGTAAAATTCATGTAAAATAAAAACTTTTTTTAAAGAAATTTGATGACTTTTGACAAATGTATATATCCATGATAGTAATCAAGATGTAGCATATTATCATCACCCAAGAATGTTTCCTTGTTCTTTTTGAAGTAAACTTCTCCTATTAACCTCCAGAATCTGGAAGCTACTGATCTGGTTTTTATCCATATAGTTTGCTTTCTTGTGACTTTCTTATTGCTGAGACAAAATACCAGACACCCACAAGTTAAAAGAGGAAAGGTTCATTGTAGCTTACAGTTTGTAGAGGTTTCAGTCCATAGTTGGCTGGCTCCTAGACAGGTTGACATGGCAGAGGAGAAACAGTCCATAACATGGCCAGCAAGAAGAAATGAGCTTTCCTTCTTTCCCTTTTTATTTGATCCAAGCCAATTTGTTGGTGCCACCTACACTCAGGGTGGGTCTTCCATCTTCAGTAAATCCATCATTCACATCCAGAGCTATACTAAACCAATCAGTGGACTAATCCAGTATCATACACTCATGATGCTGTATAACACACCCAAGAACTAATCACTCCAGGGCCGGTGAGATGGCTCAGCGGCTTAAGTGCCTGCCCGGCAAGTGCGAGGGCCCGAGTTCGACTCCCGGAACCCACATACGAAAAAGGGGCCGGTGATATCGCTCAGGGGCACGGGCACCTCCTGGCGCGCGAGGTCCTGAGGTCGACCCCCTGGTACCCACAAAAAAAAAAAAGAACTAGTCACTCCAAAAAACCCTACCTATGAGCATATGATGGTTTAGGGAGATATCTAGATACAAGCCATAACATTCTGCTCCTAGCCCCTAAAAGACCCATGTGCATCCCTTTATGCAATCTCTAAGAGTTGCCAAAGTCCTAAGAGTTTCAGCATTGCAGAAAAGTCCATGTGCAAATTCTCCTCTGAGATTTAAGGCAAACACTTAGCTGCCAGTCCTTGTAAAAATGAAAAGAAAGATGAACAATTCCAACATGCAATAGCATGAGATAAACATTCCCATACCAAAAGATATAAACAGGGGAATTGAAAAGGATGAGATCAAAGTGAGACCAAAATCAAGTGGGGCCAAACATTAAATCCCTTAGTTCTATATCCAGCATCTGGGGCAATCATTTGCAAGATATGAACACCAATGGGCTTGAGTGGACCTGTCCCTATGGTACTGCTTGTGATTGTAGCCTGCATGGTCTCTCTTTTGGGTTACAATCCATGTTTCCAGCTTCTCAAAACTTCTGGTGTCTCCACTGCACTTTTGGCTTGATGCAGCTTCACAAACTGCCATCTTGGGGTACACTGCCTAGCCTCCCAGGCCTTCTTATGAAATCTGGTTGGAAGCTTCCCTGACCTCACAGCTCTTGTATTCCACATGTGTGTAAAACCAGTACCACATGGATAATGTCAAGATCTGCTGCCAGCTGGATACTTCAGCAGCTGAGCACATTTGCATCTTGCAGGTGATTGCAATGGGCTCTGAGTGCCTGTATGGCTGAGCATAGTGAATTAAATTCTGAGGGACAAATTCCTATTCTCTAGGCTGCCTCCACTTTACAGCATGCTGCCTTGGATTTCTCTTCTCACAGCAGTATTTAACCTTTTAACTTTAATGCTGTAGTGCATGGAGTCCTTCTGGTTCTTGTGATACCCTCAGGCCATATTTTCTATTATCTTCTTTCAAATACTGGACTTTTTAATGCTAATCTTTTCAGAAACCAAGTTCTCCTTTGTTCCATCTTTTCAGGCCACAACTGTAAAAGAGCCTTCTTTGTGATGAAACTCAAAACCTTTTAAATCATTCTGCTGGATCACTTGCTCTTAATTCTCAAGGTACAGGTGGCTGGAAGCTATCAACAGTAGCCATGCAAATGCCACAACATGAGACTGCCTTCAAATTTTTCCTGTCAGATGATTACTCTTCCATCCTTAATCTCAGTCCCTTGAAATGTCACTGGAAATGAGCAAAATGCAGGCAAATATTTGACCAGAGTGTAACACACATGGCCTGGAGTCCAAATGCCAATTGAGTCCTCGTTCCCAACCGAAACCTCCTGAGCCTAGTCTTTATTGTGTACATTTCTATCGGTATTCTATTCTTCTGAGCTCCAACCAGAATGCTCCTTCAAACTCAGCTCACAACATTCTATCCTGTTTCTCCAGGCATCATCTCTAAACTTCTCCCACAAGCCAGTTCCAAAGGCTTCTGAACCACATGGACAGGTAGTCACAGCAGTTAAAACACTGCTAGTAAGAAAATCTGTTTTATTAACTTTCTCATTGCAGATACAAAATGCCCCAACACCCACAAGTTAAAAGAGGAAAGGATTAGCTAACAGTTTGTAGAGGTTTCAGTCCATAGTTAGCTGGTTCCAAGACAGAATGACATGGCAGCAGGGCATAGCAGAGGAAAAACAATCCATGGTATCACGTGCAGGAGGCAGCAAGCCTGCCTTCTTTTTTTCCCATTTTATTCCATTCAGCCTACAAACGGGCTAGGTGGGTTTTCTTTCTTCGCTAAATACATTATTCAATCAGTAAACTACTCTAGCATCACATACACATGATCCAGTATCACACACCCAAAATCTAGTCACTCCCCAAAGCCCCACTTATGAACACATGAGGCTTTTTGAGTGGAGCATCTAGATATATGCCAAAGCATTTTGCCTTTTCTAAAATCTCAAATAAATGGAGTCATACAAGATGTAGTCTTTTTTGTCTAAATTCTTTTGTGTAGAAGAAAATTTTGAAGTTTCACCTAAGTTGTTGCAAGTTATCACTGACAAGTAGTGCAATGTATGGCTATAACCCAATTTTAAAAATTTACATCCATTTCCTACTGAAACACAATAGTGCATTTTGTAGTTTGTGGTTGTAATGAATTGTGCTGCTATGAACATTTGCATAACACCTTCGTATAGACATATATTTGCTTTTCTTCTTTGTAATGACCTAGGAGTGCAATGGCTAGATTTTATTGTAGGTGTGTGTTTAACACTGTGTTCAAGCTCTGAAATTTTATCCTCTCCTTTATTCACTCTGTTGCATATACTTTCAAAAGAGGTTTTAATCTATTGGATTTCAGTTTGGATCTGTTTCACAGATTCCATTCAGTTGTTTTTTGTCATGGAAGTATCTTATTTGTCCATTAATTTTGTCTATTAATTTTGAAAGATAGCTTTTCAGGGTACATCAATCTGGTTTGTAAGTTGTTTACTTTCACACTTGAAATACTTTACTCCAAGCTCTTCTTTTTTTTTTTATTTTAAAGAGAAAAAAATAGAACAAAATTTCAAAACAACCTAATAGGAGGGTAACAATGGTTAATACATTATGTATTGTTATCTTTAAATTAGTTACTCAGGGTACAAGATATCAGCATTCAATTGTCCAAACATTCTTGACTCAAGAATTTGTGTTGAGAAGTCTGCTGTGATTCTGATGGGCTTTTCTTTATAGGTGATCTATTTCTTTTCTCTAACAGCTTTTAATATTCTGTTCTTGTGCTGAATTTCTGGAATTTTTATTATTGTATGTCTTGGTGTAATTTTATTTTGGTCATGGCTATTTGTAGTTCTATATGCTTCATTTATTGGTATGTCAAATTCTTTATCCATGCTTGGGAAGTTTTCTGCCATTATTTCTGTGAAGAGTTTTTTTATGTCATTTGCCCTGTCTCCAGCTTTCCCATTGACCCAAGTCAATCTTACATTATTCTTCTTTGCTTCATCTTGTAGCTGTTGGATTGATATTTCATGGTCTTTTGCTATGTTTAAGATATATTTTGGTTCCTTGATATAACACTTAAAGTCAAGTACAATTTTGGGGCCTAACTTTCTTTCCAGCCTCATCTTCTATATTCCCCTTCATCCTAAAGCTTTTCAGTGTGGACAGTATTTTCATCAGAAAATTTATTTCTTAGGTAGCTTTGATATTTTTACTGGTACCAAGCTTAAGCCTCTCATGGTGTTCAAAGAAGTGTACTGAACATCAATGTATCTTTAGGGTTTCAGGAACATTACATAATATAGAGATAGGGATTTAGAAGGATGACTTTACAGTGTGCATTTTCATCTGCCTAGATCTTATCTTGAATGAAATAAATGCATTCAGTGATTTTAATATAAAAGTTGTATCCAGGGATGGTGGCACATGACTGTAATCACAGCACTACTGAGGCTGAGGCAGGAGGATTGCTACAAGTTCAAGGCCAGCCAAGATACATAGAAAGAGAGGGAAGGATTTCACCTGATTTTCCTTGGAGGAGCTTTCTTTGTTGCAACTGAATCTTCCTCAAAGGAACTTCAGCTGTTCTCTTGGGAAGAACACTGGTCCTTGCCAATTGCCAAGGTTGGCTGGTGTTCTTTGGAGGACCTCTGGTGGTGTTCACTTTTGCCTTGGGTGTTGTCTCTTGGATTTTGGTGCAGATTCTTCAGTTTTCATCATTAGGTTTTTGGCCCGCTGGTGCAGACTTTTTAGCTTCTCATGCCAGCCCTTTGACTTCCTGGCACAGACCCCTCAGTCTCCCATTTTGGAGCCTTTAGCCTCCTGATGTGAACTTTATTGCATGGGCTCCAAGCCTTTTGGCAGGATCCTTTGGAGCTCTATCATGCAGATGGATCCATCTTTTGCTCTCTTCTACATTTAATTCTGGAGGCAGCCATTGCAGGCCAATCTTGTAAATTTCTCTGTCCTGCATTAAATCTGATTCAGAACACATGCAGTCTTTTGAGAAGCCTTGCTGCAGCTTTTCAATCTCTTGTAAGCATTGACAGTTTTATATAGTGATATCTTTTCTTATTTTTCTACTTATATCATTAGAGAGAAAAATAATTAATTGTATGCACTACTATTTGTTTGTTTATTTATTTGAAACGGAGTCTTGCTATGTAATTAGTAAAGAACACTTGTGTGTATGCCTGATATATGGCCTTCGGCCTCCTCATCTCTGGCACCATTTCCTTGCTCTTTTTTTCTGGTTAGCATGAAGTATCATTGCCCTGCCTCACACTTCATGAGCAAATTAAACCTCTACATTTCTAAATTGTGGATGTTGGGTATTGTGTCCCAGTGATAGGAAAGCTAACTAATACATATGACTTTTAAATGTCTATGGAATTCTCCTGCAGCAACATTCTTCACTCACTTTCAGAAAGAGAAACATGAGTCAAGGATTCTATAAATATGAGAAAAGGAAAATTTAAAGGATCCAGAAATGCTTTGACTAAGATTATCAGGGGTCTGAAACTTCAGGCCACAAGTCTGGTCCTTGGCCTGTTAGGAACCAGGCTTCACAGCAGGAGGTGAAAGGCAAACAAAAGAGAGAAGCTTCATCAGTATTTATAGCTGCTCCCCATAGCTCATATTATGTCCTGAACTCTGTCTCCTGGCACATCAGTGGTGTTATTAGATTCTTATAGGAGCATGAATTGTCTTTCACAGAACTTATCTCTGGTGTCCAAAACACTGAGGAAATCTGCGTTATAGGTACATGTTTCCAGGTGCTATTTTAGGACACTCTTGTTATCCAATTTGTGCCTCTAAATTGATTGCATTTGTGTGTATAACGTTTCCTCAAATTAGCAGCTTACAATGAAGGAATATGAAGGAAGCAGGAATGTAAAGCCTTAGTCTTTTAGTCTTTTCCTACATTATCTTATCTGCATATTCTGTGTACAAAAAAATCACTATCTTGCTATGTGAACTTTCTGATAACTGATTTCATCATGTAGGCAAAAACTTATTTCCTGCAAAATGTAGCCCTGGCCTAAATGATTATCAGGCTGCACAGAATTTTGAAGCTGATATAACTTAGATAAATCTGCCATAGAAAAGGCAAAACAAATAAAACAGACAAATAAGCAAACACCTCAAATTTTTATGATTAAGGGGAAAATTGTGAAAATAAATTTTATTAAAAACTGTGAATCCATGTCACTTTCATGCATCAGGGAAAAGATGTAATAAATAGCTAGAAAAAATATGAATTCTAAACATCATCAAACTACAGCTAACAACTGGTTATAAAAAGTATGTTTTATAAGTTGTCTTTAAAATACATTTTCTCAGTGTTAACATAGTTATGTAAGAAGTAGAACTGATCTTGTTTTCAAAATAATTACATTTTAAAGCAGGATTTATATTTTATTTGAAGATGGCTAATAACCCTGCTTGATATGGACCACTTCAAGTGGCTGCATTTTAAATTATCAGTCATAAAAGCAAGAAAAATAATTAGTAAGCAAAGGAGAAAATTGAAAAGGAACAACTCAGCCAAGAGTTTTT
Organism: Erethizon dorsatum; assembly: GCA_028451465.1. Classification (NCBI taxonomy): domain Eukaryota; kingdom Metazoa; phylum Chordata; class Mammalia; order Rodentia; family Erethizontidae; genus Erethizon; species Erethizon dorsatum. The sequence continues at coordinate 78,012,085 of CM051842.1, read as the reverse complement.
AAATAATTGTATGGCATAATGAGCAAAAGAATAAATATCTCAGTGACATGCTATGTAAAACAAACCTAGAAAAAGCTGTAGTCCACAGAGAAAAATCTGTATCTATGTGTGCATGGAAATTCTGGAAAGGTCAAGAAAATAAGCAAGTTTAAAGAAAAGCCTACTGGTTAATGGTAACAGGAAATAGTCCTAAAAAGTTCCCTAATGTTATCAAGATAAATGTGACATTTAAGCAAAAGGAAGAAAAAATATTCAAACTGCCCCCCTAACTTGCTCAGGCATCCATGTGGGTTATTTGTACACACACCATGTTAAACCTAGAAGCAAATCACAATAAAAATAGTGGGAGATGAATAAAACCTCTTACATGTGATTTTAAAGAACATCCATCATCTCACTCTTCACTCTTACTTCAGAAATTAAGAAATAGCCCCAGGGCTGGTGAGATGGCTCAGCAGCTTAAGCGCCTGCCCGGCAAGCGTGAGGGCCCGAGTTCGACTCCCGGAACCCACATACGAAAAAGGGGCCGGTGATATCGCTCAGCGGCACGGGCACCTGCTGACACGTGAGGTCCTGAGGTCGATCCCCCGGTACCCACAAAAAAAAAAAAAAAAGAAATAGCCCCAAATGGAATAAATATTTATAAGAGAAAACTGAGTTGTGTAACTGGGATGTCATCAGGTCTGACTCAAATTGTTATACCTGGCCCATTTTGCATCATTGCCCCTCAAGAAATGCAGAAATCTTTCTCAGTACTATGCTAAATGCATTACATATGTTTGCCTATATTTATTTTTAAGAAAAAGATGGAGGCAGTGGATTGCACACCATTCAAAAGAGAAACAGTAACTGAAGGCTGCTGCAAAGAAAGTATAAACTGAAGCACAAAAGAAGAACTCAGGCATAGATATTGATATTCTGGTTAGAGTAAATCTATTTCAATATACTATATTAGACTAATATATATATTAGTCTACAACAATGCTGCTGTCTTTGAGTATTTTCAAAATATTAAATTACCTAATATGTTCCAATTTTTTGTTATAATGAAAGCCATATCTGACTCCTTTAGAGACCATTCCTTTGAACAAGAAAAGGACCATTATTATTATCTAATAAAGGTGCAGAAAACAAATAATTAGTTTCAAATCATAAGGGGAACTTGTTAGTTACAGAATGGTTTAAGGAATTTCATTCCTTTCATATTTGCTTCTATTCATTAAGTTATCTTATAGATGCCATTCAGCACAGAGATATTCCTTGACTGCCTTGTCTATAAAAGCACCCCATCACTTTCTACCTCTTAAACTCCATTTTTTCTTCATGGCACATTTTACACATGATATTATATTTTTATGTGTCTTTTCCTCAACATACCATAAGCTCCACAGAGTCAAGTATCATATTATTGCTTACTGCTGTATTTCCAACACCTATGATGTATAGTGCCTATTGTATTATATAGCTGGCACTCAACAGTTTTGTTCAAATTATGGTCTCTGTATCAGCAGCAGCAACAGCCCCCTGGAACTTGCTAAAAGGCAAATTATCAGCCTTCACCCAAGACTAACAGAAGACCAACAACCTGTATTTTAACATGCCCTCCAGAATATTCTAATTCATGTTAAAATGCAAAACACATTTAGAAAAAAAGCAATGAATTCAAGGTCTGATTGTTTTGAATGGGCAAACATCTGCATAAGGACTTTCTCTTTCTCCTTAAATTCACATTTAAGTTAGAATGCCATTCATATCTATCTGTTAAAAAAAGTGACATATTAAAATGTATGGTCATAGCCCATTTGGAATATTAAAAATTATAAGGAAGGTTAAGGATGTAATTCAACATTAAAGTGCTTGCCTAGCATGTGAGAGACCCTGGCCTCAATCTCCCATATCATAAAAGAAAGACAAGAGGAAGCTTTTGTGGGCCGGTGAGATAGCTCAGTGGCATAAGCACCTGCCTGGCAAGCACGAGGTCCTGAGTTCGACTCCCAGGACCCACATAAAGGGAAAAAAAGGGCTGCTGATATCGCTCAGTGGCAAAAGTGCCTGCTGGCAAGTGCCTGCTGGCAAGTGTGAGGTCCTGAGTTCAACTCCCAGTACCCACATTAAAAAAAAAGAGGAAGCTTTTGGATAAAAAAGGATTTGACATCTTTTAGGATGATGGGTGAATGTTAACAATTGATTATCTTCACTCATATCAGTCTCCCTACTGTCTCCCAATTCCAATATTATATGAATGATTTAATACTATGTCAGAGGAGTGACAAAACTGGGATTGTACTTAGAACTGCTTATAACATTCATTCATTCAAAAAAAAATATTTGGTTATGTATCTACTGTGTACCAAAACCTTTTTTTAAGGGTCCCACTATGCATTTAGGCTGGCTTGGAACTCACTGTGTAACCATGGCTAGCCTCAAACTTGTGGCGATCCTCCTGCCTCAATCTTCCAAGTGCTGGGATTACAGGTGTGGGTTGCCATGCCCGGCTTATACCCGGAACTCTTGTAGGAGCTTGTGATACATCAACAAAACATAACAAGACAAAATTACTGCCTTCATGATGTTTGCCTTCTAATGAACCTTACTGGAATCCTCTGTCTGTCTGTCTGTCTCACTCTCTCCAAGACTGAATTGTCTCTTTCTTTAAATTACTTCTAAAGCCCCAAGGGGTCATCAATAAATTGGGTGATAGGTTCTACTGGCTTTACATTTTCTCATAATGCCAGATATCCAGGCATCTGCAAGAAACTGTGTCCTAAAGACTTGAACTCCTGCTTTTTATTGTTGCAATCTACAGTAATAATAACTCAATAGTGCTTACTATGTGCTAGGTACCATTCTATTTACATTTAAAAAGTAATTTGATCCTCAAAATAACAAAATGAGATATTATATTGTTAATTTTCTCATTCTACAGATTGGAAAATGGAGACACAGAGAGGTTAAGTAAATTGCCCAATTGTTCACAGATGATTTGGAATCAGGATTTAAATCTACTCTATCTATAAATATAAAAATCAGCCACCAGAAGTAAAATATAATGACTTATTTTAAGAAATTATGTTCTTAAATAGCACATTAGTGCTTTTTGTCATGTCAAGGGGTATCATTACACAAGAATTCAATATCAGCAAACTCTTACTGAAGCATTAAAAACAAATGGTAGCTATTTCCTCTTAACAGTGTTGAGGATAAGAATGACTAACTACTGTACTTCTGTGGACTACTAGCCAATAACCCAGCACTGTCTGCTTTAATACATTTACTCTGCAACTAAAGGCACTAACTCCTTGTAAGAATTTGTGACATTTTTGTTAAGGTTTTATTATTTTCTTTCCAAATTGTTCTTCATATTTCTTTTCTCTGATGTATATATATATATATATATATATATATATATATATATATCCTTCTTATATATTTCTGTTTTCTGTTTTAATTTTTATTCTTTCCCATTAGCCCTCAGATGCACAAAAATAACCCTTTGGAAATGAAATATGGCTGTTTCTACAGCAGCGAAATAGGAGTTTAGGCATGGGAAAGCTGGCTGGGGCAGCAGATGTGACCTGTTAATTACGACATCCTGACCTATCACATGTGATTTTCCACAATAGCCCGTGACACATTTTTTAGACAAGATGTGCATTTTATTTTTGCTTTTACCCTTTTTCTCCCTTTGTTCAGCCCAAGTTTGCTTTGCAGAGCTGGTTTTTTCCATACCTAGTCACCCTGCACTTTTCAAATAAACTTTTTGATACTGTTAAAAAAAATACAAGATCCTGAATGCATGCACAGAACAGTTCCCAAAGCCCTGCATGTGGACTTCTCAAGAGAACTTGAGCAGGTTTTCAATAGAATGGCCTAGACTGATATCAGTCTGAGGCATGGGATCACAACACTTACTCTCATGACATGTATACAGAAGTTCTTGTGGGTTTCTTTGAGATTTTGACAGTATAAAGGACACAGATTCCAAAAAGACCTTGCTATCATGGATTTTCTTCATGATATCCCATCCTGCTTTCCCCAGGGAGTTCTTCTATCTAGCTTTTTCCTCTTTAACTCAGTCTAAATTCACTCTACAGGGTCAGTTTCTCCCCCACTCTTAACTTTTAGTTCTCAAATAAACTTTGCCACTGCTTTTCACTCATTTCATTCAATTCTTTGCTCAAGATGAGAAGAACCTAGAATCTAACTCCTGAAGGAGAGACAAGCAATTTAGAACCAGATAATGGTTATTTGGTGAGCCACTTCTAGAAACAGGCTACCCAATAACAGTAGAAGTTTTCAAATGACTGATTTTTAATTAATTATTTCTGAATATACCGAAATTTCAAGACTTAGATTATTCTTATTCTGATGAACTGCTGTTAATGAATTATAGCTGCAGAAAGACAGAATCAAATAATTTTCTATAACTCATTTATTAAATAAAGGAATGTAGCCTGGGTTTCATTAATCTCAGATTTTAATGAGTTTTATTCTTCATTAAAAAGCCTATCATTGGGCCAGTGATATAGCTCAGCGGCATAAGTGCCTGCCTGGGAAGCATGAGGTCCTGAGTTCGACTCCCAGTACCCACATAAAAAAAAATCTATCATTTCCTTAAGTTCAGTGACAACGTTCTACAACTTTTCCTTTTACATCACAATAACAAGTCTATGGAAGGCACCAATAAACTTTTGTTTCATTAATTAATTAATTAAAAATCAAAGGTTAGTACTCTAAAACTGGCAAAGATAGAGCAAGTCAACCATGGACTACCTCTCCCACTGATTATAACTAAATCTCTAGACAAATTATAAAAGTCAGTTACCAGAAGAAAAACATATAATGGGTTATCTTCTCCTCTTGTTAATTAATTTAAAATATTATGCTAGGTAGGATGGTCTCCAAAGTTGTCCATATGCAAACCTCCAGAACCTATGAATACGTTAGTAAATGACAACAGAGTCAGTGAAGATATAATTAAGCATATGGCTGGACTCAGGATCACAAGACACAGAAATCAGAATGATATGAAGTATGAGAGGGATTCCATCTGCCATTGCTGGATGCGCACACATGGAAAACATGAGGAAGAATGTAGGCAGACTCTGGAAGTAAAGACTGGCCCTAGCTGACAATCATCACGGAGACATGATCTGAGTGACCCAGATGCAAGGAAATATGTTTGGTCAACAACAGAGTAAGTTTGGAAGAAGATTTTTCCCCATATATTCTAGCAAGGAATGGGCACAGGACTACCACAACCTTGATTTAGCCTTTGTTAGGCCTTGAGGGAACTGCCTAGATGATCTTTATTGTACCTCTCCCTCTAAAACATTGAAGTAGGAGATAATAAATGGATTTTTTAAATTATAATTATTAGCACATATTAATTGTACAAACTACTGAATTTTTTTTTATTTTAAAGAGAAGGGAAAACAAACCAAATCAAAAAAGAACAAATTTTCAAAACAACATAATAAGAGGGTAAGAATGGTTAATGCATTAGGTATTATTACCTTTAAGTTAGTTATTCAGGATACCAGATATTAGCATTCAAATGTCCAAACATTATTAGCACAAGCCTTACTCTTCAACGAACTAAGTATAATTGGTAGTATATCTATCTAAACCATCTTATTTATGTACACAGTTTTTTCCCTTTCCTTCTTTCTTTTCCCTATTCCCCTATTCCAGTCTCTCTTTCCTTTTCACCAGTTTCTTTTTGATTCACCATGTCTATTGTACATTTTGGATCTTATTTACTCTTTCAGTTTCTCATACTGGAGAGACAATACGATGCTTACACATGTGTGTCCGGTTTATTTCACTTATGAGTATTTTCTCGAGTTGCATCCATTTACCTATAAAAGTCTCCAGTTTATCCTTTTTTAAGGTTGAATAGTACTCCATTATATAAAAATACCACAACTTTCTTCTCCATTCCTCAGTTGATGGGCATTTGGGTTGTTTCCAAGATCTGGCTATTACAAATTGTGCTGTTATAAACCTGGGTGCACATATATCGCTGTGGTACTATGTTTTTAATTCTTCTGGGAAGATACCCAGAAGGGGAATAGTTGAGTCAAATGGGACTTACAACCCTAGTTTTTTGAGGAATCTCCACACTGATTCCCACAGTGGCTGTACCAGTCGACACTCCCACCAACTGTGAAGAAGGGTTCCTTTTTCCCCACAGCCACTCCAGCATTTGTTATTAGTTGATTTCTTAATAATAGCCATTCTTTCTGGGGTGAGATGGTATCTCAGTGTTGTTTTAATTTGCATCTCTCAAATGACTAATGATGTTGCAATTTTTTTTTTGTATATTTATTTGCCATTTGTATTTCCTCATCTGAGAAACGTGTATTCATCTTAGATGCCCATTTTTGGAGTTGGTCTTTAAATTTGGGAGGTCTGATTTTTTTTGATTTCTTTATATGTTCTCGATAGTAATCCTTTGTCTGAGGAACAGCTGGCAAACATTTTTTCCAACGTTGTGGGTTGTCTCTTCACTCTGTTGGTGGTTTCTCTTGCTGTGCAAAAGCTTTTTAATAAGACGAGATCCCAGTTGTTGATTCTTTGTGATAGTTCCTGTGCGTTTGCGGTTTTATGCATAAAGTCTTTGCCTACACCAATGTCTTCAAGGGTTTTACCTATCCTACCTTCCAGCAGATTTATTGTTTCTGTTTTTTTTTTTTTTTGCGGGTACCGGGGGGTCAACCTCAGGACCTCGTGCGCCACCAGGCGCCCGTGCCACTGAGCAATATCACCGGCCCCTGTTTTGTATGTGGGTTCCGGGAGTCGAACTTGGGCCCTCGTGCTTGCCAGGCAGGCGCTTAAGCCGCTGAGCCATCTCACCGGCCCAATGTTTCTGCTTTAATATTTAGATCTCTGATCCATTTTGAATTTAGTTTAGTGCATGGTGAAAGATATGGGTCTAGTTTTAATCTTCAGCATGTGTAGAGCCAGTTTTTCCAGCACCATTTACTAAAGAGGCTATCTTTCTTCCAGGGAATGTGTTTGGCACCTTTGTCAAAGACAAGGTGGCTTAGTATGTCTGGGGTTGTTTCAGCATCTTCTAATCTGTTCCACTGATTTTCAGGTCTGTTTTTTTTGCCAGTACCACACTGTTTTTATTACAGTAGCATTATAGTATAATTTCAAGTTGGATATCGTGATGTCTTCCTCCTTGCCTTTGTTGCACAGAATTGCCTTTCCTATTCTAGGTCTCTTCTGATTCCAAATGAATTTTACAATTGTTTTCTCTAATTTTGTGAGATATGCTGTTGGAATTTCGATTGGAATTGCATTAAATCTGTATAACAATTTTGAAAATATGGCCATTTTCACTATATTGGTTCTTCCTATCTAGGAGCAAGGGATATCTTTCCATTTTCTGATATCCTCTTCAATCTCCTTTTTCAGAGTACTGTAGTTTTCAGTGTATAGAAATTTTACATCTTTTGTGAGGTTGATTCCTAGGTATTTCATTTTTTTGGATGTTATTGTGAAAGGTATTGTTTCCCTAATTTCTATTTCAGTAATTTTATTATTTGTGTACAGAAAGGCTTATGATTTTTGAGTATTGACTTTGTATCCAGGTACACTACTGAATTTGGTTATTAAATCTAGCAGCTTTTTAGTGGAGTTTTTGGGGTCTTCTGTGTAGAGTATCATGTCATCTGCAAATAATGATAATTTAACTTCTTCCTTTCCAATCATTATTCCATTTATTTCTTTCTCTTGTCTAATTGCTCTGGCTAAAGTTTCCAGAACTATGATGAATAAGAGTGGGGACAGTGGACATCCTTATCTTGTTCCTGATTTTAAAGGGAAGGCTTTCAGTTTTTGTCCATTTAGTATAATATTGTCTGTTGGTTTGTCATAGATAGGTTTTACCAGATTGGGATAAAGACCATCTATTCCAATTTTCTATAGGGTTTTTATCATGAGAAGTTGATGGACTTTGTCAAAAGCTTTTTCTGCATCTATTGAGATGATCATGTGATTTTTGTCTTTGGTTCTGTTAATATGGTGTATTACATTTATTGATTTACATATGTTAAACCATCCCTGCATCCCTGGGATGAATCCAACTTGGTCATGGTGTATAATCTTCTTGATGATTTGTTGGATTCTGTTTTCCAGTATCTTATTAAAGATTTTTGCATCTATGTTCATTAGGGAGATTGGCCTATAGTTCTCTTTCTTAGTTGGGTCCTTCTCTGGTTTTGGTATCAGGGTAATGCTTGCTTCCAGGAATGAATTTGAGAGTATTGCTTCCCTTTCAATTTCATTAAAAAGTTTTAGAAGTAGTGGCGTTAGTTCTTCTCTAAATTTCTTGTAGAATTTGGCAGTGAATCCATCAGGGCCTGGGCTTTTCTTTGTTGGGAGGTTTTTAATTACATCTTCAATTTCATTGGTTGATATTGGTTTATTTAGATTATTTAAATCTTCTTGATTCAGCTTTGGTAATTCATACATATCTAGGAATCTGTCCATATCTTCTGCATTTTCCATCTTAGTAGAATATAAGTTTTCAAAATAGGTATAGATAATCTTCTGGATTTCTGCAGGGTCCGTCATGATATCTCCCTTTTCATTTTCAATTGCATGGATTGGAGTCTTTTCTTTTCCTTTTTTAATAAGGTTGGATAAGGGTTTGTCAATCTTATTTCTTCTTTCAAAGAACCAACTTTTTGCTTCATTGATTCGTTGTATTGTTTTTTTAGTCTCCAATACGTTAATTTCTGCTCTGATCTTTATAATTTCCTCCCTTGTACAAGCTTTTGGCTTAGCCTGCGCTTCTTTTACTAGAAGTTCTAGGTTTGCCATTAAGTTGTTTGTTTATGCTTGCTCTATTTTTCTGATATAGGTATTTAATGCTATAAATTTCCCTCTTAGGACTGCTTTCATTGTATCCCATAAGTTCCGGTATGTTGTACTGTCATTATCATTCATTTGTAGAAAGTGTCTAATTTCTTCTTTAATTTCATCTGTGACCCATTGGTTGTTCAGGAGGGTGTTGTTTAATTTCCATATGTTTAGGGAGTTTTTGTGATTTCTTTTGCCATTGATTTCCAGTTTCATTGCACTATCATCTGCTAATATGCATGGGATAATTTCAATTCCTTTGCATTTACTTAAGCATGTTTTATGAGCTAGTATGTGGTCTATTTTGGAGAACATCCCATGTGCAGATGAGAAAAACATGTATTCTGATGCTGTGGGGTGGAGCACTCTGTAGACTTCTACGAAGTCCATTTGTTCAAAAGTTTGTTTCAGTTCTACTATTTCATTATTGATTTTTTGTCTAGTTGATCTGTCTTTTTGTGACAGTGAAGTATTGACATCCCCCAATATAATTGTATTAGTGCTTATTTGATTTTTCATGTCCTTTAGAAGTTGCGTTATATAGCTGGGTGCACTGGTATTTGATGTATATATATTTATGATTGTTATCTCTTCCTCTTGGAATGTTCCCTTTACAAGGATGTAATGACCATCTTTATCTCTCTGAATCATTCCTGGCTTGAAATTCACTTTGTCTGCAAAAAGAATAGCTACTCCTGCTTTTCTCTGGGTTCCTGTTGTGTGGAGTATTGTTTTCCATCCTTTGACTTTCAGTCTATGAATTTCTTTCTGAATTAAATGTGTTTCTTGTATACAGCATATTGTTGGATCTTGCTTCTTGATCCCTTTTGCCAGTCTGTGCCTTTTGATTGGTGAATTGAGACCATTAACATTGATGGTTAAAACTGATATGTATTGACTTATACTTGTCTTGATATTTTCCTGTTGTTGGTTCCCAGTCTTTGTTTGTTTTTCCCCTTTCCCTCTATTTAATTATCTATACTGCCTGGTGGATTCCTTCCATTGGGGTTCCTGGAGTTAACATTGATGGTTAAAACTGATATGTATTGACTTATACTTGTCATGATATTTTCCTGCTGTTGGTTCCCACTCTTTGTTTGTTTTTCCCCTTTCCCTCTATTTAATTATCTGCCCTGCCTGGTGGATTCCTTCTGTTGGGGTTCCTGGAGTTGTAGTCCTTGTTATCTCTTTCTAGCATGTCCTTCAGAACATTTTGGAGTGCTGGTTTGGTGGTCATAAACTTTCTCAGATGGTCTTTGTCACGAAAGTATTTTATTTCTCCATCAATTTTGAAAGATAGTTTTGTGTGGTACATCAATCTGGGGTGAAAATTATTTCCCTTTAGAGCTTGAAATATGTCATTCCAAGCTCTTCTTGACTTGAGGGTTTGTGTTGAAAAGTCAGCTGTGATTCTGATGGGTTTTTCTTTATAGGTGATTTGTCTCTTGTCCCTAACAGCTTTTAAGATTCTGCCCTTCTGTTGAATTTCTGGGATCTTGGCTATGATATATCTGGCTAAAATTTTTTTTTTGATCATGTCTAGTTGGAGTTCTAAAAGCCTCATTTATATGGAGATCAAATTCTTTCTCTCTTCCAGGTAAGTTTTCCCTGATAATGTCTGTGAATAAGGTTCTAATGTCATTGATGCTATCTCCTGCTTTTTCATTTATTCCAATTATTCTTAAGTTGTTTAGCTTTGAGTCATCTAGCAGCTGCTGAATTGATTTTTCATGGTCCCTTGCTCTTTTTAAGAATTTTTTCTTTTCATGATCACTAATCACTAGCCTGTCTTCTATATCTGAGATCCTGTCCTCACATTGGCTTAATCTGCTACAAATAGTTTCAAAGGAATTTTTGTTCTCCTGGGTATCTGTTTGAATCTGCCTTATGGATTCCATTTCTTTCCTATGCTGAGCATTCATGGTTTCTATAATTTTCTTAATCTCATCTATTTTTTTGTCTGTATCAGCTATAGTGTCTTTAGGCATGGTCTTCATTTTGGACATTATCTCTGCAGTTATCTGTGAAATTATTTCTGATTTAATTTTTTCCAGAGCCTCATTCTGTTGCTTTGTTGTTACCACTTCAGATAGGCCAGGTGGGTGGCTTTCGGATTGTCCCACGTCATTGCCCCCCAGGTTTGCCTTTGGTGAATTGGATGTGTGGGGTTGCATCTTGTTTAAGTGTCATCTCATTTTCTTTTCTTTCTTTAGTTTAATTCCTGGCATGATGTTTGTAAATTACCTATGGTAGGTTACTTTGTTGCTAGTGTTCAAGATCCTTAGGAGATGACTACTTCTCTGTGGTATCTTCCAAGTGAAGCTTGTTTTTGGGTTCTGAGCTTTTTGCCAGATCCTACCTCTTCAATTTGTTGGATATGAGAAGTTGCTACCTGTTTGGTCCAGTCCTTGGTTCTTTGGTAGTGCGCCACTCTATTTTCTGTGTCCCTTAGTCAATCTCAATTATGAAATTTCAGGAAGGAAAGCTGTTTAGAACAATTATTTCACATTTGGCTATAATGGTACCTGAAGCATCAAACACAGCCTAGAAAATGACAGACTGAGCTAACCAGTTATTTGCCACTTTTAACCATATAAAGTAGAGTTGCAGTTATATAACAAAATCTAAAACACACCAGAAAAATTATATGCAGTATACAAGTCCTTAATGTGTCAATTTTTCCCTCAGGAGTTTAAATTTAAAATGAGTTAAGGAGGAAATAGAGTATTGGGAGAATGTAAGGTTAGAGGACCAAGAAGGATCCCATTAACATTGGGAAACTGGTGCAGAGGACTCATGGAAAAAAAGAAGGAAGTGATAAGAGGAAGAACAGATCAGAACCACAATCACAAAGAGGTTAGAGGTGCTGTTAACACTCATATAAAAACCAGAGAGAATAATGAAGGAAAGAGCAAATAGACAAATGGAAACAAATTACGAAGACAAAAACAACAAAACAAACAGAAAAAACAAAAATAAAACCCCAACAAAAGAAAGAAAAAACCCTTCACAACAACAAAAAACAAATGACAGAGAAGGAAAAATAAATAAATAAATAAAAAATAAAAGAATCAGTTCCAAGTGTTGACTCTGTTGTAGCCAGGCACTGTATGGTGACACAGTCCTGTTCCTTGCAGGTCTGTCCCAGTAAGCCAGGAGGCCCTTTGTCAGGGCAGTGAGCAGACAGGTGTACTTTCAGGTGGAGACCAGTCTCATTGGCCTGCCACTCTCAGCACACTTTTGGCCTGAGAGGCACGGTGCTGCACTGAGTCCCGAGCACTGTGTTTTCCACTGCGCTGAGTTTTGCCACACCCCCCACAATGGCGCTCAGCTAGTCGCTCTCTGGTGTGGGACAGCTGTGGCTGAGAGACACTCACCTCTGGCCAGCACGGTCCTCTGCTGCTCCCCTGCCCCGCTGCTGTCTCACGATCTTCCGCAGGGGCTCCCAGGGCACCAGCTGTCACCGTGTGTCCGCAGATTTGAGCTTCTGTCACACCGTGGTTCCTTGGACAGGGAGAAGGTGCTGTGGTCTCCTTCTTCATCATTGAAAGTACCCTTCACTGGCTCTGGGCATCCCAAACTGCACTTCAGAACTTTCCTGAGTCCAGGAGAGGCATCTCCCTCCCTCCTGCACTCTCCCATTCGCTATATTCCCATGGTCCAATGGCAACTTTTAGAGAGTTTCTCTGCCTGCTTCTTACACATCCGCCATTGTTTTTTCTCAAACTACTGTTTTCATTATGGTGTTTTTCATACATGCATATATTGTGCTTTGGTCATGGCCACTCTCCCTTCTACCCCCTCTAAACTATTAAATTTGTGATGATTTCTTAGGGCATCTGTAGGGAAACAATGCATATTTTGGATTCAGATGTGTGGTGGTATATAGAATAAATATTGAAAAATGTGGAAGTGGGTTTGTGTGTGGAGTTTGCAATAATATTGGGGACTATGAGAGAAAAATGCTTCCTTTGCCCTAAATGCATTATCTTATAAATATGGCTAGTGTTAATGGAGGCTCAGAAAGAAGAGAGTTTACAAGAAATCCTAATTCACCTTAAAGAAAGCCTAAAGCAGTTGAACATGCTATGGGTAGAAATCTGGACTTGAAGGATACTACCAATGAAGTCTCAGAATGTGAGAAATATGCTTTGCTAAACTGCAACAATGAACCCTTCTCATATTTTAACACACAGGTTAGTGGAAATGTATCCTGCAGTTATGTGAAAAGCGGAAGTTATAAATATAACTCCTGGTCATTTAGCGGAGATTTACAAAAATAAAAAAAAAAAAAACTGTTGAAGGTACAACCTGGTTTCTTTTCACTGCTTATAATAGAATGCAAGTGGAGAGAGATAAATTAAGAGTGGAACTGTGAAACAAAAATGAACCTATTCAGACAACAAAAATTCAGAGTATTCAGTCACAAAATAATGTTCTTTGGAGAGATGAGACTAAGAGTGTGACTCATAGATCCTATCAAGGAAATCAGGGTATCTCTGTTAAACTTAGAAGAATAGTCTCCTAGCCATCTCAGCAGAAGTCAAACATGGAGAAGAGATAATCTTTTTTTTTTTTTTGTGGGTACCGGGGGGTCGACCTCAGGACCTCGCGCGCCAATAGGCGCCCATGCCGCTGAGCGATATCACCGGCCCCTTTTCCATATGTGGGATCCGGGAGTCAAACTCGGGCCCTCGCACTTGCAAGGCAGGCGCTTATGCCACTGAGCCATCTCACCGGCCCGGGATAATCTTTAAAAGTTTTGAAAATCTAACTTCCGAATGAAGTGAATCCTTGTGACATCAAGAGAAGATTCACAAAGTTCTTGAGAATTTAATATCAGCAGAAACACCATCAGCTTCAAATGAAAGAGAAAGAGTACATAATTAAAGAAGGTTGGCTGAACCTTTAAAATACTTCTGACAGTAGTTAGGCTATTCAGGTGCAAACACTTGTTACCTCCCATGAATAAAGAAAGTGACTGAGAGGACCAAGTTAAGAGTCTACAGGTAGAGCTTAGAGCACAGATAACAAAGTTAAGAGTCACAGAAATTTATTTATAGGTCCTAAACCATAGGGAATTTGACTGATTTTAAAACTGTTTTAAATGCTCACATTTATTATTTGTTTTCCTTTTGATGAAGTGGAACACCTGTGCCTGTTATCTTATGCTGGAACCACAAGTATATATGAACAAAAACATGTTTCTTTAGCTTTTCATGGCTGTGACAAAATACCTGAGATAAACAACTTCAAGGAGGAAAGGTTTATTTATGCTCAAGGTTTCAGAAACTTCAGTCCATGGTTGAAAAATGTTGTTCACCTCTTGGAGGCCAGAGAGCACAGAGAGGAAAATAGCATGTGTTGTGTAGGCAGACTCCCTTCCTCTTCCTCTATTGTTCTGAGTTCCTCCTACCCCACTGATGGTGGCACACACATTCAGGGTAAGTGTCTCCCCTTAGCTTGCTCTCTCTGAGCACCTTCAAAGTGAAAACTGTATTATATTCTTAAATAGAGATGATTCCTCAAGTAGGGAGTAAAGAATGAGATGGGATATAAGACTATGTGAAGCCAGGTGTGGTGGCACATGCCTATAATCCCAGCACTCAGGAGGATGAGACAGGAGGATCACTGTGAGTTTGAGGCCAGCTTGGGGTACATACACAAGTTCAAGGCCAGACTGCACTACATAGTGAGGCCCTGTCTCAAAAAATAACAATAGAGACTGTTTGAAGAGAGATAAATCTGTTGGTTCATAAAAATTGAAATTGAGAGACTTTATGCCTTGAGGTGTAGATTAGGCTACCTAGGCTCAAATGGGAAGGGAGTGAAGTCTGGAGGGACTTGACAGACTGGAAGTTTGAGGAGAGCCCAAAGACCAACACAGAAGTTCAAAGAGTAAAACATGAGAGAACGAAGAGTTGAAAAAATATGAGAATGAGATCAAGATGAAGCAGTTTCACAATCTGAGAATATAATGTTTGCTTTCTTCCAAATGTTTACAAGGTCAAGGGCATGGCTAATAGAATTCCATAAGTGTCAGTGGAAACTATGAAACTAAATTTGTAGGTGAGTCATCACCATGTTTTTTAATTTGTTGAGAATAAATAATAGCTTTGTAATCATATTTTATAACTATCTATAAATATTATTTAAGTGGTCAACAGTACAGTATAACCTGCACAAAATTAAAAGAGGAATATAGTCATAATTCAGTACAAAAGTCTGATATGAATGGAGTTTGATTTCTTCTGCAGTTTTATCAAAGCATCAATAGTGAAAAAGCAGTTACTTTGTTAATCAGTAAAATATCTGAAAATATTCATTAGTTCATAAAGACAATAGTTCATTTCAATAGTTCATTTATTCATAAGACATGAATAAATAAGACAAAGAAAGGGAGTTTGTGATTACAGTTCCTTTTTAATATTATTGTGTAAGAGGTTAAATTTATAAACTGGTAGGGAGAAGGATATGACATACATACTCCTGTACTCACTGTCCAGCTTAAAACAATAAAACATTACAAATCCAGTTATATTCTAGTTTACTAATTCTTATTTTTTTATGGGTAATGGGTGTCAAACTCAGGACTTTGCCCTTGCCAGGCGCTTGTGTCGCTGAGCAATATCACTGGCCACTTTTTTCTTCATATGTGGGTTCCGGGAGTTGAACTCAGTACCTCGTGCCTGCCAAGCAGGCACTTATGCTGCTGAACTATCTCACCGGCCCCATAGTTTACTAATTCATAATCAACTTTCTTTTCTCATACCCCAAAGTAGCCAATATCATGAATCATGTGTTCATTAGTCCCATGCCTAAATTTTCCATTTATCAGAAATGTATTTTTCCATCATTTATACTTTCTCATTATATGCCAGGACTACAATTTTTTTCTTTTCCCCTGTTAATTTTGCAGTTGTTATTTTAGCATAGAGATTTTTATTCTCAAGTTTTACACTCTCAGTTTGGAGGTCTTTTATAATGCTGTTAATCTGTCTGGTTTCCCTTTGACACACTTGTGAGGCTCAAATTCCTCTTATTGGCTATTGGCACCATCAATTTTTGTAGTTCTTTCTAATGCAAGTTTATACGAAGAATTTTTGGCAATTAAAATGAAACTTCAAAGTGGATGTGCAAATCATGTTTTTTATACTTAAAAGTTAATATTAGTCTTAACTTTTGTTTAAATTAAACTTTTTGAAATACACAGGATAGAGACAATATGTGAATAAGTATGCAGACATGGTAACAAACTTGAAATAGATGCACAAATGGGTTATTACCATGTGAATAAAAGAAAAGTTATAAATATATTTTGAATAGCACTATTGAGTGCCTAGTTGGTGATTTGTAGAATCAGGCAAGTTGTGAACTGTGTCAAGAAGAATTTAAAGGCTGATTAGGAGTCAAGTTTCCTCAGGAGCAAAATGATCAACAGAGAGATCCCAAGGTCAATATCTGCCTCACCAGCTCTACTTTCCACGTGTGATAGTTAACTGTGGTATCAACTTGATTAGAAATGCTCAGCTGATTGATTCAGTATAATTCTGGATGTGGATGATGGACCCTGTGTGTGGTTGCCACCAACCAATCAGCTTGTAGCCTAGATGAAATAAAAAGATAGAGAAGAAGGAAGTCTCACTTTTGTTTCTTGAGAGGATCTTCAGTTTTCATCATTGCCTTTGTATGTCCATCCCAAGTATTCCAGTACAGTCTCTTCAGCCTTGCAGTGCAGATTCTTCAGCTGTGCAGTGCAGATACTTCAGCTTTCCAGTGCAGATCCTTTAGCCTTTCAGCATAGAGCCTTCAATTTCCTGATATAGACTCACATGGGACTCTCAGTGACCTTCAGGTCTTTGATTTTAACTGTATTCTTCAGATCTCTGGCATGCAGACAGCCCATTTTCATCCTTCCACATCTGAGTCTGCAGGCATCTATTGTAAGCCTACTTTGTAAATATATATATCTGTTCCTATAGTGCACACTGATTGATACAGAAATTTTTTAAGCCAGGAGTGGCTCTGGAGAAGCACAATTGTAAGAATGAATTTCTTTAATGTCTCAAGGAGTTCCTGGAGTTGGCTCTCTAGTTATATGAGATACAAAGCTGCAAGGGTCTCTCTGATAATGTGGGAGTACTGGTAGTCCATGGTGTGAAGTAATACTCAAGATAGATCAATCTGATTATCCTAATTCATCACTTGTGAGATGCTTGTAATTTAGTGACAACGTATATGATATTTTTGAATATTTTTGGCAGAGTGGGAAATATAATGATGCTGGCCAGTTGCCCTCATCATCTCTGGACAAATGAATAAAGGGAAATCATGAGCTCTATACATGCATAAAAAATCTAAAGTCTTCTAAGTGTGAAAAGAAAACAATAAAGGAAAATAAGGAGCTCACAAATTCAAATCTCCAGTTCCAGACACATATGAAAAATCTAAAAGTTTCTTAGTTTGTCCTTCTAGAGAATCATCTGCCCTTTATTAATAGGGTTGAGATTGCACAAACCAAAATACAAACCCTCATAATTCTATATGCAGAGTTACAATGTAAATTTACACCTCAGCCTGGGAAGGTATCTGAAGTAAAATCGAGGGCATGCATTGGAAAAGTGTGGGAACCTGTATACTGGGATGGAGGTGTTTGGGAGGATCCTGATTAGACTGGGGATGTTGAGCTCATAAATCTTAATGATTTATTTTGTCAGAGAAAGTGATTTTCCTATCTATAGTGGCAGAGGCATTTCCATCCTCACCCCTTGTGGTGTTGGCTCCTCTTCTTATATCTGAAGAAACTAATCTTGTTTTCTGATGCAGTTACCAAACATGATAATGCTGACACTCTCCTAGACTCATTCCCAACATCCGTTTTTGTTTCTTGGCCTACAACCAAGCTCAATTCTCAGAAGGCTCCTAAATTTGAAGCACACAGTGTGACCCATGAAGAGGTCCATTATATGTCCAAAGAACTTCTAGAGTTTTCTAACTCTTATAGCCAGAGACCTGATGAACAAGTATGGGAATGGACTTTAAGAGTCTGGGATAATGGTAGCAAAAAAACACCTAGATCAGGTTCAGTTTTTCCATATAGCCATGTTAAGTACAGATACTGAATTTAATGTTGCAGCTCATGGAATTACAAAATGTTCTAATAGTTTATTTGGTTGCTCAGCAAAAGTATAGATCAAAAGATGGCTCACTGTGGACGAGTTAGAGATGTCTGATAGATCTTCATTTACTGTTGTGAAATGAATCAAAGGCTAAGAGAAACCAGAATGCTTGAGTGGGCGTGTAATGTTAAACTTAATCCTCCACACACGGATGATCCAGAAAATGTACCCTTCAGTAACACTTTAAGCAACTGATTCATGTGGGTTGCACCAGAATTCCTGAAGAATCCTATGCTTGATCTTCTCTATATTCCAGACTTTATGGTGGAGACTACAGCCACTCAGTTGGTAAAATTAAAGGCAATGGTTTTAATTGTATCTTGGATTTCAGGGATCAAGTAGCAACACTCAACTCCCAAAGACAAGGTGCACCTACTTAGCATAATGTAAAGCAGAAGCAGAGCAATGCTCAGAATGGTCTGACTCATGTAGACCTAAGGCATTGCCTAATTAGCCATAGTGTTCCCAAAATTGAAATAGAGAGCCTACTAAATTATTTGCTAGATTTATGTAATCAGAAAAATTTGAGTGCAATTGGCAAAAACCTGTCTGAAATTGTACTAACCAAGAATTATGGCCCCTCAAGCAATTCCCAGATTTGAGCCAATTTACAGACCCAGAACTTCTTCAATGAAAGGATGGCCCCTTGAGATAGTACCCTGGTGCTCCACCAAAAATGTATACTATCAAAGTTTCTGCCATCTTTCCCCAAAGGGAACTAAGGCCTTTTTTTAAGATAAATACAGTGGAGGAAGGAAAATGATCTGATATTTCAGGGATTACTGGACACTGGTTCTGAAGTAATGATTCCAGGTTCTGAACTAATGATAAATCCATAACATCACTGTGGCCCTCCAGCAAAACTAGGGGTCTATACATGTCAGCTGATCGATATAGTTTTAGCAAAGTTCTGACTCCTGGTTGATCTAGTAGATCCTTGAATCAATTCTGCAGTTATTTACACAGCTGCAGATTGCATAATTGGTATAGATATTCTTAGTACTTGGCAAAATCCTCACATTGGTTTTCTAACCTGTAGTGTAAGAGCTATTAAAGTTGGAAAAGCCAATGAAAGTCAATAGAGTTGCGTTTGCCTGGAAAAATAGTAAAGAAAAACAATATCAGATCCTTGGAGGAACTGCAGAGATTAGTGCCACTCTCAAGAACTTGAAGGGTGCAGAGATGGTGGTCCCCACCATATCTTCATTTAATTCTCCCATTTGGGCTGTGCAAAAGAGAGATGGATCTTGGAGAATGATGGTAAAATACTGTAAACTGAATCAAATGGTGACTCTGATTACAGCTGGTGTACCTGAAATTGTTTCCTTGCTTGAGCAGATTAACACATCTCCTGATACCTGGTATGCATATTGATTCGACAAATGCCTTCTTTTCCACATTTATCCTTAAAGCCCATCAGAAACAATTTGCTTTCACCTGGAAAGGCCAGGAATACACCTTCACTGTCCTATCTCAGGGTTATATTAACTCTCCAGCCTGGCGTCACAACTTAGCTCATAAGGATCTTGATCAATTATCTTTCCCACAAGGTATCACACTGGTCCATTAATTTGATGATCTTTTGCTGATTGGAAAAAGTGAGCACGAGGTAGCTACCATTTTGCGCTTGTTAGTAAAGCCTTTACAAGCCAGAGCATCAGGAATAAGTCCAACTAAATTTCAAGGTCCTTTTGCCTCAGTGAAATTTGTAGGAGTCTAGTGACATAGGGCATGCAGAGATATCCCTTCTAAGATGAAAGGCAAGTTGTTGTATTTGGCTTTCCCTACAATCACAAAAGAGGCACAGTGCCTAGTGGGACTGTTTGGATTTTGAAGACACCATACTCTTCACTTAGGTGTTTTACTCTGACCCATTTACTGAGTGAGTCAAAAGCTGTTAGTTTTGAAGGGGCCCAGAATAAAAGAAAGTTCTGCAACAGGTCCCAAATGCTTGACAGGCTGCTCTGCCATTGGGCCCATCTGATCAGCAGATCAAATTGTACATGAAATATCAGTGGCAATTAGGGATGACATTTTCAGTCTCTGGCAGGCCCTATTAGTGAATCACAGTGCAGGTCTTTGGGATTTTGGAGAAAGGCTCTGCCATCATCTGTAGACCACTACTCTCCCTTTGAAAAGCAGCTCCTGGCCTGCTACTGTGCCATAGTGTAAATTGAATGCTTGACCATGTGACACCAGGTTACCATGTAACCTGAGTTGCCCATCATAAACTGGGTATTATCTGATCTACCAGGTCATACGGTTGGATGTGCACAGCAACTACCCATCATTAAATGTAAATGATATGTATGAAATCAGGACAGAACAGGTCCACAGGGCACAAATAAGTTACATGAAATAGTTGATCAAATGACCATGGCTCCTGCTCCCTCTATATTGCCTTCTGTCTCCCAGCATGCACTTATGGCCTCATGCAGTGTATCATATGATCAGCTAGGGCTTGGTTTATAGAAAATTCTGCACTTTATGTAGACACCACTTGCAAGTAGACAGCTGCAGCACTGAATCGCCTTTCCAGGATATCTCTGAATGACAGTGGCAAAGGGAAATCTTCACAGTGGGTAGTACTTTGGACAGTGTGTGTGGTCATGTATTTGGCCTGGAAGAAAAATGTTCAGATGTGTGACAATATACTAATTCATAGGCTGTAGCCAATGGTCTGGTCACATAATCAAGGACTTGGAAGGAACATGACTGGAAAACTGGTGATAAAGATATTTGGAGGAGAAATATGTGGATAGACCTCTCCGTAGGGGAAAAGGATGTAAAGATATTTGTGTCCCATGTAAATGCTCTCCAGAAAGTTGCCTCAGCAGGAAGATACTTTAATAATCAAGTGGATAGGATGATCCATTCTGTGGATAACAGTCAAAATTTCTTCAGCAACCTCTATCATTGCTCAGGGGGCTCATGAACAAAGTAGCCATGGTGGTAGGAATGGAGGTTGTACATGGACTTAGCAACATGAACTCCCACTTATTACGCGTGATCTGGCTATAGCCACTGCTGAATGACCAATATGCCAGCAGCAGAGTCTAGTGCTGAGTCTCCAATATGGCACCATTCCCTGTGGTGATTAGCCTCTGACCTGGTGATAGGTTGATTATATTGCACCACTTTTGTCATGGAAAGGACTGCACATTGTCCTTACTGGCATGTACACATATTCTGGATATGGATTTTCCTTCCCTGCACATAATGTTTCTGCCAAAACTAACATGCAGGGCCGGTGAGATGGCTCAGCGGCCTAAGCGCCTGCCTGGCAAGCGCAAGAGCCCAAGTTCGACTCCCGGAACCCACATACAAAAAAAGGGCCAGTGATATTGCTCAGCGGCATGGGCGCCCCCTGGCACATGAGGTCCTGAGGTCGACCCCCTGTACCCACATTAAAAAAAAAAATCCTAACATCCGTGGTCATACAGAATGCCTTGTCCACCATCATGGAATTCCAGAAAGAATTGCTTCTGACCAAGGAACACATTTCATGGACAAAGAAGTGTGGTAACTGCCTCATGCTAAAGGAATTCACTGGTCTTTCCATGTTCCATAAAACCCAGAAGCAGCTGTATTGATAGAAAGGTGGAATGGCCTTTTAAATATGCAGTTATGGTGCCAGCTACTAGGAAAAACCTTTCAGGGCTGGTGAAAGGATCTTCAAAAGTTTGTATATGCATCAAATCAGCATCCACTATATGGTATTGTGTCTCTGATAGCCATGATTTATGGGTCAGAAATTAAGTGGTGGAAGTGGGAATGGTACCATTAATCATTACCCATGGTGATCCACTACCAAGGTTTCTGCTTCCTATTCCTGTGACTTTATCTTCTGCTGGCCTAGAAGTCTTAGTTCCAGAGGTAACAAGGCTTGTACCAGGAAGCACACCAATGATTATTTTGAGCTAGAAGATAAGACTTCTCCCTGGTCATTCTGGCTCCTCAAGCCTGTGAGTAAACAGGGTAAAAATGCAGTTACATTGTTGGCAAGATTATTTGATCTAAATTATCCAGGGAGAATTGGACTTTACTCCACAGTGGAGGAAAGGAAGAATATACTTGAAATGCAAGAGTTCCCTTAAGGTATCTTCTTGTATCACCATGCACTCTTATTAAGATTAATGGAAAACTACAACAACACAATCCAGGCAGGATGACAAATGAGCCAGAAATTTCAGGAATGATTCTATGTGTCAACCCATCAGGAAAAGACCCAAGAACTATTGAGGTGCTTCTGGAAGGCCAAGGTTAACAAAAATGGGTAGTAGAAGGTAGTTATAAATAGTAGTGCTGGCCCTGTGACCAGTTAGGGAAACAAGGATTGTATGTAATTGGTCTGTCTTATTTTGGTAATATATTTCCTTTTGCAACAAAATATTGATAGAATTAATATTGGTTAATAAGTATTGTTAAACCTACATTATAATGTTTATAATGTTATATGAAATATTAGGAGTAAACATCATTCAAAGATAAACTTTGCTTTCTATTCTGGGGATGGAATTAATGTGCCTCAATTTGTGTGCAAGGCATTTGTTTCATGTTGGGTGGAATTACGAACTTGGTATTTTATGTGGAGACTCTGTGGGGAATTCGGCTGAAGAGTGAATGGTTAATCTGTGGAGCAAAAGCATACAGACTCTGTGAGAACTGAATGATTAAACCACAAAAAGTTTAGATCGATGAGGCATGTTGTACTTGGCTGTTGTCCTACCCTTTTCCCCAAGAAAACTGCCTAACCTTGAGACAGTTCCTTGCCCAAAATGCATGCCTTCTTTTTTTCTCTTTCATTGATATTCCAAATAAAATCTGAAGAGTTCTCAGATTTTTGGCCACTCCTGGGATTCTGCCTAACTCTGGGATCTTTCAGTTGTGATAGCCCTTCTGGGCCTCTTGGTGATTGAATTAAGTCTTGTGTCAACCATCACGGTTGTGTCTACTGTCAAGGTCAGACACGGCAACAAATAAGATTTAAGAAAATGGATTTGGTTGCCAAGTTGACAAGGGCTGGGTTGTGATAGTTAACTGTGTTATCTACTTGAATAAAAAGCACTCAGCTGATTGTTTTGGCATAGTTCTGAGTGTGGGTGATGGATTTAGTGAAGAGAGAAGGTCCACCCTGTGTTTGAGTAGCACCAAAAAATAGGCTTGTGTCCTGGATGGAATAAAAAGGGAAAGAAGAAGGAGGTCTCACTTCTGTTTCTTCATAGGACCTCCAGTCTTCGCCATTGCCTTTGGAAGCCCAAGCTCCCAACACAAACTTTTCAGCCTTGCAGTCCAGACTCTTCAGCCTTCCAATGCAGAACATTCAGCCTTTCAGCACAGACCTTGACTTCCTGGTGAGGACTCACACAATACTCCGCAGTGACCTCCAGGTCTTCAAATTTTGACTCTATCCTTCACATCTCCAACATGCAAACAACCTTTCACATTCTACCACACCTGACACTGCAAATGGCCACTGTTTCTCTAGTAGGCATGGAGTGATACACTCTCCTTTGATTTCTGCCCAGCAAATAAAAATGTTATGGCTTACAAAAATGTTATAGGCTTTCATGTTCTCTAGTCCCCAGTTGAGTTTAGACAATCTAAAGCCCCAGAAAGAGATACACAAGAGCACAGTAAGCTCAGAATATTTATTCTCCTGGCATTTTCCCAGTGAGATATGTTTAGTGTCCTGTGTCACATAATATTTGTTTACAACAGAGCCAGAGTCCCTGAATAAATCATTTTGAGTACTAGTACCAGAAATGGTTGCCTTGCAAACTGGAATGATTGCTCCTTTGAGTCACCACCACTCATTGTCAAAAGCCATAAAATTTATGACTCGGTGCACTAAATGTACTGACTTTTGGTGTGTTCTCTTAGAACTCAATAGTGATGTCCTGGCTCAGAAGAGAGTAACATTAGCAATCTCCTGAGTTCACTAATTGATATCTAGATTCAACAACAGTAAAATGAGGATAAAATGCTAGTTTATTCCCAGAAGAAACTAAAACAGTGGTTCTCAAAATGGCATCCCTAGACTACCATTAACAGCCTCACCTGGGAATTAGCTATAACTGCTAATTCTTAGAAACCACCCCAGAACAACTTAATTTTAAACTGGGGTAGGACTCAGTAATGTGTGCTTGAACAATCCTTTTTCACACTGATGTTTGAGAACCACTGCAGTAGAGGAAAGAGGCCCCAGGTACACGGAAGTAGAAATGTTAGAATGGCCCCATTATATATAATCTTCTTTTTTTGTGTGTGTGGGTTCCGGGAGTCAAACTCGGGCCATCGTGATTGCCAGGCATGCGCTTACGCTGTGGAGCCATCTCACCAGCCCTATATATAATCTTCTTTACTCTGCGGTGGCTAAACTATATAAGCCAGAAGTAATAGTTGATTGATGCATTAACTTGAGAATTTTAGTTAAGAGAAGCTTAACTAAATCAGCTCAATAATTCTACACCCTTGGGTGTAGATGACCCACCCTTACACAGACCCTTTGGCTTCCATGGTAGACTCTTCAGCCTTCCAGTAGAGACCCAGCAGCCTCCTGATACAGACTTGCAAATGACACTACAGTGAGCTCCAGACCATGGACCGAATTCTTCAGTCTCCAGTGTGCAGACACCCTCTGCCCTCTTCCTCACCCAACTCCGTGGGTGATCATTGGAAGCCAATTTTGTAATTTTTTTATACATTTGTATATCTTATGTTATATCTGTCTAGTAAAATACTGACTGATACAGATTTTGGTACCAGGAGTGGCTCTAGAGAAACAGAAGTATAATGATGAAATTCTTTAATGGGTTTAGTGGTTCCAGGAGTTGAGTTGTCTCTCTAATTTCATGAGACTTCAAGATACCATGGTCTCTCTTTTTAATTCTGAGGGGAATACTGATAATCCTTGACATGAACTGTTTAAATTAATATGCTGTGTAGATCCATTCTATTATCCTAATTCACCACTTGTGAGTTGTAAGGAATTTAGTGACTCCATACATGAAAATTTTGAATATCTTTGGTGGAGTAGGAAACATAATGATCCTGGTTGGTTGGTCTTAGCATTCCTGGACAAACTAGTAAAGGAAAATAATGAGCTCAGAAAATTCATAGGAAGTCTAAAATCTTCTGGATGTGGGGACAAATTAATAAAGGAAAATAAGAAGCTCAAATATTCAAATTCCCAGCTCCAGATATACATAGGAAATGTAAAAGTTCTTAAGTGTGTCCTGAAAGAAAATCTGTCTTTTAACCACAAGGATGAGATTGCAGAAACTGCATAATTCACTTGGCTGAACTACAGTATAAGTTTAATTCTCTGTCTCAAAGGGTATCTGAAGCAAACATGAGAGCACTGATGGGAAAAGAAAGGTATCCCATAAACTGGGATGGAGATGTGTGGGAGGATCCTGACAAAGCTGAGGATGTTGAGTTTCTAGATGCTATTGAAATTATTTTGCAAGAGGAGGGGATTTCTCCACACATAGTGGCAGAGGCATCCCCACATCCACCCCCTGCACTGTTGACCTCTTCTAGTACACCTGAAGAAACTAACCCTGTGTTGACCAAGCATAATAACAGTGACACTCCTCAGGCCCCACCCTTACCACCCATTTTTGCCTCTAGGCCTATAATCAGGCTCCAATCACAGAAGACTCCTAAGGATGAGGTACATAGTGTGACCCATGAGAAGGTCCACTATTCTCCCCAAGAACTTCTTGAGTTTTCTAACTTTTATAAGCAGAGGACTAATAAGCAAGTATGGGAAAATATTTTATGGATGTGGGATAATGGTGGCAAAAACATACATCTGGATCAGGCTGAGTTTGTTGATATGACCCCATTAAGCAGGGATTCTGAATATAGTGTTGCAGGTCGTGGAGTAAAGAAAGGTAGTTTATTTGGCTGGTTGGCAGAAGTATGAATTAAAAGATGGCCCACAGTGAATGAGTTAGAGATGCCTGATATTCCATGGTTTATTGATGAGGGGATTCAGAGGCTTAGGGAAATGGGAATGCAGGAATGGATCTGTCATATTAAACCTAATCCTCCACACTGGGATATCGAGAAAATGTACCCTTCACTAACACCTTCAGAAACAGATTTATGAGGGGAGCGCCAG
Source organism: Erethizon dorsatum (assembly GCA_028451465.1). Taxonomy (NCBI): domain Eukaryota; kingdom Metazoa; phylum Chordata; class Mammalia; order Rodentia; family Erethizontidae; genus Erethizon; species Erethizon dorsatum. The sequence goes on along the minus strand of CM051842.1, from coordinate 77,985,901 downwards.
CATTCCCAAAGAGCCCTGCCATTGCTCTTCTCTGAATACCAGATATTAGGGTGTGGACCGTAGTTCCTCAATTGGGAAACTTAAGGGAAATGGGTTTGATTTGATCCCAGAGTGTCAGAGGTCAAGTGGCAGCACTTAATTGCCAAAGGCAAGGTCCACATACTTAGCATAATGGGCAGCAGAAGCAGAACAATGACCAGAATAATCTGACAAATGTAGAACTATGGCATTGGCTAATCTGCCACTATGTTCTCAAAAGTGAAGCAGATGGGAAGCCTACACAATTTGTACTAAATTAATATAATCAAAATATTTAAGGGCAAATGAACAGAAACCTACTTCAAATTGTGGTAACAAGGAATCATGGTCACTCAGCAAGTTCCTGGATTTGAGCCAGTTTGCAGATCCAGAACCACTTGAATAAAAGGGAGGTGACTGTACATTGTGGAAAGGGAAAAGATCAGACATTTCAGGGACTACTGGACACTGGTTCTGAACTAACACTGATTACAGGAGATCCACAGTGTCATTGTGTCCCTCCAGTAAGAGTAGGGTCCTATGAAGGTCAGGTGATCAATGGCATTTTAGCAAAGGTCTGACTCAGTGTTTCCAGTAGTCCTCAAATTCATCCTGTTGTCTTTTCCTTGTTCATGAATGAATAATTGAGATAGATATACCTAGTACTTGGCAGAATCCTCACATTGGTTACCTAACCTGCAGTGTGAGGGCTATTATGTTTGGAAAGGCCAAATGGAAGTCAGGGTTACCTTTGCCTGGTAAAATAGTAAACCAAAAGCAGTGTCACATTTCTGAAGGGATTGCAGAGATTCGTGCCATTCTCAAAGACTTTAAGGATGCAGAGATGTTGGTCCTCACCATTTCCATTTAATTCTATGATTTGGGCTGTGCAGAATATGGATGGGTCTTGGGGAATGATGGTAGATTACCATTAACTGAATCAAGTGGTTACTCCAATTGCAGCTGGTGTACCAGATGTGGTATCATTGCTTGAGCAGATTAACACATTTCCCGGTACTTGGTATGCAGTTATTGATTTGGCAAATCCCTTCCTGTCTGTACCTATCCTATCTCCTACCTCAGGGTTATATTAACTCTCCAGCTCTGTATCAAAACTTAGTTTATAGGGATCTTGAGCACTTTTCTCTTCCACAAAGTTTCACACCGGTCCACTACATTGATGATGTTATAGTGATTGGCCCAAGTGAGCAGGAGGTAGCAACCATTCTGTATTTGTTAGTAAAGCATTTGAGAGCCAGAGGATGGGAAATATACCCAGTGAAAATCAAGGTCCTTCTACCTCAGTGAAATTTATAGAACTCCTGTGGTGTGGGGCATGTAGAGATATCCCACCTATGGTAAAAGATAAGTTGTTGCATCTGTCTTCCCCTACAACTGAAAAAGAGGCACAATGCCTAGTGGGAATATTTTGATTTTGGAGGTAACACACTCCTCACTTAGGTGCCTTACTCTGACAGACTTACTGAATGACTCAGGAAGCTTCAAGTTTTGAATAGAACCCATAAGAAGAAAAGGCTCTTCAACAGGTCCACGTTGCTGTGCAGGCTGCTCTGACCCTGGGACCATATGACCCAGCAGATCTAATGGTATTTGAAGTGTCAGTGGCAGACAAAGATGCTATTTTAAGTCTCTGTCAGGCCCCTCAAGTGAATTGCAGTGGAGGCCTTTAGGATTTTGGAGCAAGGCTCTGCCATTATCTTAGACAACTACTCTCCCTTTGTAAAACAGCTCTTGGCCTGCTACTGTGACTGGGTGGAAACTGAACACTTGACAATGAGATACCAGGTCATCATATGAACTAATTTGCCTATCATGAGGTGGGTATCACCTGATCCACCAAGTCATAAATTTGGATGTGCACAGCAACAGTTTATCATTAAATAGAAATGGTATATACGAGATCAAGCCAAGGCTGATCCAGAGGGTACAAGTAAATTACATGTTAAAGTTGCCCAGATACTTATGACTCCTACACATGCTATATTGTCTTCTGTCTCCCAGCATGCACCTATAGCCTCCTGAGGTGTACCATATAATCAGCTGTCAGAGGAAGAGAAGGTTAGGGCCTGGTTTATGGATGGCTTTGCAAATTATGCAGGCACCATCCACAAGTGGACAGCTGCATGATTATAGCCCCTTTCCAGGATGTCCCTGAAGGACAGGGGGGAAGGAAAATCATCACAGTGGACAAAACTTTGAGCAGTGCATTTGGTAGTATATTTTGCCAAAGTAGCAGTACTTGATGAAATGTAAATGATTAATTTAAAAATGTTTAAGGGCGGGGGAGAAGATGGCAGACTGTTGAGAAGCAGACAGCCTCTCTGAGTGTCGCTATCCAGACACTGGGATATAGCAGCTCTGGGAGGACAAGAAAGAGGGAAGTGGTTCCCCTGGACCCAGGAAGGATCTGAAGTGCAGTTCGGGGCACACGGAGAGAGTGAAGGGAGAAACTTCAACAAAGAAGAAGGAGGTGGCCCCTAGCACCTTTTCCCTGCGTCAGGACTTGGGCGTGACAGAAGAGGCTCAAACCTGCGGACATGGTGACTGCTGGCGACCCCAGGGGCCTCCGCAGAGAGACGTGAGATGTGGCAGTTCAGAGAAGCAGCGGAAATGAAGTACTGCACTGGTTGGTGGTGAGTGCTGAAGTTCAGCTGTCCCGTGTGAGAGAGCAATTGACTGGGTGCCATTGTGGGGGGACATGATGAACTCAGAACTTAGGGCAGCCACCACTCTATCCATGGCTTCAGCTGGGCTCAGGCTGCGGAATCGTGCAATGCTGGTGGCAGGCCGAATGAATCTGGTCTCCACCAGAAAGTGCTGAGATTATTCACTAACCCACCGGAAAGCTCCTGCTGGTTTGTTGGGACAGATCCACACTGAAAAAAAGTGAACTTATTTTTCTTTTTTTTCTCTCTCCTTTGTTTTTTGTTCTGGTGGTGTTTTTTTTTTATTTTTTGTCTTTGTTTTTGTTTTTGTTTGTTCTTTCCTTCATTGTTTGATTTTCTTTTTTAATGTGGGTACCAGGAGTAAATCTCAGGACCTCATGCTTGCCAGCATGCTCTTCTGCCACTGAGCAATATCACCAGCCCATTTTTTTCCTTTATGTGGGTACTGGGAGTTGAACTCAGGACCTCGCAGTTGCCAGGCAGGCGCTTATGCCACTGAGCTGTCTCACCAGCCCTGATCTTGTTTTTATATGAGTGTAAACACAGCTTCTAACTGCTTTGTGATTGTGGTTCTAATCTGTTTTTCCTTTTATCTCTTCCTTCACTTTTTACCACCAGTTTTCTGCACCGCTTTCCCAATGTTACGGGGATCCATCTTGGTCCTCCAGCCTTACACTGAATTCCTATCTCTTCTTCCAATTCTCTATTTTCTCCTTAACTCATTTTAAATTTAAACTACTGAGGGAAAAAGTGACATATTGAGGACTTGTATACTGCATATAATTTTCTGGTTTGTTTTAGATTTTGTTATATAATCACAAATCTAGTTTATATGGTTAAAAGTGGCAAATAACTGGTTAGCTCAGTCTGTCATTTTCTAGGCTGTTTTCAATGCTTTTGGTACAACTATAGCCAAAAGTGACATAATTGCTCTAAACAGCTTTTCTTCCTGGTATTCCATGACTGAGATTGTCTAAGGTCACAGAAAATACAGAGGCACAGTACCAAAGAACCAAGGACTGGGTCAAACAGGCAGCAACTTCTCATACCCAACAAATTGAAGAGGTAGGATCTTGCAGCAGGCTCAAAACCCAAAACCCAAAACTTCTACACCTGGAAGATACCTCAGAGAAGTAGTCATCTCCTAAGGGTTTTAAATACTAGCAATAAAGCAACCTACCATAGGCAATTTACAAACATCAACCCAGGAATTAAGCTAAAGAAAGAAAAGAAAAGAAGATGACACTTAAACAAGATACAACCCCACACATCCAGTTCACCAAAGGCAAACCCAGGTGGCAATGAAGTGGGACAATCCAAAAGCCATCCACCTGGCATCTCTGAAGTGGTAACAACAAAGCAACTGAATGAGGTTCTGGAAAATATTAAATCAGAAATAATTTCACAGATAACTGCAGAGATAGCATTCACAATGAAGACCATGCTTAAGGATACTAGAGCAGATACAGACAAAAAAATAAATAAGCCTCAGAAAACTATGGAAGCCATGAATGCTTAGCATAGGAAAGAAATGGAATCCATAAGGCAGATTCAAGCAGATATCCAGGAGAACAAAAATTCTTTTGAAAGTATTTGTAGCAGACTAAGCCAATGTGAAGACAGAATCTGAGATATAGAAGACAGGCTTGTGATTAGTGATCATGTAAAAAAGAATTCTTAAAAATAGCAAAGACAGGGCCGGTGAGATGGCTCAGCGGCTTAAGCACCTGCCCGGCAAGCGCGAGGGCCCAAGTTCGACTCCCGGAACCCACATACGAAAAAGGGGCCGGTGATATCGCTCAGCGGCATGGGCGCCTGCTGGTGCGTGAGGTCCTGAGGTCGACCCCCCGATACCCACAAAAAAAAAAATAGCAAAGACAATGCGAAATCAATCCTGCAGCTGCCAGAAGAGGCAAAGAAGAATAACTTAAGATTGATTGGAGTCAATGAAAAAGCGGGAGATGAAATAAATGACATCAGAAGACTGTTCACAGACATTGTAACAGAAAATTTCCCTGGTAGAGAAAAAGAATTTGATGTACAAATAAGTGAAGTTATAGAACTTCATTTAGCTATGATCAAAATAAATCTTCAGGCAGACATATAATAGTCAAGATTCCAGCAATTCAACACAAGAGTAGAATCTTAAAATCTGTTAGGGAAAAGAGACAAATCACCTATAAAGGAAAGCCCATCAGAATCACAGCTCACTTTTCAGCACAAACACTCAAGTCAAGGAGAGCTTAGAATGACATATTTCAAGTTCTAAAGGAGAATAGATTTCAACCCAGATTGATGTACCCCACAAAACTATCTTTCAAAACTGACGGAGAAATAAAATACTTCCATGACAAAGACTACCTGAGAAAATTTATGACCACCAAGCCAGAAATCCAAAATGTTTTGAAGGATATTCTAGAAGGAGATAACAAGGACTACAACTCCAGGAACCCTAACAAAAGGAATCCACCAGGCAGGGCAAACAATTAAACAGAGGGAGGGGGAAAAAAAAGACAGGGAGATAACAATAGAAAAATAACATGACAAGTATAAGTCAATACATATCAGTTTTAACCATCAATGTTAATGGTCTCAATTCACCAATCAAAAGGCAAAGACTGGCAAAATGGATCAAGAAGCAAGATCCAGCAATATGCTGTATACAAGAAACACATTTAATTCAGAAAGAAATTCATAGACTGAAAATCAAAGGATGGAAAACAATACTCCATTTGACAGGAACCCAGAAAAAAGCAGGGGTAGCTATTCTTTTAGCAGACAATGTGAATTTCAAGCTGAGAATAAGTCAGAGAGATAATGAATGTCACTACATCCTTGTAAAGGTAACTATCTAAGAGGAAGAGATAACAATCATAAATATATATGCAACAAATACCAGTACACCCAACTAAATAAAACAAATATTAAAGGACATAAAAAACCAAATAAGAACTAATACAATTGTATTGGGGGATCTCAATACTCCACTGTCACAAAAAGACATATCAACTAGACAAAAAATCAACAATGAAATAGTAGAACTGAACCAAACTTTTGAACAAATGGACTTAGTAGATGTCTACAGAGTGTTCCACCCCACATCAGAATACACATTCTTCTCAGCTGCACATGAGACATTCTCCAAAATAGACCACATACTAGCTCATAAAACATGCTTAAGTAAATGCAAAGGAATTGAAATTATCCCATGCATATTATCAGACCATGGTGCAATGAAATTGAAAATCAATGGCAAAAGAAACCACAAGAACTTCCTAAACACATGGAAATTAAACAGCACCCTCCTGAACAACCAATGGGTCACAGATGAAATTAAAGAAGAAATTAGACACTTTCTACAACTGAATGATAATGACAGTACAAAACACTGGAACTTATGGGATGCAATGAAAGCAATCCTAAGAGCGAAATTTATAGCATTAAATACCTATATCAGGAAAACAGAGGAAGTACAGACAAACAACTTAATGGTGAACCTCAAACTTCTAGAAAAAGAAGAGCAGGCTAAGCTAGAAGCTTGTACAAGGGAGAAAATTATAAAGATCAGAGCAGAAATTAATATATTAGAGACTAAAAAACAATAGAAAGAATCAATGAATCAAAGAGTTGCTTCTTTGAAAGATTAAATGAAATTGACAAACCCTTATCCAACTGTCTGGGTTACTTTTCTCTCGTTGCTGGTACAAAATACCCGACACCCAAAATTAAGGAAGGAAAGGTTTATTTGGCTCACAGTTTGTGGAGGTTTCAGTCCATAAACAGCTGGCTCCAAGGCAGAGTGGCACATGGCAGAGGGCAACAGTTCATGGCGGTGGAAGGCAGCAAAAACAGCAAGAGCAAAAGGGAGGAGAGTGCGCAAGCAAAAGAGAGAGCAAGCCTCTTTCCTTCCTTTATATTACATGCAGGCTACCCGCCCCAGGGTGGGTGTAGCACTCATGCCCATAGTCCCAGCATTAGACCATGAATCAGTCATAAACTCTACAATCCCACCTCCATGACTGCATGAGGCTTTGGGGGGACATCTAGACACAAACCATAACACCAACCTTATTAAAAAAAAGAAAAGACTCAAATCCATGCAATTAAGAATGAAAAGGGTGATATCACAATGGACCCTGCAGAAATCCAGAAGATCATATATATCTATTTTGAAAATTTATATTCTAATAAGATGGAAAATGCAGAAGAAATGGACAGATTCCTAGATACGTATGAATTACCAAAGCTCAATCAAGAAGATATAAAAATCCTAAATAAACCAATATCAACCAATGAAATTGAAGATGAAATTAAAACCTCCCAACAAAGAAAAGCCCAGGCCCTGATGGATTCACTGCCAAATTCTACAAGAAATTTAGAGAAGAACTAACACCACTACTTCTCAACTTTTTAATGAAATTGAAAGGGAAGCAATACTCCCCAATTCATTTCTGGAAGCAAGCATTACCCTGATATCAAAACCAGAGAAGGACCCAACTAAGAAAGAGAACTACGGGCCAATCTCCCTAGTGAACATGGATTAAAAAATCCTCAATTAGTGCCAGTGAGATGGCTCAGTGGCATAAGCACCTGCCTGGCAAGCACAAGGGCCAAGTTTGATTCCCAGAACCCACATACAAAAAAAGAGCTAGTGATATCACTCAGCGGCATGGGTGCTTGCTGGCACTTGAGGACCTGAGGTCGACCCCTGGTACCCACACACACAAAAAAATCCTCAGTAAGATACTGGCAAATAGAATCCAGCAAATAATCATGAAGATTATACCCCATGACCAAGTTGGATTCATCCTAGTAATGCCGGCATGGTTCACTATACATAAATCAATAAATGTAATACACCATATTAACAGATCCAAAGACAAAAATCATATGATCATCTAATAGATGCAGAAAATCTTTTGACAAAGTCCAGCAGTTATTCATGATAAAAACTCTACAGAAAATTGGAATAGATGGTCTTTATCTCAATCTGATAAAAGCCACCTATGACAAAAGAACAGCCAATATCATACCAAATGGACAAAAACTGAAAGCTTTCTTTCTAAAATCAGGAATAAGACAAGGATGTCCACTGTCCCCACTCTTATTCAGCATAGTCCTGGAAACTTTAGCCAGAGCAACTAGACAAAAGAAAGAAATAAATGGAATAATGATTGGAAAGGAAAAAGTTAAAATATCATTATTTGCAGATGTCATGATAGTCTATGTAGAAAACCCCAAAAACTGCACCAAAAATTTGCTAAATTTAATAAGCAAATTCAGTAGTGTAGCTGGATGCAAAGCAAACACTCAAAAATCAATAGCCTTCCTGTACACAAATAACAAACTCACTGAAGGAGAAATTAGTGAAAAAACACCTTTGACTATAACATGCAAAACAATGAAATACCTAGGAATCAATCTCACAAAGGGTGGAAAAGATCTCTACATTGAAAACTACAATACTCTGAGAAAGGAGATTGAAGACGATAGCAGAAAATGGAAAGATATCCCTTGTTCCTGGGTAGGAAGAACCAATAGAGTGAAAATGGCCATACTTCCAAAATTGTAATATAGATTTAATTCAATTATGATCAAAATTCCAAGAACATATATCACAGAATTAGAGAAAACAACCCTAAAATTCATTTGGAACCAGATGAGACCTAGAATGGCAATGGCCATTTTTGGCAACAAGGGCAAGGCAGGGGGCATCAAAATCCCTGATTTGATATTATATTATAAAGCTACTGTGATAAAAACAGCATGACACTGGCAAAAAAAATAGACCTGAAGATCAATGGAACAGATTAGAAGATGCTGAAACAACTCCAGACATACTAAGCCACCTTATTTTTTCTGCAACCCGGGCAGCTCTCTAAGTTCCCACGGGGAAAGATGGGGAGAAGATGGAGAAATAAAGAAAAGAGACAAAAGCTGAGGTCAGGTGGAGCCCTCTCCCCTGATAGGAGGAAAGGAACTTCTCAACCAAAGCAATGTGTTTATTTATAAATTTAGCAAGTTCGTGTCACATGACACCCCTTATCCTAGCAACCCATTGCTTGGAGTGCCTTGGGGCTAGGTGTTTTCTGGGGTGGAGCAGCTGGTTTAAGTAGCCTACCTGGGCATTGCTCTTTGTTATCTGGCTGTCTCTTCTCACCAGTGGTCGGGGGGTGGAGCAGGAGAGCACCTGTGATCAATTTCCAGCTTCAGCTGCTCCCTACAATCTTTGACAAAGGTGCCAAACATATTCACTGGAAGAATGATAGCCTCTTTAATAAATGGTGCTGGAAAAACTGGCTCTGCACATGCCAAAGATTAAAACTAGATCCATATCTTTCACCATGTACTAAACTAAATTCAAAATGGATCAAAGATCTAAATGTTAAAACAGAAACATTAAATCTGCTGGAAGGTAGGATAGGTAAAACTCTTGAAGACATTGGTGTAGGCAAAGACTTTATGAATAAACCCCAATTGCACAGGAACTATCACAAAGAATCAACAACTGTGATCTCATCTTATTAAAAAGCTTTTGTACAGCAAGAGAAACCACCAACATAGTGAAGAGACAACACACAACATGGGAAAAAATGTTTGCCACCTGTTCCTCAGACAAAGGATTACTATCGAGAACATACAAAGAACTCAAAAAAATCAGACCTCCCAAATTTAAAGATCCGATCCAAAAATGGGCATCTGAAATGAATACACACTTCTCAGATGAAGAAATACAAATGGCGAATAAATAAACGAAAAAATGTACAGCGTCACTAGTCATTAGAGAGATGCAAATTAAAACAACACTTAGATTCCACCTCACCCCATAAAGAATGTCTATTATCAAGAAATCAACTAATAACAAATGCTGGAGTGGCTGTGGGGAAAAAGGAACCCTTCTCCACTGTTGGTGGGAGTGTCGACTGGTGAGCCACTGTGGAAATCAGTGTGGAGATTCCTCAAAAAACTAGGGTTGGAGGTCCCATTTGACCCAGCTAATCGCCTTCTGGGTATCTTCCCAGAAGAATTAAAAACATCATATCACAGCGATATATGTGCACCCATGTTTATAGCAGCAAAATTTGTAATAGCCAGATTTTGGAAACAACCCAATTGCCCATCAACCGAGGAATGGATAAGAAAGATGTGGTATTTTTATACAATGCAGTACTACTCAGCCATAAAGAAGGATAAACTGGAGACTTTTATAGGTAAATGGATACAGCTCGAGAAAATGCTCATAAGTGAAATAAACCAGACACACATGTGTAAACATCATATTGTATCCCTAGTGTGAGAAACTGAAAGAGTTAATGAGATCCAAAATGTACAATAGATAAGGTAAAACAGGAAGAAAATGGTCAAAAGGAAAGAGAAACTAGGATGGGGGAATAGGGAAAAGAAAAGATAGATGGGAAAAGAAAAAATTTATATATATATATATATGATAATTAAGATAGATACACTACTTATTTTGCTTTGTTCATTAAAAAAATAGATTTGTGCTAATGTTTGGACAATTGAATGCTGATATCTTGTACCCTGAGTAACTAATTTAAAGATAATAATACATAATATATTAACCATTGTTATCCTCCTATTTTGTTGTTTTGAAATATTGTTCTGTATTTTTCTCTTTAAAATAAAAATTAAAAATAAAAGAAAATGTTTATATTGGAAATTTGAAATAAATGATTTCTTATGCCAGATGTGGTGCACACCTGTAATCCCAGCACTCAGGAGACTGAGGCAGGAGGATTGCTGGGAGTTCCAGGCCTTCCTGGGCTACAAAGTGCTTTCAAGGTCAGCCTGAAATGCATAGTGAAACCCCGTCTCAATAAGACAAACAAACAAAGAATTTCCAAAAAAAACTGATTCCTTGCTAGTTACATTTGAAAAGTATTGATCTAGGATGCTTGTTACTTCCTATTCAGTAGGTCCAGTTAACATAATATCATCATAGGGCCACGGTGATAGTCTCTGGGATATCAAGATGAGCAGTGTATCTCTGAATTGTATTGTGACAGTTAACAAGAGCGTTCATTGTCTTTCGGCAGTATACTAAATAATATATTATGTGTGCTACAAAAATATAAAATGTTTCTGATATTTCTGACTGATTAGAAGGTTAAAGGAAAACATCTTTTAGGTAAATATCTGCATACTAGAATCCAGTGTGTGTCAATTTGCTAAAGTAAAGATACCATGTTTGAAACCATGGCCATAACTGACATAATTTCCCATTTGTAATAATCTAATGTCATTTTCAATGTTTCAACTGGCTTTTTGCATAGCCAAACAAGCATGATAAATGGAGTGTTGTAGAAATAATTTCCCCTGCAACTTCTAAATCTTTAATAGTGAAGCTAACCTGAAAATTACTTTGGAGGCTTTGTTTTTTGTTTGTTTATTTGTTTTATTTTGTTTTGCAGGAGCTCCCAACTTCACATTTTCTATCATAATAGTAGCCTCAATCCATGAGAGAAGGAGATACAGTGGAGATCCTGCCAATTACTTCATATATGTCTTCCTACTACATAACCTGCAGCCAAGGAAATAACCACAGACTGACTTAACATTATGAATGAAAGTATTGTGAAATGAATACAGGCCAAGACTCCATTTCTCACATGATTTCACTACGCCCTTACTATCACCAGTGGGCTACAGTTGCATTCCAAATCTTTAGGTATCAATTGGTGTGGCTGAGGGAGGTGGATCCCCAGGACCAAGGAAAGATATGGAGGGAGAATTGGGGCAAACAGGAAAAGTGAAGTGCCAAATCTCAATGCAAAAAAAGGAGGTGGGAGACTACAATTTATCTCTGACTCCTGGCTTGTGGCATGAGAGAGGAGGCTTGAATCTACAGAGACACAGTGAGGGTGGTTCACTCCAGAGGTCCCCAGGGAAAAATATACCAGTGGAACAGAGCAGTGGACGCTATGAGCTACAACATCTATTGAGTGACTCTAGTCAAAGTGACCCATGGAAAGGGTGCCTGACCTGATACCATTATAGGGAAGGGTCAATTGATCCCAGGACTTAGAGCAGCCATGAGTTGGCTTCATCTCAGGGATCCGAGGGACTAGATGAAGCATAACTTGGGAGACATCCTAGGTCAGGGAGCCTGGGTCAGGATGGCAAGTGACACCCAGAGTGTTGTAGGCTGAACAACTCAGGCCCCAACTCTATAACCTGAGGCCAGAATCAGTCTGAACTTCTGTGGAGTTGAAAACACCAGTATTGGCACCCCACCCTATTCCTACTGCAGGCTTGTTGGGATCATCCAGCACAGATCTGTCTGCCTCCTTTGTCAACCCCTGACAATAGAGACATGCACTGAGTTGTACGCTACCACAAAACTGTAGACCCCAGAAGATAACCATAGACTTGAAATCACAGAGAAACCTCTTTTTTCTTTTATTTGTTTTTCTTTTTTTTTTCTTGATTGTTTGTTTTATTTTTTTCATAAGTATTAAAACTGATTTAGGATTCTTGGTTTTGTTTTGTTTAGTTCTTGTCTTTGTTTTCCCCTTCTTTCTTTCCCTCTTATCTTCTTCACCAGTTTCCCTAAGCTTAGGTAATCGTCCACTGTCTTTTAATCTTGCTTGTCATCTCTTTCTCTTCTTTTACTTCTCTACATTTTCCTCTTATACTTTTTAAATACTCTAACATGAGGGTAAAGTTGCTCTATTGAGGGTTTATTTATGGTATATAATTTTCTGATATGTTTCAAATTTTGTTATATGACTTTAAATATTGTAACTATGGTTAAAACTGACAAATTAACAGTTACCACAGTTTAGAGAAGATCTAATGACAGTACTTTGCAAGCTCTTTAGTGAATGTGAAAGGGAAGCAATATGCACAAACTCATTCATGGAAGCAAGCATTACCCTGACACAAAAACCAGAGAAAGATCCAACCAAAAAATAGAACTACATCCCAATCTCCTTAATGAACATAGAAGCAAAATTCTTCAATAGGATAAAGGAAAACAGAATGCAGCAATTGATCAAGATTATACACCACAACCAAGTAGGATTCATCCCAGGGATGGAGGGATGGTTCAACATAAGCAAATCAGTAAATGTAATAAAGCACAACAGAACCAATGAGAAAATCATATGATCATCCCAATAGATGCACAAAAAGCTTTTGACAAAGTCCAATGCCACTTCATGATAAAAAAAAATTTAAAACCCTATAAAAATTGGAATAGAAGTTCTTTATCTCAAACTTATAAAAGCCATCTATGACAAACCAACAGCCAATGTCATACTAAATGGTCAGAAACTGAAAGCTTTCACTCTAAAATCAGGAACAAGAAAAAGATGCCCACTATCACCACTCCAATTCAATATAGTTCTTCAAACATTAGTCAGAGCAATTAGAGAAGAGAAAGAAATAAAATGAATAAGAATGGGATAAATGAATTTAAATTATTATTTTTGGATGACAAGATACTATACACAGAAGACCACACAAACACCACAAAAGGACTCATAGATATAATAACCAAATTCAGTAGCATAGCAGGATACAAAATCAGAACACAAAAATCAGTGACATTACTGTACGCAAATAACAAACTCAGTGATAGGAAACTAGGGAAAGAACACCTTTCACAATAGCATCAAGAAAAATAAAATGCTTAGGAATCAATTTAACAATGGTCATAAATGACTTTTGCATTAGAAACTATACATCTTAGTTACTTTTCTGTTGTTGCTGAGACAAAATACCCAACACCCAAAGTTAAAGGAGGAAATGTTTATTTAGTTCACAGTTTGTAGAGGTTTCAGTCCATAATTGGCTGGCTCCAAGGCAGGGTGGCACATGGCAGAGGGGCAACAGCTCACGGCAGAGGAAGACAGCAAAAGCAATGAGAGAGAGACAGACCGACAGACAGAGACAGAGAGAGAGAAGACACTCTTTCTGTCCCTTATATTGTATACAGGCTACCTGCCCCAGGGCAGGTGTAGCACTTACAACTGTAATCCCAGCATTGGACCATGAATCAATCACAAATTATGGATTTAGCCACTTCTGAAATGCCCACTTCCCCCTTGACTGCAATGGTCTTTGGAGGGACATCCAGACACAAACCATACAACTATAGTACCCTGAAAAATGGTATCGAAGAGGATATCAGTAAAGAGAAATATAGCCCATTTTCTTGGATAGGTAGAATCAATATAGTGAAAATGGCCATAATTCCAGAACTGTTACCTAGATTTAATGCAATCCTGGTCAAAATATCAATAGCATACCTCACAGAAGCATAGAAAACAATCCTAAATTTTATTTGGGACCAGAATATACCTACAATAGCAAAAGTAATTCTGGGCACCAAAGTCAAGGCAGGGGACACCATAATCCCTGACTTGAAATTATAGTACAAGAAAGATATGATCTTAAACATATGGTGCTGGGAAAACTGGCTTCCCACACACCAAAGATAAAACCTAGATCAAAGACCTAAATATTAAAACAGGAACAATTAATGTGCTGGAAGATAGAATAGGTAGAAATTTTGAAGACAGAGGTGTAGGCAAAGACTTTAATAACAAAACTTGATTGCAGAGGAAATATTACAAAGGATCAACAACTGGGATTTCATAATATTAAAAAGCCTTTGTACAGCAAAAGAAACCACCAACAGAATGAAGAGACAATCTACAGAACAGGAAAACATTTTTACTAGTTATTCCTCAAAAATCTAATATATAACATACCTAAAATTCAAATAGAACAGACCCCCCCCAAATTTACTGACACAATCCAAAAAAGGGCATCTAAAGTGAATAGACACTTCTCAGATAAAAAAATAGAAATGGAAAACAAATATATGAAAAAATGTTTAACATCACCGGTCTCTTGAGAGACGCAAATTAAAACAACACTGAGATTGCATCTCACTTCACAAATAATGGCCATCATAAAGAAATCAATCAATAACAAATGCTGGATAGCCAGGTGGGAAAAAGGTACCTTTCTCAACTGTTGGTGGAAGTGTAAATTGGTACAACCAATATGGAAATCATTATGGAGATTCCTCAAAAAACTAAAACTAGAGATTTCATTTGATTTAGTTATTCCTCTTCTTTATATCTTCATGAAAGAATTAAAAGCATCATACCACAGCAATATATGCACACCCATGTTTATAACAGCAAAATTTATAACAGCTAAATCTTGGAAACTGCACATATGCCCATCAATGATTGAGAGAATAAAGAACATGTGATTTTTATATACAATGGAATGCTACTCTACTATAAAGAATGATAAACTTGAGATATTGTTAGGTAAATGGATGCACCTCAAGACCATAATTTTAAGTGAAATACATTGGGCAAACATTTATGCATCACATTTTTTCTCTTGCATGAGAAAGTGAAAGGGTAAATAAGGACCAAAATGGAGGATAGATATTGGGAAGTAGGAAGAACAAGATCAAATGGGGAGAGGAACAATGTAGGGGGAGGGGGAAGGGAAGGAAGGGAAAAAGGAAAAAAAGAGAATAGAAGGAAAAAATGCAACCATTTTGTAAATAAGGAATGGATGATGAGTTGAAGGGAGGGGAGTGGAATGGGGTAAAAAGGAAGAATTAAGATATATTATATTCAGGTACAAATTTCCTATGGTGAATGTGATCATTGTGTATATCAAAATTTACCAATAAATTTAATTTTTAAAAAATGAATGGAGTATAACAGTGGGAAAGGTCTTGTATGTATGATAAAATGTGTATATGAGAATTTTATTTTCTGCACAATTTTGGATCTAAAATTACTCTAAAAAGAAAATCTACTACAAAATTATGATCAACTATTCTAGACTCTTATGGTAACCTGGTTACAATGATTTACTACTTCTCCTTCAACCACACCTATTACCCATGTGGAGTTCCTTATGAGTAGTTAATTAGAAAAAGGGAGACTACAGGCCTTATTTACAGGTGAATCTGCATAGTGTACTAGTACCACTAAGAAGAGATGCCTGTAGAAATCATTGGTTGAAAGAAAATTTTTCTGATGAGCAGAATATTTTGTAATGTATCTGATTTTGTACATTTGTGGAAGGAGTGGAGAGAAGCACTGACATATAGATCCAAGTCATCTCAAGAACAAAAGTTACCATGTTGGTTAAGAGTCAGGAAAGATCAGAATTTGAAAATCAGTGACAAGGAAATCATGGGGGAGGCCTTTGCATCAACCCCTTGGAATGCATTAAGAGTGTGAACACATTGATACTCCACGCAAGTGCTGATAAAAGAAAATCCATATCAGAAACATGTCTGAATAATCAGATGAACAAGATGTGGTATTGTTTTGTTGACCTCTTTCTCCTGTCACCCTGATGCTTGTTAATTGGGTGAATGTACAAAATGTACATGCCAGTAGAGTTATCAACTATGCATAGGCTCAACAACATGGTCTTTCCATTGCCAGTACTGACTTGGCCATGACTATTACTTTTGAATGTCCAATCTGCTGACAACAGAGTCAACAAGACTCTAACACATATCATTTTAATAGATTATAGACAATTTGGTGGCAGAATGATTATGTTGGAGACCTCTTCTCATGAAAGAGGCAACACTATGTTCTTGGTGAAATAGGCACATTTTCTGAATATGGATCTCCTTTCTTATTCAGGAGATATTGTGTTAGCACCATTGTTGACAGACTTACCAAATGCCTTTATCCACTGCCATGATATCTCATCCTATATTATCTCTAACCAGTTGATATATTTTATACTAATTTTATAGTACAGTATAGTAACTTTATATTATCTCTAGCCAGAGGATACATTTTATACTTTAATATAGTTCACATCCAGAGGCCATACTAGTCTTATGTGCCTTATGTGGCTTAATGAAGTCATTTGTTCTGCTGTATAGAAGACAAAAGCCCCTACAAAGTTATGATGCTGCCCTAAAAGATGTAATATGTGCCTTAAACCAGTGGTCAATGAACGGTGTAATTTCTTCCATAGCCAGGAACTAAAGGATGGATAGAAGTGGCCTTTCCCACTATTACAGCTCTTACATTTTGTTTATATTTTTACAATATTGGTTTCAGTGAGTTTGGAAATTCTAAGTGTACAAAGGAAAAGCATGTCTACCAGGAAACAAGGTCATAGGTCTGATTGGCAGAAAGCTGAACCTGCCCCATGGCCTTTTTTGAGCTCTTCATGGCACTAAACCAATAATCAAAGAAGAGAGTCACTGTATTGGACTAGCTAATTGATAATAACTTTATGAGGAAATTGGGTTAATGCTACAAAATGAGGCAAAGGGGACAATGTTTGGATTACCGGTGTTTCAATGGGAAGCTTCTTGTTATTCTCTTCCCTAATTTCACTCATCAACTAAAAACTGCAACAACCCAATCAAATCAGGACCACAAGGATTCAGATCCAGCAGAAGTGAAAGTTTGCTACACTTAATCAGGTAAAGAACATTTTCCACATAGGAGTTTGTGGTAGTTAAGTGGAACAGGAAATGGAGAAGGAAATCAGCGGCTGTGGTTAAAAGTTAACCTCATGAATAGTTATAGAGAAAAAAATGTAGTATTGCATTTTATTTTCCTTTTTTCTCCTGTCCCCACACTCTACCAATATTTTAATAAATAATTTCAGTAGTGGCTAATAATTTAGGTGGAACATGTTCAAACTAATATCACTCCGTAATGTATGACTCTATGCAACCAAGTCAATATCAGACATATGAAATTTTCACTCAGTTGAAGAAGAATGGATACTGAGGGGAAAAAGAGGTGGGAAATGCTGGTATATTTTTTTAAGTGGAAAAAACTGAATTCAGGGCCTTTTGCAAGCTAGACAATTGCTTTATCACCACATGTATCTTTCTTTAGCCTCTCTAGCTGCACTCTCAACCCTTCTTCAACCTGCTTTGTGTTCCAGGAGCCTGATCTGTATGGATAACATTGATAAGATCTCATGAGTTCTGATATACAGCTGGGCTCAGCGAATGGGGAACCAGGCCAGGGGACCAGAAGAAAGGACAGAAGTGGGCTGGGGATATAGCTCAGTGGCACAGCACCTGCCTGGCAAGCACGAGGTTGTGAGTTTGATTCCCAGTACAAAAAAAAAAAAAAAAAAGGAGGGAAGTGAACTCAAAGTATTTATTTATGGAAATGTCAACTAAAACCGACTGTGGCATGTACAGCTCAAGGTAGCCTTCTCTATATGACTCTTAACTTCATAATACTAGTCCCTTCTGGCCTAGAAGTAGAAACAGCTTGTTATTACTGGTTTGGTTTTACAGAACTATACCTTATGATTTTTCTATCCTCTGTCAACATGTTTGTAAATAGATATTTTTAATTTTTTAAAACTTTAATATCAGTCTTAATTTTTAAAGTTTATTTTAATTTTTATTAATACATGTTTTCCATACATAATGATCCCATTCATCATATGGAATTTGTACCTTCAAGTAATATATTTTCATTTTTTCCTTTTTTTCCAATTTCCCTCCCCTCCCTTCAAACCTTCTTCCCCTCTCCATTTACAAATTATTTTTCCAAATTTTTCCTTCCATTCTCTTTTGTAAATTCCTTTTCTTTTCCTACCCTCTGCCCTTCCTTTGTTCTCCTTCCCATTTGAACATTTTCTTCCTACTAGCCAATAGCTATCATCCATTTTGTTTCTTATTTACCCTTTGGTGTTCTCACACCAGAGAAAATATGTGATATTTAAACTTGTGTGTCCAATTTATTTTATTTAAAATCATGGTCCTTAGGTGCATCCATTTACCAAAAAATGTCTCAAGTTTATCCTTCTTTATAGCACAGTAGTACTCCTTTTTGGAACATAAAAGACACATATTCTTTATCCATTCATCTGTTGATGGGGATATGGGGAATTTCCAAGAATTGGCCATTACACATTGTGCTGCTATAAACATGGATGTGCATGTATTGCTATGATATGATGCTTTTAACTCTTTCAGGAATATATCAAGAAGGGGAATAGCTAAGTCAAATGGAACCTCTAGTTTTACTTTTTTGAGGAATCTCCATATTGATTTCTATACTGGTTGTACCAATTAACACTCCCACAACTGTTGACAAGGGTTTCTTTTTCATTTGTTATTGGTTGATTTATCGATGATAGACATTTTTTCTGGAGTGAGATGCAATCTCATTGTTGTTTTAATTTGCATTTCTTAAAAGACCAGTGATGTTGAACACTTTTATATATATTTATTTTCTGTTTGTACTTCTTCATCTGAGAAGTACTTATTAATTTCACCTGCCCATTTTTGGATTGGGTTTTTAAATTTGGGTGGTCTAACTTTTGGAGTCCTTTATATGTTGTGCATATCAATCCTCTGTCTGAAGAGTAGCTGATAATTTCTTTTTCTCATTCTCTGGGTTGTCTCTTCACTCTGTTGATGGTTTCTTTTACTGTACAAAGGCTTTTGATTTGATATAAAGATATATTTAAGTGACTGGATCTCTGATTGACACAGTCCCCTCTGGCAGTGCTCTTGGTTCAGGTACTAACTATGGCTGGATTGTTATGTGCCAGAGAATTGCATTTTTCTGAAGAGTTAGTCTCTGTATGTGCATATATGTATATACAGGGAATAATAAAATATCATCCTGCTAATTGATTGTAATTGAATGTTAGAATTTGATTGTTCAAAATAAATGCAATGCTGCAAAAATCTACTAGATTTAAGAAACATCATTCATATAATGTATGAATTTATGAATGTATGAACACCCAACACTCAGAACTTAAGAGAGATTTAATTTGTTCATGAACATCTCCAAAGAAAAGTCATCATGATGGAATGATATAGCAGATCAAAGTTGCTTAGTTTACAGTGGCCAGGAAGCAGAGTAGGGGAACAGTGCCAGAGCAGAAGGGGCAATGCAACATATGTATTTCCCAAGACCACAATACCATGACTTACCCAGACACAACAAGGAATGTGGTTTACTAATCTTCTAGGCATTTCTTAAATTAGTGAATCTGACATATCAGGATTAATATGGAATTCTTGGTCCAGAAATGCATGACCAATATATAGGAACAATAACTGTTTAATAGGCATAATATGTCTTCTAAATAGTTGCAATTTTTTGGATGATATTAATTCCTCTGTTCTTAAATCTTGCTTTATATACTGAAACACTATTGAGATTGTTTTGATTTATAATAGGTCATGGATTTGTCTACCATTTACTTGCAGTTCATTTATGATGAATATGATCAAGTTTTAGCTACTTTCTGTTAAGTTTGCTGTGCTAGGTAAAGATCTTTATTTCAACAAAGAGGTCAATATAAAGAAAATATGTTTATGTGTATTATATCACAAGAAAGTCTAGATAAATCAATACTGGGAAGTTTGGGCTAAAAAACACATCTTCAAAACAAATTCAAGGGCCAGTGATTTAGCTCAGCAGCATAAGCACCTGCCTGACAAGTGCAAGGTCCTGAGTCTGACTCCTGGTACTCTCATAAAAAAAATCAGCTAAATTAATTGAACAAAATTTTCAATGAAATGTGTTTAAATTGATACAAAATATAGATAAATAAGCACTGAAATTATTTTGTTCGGGGGCACTAAAGAAAAAAACACCATCTGTATCACGACTAGAGAAAATAAAATCTTTTTTTCTTTGTTTTGACATTATTGGGAATTGAAACCAGGGCCTTCACATTACCCTATATCTTTTATTTTGAGACAAGGTCATGCTAAGTTACTAATTTGCCCAGGCTAGTCTTGATCTTGTGATTCTCTTGCTTATGCATTCTAGAGTGCTGGGGTAAAATGCCTGTGTCATCAATCCAGGCAAGAGAAAATAAAATCTTAAAAATGCATTGAATTTATTTACATTTACTATTACTACTACTATTACATTACTATTACTATTACTTACTATTACATTTACTATTATTACTATTACTATTTACATTTTGGTGACAGACAGGTACAGATACACAAATGCATATGTAAGGCAAAGTAGTATTAAGAAATAGAGATTGGGTGTAACACTGGGATTCAAGGAGTAACTGTTGCCTTTGAAATATGTGGAACTGATTGAAAAGACCCAATGTTTTAAAATTTAAATGTTTTCCATGGATTGTCTCACTTAACTGCAAGGTTATTGTAAGGTAGTCTGTCTCTAAGGTCTGCACACTTAATCTACACTATATTGCTTCTAAATTTGCCATTAAAATTTGGAAACTAAGTTTGCAAATTGGGTTTGCAGCAAAAGTGCAATATGGACTAATTAAATCAAGTAATTTATATGAAGCCACTTAATGTTTCATAGCATTTAATGTCAAGTATATATGATACCTGTAGTAGAATAAGTAGAAGCTAAGTTATGGCCTATGTTCTGAGTTGCAAAGTTCTTAAGGTTATCAACAGACAACTACAATTGTCTTTGTATAGAAAAGGGTTAATAATAGGATCTGAAAAGTGATTTGAAGCAAGTATATTAGCAGTTATTTAAGTATATAATTTTTTATTTGTCATTTTAAAAATAAATAAAATAAAAATTGAACATGTACAACAACAATCCTGTCATGATGTTGAGGAGAGAATAATACTGATACACTATTTTTGCTGAGACTTGATTGCATACAATGGTCTATCAGAGAATAGTGGAGGACTGTGGGCCACATTGTATTTGAGGCCATTAACCTGATACAACTCTCTTCAGGTGACGGAATGGGCAAGAGATGCAAAACCTTTCATTTTGAATATGAAGTAACATTCTTTGGATAAAATCTTTAGATTTATTTCAGTGAAACATATTTCTCATGAAAGTACTCCATGGTCACACTCCTTAAGTAAAAAAAAATTAAAAACTTCCCCAAGATGCCAGCAATATTGTTGAAATTACTGATGCAATTTCACAGAGTCTAAAACTAGGAAGGGATGTACTCTCAGTGTTATAAACACTGAGCTGACAGGTCTTCAGGATTGTCACACAGCAGGGTATAAAAGCTAAATTCAGACACTATCAAATTACCTGTTATTCCTCTTGTATTTTTTTACAGTTCATATTTTCACTGATTATTTTATCAAGATTTTTTGAAAATAAAATCGATTCAAATATTTGATGACTTTATATAACCACTTAAGGGATAAAAATTGTTATTTAATGCCATTTAATATTCATTGCTGGGCCGGTGAGATGGCTCAGCGGCGTAAGCGCCTGCCTTGCAAGCGCGAGGGCCCGAGTTCGACTCCCGGATCCCACATACGAAAAAGGGGCCGGTGATATCGCTCAGCGGCACGGGTGCCTGTTGGCGCGCGAGGTCCTGAGGTCGACCCCCCGGTACCCACCAAAAAAAAAAAAATATTCATTGCTATTTAATGACATATTAAATCTCCATTTTAAATTTCCAAGAGCTATAGTTTTTTGGGCTTTCAGTAAGATGGCAAAATGGGTGATAAGTTTGCCATATATAAAATAATACTACAAACTTCATTTTAGCTGATTCTTAAGGAAAAAATAAAAGATTTACTCCCTCTATGTGGGCAACAAAACACTAATTGTAACTGGCAATAAGAAAATTTCTAATAACAACATAGATAATAATAGTAATAATAATAATTTGATTTTCATAGTTTCTGGGAAAAGATAAAACACCACTTAAAGGTTTTTTGTTTTTGTTTTTGTTTTTATTGAGACAGGGTCTGCTATGTAGCCCAGGCTGGCCTCAAATTCATGGCAATCCTCCTGCCTCTCCCTCCTGCATGCTGGTATTACAGGCATGTGCCACCACACCGAGCCTCACTTAAAGTACTTGACTAAAATTTTCTAAGTAGTTTCATAATGGAGGGAAAATAACATCCATGTTCTCCTTAAGACAATTCCACCATTTCCAAATTTCTAATAGAAAGTTTTAATCATGCTATGTTAGTGTTATAAGTCTCCATCATAAAAATTGAGAGCAATTTTTATGTGTCCTTAGTTTGACAGTATTCCATCCAGGAAGTATAATACTTTAATAACATTTACATAATTAGGATTTTTAAAGTAGTGTAAATCTAATTGATACCCACCTATTTAAACATGGAAGGTGGTGTTTCTCTTGGTTCTAGTAGAAATCGTGTATGCTGCATTAGATATTCTTTCATTTTATCTTGGAAAAAATGTTTTGATCTTGAAAATGTTATGCTAAGTAAAAGAAATCAGTCACAAAAGACTACATATTGTATAATTCCACTTATATGAAATGTTTAGAACGTGGGAATCTACAGAGGCACCAACTGTATCAGTAGCTGTTTATAGCTATAGAGGCTGTAGGTACAAGAGCAAGGAGAATAAATTCTATGGAATATTTTGAAGTGACTTCTATAAAGTATTGCATTACATCCAGTACACTGCATTCAATTTTCTTTCTCCTAGGGCCTGACCAACTACTTCAACTTAATGAAAATTAGCAGAAAATCATCATATGCAAAACATTATATACCATCATTGTAAAAAAAAAAAAAAAGAGACAGCCTCTACCTTTAAGGAGGTAATGGTGATATAGAGGTGATAATATAATAATAATAAATATAATTGTGATTATAATATCCATAGAAGGATGATGAAGACAAAAATAACATTTATTGAACATTCACTATGTGCCAGGTACTGTGTTAAATGCTTTTAAGTGTTATTTTATCTTATTCTCATAAGAATCTTATAGATAACATTGTTTTACTGATTTTTATATCTGAGGAAATTGAGTCACATAGAGGTGAGATAAATATTAAATATGTGATATTTAATTCACATATCAAGACATGTTAGATAAAGAATTTCAACCTAGTGCATAGCTGAGAATCAGTTTGAATAACTAGAGTTCATAAGCATACAAAATATAATATATGGTAAATTAAGAATGTGCCATGAAACATTAAAAAAAGTGCTTGATCCATTTGATGAGAGAACACATCTTGCTTACAGCTCAAAAAGAATGGTTCCCCTCTAAAGTATGTAGGTATTTTGGGACATCCAACTATAGTATTCATGAGGCATCAAGTATCTACAGAAGTCTCAGATGAACTTTTTTGTAAAATAAATATGGCCAAAATAGACAGTGACTAAGGGAATGTCACAATATGAAATGTATTTCTTTTTCAAAATAAATTTATACTTACCAAGTTATTGCAAAATATTTAACCAGAAACAAATATTATTCATTCTTCTTTTCTCCAATCTAAACTTTCATCTTCAGTCTGAGATCTTTCAAATTCTTTTTGTGTTCAAAATTAAATTCCTAATCTGAATTGCACTGATTTTTCCTATCTCCCTTTTTTGATTTTCTGAGTTTCCTTTTCCACAGTCGAAACTAGCAAAAATGTTACAGCTGACCTATTCCTACAAATCACAGAAAGCAAATCATCAAGAACACTTTTAGTGCTTTTCACATAGGAGTAAAATAATTTTGCTTCTAGTCTGGAGGCTGCATCTTTAATGTTCATCTAAATCTATTTAGTCATTTTCTTTACATATTTGAAAAGCACTTTTGTATACCTTAACTCCTATACTTACATCTAAAAAATAGCATTCTTCTTTATCAAGTGTCTATTAGTAATTTTAAAATTTCCTCCCCAAGCTTTTTACTGTACTATGATCAGAGGAATAAAATATGATACTAGATCAGCCTCTTCTTCAGTCAGTCTGTAAAATATGAATGAAATTTACATTTCATTTTACTGTGCTATAAATTACCTTTTCTAGGTAAACCTGCAGAAAACAAGATTTAATAGAAGATACAGAATTTCTTCCATGTAGATAATGAAGTAGATGTTCTAGATTTTGATTATTGGTCAGATTAAGTTAGGTGATGCTGCAACAATAAAAAAGACCCAACATCTCAGTTTCTTGACACATACAACAGTTTAATTCTTACTAAAAAATAGTCTAATGCAAGTCCATCAGTTTTCCAGGGGAGGGCCTTTCTAAATGGTGAACTAAAGTTCCAGCCTGCATCCATCTTGAAGGTAGTCCACAGCTTTCAGATCACAGTGACAGGTAAATAGAGAGCTAGAGGGCATGCAGGACTTTTAACTGCTCCAGTATGGAAATGACATCCTTCCATTTTCAATTCCTCTGCTAGAAGTCAAATCACACAGCCTAACTACAAGAATGTGAAAAGTCAATAGGAGCATGGAGATGTATGATGAGCTGTAAATATCTTTGCTGTATTCTACAAAGGATATACTTATTAAAAAACATTTAAATGAACAATAAACTTGAAGAACTCTATATGGATACAAAATGTCCCTTAAATGGAATTATTTTTATCATCATATACATATAGATATATTTTTAATCAACAGGTAAATTATGAAGCTCCAAGTTGATCAATTATGGCATTACTATAATGCTCCAAGAAGCCTACTTGGAGACTCTGGTATTGTCACTTCAGAAATTTGTGGAGCAAATATGTTATTTATTTACCAGATGTTTTCTATATTTATAGTTTTACTTGCAATTTACAGACTATGGGATGAAATCAGCTATTTAAAAACAATAGTTATTCAGCCTCTTTTCATTCCAAAATACTCTATACTTAAGACATCACAATTAATATATCCTCTGTAATAGGTGTTACTCTGATAGAAAAAATGTAAAGTAAAAATAAATTTCAATTTATTTTTAACATTAGTGGTAAACATGAATTAGCAACAGATACAAGGCACCAAATTTTAATAAAATATGAACACAGAAAGGAAAATTATGTAATTGTCACCTATATTAACTCTTAGTTTAATTCAATATTAACGCCTAACAGAATGAAATTTTAGACAACATACTTACTAAGATTTTGGCAGTAGTTTGTATAACAAGATACACAGCATACTAGAGATCTGTCACTCAACTTGATTACAGTAAAGCAGCTTCAATATGAAGGGATTAAATACTTTTAAAAACCTTTTTTACACACTAAATATTCTGGCAAGTGTGTAATTAAACACAGTAATTAAATTAGTAAGGTAAGATTAAGAAATTACAAACTTGAAATTTCTATACAAAACATAAATCATAAAGAAGGAATCA
Organism: Erethizon dorsatum; assembly: GCA_028451465.1. Lineage (NCBI taxonomy): Eukaryota > Metazoa > Chordata > Mammalia > Rodentia > Erethizontidae > Erethizon > Erethizon dorsatum. The sequence continues at coordinate 77,960,130 of CM051842.1, read as the reverse complement.
CAAGCTAGAAAGAATATTGATAGATTATCAAAACTTAACAACATAAAACATGCAAAAAGTTTTACAATCTTTATCAATAAAAAAACAGGGCTGTTTAAAATGATTCCCCTCCAAAGGTTATCAAAATTAATTCAAAATATGAAATATTCTGGTGCTGAAGATTATTCAGTACTGTATAATGAACAGTGCTGAACTGGAGGTAAATGTCTTAAATTTGGGGGACTACCCATATTGTAATCTGCTGTCTTTCTTGTTTACCAGAAGCAGTATACAACATCTCAGAATTTGACTAAGAAAAAAAAAAATATCAGCTGCACCAGCAAAAAGAAGGTGTGTAAAGATCAAAGGCACACTATTTAGCTAGCCAGAGCAGCAAATACTCCCCACCACTTTCCACTGAAAGACCATTTCCCATGTAAGCAAAATTTCATTGAAGAAAAAATAAAAGAAATTTATCAATAAAAGTAAGATTTTGAGACATCAATGTTAAATTCTTCCTTCAAAAAATTCCAATTACATTTGGCAGGATATTTCTGATTACATTTTAAAGATATGTACAAATTACATACATGTAACTGTAGATACATATTTTGGCCAAGTATATGTTCATTGTCTAAAACATTATACTTTAATTTCAAATGTTTTAACCACTGGTATGACAACAGATTTTTGCTTCTTAGAGGAATAACCACAGAATAAAAGACAAATAGACAAACAGAATATCCTGTATTTAATTTGCAGGCAACAAGTATGGCCCTTTCTGGCACAGTGGTATTTGACTAGCAACTAAGTCCAGGAATAACTCTACAACACAGGTAAACTCATGCATTTTCATAAATATGCCTTAACTTTCACAGTTGAAGTTTTCTTCAGACTTTGCTTTTTTTAATGTGGAAATCTTGAGTTTTCTTTTCCCTTGATGCTATCCTGACTTGTGACTTGCACCAAACTTTTTTTTCTTCTTCTTCTTACTGTGTTTCTTATGCAGCTTCTTCTTCTTTACTTTTTCCACAGCTTTTTCTTGCTCCTCATGCTTTCTCTTCTTTTTTGCTTGCACCTCCTCTTCATAATCTGATTCTGATAAGGATTCAGATGATAAAGGTTGATCTTCAGAATAAGCCTTCTTTCTTTTTTTACTAAGGCTTCTAATATACTTCTTATCTGTTTCATCCTTCAACCTCCTTTTCTTTTTTATAGATTCCTTGCTCTCTGATTCTGATTCCAATGTAGAGCATTCTTGTGATTTGTATGAACGATTCTTCTTTTTCTTTCTTCTTTTCCCTTGTTTCTTTTCCTCCTCCTCTGAATCTGAAGAACTGCTTGAAGAATCAGAGCTTTTTGAAGATGACAAAGTCCTACAAGATTTTTTCTTTTTCTTCTCTTTTTCTCTTTTTTTAGATGAACTTTTATTTCCACTTAATAATTTCTCTCTGCTTTTTTCAAGCTCTTTCTTCCAGTTTTCATTCATTTTTTCTTCAAATTCAGCTAATGCCTTAGAGCCTTTCTTTTTATTTTCTATTTGTTTCTTGAGTTCTTCCCAGGTAGGCCTTGGTCTATTCAGGTAATCTTGTATAGTTGGGCCTGAAGACTGAGTTGGGCCTCTCCATCTGGCCATTGCTATAGGATTCATATAGGCCACTCGATTATCCCTCTTTCCCATGGTGCCTAAAGGTTCTTAGAGTAGACTTTCAGTGGCCAAAAAAACAAAGGAAGACACTCTCCTTAAGTACTTCATTTGCCAGTCAACCAAGCAGGCTCTATTCTGTGAGAGAAGTAGAAGGAATGATTACAATGCACTTTAAGGTAAGAAAAAATAATGACATATGCTTAATTGTTCCCTGTCTATCACAAGTTATAGTAGATATTAACAAATTTTATAACTTGGGAACAAGTCATATATACATTTAAGATTTTTTGCACAGTGCAGACATTGTGGTATGAAAGCAACATAAACTTGAAATTTTCTATATGTCATGTAAAGTTTTGATAGGTATCCAAAATGTATAATAACAAAGTCTTTTTATTGTATTATGCTTACTTTTGCTCTCCTTTACTCCTGCTGCACATGGTATATTAAGAGAAGTGTGCAGAGCTGAAGTCCATACCAGGTAAACCTTCTGCAACTCAGGAAAGTGCAACAAAATCCACACCAGTCTTTTTGACAGAAACCTGGGAGCAACAATTGAAAAATATTTCTCTCTCAATTCTAACATGCAATCCTTTATTAAATCCTGGTTTTTTAACCCCCAAAATAGATCTCATATCCATTCACTTCTCTCCAAATATGTTGCCATAAACTTAGTCTGGACCGCTATCATCTCTCACTTGGACTATTAACCTTTAGTGTATATTAAGACCTTATTATTTGTCAGGGACTGCTTAGTGTCTTGCAGTGGTTCTCTCATTCAATTCACAGCTTAAAACCTATTATGTTCATTCTATTATTAGTTCTATTTCATGCACAGAAAAAATGAGCCTTGGAGAACTGGAGTATAACTTGTATAGTGCAACAGGACCAATAAATTGTATAACCAGTATTTAAGTCAAGACCATATGATTCCAAACCATATGTGCACACATAACACAACACTACACTGTCTCTTTACATCAACCTATTAACTGGTAGAGCTATTTCCACCCTAACTCCCTTGCTTTCCAGTACAACTTGTAAGTCAATTGGATCATAAAACACTCCAGTGACTAATGAGAACCAAGTAAAAACTCCTTTTATGATGTGCACTTCTCTTACATTCTCTAGTCACTCACTTTTCTCAGTTCCATAACCTCCACTCTTCTCTTGGTTTATAAAATATGCTGAGCTCCAATCTTAATCAGAACAGTCAATTCCACCTCATTCTACAGGTCTCAGATTAAATGTTAGTGTCTCAGGAAGGCAAACATTAGGTTGAACTACATAAAATTGCCTATTTTATAAGACACAACCAGTTGAGACACCAATGATTTCATATAGCTCAACCTTATAATATAGAAGTTTGCCTCATCCTCCTTTTATATATCCCAGTTCTTGTTTCTTTAATTCACAAGGATTATTAAATTGGTAATGAATTTGTTTATGTGGGTATAATGTGTGTACATGCATATGTGTGTGCATTTTGAACTGATAAACATAAGGCAATTAAGGATGAAGATCATGATGTTTGATTTAATTTATCACGGTGTTCCCAGAATTTAACAGAATCTGGCCCATACTAAATGTTCAGGAAATATTTCCTCCATAATAAACAAATGGATGGATGGTTGGATGGATGGATGGTAATTCTGGGAGAGGGGATCATGCACAAGGAGCCTCCTGGAAATTGTGATCACTATGGAGCATTTTGAAGGAAAACTAGGAGATCACACATAAAATGAAGACATAGAGGAAATGTCAGGAATATCAGGAAGAAGAAACAATATGACAAAAATACACAAGGACTTAACGACTACCAGGTAATTAGTGTTGATGGAGTCTAAAGAGCAATAGTCCAAGGGAAGAAGGTTAAGGCTATATCCACAGGGAGAAACCTGATTATGGAAGCCTTATTGTGTCATTTTTAATTTTGGATTTTGCCCTGTAGTTGATAGGGAGCCAATAAATTCTTTTAAATAAAAGGATATATGGCCAGACATATCAGATTTTTGTCAGTTTCCACTTTAATTCTTAGGCTTAAATCAACCTAAAATACCTATACATCACAAATTCAATGCTAGAGACATTTCAGTGACTCATTTTATTGATAAGTCCCTAGATGCATATGAATGAACAAAACTAAATGAAGAAGATATAAAGACCCTGAACAAATCAATAATAGGCAAGCAACTAGAGGCAGTAATAAATCTCTGTCAAGTAAGGACCTAGTAGATTCACAACTGAATTTTACTAGAACTTCAGGAAAGAGCTAACACCAGTACTCCTCACACTCTTCTATGAAACTGAAAGGGAAAGAACAATACTCATTCCTGGAATCTAACACAACCCAGATACAAAAGCAGAAAAAGGACTCAACCAAAGAAAGAAAACTACAGGCCAATTTCTTTAATAAACAAAAATGCAAATAGCTTTAATGATATACATGCAAACATAATGCAACAAACCATTAAGGAGATCATACCCATGACTGAATCGGTTTCAACCCAGCAACGAAAGGATGGTTCAACATATGTAAATCAATAAATGTAATAAACTACATAAATAGAAATAAAAATTAGAATCACAAGAAAAGGCCTCTGACAAAATCCAACATCCATTCATAATACCACTGAAGAACCTTATGTGTACAAGAACGTTATCTGAAGTTGACAAAAGCCATTTACAACAAACACACCGTCAATATCATATTAAATGGGAAAAGCTCAAACCATTCTCTCAAAACTCAGAAGCAAGGCAAAAGTTTCACAACTCTTGTTCAATGTAGTACTTGAAATTTTAGCCAGAGCAGTCAAGCAAGAGAAAGAAATAAAAGGAATATAAATAGGAAAGGAAGAAGTCATTCTATCCTTATTTACAGATGACATGATCATTTACCAAAATAATCTACTAGAATATTCTTATAAATAATAAAGAAATTCACCAAAGTGTTAGGATACAAAATCAGCACACAAAAGTAAAATAGCATTCTTGCATATCAACAATGAACCCAACCAGAAAGATATGTGGAAATCGATTCCATTCACAATAGCTTTAAAAAGTACCAAAGCATCAATCTAACTAAGGAAATAAAAGACCAAGGTAATGAAAAGTATGCCACCATCAAAAAAGAGATGGAAGAGTACTTCAGAAAATGAAGATAACTTCTGTTCTCAATAGGCAGAAGCAGCAATGTCAAAATGGCCACATTACCAAAAATGACATCTACAACTAATGCAATTCCAATCAAAATACTAAGAACACTTTTCACAGAACTAGAAAAAATGTTTAAAATTTATATAGAATCAGAAGAGACCCAGAATGGGCAAAGCAATCCTGAGAAACAAGAGTAAGGCAGAAAGCATTTCAATCCTGAGCTTCAAGTTATAAACAAAGCTACAGTAATAAAAGCATAATACCAACAACCCCCCAGATATGTTGACAAAGGAATAGAATGGAAGATACAGGCACAACCCCAAGAACCTCTGACCTTCTGATTTTTTACAAGGTGACAATGACAAACACTGGATAAAAGATAGCCTCTTTAACAAATGTTGCTAAGAAAACTGGTTACCCACGTGCCAAAGAATGCATCTAGATGCATATCTCTCACCTTGTACTAAAGTAAAATCAAAATGGATCAATGATTTAGATATGAAAATAGAAACACAATCTGCTTGAAGGAATAATTTTTAAAACTCTTGAAGACATAGGCAAGGACTTCCTAAACAGAAGACCAATTGTACAAGATACAACACTAAGAATCAACAAATGGGATTATGTCAAGTATAAAGCTCCTGCACAGCAAAGGAAACAATGAACAGAGTGAAGAGAGAGCCTACAGAATGGAAAAAAAATGTCAGTTACCCCTCAGACAGAGGACTAATACCTAGGATATATGAAAAAACTCAAAGAATTGTACCGCACATGTAAACAATCCAATCAAAAAATTGACAATTAAAATTAGTCAACATTTCTGAAAAGAACTGCAAATGGTCAGTAAGTATATGAAAAAATGTTCAGGATCTTTGACAATTAAAGAAATGCAAATTAAAACAATAGTGAGATTCCATCTTATTCCAGGAACAATGGCTACTAGCAAAGATTCTAAAAAAACAAATCCTGGGTAATTTGTGTAGCAAAAGGAACCCTTCTTCGTTGCTGGTACAAACATAAAATAGAATAATCACTGTTGAATTTAGTGTGGGAATTTTTTAAAAAACTAAAGATAGAAGTTCCATCTGACTCAGCTATACTTTTTCTCATTATGTTCCTGAAAAAATTAAGATCATCATATTATAATGACACATGCATACCTAGGTGTTTACAGAAGCATAATTCTCAGAAGCTAAATTATGGATGTGGCCTATATGCCCATCAAAAGGTAAATGTATAAAGAAAATGTGGTGTATATATATAATGAACACTACTTACTTAAAAAAAGGATAAATTCAAGTCATTTGAAGGAAAACAGATTGATCTTGATATCATAATGCTAAGTGTTATAAATCAGACACAAAAGATTAAATATCACATGGTTTCTTTTATATGAGAAGCCCGAAATATAAAATACTTAAAGAACAAAGTAGAAATGTTAGGAAATAGGGAGGTATACATTGTGGAGATAGGAAGAGAATCTGGGAAAGGAGGAAGAGGATGGAGGGAGAAAAAAATGATTAAGATGTGATATGTATATGTACTAATTCTTCAAGATGAATGTAATTATTATGTATCTCAAACATACTAATATAAATAAATAATGCATAAATAAATGTCAAGTACTTTGCATAAGGAAAATAAGAAAGAAGGTTTGAAGGCATCTCAGGAATTAGCAAGACTGCACCCTTCCCAGGTTAACATCTCATCACAACCTGCCTGGGCACTGGACATGGAGCTACAGGTTTTGATGTTTGCCTTGCTGGGTTTTGGTCTTGCTTTGGTTTGATTTCTTTCCATTTCCCTTTTTCTGCCTTTTTGAATGGGAATGTCCACTCTGTGTCATTGTATGTTGTATTTAAGTTTCTTTTTGATTTTCAAATGGATGCACAGCTGAATTTGCCTTGAGTCTCAGAGACTTTGGAGTTGTACCTCTCAGCAATTCTACAACTGATAAAATTTTGGTGACTCAGAAATGGACTAAATGTGTTTTGTGTAATGAGATGAATATGAGCCTTTTGGGGGCTAAGGGCAGAATGTTATGTTTTAGATCTAAAATGTCCACCAAACTCTCATGCATTTAGAGCATGATTGGATCACAGATGTGTTATACATCAGTGGGTTCATCCACTGATGAGTTTAGTAGCTAAATGTGCTGTTATGATGTGGAGCCTCGTTGGACATAGGTCACTTGGGGCATGACATGGAAAAGTGTATTCTTTGGCTGCTCTCTTCTCCACTTTGTGGCATTCATAGGTTTAACAACTTTTTTTCTACCATGCCCCTCTTCCATCCTATTTCTGTCTCAGAGCTAGCAGACCATGGACTGAAATCATGAACCAAAATAAACCTCTCCTCTGTTCACTTGGGGTGTCTGTGTTGTGTTTCAATGGCAGGAAATTGACTAAGGCAAGTCAATAGTAACCTTTGCTAATGCAATGACAATCCAATAGTGAGAACAGAAGCCAGATGAGTGTGTGTTAAAAATTGAATAGGTGTTGGGAAAGTAGTGATATAGCATACACAGACACAGCAGAGAAAGGGAAAAAAAGATAAGAGGGAAACCATAATGAGGGATACAGAGTTATAATTATATTTTGTTCTTTGTTTTCTGAATCTAAGAGATAAACATATGCATGGTGCGTCTAAAAGGATAAAGTACATGGACAAAAATTGTTTTACAAAGATAGGAAATAGAGGGAATAATTGATGTGGAAAGAGCACAGAGGAAGTAGAAAAAAACTTTGTTTTTATTCAGTGGTGAGTATCACAGTAATCTGCTAAGATCCCAACAGGATAAAAGTTTTGAAAATGATAATTAAGAATCAGTGTAACAGCAGAGGACAATGGGAGACAGTGGTAAAACCAATCAAGTGTGTGAGAGGCCTTAGGAATTGCTAAGCATTTATGCTCCTTTTCCCTAAGGAAAAAGCACACTGGGAAAAGAGGAAAAGTAGTACTGACAAGTTTTCTCACCCAGACACACATTGTAAAGAATATTGTGGCTTATCTTAGCTACATCTATTATAAAACTAAGGGAAAGCTGATTGTCTCTTCATTTTTACAAAATATGCTAACATCCTGCATGGATATAAATCGTGACACCCATCCCAGCATTCAGGGTATTTAATGGCATTTTTCACTGATTCTTAAAATCAGTTATTATTTGCCATCGAGATATGGTCATGTAAATGCAATATCACTAGACAAATATCAAACAAATGAGCGTATAACTAGGGCTGTGATTTAAAGGCAAAAGAAATGTAAAAGATGCTATGAAAGATATAATGAGTGACCTAATTCAGAAGGAAAGGGCAAGTTTGAGATATTGACATATAATGTGAAACCAGATTGACAAGTTACAGCTAGCCCACTTAAACAGGATGAGAATAATAAAAAAGCCAAAATTCATTGAATATTCTAAGCAGAAATATTATCACATGCTTTAATTACTTCAAGGAAAAGCTAAATGCAATGCAAAATATCCATACTGTTATGCTGTTATAAACTAGTTCATCTTAATTTCTCCTGTTGAAAGTTATTATATTTGTACCACTTGTCAGTGGACATGCTCAGTCAAGTAAAAGTCAATATGAATGTAAACTTTTGAAATGTAGTTTCTATTGCAAATATCACCAAAGCTGGTAATTTTATAGATGTTCTCTACATATTATTTCATTGAATTTTCAGCCAGATTTACAACTTTTGATGAATTCTCACAGACCCAAGCACTTGAGTGAAAAGAGTTTTCAAAACAGTTGGCAATCTCTGAGACAATCTGGAGCATAAAAGTCTTCCATAAAGGCCTATACATTTGGAGGGTGCCCTATGAAAAAATCTTAAAGTTCTTAAGTCACATTAGCTCATGTAAAGTTAAGTACCATGCTACTTAAATAATTTCCTTTTGGGAAGTTATTTAAAGGATTTTAAGATATCAATGAGTCTATGAAATTATAAAATGATAATGATCTATATAGTAACAATAACTTTAATTACATTATGTTTTACCATTTCACATTGAATGATAACATAGAGAAAAATCACAGCACAATCTAATTCACAAGTCAAAAAAGAGAAAGAGGGTTTATGGAATGATTTAATGGTATTTTACAATTTTCTGGAAATACTTACCTCTAGCCAGCAAGTACAGTATGACATTTTTCAACTAAATAAAACTCTAGAATGAACAAGTCCTATTTTAATTATTTAACATCATTTTTCTGAAGGAGGAATTATTGCTCTTATCTTCACTGCTACCAACATGCTAGAAAACTGCTGGATTGAAACCATCCTTATCAGGTGAATTCCCTCCAACATAGCTATGTCATAGCACATTTATCACTCTTGAGAATAGATGCAGAATTCAAAATGTCATTTCCTCTTTCTTTCCTGTACAGAATTGTTAAGTTATAAGGGATCAGTTTCTGTAATCTCAAGGATGATACTAGCACAGTTAAAGCAGCAACAAAATACTACAGATGCAAGTGATAAGATACAAAATAATGACTGGGACAATGCCCACATATAAATTTTAGACAAGTGTTTGTTTTAAAAAATGACTACTTTACCCTCTTATTTATTTTAGTATAATAATACATTCTGGATTCAGGAAAACAAATTATTATTGTTTAGTTTTTTGATAAATGAAGCCAAATGCTCTCTCCAACCAAAGTTTTAAAATTATTTTTAAATTAGAAATTGACATATCATAGATATATTTATTCATGGGATTAAAAGCAATGTTCTAATTTGTAAGTACAGTGTAAGATAATTACAACAACCTTATTAACAAATCCATTACCCCAAATACTAAATCAATTTTTTTTATTTAAAATAGCTTCAGATTTACAGAAATGCTGCAAGTACAGTACAGAACCCAGTTTCCTTAATGGTTAATATCTTATTCTGTTATAGAATAAAGAGCTCTGGTTCCTTTTACTGTAAAATGAAATTAGAAACTAAGAACAGGGTGCTGGATGTCTTCATTGCTACCAGAGCACTATTACTTCTAGGCTCTCTCAACTGACATAGCTAGAAAATATATGAAATGCTTTTAATTTAATCACACTTAAATTTAAATAAAGGACTTGACCATAGGACTACAAATATAAATTATTTAGAGATGGTACTCAGAACACTGTATTGACTATAATTAAATATCTAGGTTATAATTAAATGTGATTGACTCATCATTGCCAAAGACCATGCTATGGTTATTTTTCAATTAGTAGGAATTGATCTCTCCTATATATAGTTCTGAAATTGTTTTAAAAGGCCACGAACATAACTTAAAGACTAAAGCAAAGGCCTTCAGCAGCACTAAATCCATAAGCTTTGTCCCTTTAACACTCACTGTACTTTAGCCAAGAAGCTATAACAAAAATAACAATGGTTTTAATAGTGTCATATCAATGTTTAAAGAAATTCTCTGCAGAAAACTAGTATGTTCGGGCCGGTGAGATGGCTCAGCGGCTTAAGCGCCTGCCCGGCAAGCGCGAGGGCCCGAGATCGAGTCCCGGAACCCACATATGAAAAAGGGGCCAGTGATATTGCTCAGCGGCATGGGCGCCTGCTGGTGCGTGAGGTCCTGAGGTCGACCCCCCCAGTACCCACACACAAAAAAAGAAAACTAGTATGTTAATGTGTATAAGAATCAAACTCTATCAAGCTTTTAACAGGAAAGTACTTATTTTGTCAGTACATTTGATATGTTTAGTTACCAGTCACTGGTAAGTAAATGTATTCTTTTTGACTGTTTGTTTAACAAATGTCTCACATCATGAATTTTGTGGAAATCCTTAACAAGACCCACAAATAACAAAGCCTGTTAAGTCAGTGTTTCTCAGCACCGAACTTGTAAAATCAATTTCATTCATGACTAGTGGGATAAAATTGTATCTGTCATTATTCCTTATATTTTTGTCTACATTTTAGCATTAAACTAAAGTGATGCATTTTATAGTAGAGGACCATGAGCTACCTCTCAGTGTAATGTACTGTGCATCCATACTGATTCATAGCCTAAAATCTGTAAAATTTTCCAAAGGATATAATTGTACCAATATATACTTATCATCTCTTCTAATAACTTATAAAACAAAAGACCCTAAGCATATTAAGCAAAATAGCAGGGGAGTGTCTTTCTCTTTTACTAGAGAACACAGTTCAGTGAATATCCACTTATGCATGGCTTTAATAACTACTTAGTTTTACAAGTATCAATGCCTCAATACTTTCTACAAGTGGTTGACCCTATATGCATTTTTTCTCTATTTCCAAAAACCGAACAGAAATTGTGACATGTATATATGTGTCTTAGTTACTTTCTCATTGCTGAGATACAATACCCTACACCCACAAATTAAAAGAGGAAAGGTTTATTTTGGCTCACAGTTTGTGGAGGTTTAAGTCCATAATTGGATGGCTCCAAGGCAGGACAGCATGGCAGAGGGGCATTGAAGAGGGGAATTTCTCATGGAATTGCATGCAGGAACCAGAGAGAGGTCAAGGGAGGAGGGAGGGAGATATACCCTTGCAGACCACAACCCCAGTGACCTACCTCCTCTGACAAGGTTTCACCTGCCAACATCACATTCAGCTATAAACTCATCAGTGGACTAATTCACTGATAAGTATCATGCCCCTGTGATCAAATCACTTCCTCAAAGCCTCACCTATGGTCACATGAGGCTTTGGGGGACATCTAGATATAAACAATAACAATTTATAATACTAGTTATGAAATAGTTGAAAGCATCACAATTATTAAACTAGGTATAATTACATGCATCATGTCTTTTTACAATAGAAATGACTATTCATGCACAGTTCGTTAAAAGTCAAAAGCCATAGCATACAGAATTATTTGTTACAATAGTTAAATTATAGATTGTTATTTCAAATAATGAAATACTACTCAGAAGAATCATAAATTGTAACTATTATTCATATTACTTTATTGTGCTCCAATTAAAAGGGACTATCTTTTCATGTATGACCTAAATCAAAAATCCATCTGGACAGAACTACAGAAAACAAACCTAAAATTCAAGTGAAACCAGAAGAGATCCAGAAGGACAAAAGCAATCTTGGGCAACAAGAAAAAAGCAGAAGGCACCATGATCCTGGTCTTTAAGTTATATTACAAAGCAACAGTGATTAAAAAGAGCATGATGCTGGCACAAAAACAGACATGTGGATCAATGGAGCAGAATAGAGGATGTAGAAATAACCAAATAACACCCTTAAAGAGTGACAGCCTCTTTAACAAATGGTGCTGGAGAAACTGGATATCCACATGCAGAAGATTGAAAGTAGACCGATATCTCTCACCATGTACTAAACTAAAACCAAAATGAATCAATTATCTACATGTTCAGAGAGAACCACTTAATCTGTTAGAAGGTAAAACTCTTGAAGATACAGGTGTTGGCAAGAACTTTCTGAACAGAAACCCAGTCGCACAAGAAATTACATAAAAATATCAACAAATGGGATCATATCAAATTTAAAAAGCTTTTGCACAGTAAAGGAAACAAGCAATAGAGTGAAGAGGCAACCTACCGAATGGGAACAAATTTTGCCATCTAGTCCTTGAACAAAGGACTAATATCTAGAATTTATAAAGATCTCAAAAATTGAGCAACTGAAATAGACACTTTTCAGAACAAGTTCAAATAGCCAATAAATACATGAAAATATGTTCAACAATTCTAGAAATTACAGGAATGCAAATTAAAACAGCACTGAGGTTCTATCCTACTCCAGAAAGAATGGCTATCATCACAAAATCAAATAATAGCAAATGCTGGCACAGGTGTAGGGGGGAAAGGAACCCCTCTACAGTGGTGCTGGGAATGTAAACTAGTAAAACCATTATGGAAATCAATATTGAGATCCCTCAGAAAACTGAAACTAGAAATTTCATTTGACCGAGCTATTCCACTTCTAGGTATCTTCCTCCAAGTGTTACAGACATCATATTAGAGTGATACATGCATAATCATGTTCATAGTAGTGTAATTTGTAATAGTTAATTCTTGGAAGTGGCTTATATGTCCATCAACAGATGAATGGATAAAGAAAAACTAGTACTTGTACACAATGGAGTACTACTCTGCCATAAAGAAGGATAAACTTGAATCATTTGTAGGAAAATGGGTGCATCTTCTGACCATAGTGATAAGTGAAATAAATCAGACACACAATCTTAAATATTATATGCATTATCTTAAATCAGAAACTGAAAATATAAATAAATTATATAACAAAATAAAAGATAGGGAACAGAGAAATAGATCACTTGCAAAAGGGAAGGGGACCAAAAGATGGAGGGACATGGTAGAGAGGTGAAGGGAATGAAAAAAAAATAAGATGTGTTTTGTGCATGTACAAATTTCCCATGGTGAATGTCATGATTATTTGTTGCAAATATGTACCTATATTTTTTTTAAAGAGAAAGAAAAGAAAACCTGTGTGGAGAGTACAATAAGTATTAGTCAGGCAGAGGATAAAAGAACAGTTCCAAATCCAAGTAAGAGCAAGAAGGATTAGGTGCGTGAATGAAGGGACATAAAACATCTTAAGAAAATTCACTAAGCAGACTGTATTAACTGCTAATGCAACAAGTCATCAGTACAGTTCATTAACATTGTAGTTGAAGGTCCATTTGCCCCATTTACATTGAGAGTGCACTCAAAGAAGTCATGTAAGTTTTCTGTCCTAGTTCTCATTTCTGAAAATGAAGTTGACACAGGATCATTCTCTTATATAATACAATTCCTTGTCCCCAAGTTCAAGTGAAATATTCTTTGATCATGGTTTGAAAATTGTAGAGGTCTTTATAAATGCAGATTTGATATTTTATGACTGTTATTATTAACCATACAATAATGATTGCAACCATGCAGCACTCATCATAAACAGATACATTCACAAGTGCTTTGCATGAGTTATCTCATTTAATTCTCAACAACTCCATGAAGGAGGCACTATTATTTTTCCTATTGGATAAATAAGGAAGCTTATCTCAGAAAAGTCAAGTAACTTTCACAAGGAAAGTTTAGCTAATAGGAGCTAAAGCCAAGATTGGTCTTCTAGCAGCCTATTTTAAAGCCAAAACTATTAAAGAGTGTTGTAGTAGGTAGAGTGACTAAATTCTTATGACTACTATAATAAAAATGCAATAGATCCAGGTGTGGTGGTGCATGCCTGCAATCCCAGACTCTGGAAAGCTGAGGCAGGAGGATTTCAAGTTGGAACCCAGCCTGGGCAATTTAGTGACTTAGCCATACTGTCTTACAAATTTATAAAAAGGGCTGGAGATGTGGCATAGTGCATAGTTCAATCCCCAGTACCTCAAAAATCAAAACGAAAATGCAATGATTATTTGTAGCTATATATCTACACTCGTGTTCAGGCCATAGACCAAATGTCCCCTGAAATGGGAAAACAGTATAATGAAATAAAATTTAAATTGGTTGATAAGATTAGTTTGTATAAATTGGGACAAATTAAAGCAAGTATTCTTCTAATTTGTCTAATCAATGTAAAATATTCAGATATATGAAGCATAAATTTCTGTTGTGTGGTGAGGTAAAGGTGGTATTCTAGCCTGAACTAGTTGATGTGTTTTTCTGCATTGCTATGTGGCTGGGTACAACTAAATTTTACAGTAATGAAGATAATTGGAAAAATATAAATATACAGAAAACTCAAAATCATCACTAATTAGTTTCAACTTCTTTCCTTAGTCAGATTATGGGAATTGTTAAAATGAACTAATTCAAGTTTTTCCTTTTGTCTCCACACATACAAGAAAAGGAATGATAAAGGAACAGTGTTGTAATAGCAAAAAGTAAATGTAAACTATCCAAATAAGCCTGAATAATATATAAACTCTATTAAAATCTATTCCTCATGTATTTCAGATTACTTACTGTTTACCTTTTTCTTTTGTATAGTAGCATGTGTTTCTGCCATCTGGATAGGGTAATATCTGTAGATTATCATTTGTAATGTTCAGTGGCTTCATTGGATTGCAGATCCATATAGATCTAAAGGTTTAATTCTCTCACACTGCCCAGAATACTATGCTGTGCTCATGACTTTGACAGATATTGAGTCACAGAATTTGCCAACTTGACACTTAATGCCATGTCATACATAATTAACTTAGCAATTATTTCTAACTACTTAACATATCACTGCCAGCAGAAGTTGTCATGTAGTAATCAGGAATATGAGGATATAGTAATTCCACACTAGGAAGACAACAGTTTTAACCTAAACTCCCCTGAACTTTTTCCTTTTGACTCAGACTGAACCAACCAGAAGTTGAATCTGTATGGAAAAAATATATATTCTAAATATAAATGATTCACTCATTCACTCAGTATACATTTTTTTGAGATCCTACTATAAGCAGGACACAAGTGTCAGCCAAGACAGATAAAGCCCATGGTAATATGGTGTCTTAATTACTTTTCTGTCTTTGTTGAGACAAATACACAACACCCAAAGTTAAGGAAGGAAAATTTTATTTAGCTCACAGTTTGTAGATGTTTCAGTCCATAATCTTCTGGCTCCAAGACAGGGTGGCATGGCAGAGGGGCAAATGTTCATGTGGTGGAAGATAGCAAAAGCAAGTGGGGAGGGACTCTTTCTGTCCCTTATATTGTATGCAAGCTACCCACCCTAGGGCACGTGCAGTACTCACACCCTTAATCCTAACCAGAACTATGCCAAACCAATTAGAGGACTGATTTACTAATCACACACTCTTAATCCCAGTATCACACACTCAAGATTCAGCCACTCTGAAAAGGCCTCGTGACCACATGAGGCTTTGGGGGGACATCTAGACACAAACCATAACATTTCACCCCTGGCCCTCCAAAGACTTGTGCACATTCCTTTATGTAAAAGGCATTTAATCCATCTCCAAGAGTTGCCAAATTTCCAACAGTTTCAACATTGCTGACAAGTCTAAACCCCAAGTTTCTTCTGAGATTTAAGGCAAACTCTTAGTTGTGAGCCCCTGTACAGATGAAAAGAAAGTTAAACACTTCCAACATTCAATGGCACAAGATAGACATTTCTGTTCCAAATGTTGCAAACAGGGGGATACAAAAGAATGGGACCAAGGTAAGTTCAAAAGCCAGCAGGGCAAACATGAAGTTCTATAGTTCCATGTGCAGCATCTGAAGCAATCTGTAGCAAGATGTGAACTCCAAAGAGCTTACGTGGCTCTGCCACTATCGCACTTCTGGTGGTTGTAGCTCCCATGGCTTTTTCTTAGGCCTGTTCTGCTCCCTCCTTGCAGTTTTCCTCAGATAATCCACTCTCCTGGCTTCTCCAAACTTCTGGGGTCTCCACTGCATATTTGGCTTCACACTCACAGCTTCACACATTGCCCTTTCAGGGGCAAACTGCCTGGCCTCCCAGGTTTCTTCTGAAATCTGGGTATAAGCCTTCCTGACCCCACAACTCTTCCATTCTGAATGCACCTAAAACCAGCACCATGTGGTTGATGCCAAGATCTGCTGCCAGCTGTAGCAGTAGCCAGGCTTCCTTCTCTTTTGGTCATAGGTGTCAAGTGCTGGATCACTGAGCACTCTGAACCCAATTCCAAGCAACAGATTGTCATGGCAGCCACCATTCTGAAACATGGTACTCTGGGGCTTTCTTCTCAAAGCAAAATTTTTCACTTTTGCAATTTTGAAACTACAAAGGCTGAAATCTTCTTGTTTTTTGTGATGCTCTCAGGCCATCTTTTTTATTCTGTTCCTTCTCAGCAATCAAGATCTCCTCTGCTCTATCTTTGCATTCCAGCGCTTTACTGAAGGTTCCTTTCTGGCCAAACTCACAATGTTTTACATCATTCTTCTGGGCTCTTTGCTCCTGCTACTCAACATAGATCAGGCTAACAACCCCCATCAGTAGCCATGCCACTGCCTCAGCATCTGACTACCTTGAAATTTCTTCTGCCAGACTAATTAGTTCACCATGATTAATCTCAGTCTCAGGCAGTCTTTGGACAGGAACAAAATGCAGAAAAAAAATTTGTCCCAAGGCATAACACATATCATCTGAAATCCAGCATTCAATGTAGTCCTTCTTCCCAGCAGAATCCTACTGAACCTGATCTTTTCTGGGAGGATTTCTATCAGCATTTAGTCTTCCAAACACTGACCAGAATCTTCCATACAGTATAGTCTAAGGCTTTTCAGCACTACTTTTTCAGCCAGCATCTCCAAACATTTCTTAACTCTTCCCCTTCTGACAAGCCAGTTGCAAAGGCTCTGGAGCCACATGGCCAGGTAATGTCACAGCAACAAGCTCTCTTCGCTGGTGCCAAATTCTGTCTTAGTTAATTTTCTTTCATTGCTGAGACAAAACACCCAACACCCAAATTTAAAGGGGGAAATGTTTATTTAGCTCACCCTTTGTAGATGTCTTAGTCCATAATCTGCTGGCTCCAAGGCAAGGTGGCACATGACAGAGGGGTAAATGTTCATGGTGGTGGAATACAGCAAAAGCAACTCTTTCGGTCCCTTATATTGTATGCAGGCTACCTGCCCTATGGCTGATGTAACACTCATACCCTTAATCCTAGCCGGAACTATGACAAACCAATTAGAGGACTAATTTATGAATCACAAACCCTTAATCCCAGCATCACACACTCTGGATTCAGCCACTCTGATTAAGCCTCATAACCACATGAGGCTTTGGGGGCATCCAGATACAAACCATAACATGTGGGGATTAAATTTTAGAAAAAGGAGATAACTATAAAATTTGAGTTTTATTACAAATATATCTTAATGTGTCTAACCAAGACTTTCACCAAAAAAAATGGGGGTATTGTATAGTGCGGTGGTTAGAGTAACAAGTTAAATTATATGGTGAAGAAATATGAAGACAAATCCACAATGTGAAAGATTCTATGAAACAGTTTGTCTCTTCTAAAAATCAATTTCATGATGTAAATAAATTAATATTGTCTTAGGGAAAAATATTTAAGGAGATCTAATTAAATGTAATGCCCTGGTTTTATCTGGTTTTGATTTTGTCTATCCAGGCCATCTTCCACACTGCCAACACTAGTTAGTAACTATTCAGTAACTAGTTATAAAAAAATCCCTGATTTGGTCCCTCTCAAATGCTTATTCAGTTAAATTCAAAATCCTTAAAGATAGACCCTAGATTCCATCTGGACCACGTGATCTCACCTTCATGCTCTTCCTCATATTCTTTTTTCTTCTACTACCTTTTTCTTTGACTTCTATGCTACAGACACAAAAATAACTTACTATTCCTCAAATATTCTAGTACATTTCCAAACTCTTGCACTTTGAACAAGTATGTTCTTCCTGGCTAGAAAAATTTTTCTTGAACCCCTGACTTCAGATTCTTCTAGTAGGAAATAATTGCTTTCACTCTGTATTTCTGTGTCAAGTCACTCATTAATTCAACCAAAGTTCTGAATGTTTATTATGATCAGAGCACGGTGTTAAGAAATGCTGATTACACAGAAGTGACCATTATGATAGTGGTTACTAATCTCCTATATTTTACAGATGCTCATATTGAATGCAAAAATAACTACATAATTTAAAAGATGATAGTGTCATAGAGAAAATGTGTAGTTTGATAAAAGCACATAAATAGTACCTAGTTTACATGATCTTTAAGTCAGTAATAATGATTTGTTCACCTACTATCTCCTGTGACATTAAACCCATAAGTACTCCATATAAATGTTTATCTATTAGAATTAAATTATACAGTCAATCATAGTAAGTACTTCATCACAATTCCAAGTATATTCATATACTCAATTCAATACAAAAAGCTATTAAGTAAACCAAATGGTTTGTCTTTAAAAATGGTAGTTGAACAATTTTTTTATTGAATTGACATAGCTCATTAGGTATTAGGTCACAGGAATTTTGGAGCTGGAACACCAATGCTCCTAAAAATTCACAGATGTTACACTTTTGGGCTACAACTGGGTGAGCAGACAAGAAAATCATCTTTTCCCAAAGGAAAAAAAAATGTATATCCATTTGAGATGCATTTTTGCTTGAAAATCACTCACTTTGGGTAAGAACAATGGATATATGTGGCCTAGTGCTGCTCCCACACCCACTACCAGGGGCTCATTTCATTCAGAAATTCCACTAGGACTTGTATACTGAAAACTAACATGGCTAAGAGCAATGAACAAATATTTAAGTAAATGGATACACATTTATTTCTCGTGAATTAAAAAATTCAAGTTGTCAAGATGGCATTAGTTTAAAAGTGCCATCAGTGAAATACATGACATGTGATCTCTCCACAAAAAGATTTTATAATCTGACTGGAAGAAGTAAAGTGCATGACTGGTTAGACAGCAGTGTAAGACAACTTTATTTAAAAGATATAAAGAAGCAATCCATGATTAAGAAAAAAACAGAAAATCAATAATTCAAGTATCCAAAGGAAGACAGCTAAGCTGGAGCCTAAATGAGCCAGTGAATACATTTTATGCATTGGAAATGAACTAAAGACATGAAAAGGCAGTGCCTATGTAAAGGATTTGGAAAAGAGTTAAGTTTGAAAAGGGTGAGGTGAGAAACTGGATGGACATGAACACCAAATAATGGAGTCTAGACTTGTTAAAATAGTCATTTAATGAGTCCTTGTGTGAGTGGTATTTCACATGCATAGAAGGTATCAGTTGTATGCTAGATATTGGGCATACACTTTCTCTGTCTCATAGCACTCATTTTCTTTTAACAACAGTCCTATGGGAATATGACTGAAGTTCTTCCCTTCCTGTAGCCAAGTGGCAAGTAGTTAAGTGGAAAATGATTGAAGTTTAAAAACAAAAAAAAATCATGCTTCCGAGTAGTAAATAAACATTTGCAGGGGCCAGTGAGATGGCTCCGTGGCATAAGCGCCTGCCTGGCAAGCGCGAGGGCCCGAGTTCGACTTCTGGAACCCACATACGAAAAAAGGGCCGGTGATATCACTCACCGGCATGGGCGCCTGCTGGCACATGAGGTCCTGAGGTCGACCCCCGGTACCCACACACACAAAAAAAAATTATTTGCAGCTTTTGGCTTATGCTAATTACATTCATTTGACATATATATTGTTAGGCATTTTTCTATGTATATAAATCACAGGTGTACACAAGATAAATACATCATTATCCTTTATATGGATAAGATAATAGCAAAAATTTTTTTGTTTTGTTTTGTTTTTGCAACATGACCTTTTCACTTAACACTCTACTGTGGACAACATTTGTATATACTGAGAACCAATTCTTTTGTTGTAATTTAGCAGGGTAGATGTATTCTCAAATTCTGGTGTGGGGCATTTTACACCAAAATGCCTCCATAACTGCGTTTTGTATAAACAAGGAAAAGTATTCTTTAAACAATGAAAAAAATTGGTGAGGACTGTTTTCAATAATTCATAAAAAGGGAAAACTTATAAAAATAAATAAATCTTGTAGTCATTGTATGAGATATACAGAGCAAACTTTAATAAAAGTATTTTATTAAATATTTTAGTAAAGTATTTTGACTATATTTCTCTTTAAGTCAATTATATGTAAAAAATTTTCAGATTAGCATCCTCTAAAAATCTTGTCATCTGGAAAGAAAATGCTAATGAAACAGAAGGATTATGTATAAAGACATTTTAATTTAATAACCAATGTGGATACTCAAGATTCCAGAACCTTTCTTTTGAAGACTCTGCATGGCTCCCTATTAATAAAGTGTGTGAGGTGTTTCCATTTCATATTGGTTGCTAAAACCATAACTGTATAAGCCTGAAATTTTAGCAAATTAACATGGTTTGTTATGTGGAAGTTATGCATCAGTAAATTTGACACATTTAGAAGACAGCCAGTAGATAAAACTGGGTTGTAACTAAAGGGTAAGGTATGGTTTTTATTTGAGCAGCATTTAAAAATGATCTTGTTGTCAGAAAGACTGTGCATTAATTCTAAAAGTTAGTTTATTAGAACCAAGGTCATTATTATGCAAAACAATATATATGTAAATAGAGGATTATACAGAAGAAAATATCTTGGTTCTATCCTAAGAAAATTTAAAATATACTTAGGAAAAGAATATCTGTGCAAACAGATAAAAAATGATCTATATGACTTTGTTATAATGTTTGTTATAAGACATACAAAAATGTAATTCATTCCAAATAAATGCAGGCTGAAGGAAAGGATGAATTAAAGTCCATTTCCTGAGGTAAGAATTCTTAGATAAAATAAGTTTAGTAATTACTGACTGAGTACTCACTATATTCTAAATGTTTTATGTGTACAGTATTACATCATTTAAAGCTCACTGTAGCTCTATCACAAAGGTACCATTATAATTCTGCTTTCATAGATGAGGAAATCAAGGCATAGAGAGGGCCGGTGAGATGGCTCAGTGGCGTAAGCGCCTGCCTGGCAAGCGTGAGGGCCTGAGTTGGACTCCCGGAACCCACATACGAAAAAAGGGTCGGTGATATTGCTCAGCAGCATGGGTGCCTGCTGGCATGCGAGGTCCTGAGGTTGACCCCCGGTACCCACAAAAGAAAAAAAAAAAAAGGCATAGAGAGTTGAGAAATTTGCCCAGAGGGTAAAAGAAATTGCATATACACAGGTCTGATTCAAGAAACTGTAGTATCACTAAAAGTACAAGATTAGAGAAGGGATGTGAAGAGTAAAACACTATCTTTCAGGATGTTTTGTCAAAGAACTATGTATAGCTTATAGAGAAGACAGAGACCAAACTGAAGGCTTTAATAAACAGAACGATCAAGTAGTGTAATAATTTATGTAATTCTTTCCTTACAATTAATCTTTGTTGCAGAGAAGGCCAGACAAACTCTCATATCAGATGAAATAGTACTAAACGGAATTCATGGTTACCTCTAAATAGAGAACCACTCTTAATTATGTGTTTAGATAAACGAGCATTGATTCTGAGAGAAAACCAACCTGATCAGTATAATAATGTTAAAATTTTATTTACATTAATTTTAACAGAGTAACTAAAATGAAATAATAACTAGAAAGCTTAAGGTTCTATTTTTTACTTCTCTGTATTAAGCAGATTTTTGATAATACATAAAAGCAACAATTAGTTCATTAGATATCTTGTTTATTTACTCACTTCAAATCAGACATGATGCAGTTGCCTCTTCCTTTTCTTCATTGCCAAGTTAGAGAACCATGAAATGTTAATTATTTTCACTTTGATGGTATTAATACCAGATTTACTGAAGTATTAGTCTTTACTAAATACTAAGAATACAATTTAATTGACAAACCTGCTAGGGTAGAGAATAACTGAACCAAGGATATTAGTGCTCATCTTAATAACATGTGACTTGGGACCACAAGGTAAATTTATTTCCTAAATTGAAAGACAGGCACACATGTGAAATGCAGCAAGTAAAACTGATTAAATTCATTATTAGACATCCTGAATAATTTTCACTTATTCCTCAATCTCCTCTTACATCACAGTAGCAATATCTGTCAAAATGACTTTTGAATACATATGCATTATAATATATGTAAAAGTGTGCTACCCAGGAATATTTGTAGTGATGAGTACCTAGAAACACTTAGAATGTCTATCAACATAGAAAGCCTATTTCCTCAATGTTATAAGGAAATCTAGACAATGTATCAAATCCCATCTACCTCCAACAAGGCCAAGATGTTCAAAAAGCTATTAGGCTTGAGTTCAGTATTCTAAGCAACACAAAAGAAAAATAAATTATTCTGCCAGTATTTAAAACTTAAGTCACAATACATAGTACACTAAACGTAGCCCATATATATAAGGGAGTAAAATGGCTATGAATACCAAGAATAGAAGTCATTATTTAACAAACTTGGGGTTATTATATTTTAAGATATAAGTAGTTATTTGAATACAAATTATATACTTTCCCAAATAGAATAAAAATGGGATTAAAAATAGACTTGAAATAAGAGTTTGAGATTTAGATAATAAAATTTTATAATTTAAGAGTGTCAGGAAGTTTAAGAGTTCTTCATGGAGAAAGAGATCCATGTGTGGTGGAAAATATTAAAACAATACCTGATTTGATATTTTATTTTAAAATATGTGAGTTTTATCTTTGAAGCAATGAGACGTCATGCAGATAAATAATGTCAAGCAGGACGAGTGTCTATTTGTCCTTAGAACTATGAGGACCGTCAAGAATTTTACAAAATCCATGAAATTTCTATAGTTATATAGAGTTGAAAAATCTCTATTTGTATATTTCCACCCTCCTTCCAAAATAGAAGTCACAGCACAAGCAGGAGGAAACATTGGGAGTGGCCTGACACTATAAAACAATTGTTTCTTTACATATGATCTTGATAAATAAAGAGTATGGTGGATAGCAAAGAGTACTGAATCTGCACTTTATGTGACATTATTAGCTTCATTTTGGAGTAGGGGAACAAAAGGAAATAAAAAGGAAATGAATTGCCCAAATAACAGAGCTAGTCAGGGAGATAATGAGTATTCAAGTCCCGGAATTCTGGTTTACAGGCAGTACTAAAATCACTAATGTCTCATTAAGGAAATCAAGTGATTATTATTGGGATTCTCTTATCTATAACTCAAGAAATGTTTCTTTGAATTGTGTATATGTCATTTGCTACAAAATGGCCATGACATCCAGAGTTGTGGAATATGTATTTGCTTCCATCAACATGACTACTTGTATTTCCATAAGATTAATTGTTTTGCCCTGTTTACTAATTCTAACTATTATTCCTGTGGCTAGGCTGTAAATAAGTGTACACCTTCAACGCCACAAAACAGAAGAACATCTATGTTTCTTCTTTTGATTTGTTTCCTGCTTTTGACTACTGTTATGTGCCTCTTTCTCTCAGATATTTGTAAGGAGATGTGAAAGGTCAATGTTGAAAATTCAGCTGCTCTAATTGTCTCCACTGTCCTGAAATTCCATTATCCCATAACAAGGTTGTATTTCTTCTCAAATACAGCTACAAATGAATATCTACTAAATAAGTGATTAAATGGAAGAGAAGAGTCTTGCATAGATCCACACATAGGAAAAATTAATTTTTGACAAGTGCAAAAGCAATTCAATGAAGAAAGAATACCCCTTTGAACAAATGGTGCTGCACAAATTGTATATTTATATAAAGATAAAAGGGTCAATCCATATCTTCTACAATATGCAAAAATGTATCAAACCTAAATGTGAAATCTAAAAATATAAAAATTCTAGAAAGAAACAAAAGAGAACCTTTGTAACTTTGGGTAAGGCAATGATTTAGAGATAGCACAAAATGTTCGGCCCTTAGGAAAATAAAAAGATGACTTGAATTTCATCACAATTAGAGCCTTCTGTTCTTTGAAACAGTAAAAAAGCAATGTTAAGAGAACACAAATAAATCCATAGATTTGGGGAAAATATTTGCACAGACTATTTCTGATAGCCGACTTATCTATAATATATAAAGAACTCCCAAAACTCAACAGTAATGCAATTAATCCCTAAAAAATGGGCAAAATGTGAATAGACACTTTACCAGAAGATATATGGATGGCCAATCAGGACATGAAAAGATGTTCAACATCATTAGTTAAGAAAGGAATGCAGGGCCGGTGAGATGGCTCAGCGGCGTAAGCGCCTGCCTTGCAAGCGCGAAGGCCCGAGTTCGACTCCCGGAACCCACATACGAAAAAGGGGCCGGTGATATCGCTCAGCGGCACGGGTGCCTGTTGGTGCGCGAGGTCCTGAGGTCGTCCCCCCGGTACCCACAAAAAAAAAAAAAAAAAAAGAAAGGAATGCAAATTATAATGATCACAATAAGATCTACTACAAACCTAATAGAATGGCTAAATTTAAAAATACTGACCTTATAAGTGCTACAACTGCTAGTGAAAATGCAAAAAAGAACCTCTTTTGGAAATAGGCATTTTTTTACGAAGTTATATACCTTCCATATGATCCAGTTATTCCACTCCTACATATCTTTCTAAAAAAATTAAAAGCATATATCCATAAAAAAAACCTTGTATACAAAGGATCATATGAGCTTTATTTTTACTATCCCCAAACTCAAAAAGATATACTTGTCCACCAAAGAACTGTAGTGTTTCCACATAATGGAAAGCTATTCAGCAAATATTAGGAATAAAATCTTCCTGATACAACAACATGGCTGAATTTCAAAATAATTATGCTAGAGAAGAAGCCAAAGTGTGTCACACTGCATTATTTCATTTTCACAAATTTCTAGAAAATGCAAATAATCTATAAGGACAGAAAACAGATTGGTACTTGCCTACAACGTGGGGAGCTAATCAAAGGGGCATGAGAAAACTTTTGAGGTGATGTTTCATTACCTTGATGGTAATTATGCTTTCATACAAAAATTTATAAAATTGTATACCTTACATACAGTTCTTATGTACATTATATTTCAATATGATTTTTAAAGGGACTATCTTGTGTATACAAATACAACTTGTATAGATAAATTAAAAAACAGGAAAAAAATAAGTTAAAAATAAATTAACTGGGGCCGGTGGGATGGCTCAGCGACATAAGCGCCTGCCTGGCAAGTGCAAGGGCCCGAGTTTGACTCCCTGAACCCACATACGAAAAAAGGGCAGGTGATATCGCTCAGTGGCATGGGCGCCTACTGGCGCGCGAGGTCCTGAGGTCGACCCCCCGGTACACACACAAAAAAATTAACTTACAATACTTAACCTCATAGATATCTACAAGAAAAGTACTGCTACAGTTGTCATTGTATATTTTGCATGGTTATTTGCCTGTTAAACTGGGTGGGAGAAGGGATTCTGTATATGTTCATATCAGAAAAGATATAAACAGATGTCAAGGACTTTTAAACCTGAATATACTAATAAATTAAATATCTTTTCATGTAGAAACATGAAGTTTAGCTCCCCCAATATCATGAACTAGAACACAGAACATACCAGTATGCAAAAAATAATATATATATATATATACCCTTAAGAAGAAAAATAATCATATGATATACCAAAACTAATATTTACAAACATATTCACAATAGAAAATATATTGTATAATATACAAATTAAATAGATTGTATGAAGAAAAATTCTTACTCTCTCTTAGGCACCTTCCATATAAAATTAAATAATAGACAAAAAGCTACAAAAATAAAAGCATATTATAAGATATGTAGACAGTAAATATACAACAAAATTAGATTATTGTGATTGCAAAAAGTCACCTACTTTCAACCATTGTCATAGTCTATATGACATAGTCTATATCTCAGGGATAAATGCTGTCAAAATAAAAGTCACAATAGTTCATTAGCAAATTTTTGGTATGAGGTTTTAGCAAGATTGTTTTTCCTCTCCAAACATTTTCAGTATCAGTGTGATTAAGAACTAATTCTTGAAAAAGCATCCCAAAAAACCCTGCAACTAGATAACTTTAAAGGGATGGCTGAAATTAAGTTCCATTTGTTCAATATCACATATCAAGACAGATACATAGAGTCATAGCTACCTTAAATAAAGGCCAAAGTCATTTTTACCTTGCCAATTTCACCACTGATTAATTTCTTTCTCAATTAAATAGAAAACTAGTAAAGAATATAAATAGACAATTCTTAAATGGACAATAAACATATGAAATGACATTGAATCTCACTATGCCTAAGAAATGTAAATATATTATATTGAGAAATTTCATATATATTCATTTAAATGTGAATAATAATTGGCATATTTAGAGTTACTTTTAATTTCTTCTTTGTATTTCAGTAAACTTTGACTTTTTTCAGTTGACACAAATTATTTTCACAAAATATAAAGTTATTTTAAAAATGCTTCATTAGTTGTTTACAGAAAACTTGTGGCTAAGACATCAGACAAGAGAATCTAAAAATTGACCCAATCAATTCAATTAATATGACAAAGGTGGCATTTGAAATAACTATACTATAGAAGGATTGTCCAATAAATGATTTGCATTGAATTAGCAATCTAATAAAAATAAATTTTAATAATCTAAATCCCTAACTCATCTTTGAGTCACAGTCTAATTCCCAATGATATAAAACTCAAACATGTAAGTTTAAAGTAATGTGAAAATATAAGAATGTACATTAAAAATTGCATCTTTTATTTTAACTAAAATAATAAGTTGCAGGGCCAGTGAGATGGCTTAGCGGCGTAAGCGCCTGCCTTGCAAGCGCGAGGGCCCGAGTTCGACTCCTAGAACCCACATACGAAAAAGGGGCCGGTGATATCGCTCAGCGGCATGGGTGCCTGTTGGCGCGCGAGGTCCTGAGGTCGACCCCCCAGTACCCACAAAAAAAATAAATAAAAATAAAATAATAAGTTGCAGAACAATATTTATGGTATAAACCAATAGATTTAAATCATTGTTTCTTCAGTATAAATTATGATTAAAATTATAAAATGAAAAAATATATTTCCAGTAAGTTTTATTTACCATATTATAATATTCTAACAGTGTCTCTGGCACATAACAGACACAGACATGTACCAGCTGAATAACACAATAAATGAACTTCTGTGTACTTAAATTGTGCTAACAGTTCAGGAGAGTTTTCTAATATGCATAAAATAATAAAATATGCATATAATTTAGTGCAGCATGCCCATTTTTAGGAATTTATCCCATACTAATTTTCTCAAGTGTGCAGATATACATGCCTTAAGTATCTAGAGGCAAATTTTTATACTAGGAAAAGAGGATATATAAGCAAAGAGATGATGAGAATATAGCTTCTCTACAACTGAAATCTGGTTAAATAAATTAAGGCAATTATTTCAATGGAATATGCATCCATTTAAAAATAAAACACTGATCATTTGCCATGAAAATATAGTCACAATTAATTGATAAATCAGAAAAATACAAAACATAATAAAGTGTAATGTAGATAAAACTGTACACATTAATTAGAATTTGTATATATGTTCAAGGAAACTTCTAGAAAGAAATGCATCAAAATGGTTACAATGCTTATCACTTGGCTGTTAGATTGTTTTATTACCACTGAAATTTTGCTTACTGGAGTATTTCCTTTACAAAATCCTCACATAATTTGACAGGGACAAACAACAAAGTTAAATTCATTTACAGATTAGAAAAGTGTTTCCTAACATTTAAAAATATGTAACTAAATGACAAAGCACAAATTCTATAATACAAAGTAGTATGAAGGTTAATCTAACTTTAACATTTTTCCTCATTTGAAATTAATAATTCATCACATCTCGTATTTTATATTTGTATTCTATGACCAAGTTTAGATAATAAATGTGGTAAAATAGATTATTTTCTGCATGAGTGTGCCAAATCACCTTTGTGGATTTTTCTGCTTCTATAGAAATATTATGATATGTTTCAATAAAATCTCTAAAAGGCTATATCCTGTGAATGTTTATTCAGATACAAATGAGTAATTCTTGTCTTTCATAAAAATGTGCTAAATACGTTCCTTACCTTTCAATGAAAAGTAAACACAGGTCTTTTGTGTTGTACCATGAGAAAAGTTCTGTAGCAGAAAAGAATCCTGTAAATAAAAATAATAACTATCTGTTTTAAAATTTCATTTTGCATTATCTTGTTCCATATTACTGGACTTTTGTAAATTATTCTTTAATATGGTCAAAATTTTACAATATTAAAAGGAAATCGATGGCAGATGACATCATATACACTGACAGAGGATGCAATTTCAGTTAGCACGAATTCCCCCTCCCTTCCAGCAGTTCGTGGAGTTGAAACCTGCTGCAAAAATGTATAAAAATACCTTCTGCTTTGTAATACTATCTAACATTTGAATACCCCTTTGTTTTATCTAAAAGGTTGTTGCAAACATTGAAGAATGCTTCTTTAGCAGGCAGCTTGGGGCACATTGTATGCCAATTTAAAGAGAAATATAATAAAAATGGTGTAGCTGACTCACGGCAACATGGGTTCGCAAACCTTGTAGATGGATATAAACCAGGCTTGCCAAACATCCCACACGGCACTTATTAAATCTGCTGCGTGGATTTGCAATTTGCTTGCTGTCTAGCCCCTCCTCCCTATGCCAATAAACGACTCCCCATTTTTCCATAGTAAAAATACGTGTTCGTGGGATATTTAGAGAAAAAAAAAATTAAACATCCATAGTCACACTATCCAATGACGCCATTTAGAGCATTTTTAGCCATTTTTTTTTTATAAACAGGATTTTTTTCAAGCGACCCGTGACCAAGTAAACGGGAATTCATGATGGACGGCTGGGAGAAGGAAGAGCACTCTTCTTCCCTAGTTAGAAACTATGGCTGTTATTTTTGCCTCATGTCCACCCTTTTTAAAAAAATTATAAAACTGTAAAGATAAAACTTTGCGGGAGGTAAACGTCTTCCAAGGGTTTGTGCCTCAGCCACCAAAGAGTGCACAGGAAGGAGGGTGGAGCTAGAAGCTCCGAGGGTTTGGCCATTCGTTGGTCAAAGGAGCTGTCAATCAAGGTTGTCCAGCAAATGAGGGGTGAACTAAAGGCATCCTGGGAACGGAAATTAATGAGAAGTCGGCCTGCAAGACTATAGACTCGAGATCTACACAGAGAAGAAACTGCAGCTGGGAGCGGCTTTGCCGCCACAGCTGTCGCCCAAGTCTCCACTGCCACTGCCACCTCAGCGTCACCGCTGCAGCCCCGACCCACTCTGCTCTGATGCTGCAGTCGTCTCTACCACCTTCCCAGTTTGGGTTTTCTCCGCTGACGCCCAAGCATCCGTGAGTCATTTTCTGCCCATCTTCGCTCGCGGTCTCTGCGGTAGTTACCACTTTAAGAGGTTTACAGACTTGGAACACGGCAGAAGCAGATCTTAAAATGGTCATGGAACCTGCTGCCCAGTGAGTTGCTGAAAAGGATATGCCTAGCTGGGCTAGTGATTCTGGGGAAGACTCTGACCACAGTAGCTCTAGCAGCTGCACTAGTTGCAGTAGTAGCAGCCCCAGCAGCTCTTAGAAAGAAAAGGGTACCCGAGCCTTCCAGAAGGGTGCGGCGGAGCACCGCCCGGTACAAATTTCGTGGATAGGCTGCCTCAGGCGATTAGAAATAGTGGGCAGGCGCTCAGAAATATTCAAGATGAATGTGACAAGGTAGACGCGCTGTTCGTAAAGGCAATTCATGATCTCAAAAGATAGTATGCTGAACCTAATAAGCGTATCTGCATGATAGTTTCAAATAATCAATGCAGAATATGAGCCTTCAGAACAAGACTGTGAATGGAATTCAGAGGATGAGGAATTCAGCAGTAATGAGGTGGTGTGCAAATGCCTCTCTTAGAAGGTGAGGAAAAAGAAAACACGGAAAAAAGTCTGAGGTGAAGGCTGAAGTAAAGGCAGTTCTTAAAGAAAGTCCTGAGGTAAATGATGAAGAGAAAAAGCAGAGTCTACAGATTGTACGGGAGCAATTCCTAAAGAAAAAGATACTAAAGAAGTCCCTCAGGCAAAAGCAGAAAATAAAGGAGAGCCTAAGTAAGAGTCTAAGCCAAGGGCTCCAGTAGAGACTCATAACAGAGTTCCTGAGACAAGGCCTAAAGAAAGAGTGAATCTGAAAAGATCTCAGAAGGGAGAACCTAAAAGAGAAGATCCTGTAGGCATTCCTGTCTACTGGCTGACAGTTTCAAATAATGCTGACAAGCTTGGTTCAGAAGTATGATGAGCCCATTCTGAAGTTCTTGTCTCTTAGCCTGAAGTTCTCAAAGCCTGACCAGCCTATAAGTTACACCGTTGAATTTCATTTCCTATCCAGTCCATACTTCAGAAAAGGACTGGTGATGAAGAGATACATAATGAGGTCAAAACCAGATCACAACATCCCTTCTATTCTTGGGGATAGGAAATTGAAGATTGCAAATGTGGGATAGATTGGAGAAGAGGAAAGGATGTTACTGTCACAACCACTCATAGTCACACGACTGCTTTTGGAGAAACTGAAACTAATACACCATTCTTCAATTTCTTCAGTCCTCCTGAGATTCCTAAGATTGGAAAGCTAGAACTATGGGAAGATGCTATCCTTAATGAGGACTTTCAAAGTGGTCAAATTTTACACGATGATGGCATCCTGAAATCAATCTATTATTATACAGAAGTCAGTAGTACCTACTATCAAGATGGCATAGATTATGGAAACAGGGAATACCACAAATAAAAGCGAGGCTGTCTGAAAGATTTTTCAAGAATCTTAAAATTTCTAGCCTGCAGAAGTAAAGGAGCTTCACCTAGTCTTAAAAAACAAATAAAACCTGTCCTATAACCTCAATGCTGTACTCCTAAAAGTCTTGTGTTTCATGTTTTCTTGATAACCTAACTTTAAAAATGTTTTAGAAGTGTCTTTAAGTATCAGTTTATTCTTTCTCGCCTGTTGTAATGTAATAGTCTTCAAAATATGTAAATTGTAAATTAGTTAAGCATGCTGTTAGTTTGGTGCACCAGTGTTGTTTTTTGTGAAGTCTTTTTGTCATGTTAATATTAGATTCTAGCTGAGAAAACTATCAGAAGCATTAGACAAATAGCTGCTCGAAAAAATTCCTGAATTACCATTGAAAATGACTTTTTTCCAGGCAGAAGACAGGGTTTAAACCTGCCTGCACTAGTTGTGCCTGCATTACTTTGGTATAGAAGTGAAATTTGACTGCTCGAAAACATATTAGTATGCATTTAAGAATATCTGTCAAGAATATGTTTGATTTCTTTGAATTTTTAATGTGATATGGTGGTCTATAAATTTAATCATAATAAAGTTATTGTTTACCACTGAGGTGTTAATATGACATAGTATTTTTAAAAGTTTCCTAATCTTATATTGTGTAATTGTGAACTAAAGATAGCATAGTTTCTTTGTAATATGTTGTACTTTTGACTTTCACTGAAAATGATTACATTTGATACTTTTATCATGTTCTTGTATTGCAACCTAAAATAAATAAATGCTACATAAGGTGTGTTGTGCTAGAAAAATTTAGCATTTTCTCTTAATTATAAAAAAAAATATTGTCCTTATCATGGAAGATAGAGAGTTCTGAGGAAAAAGAAAATTTAGCAATAAGTAACTATTATTAACATTCTGATATATTTGCCAGACCTTAGTTCTTCTGCTAGGGGTTTTACATCCAAGTTATGGAGAAAAATGGGACAGAGAAGGAGAAACAAGACAAGGGAAGAAGAGGAGGAAGTGTGAGTAAAAGATAGAAGGGAAAAGGATAGGAAAGAAGGAAAGGGAAGGATTAGGAAAAGAGGGAAGGGGTAGAGTGGGGAAGGAGGGAATGGAAAGAGAAAAACAGAAAGGTGGGTAGTAGAAGAAATGGGAGGGGCAAGGGTAGGAGTTTATCACACAGAAAGTCCATCTGAATAAGCCAGGATTATAAAGATGCTAGGATTCCACCCTTTACTTGATATGAGAGGAGATCACACTACCATGACTTTTTTTTCCTATGAGTGACTTCATGCTCTTACCTCTTCTGTACCACACAGCTGATCACAGGGTAATTAGACTCTGAGAATCTGATTTGAGACTAATAAGAGGACAATCGTCCTTAAACTCAGTATAGCAGAGAGTTTGTTCTAGTTATAAAGTCTTAAGCACAGCAAATAACGAAGTAATATCTTATTTCACATTTATCATTTCCTGGAACACATATTTTCCTCCAAGACTTTAACAGGAAAGAACCACTGCAGAAGGAAGATTTGATTTGAAAATTTCTAGGTCTTTAGGCATAAAATTACCTAGTAATAGTCTTGTCAAACCCCACCATACATAGGTTAATATCTTGCTTTTATCTTTGCTTAAAAATAGTTACCCTCCCCATGCATACAAATGTAAAAATATTTAAAACACATGAGAAGCTATATTTAGCCAAGTATGTGTGTTTGGATCTTTAGTTTGTTTATAATTTAAACATCAGGAGGCAAATTATTGATTTTAATTGTACCATTGAACTTTTGAGAGTACCTATTTTATTTCCGAAAATTTTGCATCCATCAAGAATCCATATGGCAGATTTACTTACACACCACAACCAAAGAAATACTATAATTAATATTGTATACTTGGCTGTCTGACTACATAGCTTCACAAACTAGATATATACTGTGCTTGTTAGACATCACAGCAGAAGTCTTAAAGCTTCTTCATGGAATACAACACACTTATTGCCTCTTAAACTCTTACTAAAATATCTAGAACTTCCCACCTCTGTATTTTCCAAAATACAGAAATTAAACACTCTGAAGCACATTACATTAAAATATGCCTTGCATGTAGATTGGTGTTTTTTTGTTTTTGTTTTTTGCGGTTTCTTTTCTTAAATTTAAACGTGAATTTAGGTTGAATGGGTGTAAGAGAAGCTAATTGGAAAGACAGTTTACTGTTATGCTTTAGCTTTTATGTTTAAGTCTAAGGAAAGAGGGTGGGTGTGTAAGTTCCAACGATTTAGGCATCACTGAAGTTAGAATTCCAAAACTTCAAGTGGTCTGTGGTGAATTCTTCAACCACTTCTGCAGGTTCAGGAAGATGGGTAGAGCTAGGCGCCCCATTGGGCTGGCACATTTCATTGGTCTGCACATTTGTCTATCTGCTCAGCCAATGAATGAGGTTGCCAGGAGAATCTGGCTGGGAATGAAGCCAATGGCAAGGGCAGAGGACATGAGAAATACTTAACTGGGTCTCTTTCCAAGTATTTCTTCAACATGTTGTTTGCTTTTGCTGTGATTCTAAGCTGAGGTCACCTTATACAGGTCTGTTAGGATCTTTTATAGCAAGGAACAGTGGGAGGAGGAGGTGCAGTCTAGCAATAGACATATCCAGGCTTGTTCCTTCCCTTTCTGAACCCAGATCTCTCCCTCTCATCGCTAAGGAAATGAAACTGGAGTTAGATCTCTTGGTACCGGCATTTATATATTTTATCCATTCTTCTAGGTAAAGGAGACATGAGGGTGGCCATTTATGCCCTATGTCTGAGGGAGAAGTGTGAGAAATGTGTTCACTTGTCCAGACCTAGGAAATGGACTCAAAGGCATGAAGCACAGTGAAAGTGAAGCTTTACTGATAGTCTTGCAAGGCTGGGTGTCAGCTAAGCCAGCAGGTACACCCAAGTCAGTAACAGTGAGTAACTTATTCCTAGCATGCAGGTTCTTTCCCCCAGTTCATCTTTGGCTTAGTACAATGGAAGGAACAGCCTTTCCCAGATGTCACCTATGTTTTATTATCTCCTTAAAAGGCAGTTCCCTGGTTCCCCTCCCAGTTTGAGTTTGGATTTTCTTATATACTGTTTCTTCTTTGAGATTTTCTGTGATGCAGATGATCCTGTTTAGAGATTTTATGCAACCTTGTGATTACTATGATTTCACTTAGCCTTAGCCATCTTATCGTAAAAATGGACCATTCTACACCTTCCTTCTTCCTTCTCCACTTATGCCTACATCTCTCAACAAAGGCTGTCTTATTAGTTTATTCCTCCCCAAAGTCCCATTTGCTTGTGTCAATTTTAATTGCTAGTTATTTTCCATTCAGAGTTAACTACTTTGTCTTGAAAATAGACGACTTAAAGCTTCTATTACCCAAGAGAAGAAGCCACTTGTCCCTAAAGGAAAAAAAATCCAAATTTTAAAGTTTCATTTTGCCATGCTGGGTGCAATACTAACACTAGGAAATTAACAGTAGCTCAATCATCAAAACTTATTCAAATTGCACCAGATTTTTCATGCATTTGTGTGTAGGGGACCTAAGCAACTTTACTAAATATATAAATTTGTGTAACTACAGATTGTCCATGACTCTTTCAGATTGTCCTATTTTTGTTCAGTGTAATAATACTCAGATCCATCTGCTATGATTTATATATAAAATGCCACCCAAAGTCTTATGTGAACAAAGGTGAGGCTTTTGGAAGGTGATTGTGTTACTGGCTTTTGGTTCTTGAAGAGATCCTTCCAAGGTTCTTGGTGTCCTGAAAAAAGAATTGGACAAGACCCATGGAAAAGTTAGCAAGCATGTAAATTTATTCAAGTGAGAAAAGAAATATGCTCTTCAGAGTGAGAATGGGCTAATGGAAAAGATCACAGTGTCCAAAAAGAAATACTCTCTTCAGAGTGAGAGCAGGCTGCTAAGACGGTTCATAGTGGCCAAACAGAATTACATTCTGCAGAGAGAGACAGCAGCCCATGAGCAGACTCACAGTGGCCATGAGGTTAATGTTAGGGGTCTTTTATAACTCCCATTTGTAGACTGTTTCTTTTCCGTATGAACAAGGCATTTGGGACATTTGTCCTATTACAAGCTCACTCGGCCTGACATCAGATATAAACTGTCCTATCAAAGGCCTACTTAGTTTCAAGCCACATGTAAATGATGAACTGAAGATAGCACTTTCTGATTGGTCCCAGGTGAAGGGTTTGAGAACTGTGTTCTGTGCATATGTTCTGGGACTCCCTGATCAACAGGTCACACCCACTTGTTCAGTCAGTTTTACCCCACCCTAATATCCAATCTCATTTACTCCTGGGAGAAATAATTCCCACAAAGGTCTCTATCTTTGTATAGCTATTTCTAGCTGAAAGGGTTTGTAAGCTCTACCTATGTCAGACTATGTACTCTCAGACTACCTTGAGATGTTGGAAATCACTGGCTGGACTGGAAAAAAAAATTGTCAGAAGACAATGAGAAAAGAGTTAATATCTATATGTCAAGAATTCTTGATCTTTTTTCAGTGGTGGAAAGGAGAGTCATGGGCTCTCTTGATTGAATAAACTTTATTATTAGCTTGAGGAGGCAGTTTTACCCCACCCTAATATCCAATCTCATTTACTCCTGGGAGAAATAATTCCCACAAAGGTCTCTATCTTTGTATAGCTATTTCTAGCTGAAAGGGTTTGTAAGCTCTACCTATGTCAGACTATGTACTCTCAGACTACCTTGAGATGTTGGAAATCACTGGCTGGACTGGAAAAAAAAATTGTCAGAAGACAATGAGAAAAGAGTTAATATCTATATGTCAAGAATTCTTGATCTTTTTTCAGTGGTGGAAAGGAGAGTCATGGGCTCTCTTGATTGAATAAACTTTATTATTAGCTTGAGGAGGCAGAGCTCCAATATGATAAGGAGCAAGTTAGTGTATTTCCTGGTCTGTCTTAAACTACTAAGATCTGGAGAGCCATAGCAGGTTTACCCACATTATGGATCCTCTTAAAAACATGAATCACAATACAGGTGCCCATTTATATTGTGGTGGATCAGGGGTCATTAGTGATTCTACTTATCTGCACCTAGAGTGGTACTGGATTCTCGCTTTTTGAAGAAAAGCCTCAGAAATTCCAGAGTTTTATAGGAGTAGCTTTCTTCTTTTGGGTGGATCTTTCCCTCAGACAGTTCAAGTGGGGCTGGCTTTATCCTGGAAATGTGAATCCACCTACCTATCTCTCTCTGCCACCTTTACTGTAGTGAGTATGGCATAGGTCCCTGAAAAGGGACATTTTGTTTTTAATTGGCCTGTAGGAGCCTTTTATTTCCAAGTTTTCATGAGTACTTGGTCACGATGGCAGACACTAGGTGCTGCCCCTGCTCCAGGAGCTGGCAGGGCTTTGTTCCCATATAATTGAATAGATTGCTGTACTTGGCCAGATTAAGAAGGTATTACAAGAAGTTGGTGGTCTCTGGCTTCACTACCATATCAGAAGATAGAAAAGGCCTCCTCTTTAGCATCTCAAATGGACTCATATTTAGCCCATTGTGAGGGGTGTTTTGATTTCTTATAAGGAGTACTGGCAATAATTGCAGCACAGACTCATACCTCCTTAGGAAAGTTTTGTCAGAGTTCACGTTGTAACTTGGGTTGTTCTTTCAACCTTTCCAGAGGACTGAGTTCTCTATGCAGAATAGAGATTGTACTTTATTCCTAAAGTCTTTGCCATCCTGTGAGTTATTTGAGAGGTAAATGAAGGCTCATTGTTCCTCCAAAGGGATTGGGATAGTCCAAACAAGGGGATGATTTCTTTGAGATGTACCCTGAGTATGTTCACAGCCTTTTCTGAAAGTTTAGGGAAGAACTCAAGCCAACATGTAAAGGTGTCCACTAGCACCACTATTTCTTTAAATCCCCTGCATGATGACTTGTGGATAAAGTTTAATTGCCAGTCCTCTCCAGGGTGTGTCCCTCTCCTCTCTATACAAGATCTAATGAAGGAGGTGGTCTGGGCTTGCCAGGGTTATTGTAGGCACAGAATGGGCAAGCTTTGTAGACCTGTCAGGTGTTCTCCACTATTCCTGCTGCTGTGAACATTTAAGTGATTATTTCCCATGTAGCATCCCTTCTCAGATGGAAAGAATCATTAAAGTTTTTTTTTAATAGTTACCCACTGTGTTGCTCAAGGAAGGACTGGATTGTTTTCCAAATACCACCAAAGCCCCTTTTAAATTTTCCCTTGTCTCAAGGTTCATTTATCTTCATGGGGGTATAAATGAGTTTTAATGGTTCCTCAGGAGATGGAAATAAGGGTAGAGTCTTGAGGGGCTGTAAGGTTCCCCTCTTTTTCTTTCTTTCAGCTATTTGATTTCCCAAGGAGACATTATACATGTCCATCTGGTGTTCTTTGCAATAAATAACAGTGATCTGCTTGTGAAGATTCTCTAGCAGTTGTAGAATTTCTTGATTGTACTATATAAATTTAGCTCACAAGTATCTCAGTTACATTCCTCATGGCCAAGATCAAGTACACAACACCCAAATTTAAAGAAAGAAAAGATTATTTGGTCCCCAGTTTGTAGAGATTTCAGTCCATAGTTAGCTGTCTCTAAAGCAGGTTGGCATGACAGAGGAGAAACAGTTCATTGTGTGGCAGGTAGAAGGCAGCAAGCAGCAGCAGCCTGCCTTCCATCTTTTAACCCATGCAAGCTAGAAGCCTTTTAGATGGTGCCACCCCCACCCAGGGAGGGGCTTCTGTCTTTAATAGCAAATCTATTAAGCCATACCAAGAATTATGCTAATTCCAATCAGTGGAATAATTTATTACCACACACCCTTAATCCCAGTATCACACACCCTAGATCTAGCAAGCTCCAAAAAAATCTCTCCTATAACAGAGTGCATGAAGCTTTGGGGGCACATCTAGATACAAGCCATAACATTCTGCCCCTGGCTTCCAAAAAACTCATGCACATCCCTTTATAAAAAGGCATTTAGGGCTGGTGAGATGGCTCAGTGGCACAAGTGCCTGCCCGGCAAGCGTGAGGTCCTGAATTCAACTCCCGGAAGCTACATAAAGGAAAAAAGGGCTGGTGATATCACTCAGTGGTGCAAGTGCCTGCTGGTCCTGAGGTCGACTCCCAGTGCCCACGTAAAAAAAAAAAAAAAAAAAAAGGCATTTAGTTCACCTCTAAGAATTGTCAAACTCCTAACAGTATTTTTCATTGCTGAAAAGTCAAAACTCAAAGTCTCCTATGTGATTTAAAGCAAACTGTTAGCTGTGAACCTCACAGTACTATGACACAAGATAAATGGTCCCATTCCAAAATGTACAAATAAGGGGATAGAAATGAATGGGTCAAAGCAAGTCCAAAATCCAGCAGGGAAAATTTTAATTCTATGTCCATCATCCAGGGTAATTGGTGGTAAGATATGAACTCCAAAGGGCTTGCATGGTTCCCCCCACACAACACTGCTGGTGGTTGTAGCTCCCATGTCTTCTCTCTTGGGCTGGCTCTGCTCACTTCTTGCAGCTTTCCTAAAATGATCCACATTCTTGGTTTCTCCAACCTTCTGGAGTCTCCACTGTACCTTTGACTTCACCCTCACAACTTCACATATTGCTTTCTCAGGGGACTTCTTCTGAAATCTGGGTAGACCCCTTCCTGACCCCAAAACTCTTGAATTCTACATGACATGCACCTTAAACCAGCACCAAGTGGATGACATCAAAGCCTGCCACCAACTGGAGCAGTAACAAGGCTTCCTTCTCTCTTGGCTGTAGGGATCAAGTGCCTATGAACAAAATTCCAAGGAACAACTTCCCTAGGCTTCCACCATTCTGGAACATGTTGCTCTGCAGCTCTCTTCTTAAAGCAAAGTCTTTCACTTTTGCAACTTTGAGGATGCAGATCCTGGATTCCTGATTTTTGTGCTGTCCTAAGGCCATTTTTTCTATTATCCTGTTCCTTCTCAGCAACCTGCTTCTCCTCTGTTCCATCTTTTCAGTACACAACTTTACTGGAGCTTCCTTTCAGGTCAAACTCAAAATGTTTTAAATCATTCTGCTGGGATCTTTGCTCTTGATTTTCAACATAAATCTGGTGAAAAGCCCCCAACAGGAGCCATACCACTACTTCAACATTAGAATGCTTTGAAATTTCTTCCACAAGATTAGTCTGCCACACTTAATCTCAGTCTCAGGACAAAAGCAAAGTGCATACAAATTTTGAACTGAAAACTGCATAACATGCCTTTTGATGTCCTTCTTGGACAAAGCTACTTCCATCAGTGAACCATACCTCTTCAGGGTCTTAGAGGAATAGGCAACAGATGTCCTGCTTGCTTCCATAGGTCTGAGAAATCGCCTGTTTGCAAGAGTGACTAAATTCTGAGCCTGTAGGCATCAGTGAGGCAGGATTAAGAGTAGTGTAAGTCTTTATGGTAACCTGAAGGATGTCTGGAAGTATGGCCTGGTGCCAGGTAACCTGTTCACCTGTGAACCACAAGTACCCTTTTGTCTTAAGATAGCCCTTACCTCATGGGGAGTCAGGACATACAGTTTTTGTCCCAAAGTTGGTTTCATAGCTTCTTCTGTCAGCATAGGTGTCACTGCAACTGTCTCCAGGTTGGCCATCCAGTAGCCATTCCATCTGTTTTTGAAAAGTATGGCATTTGGTGGGGTTCTTGTCCCAGGTTTTGGGTCAAGACATCCAAAGCAAGTCCTCTCTTTTCTGAAATGTAGAGGAAGAACAGTTTTTTTAGGTCAGGTCTTCCTTGTGCTGGAGCCTGGGTGAGGACATGTTTTATTTCTCCAAATGTATTCTTAGTCACTTTTGTCCATTCTGAAGGCTCAGACTCAGGAGTTTTGACAGCCTCACCTAAATGTTTTGCCATTAGTCCAAATCTAGATATCCTGATTTCACAAAAACTGGCCATTCCCAGCAAGGATCAAAGCTGTTGTTTGGTGGCATGGGGTTGAGATCACAGCCTGGATCTGTTCCTAGACATCTGTCATTCCCCAGGTGTAAGAATTTATACCAATTTATTGTATAATCTGGAAGGATATCTGAGCCATTTCTTTTGAGGTTTTTATCCTTTTTAGTTAGAAAATAGAGAATTAGGATATTATTATGGTTGGATAGCTCCCAAGATGGACTGAAGAGTAGAATACCATCTACATTTTGTAGGATGAGTCCCTGCTTAAGCTCTTAAGTTCTTTTTTGCTTTCACCAAGCTAAAATGTAAAAGGTTTCTGTAAAGCTTTTTTTGGAGAACTGTCCAAATATGCTATTTTTGCTTTTAAATGGGATTTTACCATTCAAAGGCAAATATGAACTTGGAATTGGATGGAGGGGAATAGAAAAGGAAGCATCTTTGAAGTACAAGACAGAACCAATTTGAGTCTCTGGAATTTGGGAGAGGATTGTATATGGATCTGCTATAGAGAGTGGATTGGAATTACAGCCTCATTAATGATGTTGAGGTCTTGTAGTATCCTCTATTCCTGTGAAGGTTTTCCTATAGAGAGAATGGGAGCATTGTAAGGGGACTGGCAAAGCTGCAGAAGGCCATCTTTGAGAAACCTGTTTATGAGAGGTGGGAGGCCTCTACAGGTCTCTTTTTTTGTTGGACATTGCCTCAGTGGGAAATTAGCTGGGATCTTTTTGTTTTATAACTACCGACATTGCTGAATTTGTTCTCTCAGGTACTTTATTATACTATGCAGCAGGATCCACCTGTTAGCTAATTAGGTCAGGAAGGCCTGATGCAGTCCCAACAGGTAAAATCTACATTGACCTTTGCCAGAACTGGTGAACTTTCCCCAATTTTACTGGTAAATCTCTTCCTACTAAGGGAGTAGGAAACCATGCAACAATTATAAACTCATGGTTGATCATTTGACCTTGAATTGACATGTAAGAAGGAGTAAAGGAGCTCTGACTCAAGTTCCCCTAAATCTCAATTAAGGCTATAGAGGAGTGTTTTTCCTAAATCCTAATTAAGGCTATAGAGGAGGGTTTTCTAGAGAAGGAAGTTAAGCCACTCCTGTATCAATAAGGAGTTGGATTTACTTACCCAGGACATCCAGATTCACATGGAGTTACTTGCAGGACGTGGAGAAGTCCATGGACTGGGGCACTGCAGTTTGCCTCAGGCCTTTTCAATCCTCTTTGTCAGAGTGGGGGTAAAAAGTCAGTGGGAATGCTTAATCCTCCATTACCATGAGTCAAGCACATCAGCCACCTGACACACAGAGCATCACGTGGGCAGCAGCCTGGTACAGTCGCATCCCCTGTATCCAGTTTTTTTTGCATTTAAAGCAGAAATTCTTTCCCTGATTTGCCTTGAATTTTCCCTTGGATAACTTGGGAGAGCTTAAAGCATTGCTAATTTCAACAGCCATAACTTTGGGCTGAATTTCTTTGATACTTCTCCTTTCCATCCTCATCCAGATGCCAACTGTTGAACACAGAAAAGGCTGTGTCCAACAATTGGTTCATAGGGGTCTGGGCCCTCATCTGAAGATTTTGTAATTTATGCTGAATATCTGGGGCTGATATACACATATTATTACTGAAATAATCTTTACTGGAGCCCTATTATGTAGGTAGCATTATTACCTCTTTAGCATGAGGTAAATCTACAGAGAGATTACATAATTTGTCCAAACTCACACAACTTGTAAGTGGCAAAGCCAGACATTAAATGTGGCAGTTTAGCTAGAGTCCATGTACTTTATTTTTATTTGTAATTTTTGGCTTATTTTGTTTTATGAGGGAGTGAACCACTGATCAATGACCCACCACATTTATTGTCTTATTTTAATACAGTGCCTCACTAAATTTCCCAGGCAGCTTCAAACTTGTGATCATCCTGTCTCAATCTCCCAAGTAGCTGGGATTACAGGCATATGCCATTAGCCTGGATAGAGACCATGTTTGTACATAATATACCACCTAGTAAAATATATTTCTTGTCCATACTGAAGACTAGAT
This sequence comes from Erethizon dorsatum, assembly GCA_028451465.1. Taxonomy (NCBI): domain Eukaryota; kingdom Metazoa; phylum Chordata; class Mammalia; order Rodentia; family Erethizontidae; genus Erethizon; species Erethizon dorsatum. Next base: position 77,918,059 of record CM051842.1, on the reverse strand, counting down.
AAGGCCAAAAGCAATGACAGAGAAGAAATACATACATACTTGAGCCAAAGAGGATGACCATCTATATAGTTAAGAATTATGACAAGTTATTTGGGCTGGGAATATAGGTAATTGATAGAATCCAGCATGCACAAGGTGTTGGGTTCAAACTCCCATACTGAGATAATCACCACCACCATCATCACAACACAAGAATTTCTTTATCTAGCAGAGGTGACACACTCAATCTACTTACATCTCATATCTGAGAAACTTTGTCAAGATTTGGAGCTCCTACTGAAACCCCCATGGAGGGTTCAGTCTCCCACTTGCCAATGTGGCACATGGCAGAATAAAGACAAGGAGAGATCTGTAGTTTCAGAGGCCTCTGGGATGACCAATTGCTCTCAGAGGAACAAAGGGCCAAGAGTCAGTGTGGCCATGGCTTTTATTGCTTGCATCACCTGCAAGAAAGTAGGATAAAGGTTGTTATTGAGTGCTCAGGAATAATGGCTTCTGCAGGCATGGCTTTAAAGGAGGAACAAGCACTCTTTCATCAAGTACAGAGGCTCCCAAATTAGATAATGGTTTAAATCCATGTTTGGAGAGCCAGCATCTTTACTGCTGGGAAGGTATTTTTCAATTTGTGTCTCACGGCCTGAGCAGAGATGTTATCTCATGTTTCAGCCCTGGAATTTCACAAGGTCTTGCCTCCATTCTAGCTATCGAGGAGGAGTAGAGGGGGATGATTCTGGCCCACATCCTGCCACTGTGCTGTAATGAGACGTTGGCACCTTGGCTGGACTGCATCACATTCTTTTTAACCAATTAAGGGAACATCTACCTCTATACAGCCAGCTCTGCAAATACAGGTATGTGGGGCAAAGATGAGGGCTAAACTGAATGGGGGCAATGGGCTTCATTTCTCAGGGAAGTGTGGCTTGGTGGTCCCGCACAAATTCATTGGGTAAGGTATAGCCCTCACTTCATATGCATCATACTCAGGGTATGAGTTCATTAAACACAGGGTAATCCATGATTATTGAAGGTTTATTTCAGCTTTCCAAATTCTTATATTTTTATTGTCCCCTGTCTCTGTAGTTAGCAGCAGTAAACAGCTTTTAAATGCAGGGAAAATTACCTGAAAAAAAAAACCAAATTTTATCAGCATACTTGAGGAGAAGTCAAATGAAAATTTACAAGAATTAATTCATTGTAAACTGGGCACAGTGGCTCGTGCCTGTAATCCTAGCTACTGGAGATTCTGAGAAAGGAAGATCACAAGTTCCGATACAATCTGGGTAACAGAGGGAAACCCTGTCTCAAAAAACAAAAACAAAAACAAAAAACTGGGCATGTGGCTAAGTGGTAAAGCACAAAAGCAAGGCACTGTGTTCAGTCATTAGAATGATGGTGGTGGAGGGGAGAATTAGCCATTGAAGAAGATAAAAGCACAGATATAAAGATGAATAGATTTGGTATTGACTCCTACTTTTGTCAGTTATTGGCTGTATGACATTATGCAAAATTTTAATTCCTTTAATTTTCACATTCCATATTTATACAAGGAGGTAATTACCTGTCTCCTTCTTGGAATAATTATAAGGCTTAAAGTGAGGTATTATTTATCCAAAACAGCATATTCTTTGGCATGTAGTAACATTCAAGTAATTTTTTTTTTGCTATAATCAGGATGGGTGAGTCTTACTTGGTATTACAGGTAAAATATTATACAAAATATTTTTAAAGTGGTATTGTCAGTCCTGTCTTATTTCAAGAAAAATGTCCTCTGTTTTTCATGGTTTTATATAATTACTCTTGTCTTCTCTTGTGCTTTTTTTCTCCATATATCAATTACTTTTAACAGGTAAATTGAAAAACTCTTAACCACTTGTATCATCCCTGAATCTATGGTCTTTTAAGTCATTTTAAATTGTATCCTTTCCTTCAAAGGGCCAGTATTTTACTTCATTTATTACCTAAAAGTCTACAATATGCACTCTTTTTTTAAATAATGTTCATTACAACAGGATCTTTTCCAGAACCCTAGGCACCATTTTTATATAGTGGTATATCATTGATAACAGCAATGAAAATATAAGATAGGAATTTAAAAAACTTTTTTCAATGTGAAATGCCTCTTCTAGTTTTGGCGACAGTGTTTTCAGGGGACATAGAGACAGGTCAGTAACTTTTTTCCATGGCTTTAAAACATGAACTTTTCATCAGGAAGTTTATTTTTAAGAATTCTTGTAGATATTTAAGAAAACATAAAAAAATGGAAGGCAATAAATGACATGCTAGACGGTGCCTTCTTCAAATATTTGCAGCAACCTGGTAGAAAATGAAATTTGAAGAAAGATCTCATAATCTTTTCCCAAACTATCATTGCTATTTGCAACTTTAGGTAAAATTTCACAATGTTAAATCTGCTAGGATTGTTATTGACTCACAGTAGCCTAGCTCACTTTAAGAAAGAAAACTCCCCTTTATAAATACAAAACAAGAATTCTTGGAATAAGTTACATCATATATTATTAGGTATCCTTCACATTTTAATAAAATTATTCAGTCTTTGAATTAAAAGGCAGATAAAAAGTATACTAGGAAAATACTTCACTTTTGTTTATTATTTTGATTTTTGTTAAATTCAGGGTGTAAGGAATACATTTTAACAAGTGTAATATACTTTTAAATATTGGAAAAATTGGATTTTTACAGAATAATAACTATCACTTGGTTGCCAGTTTATTATTTGAATTAATTTCAAAAAACTACAGCTGTATTTAATTACACTTAAGCATTAGAGAAAGAATATAACTATGTTTAAAAATGTGTATAGTTAATAAAACTTTAGGAAAACAAATTCTGCCTTTTTGCAATTTATTATAAAAGAATAGACTCTAATTAGTACATGATAAAGCATCTGAAAATTTCTCTACTTAGTGAAATACCTGGTTGATTTTCTGAACAACAATTATGGAAGTAGGTATGCTCAAATATTGTGTTTAGATTTGTCTGGATTGTTTTAAGCATTTGCATGAGTAAATTAGTAGTGACTGAATAACTTTATAAGACCTAACAAAACAAATGCTATTTATTAAGTTACAATTTGAGGAAGCAATAATCCAGAACTTTCATTTTAATTACAACAAATTTTTAATGAATAGGTTTCTCAAGTACAATCTCTGCTCATGTGTGTGTTACACATTATGTACACTAACTATAGCCCTTATCAGATTTTACTAATTTTTAATTTCTTTTCCAGTTCTTCTAAAGGGTTTTCTTAGAGAAAAGACAGAATCATTTTCAACTTTTCATCTCCTTCAAAGAATACCCCCATTTATGTTATTGGAGAACTGCTCCACAGATATTTTATTTATAAACAATGAATAAATGAAGATTATTCTCTTCTGAGAAATGTACTGATATATTGTACTAAAAATGGAATTTTACCAGAAAATAACTTTAATATCTCATTTTTGTATTAAATTGTACTTTTACATCAGTTTTATTAAAATAGCAAAAAAATTTACAGGAATAGTAACAATAATAAAATATGCACAATGAAAATAACTATGAACAGTAAATCCTCTTCCTCATTTAAGTTATTACTGCTAATGATTTCTAGTACATACTTTCAGGTATTTTGGTATTCTTCATTAGCTTTTCATGCTTATGAAACTTGTTTCCTGCCTCTCTAATTAAATGAGTTTATTAAATACAGTATATATTTCTTCTGTATTCCAAACAGTGTCTAATATTATGTCAAACAACTAGTAAGTATGCAATAAAAATAACAGCAGCTTTGATGGTTCTGTGTACTGTAATTTTTATAAAAGAGCAATTGCAAGTTATGTATAATATCATAACAAACCAGAGCATCACTTAAACCTAAGTAAAAAATGTAAATTTTTAATATCATCAGTTGAGTAACACCAAGGCCAAAGCAGTGAATTAAGCCCTTTCAAAAGAAATTAAGAAGACAATAATTCATTCACTTACCACATTTTTCCATCATAAATGCATGACTACATTCTGTTAGATATATGGTAATACAACAACCATTGAATTTTATCATCTCCATTTTATAGATGAAACAACTGAGATTTAGATCAGTTAAGTATTTGTCCAAGGTTATAAAATTAGCAGGTGACCAAACTGGAATTCAAATTCAGAAAAAGTGTATATGCATTGAAGAAAATGAATGGATTTGAGAGTTAATGTACAAAAAATTTTAGAAAATGTTTAACAATTGGTTCAGCTTAGATGTGTGTCTGAAAGATGTGTGTCTGTACAAAGTGTTCATATTTTCCAAGCCTATATTTCTTAGAAAATAATTAGAAACAGAACAGAATTCAAAAACAAACATCAATACTATATGTACTCCTCACACAAATTTGAAAATAAAAATGTTAGTAGTGATTACATGAATTTAAAATTATGAAACAGTCACTCACTAAATAATGTTTAATTTTTTCCATACCATTTTATTATGCATAAAAATATACTTGGACATTTTAATATCAAAAATAGCACATGATTATAATATTCCTGGCTGAAGTTTTATCTCCATAATCTGATAGGACACAGATTATTAAATGATGATTTTTTGCATTCAATTGAAAATCCTGTCAATCTTACACAATCATGGCAGGATCAAGTGCCTGCCAATCACATATTCTGTCCTGTGGACTCCAGTGTTACAAAGTTAACTGCTGAAACAGATAAAGTCAGCAGAAAACCACAGCAGGAATAAACTTTATGGAAAAAAAAGTAAAATTGTTTACTTCTTTTGTCTTTCTGAAACAAGGTCTCACTAGGTTGCTCATGTTGGTCCAAACTGCTGGGCTCAAGCAATTCTTCCCCCTCAGCCTCCTGAGTGTTAAAACTACAGGCAAGGCTGCCACAACCAGTGTACCAGTATATTTATTGCATTTGAGTACACACAGGTTATTACCTTTTGAAATTTAGGGAGAATTTATGTTTTATTTTTAAAGTCTACAAGCGGTTCTTCCAAAAATTTTATTTTGGGACTCAAGGTCCAATAAGATTAAAATAAATATATACACAAAATAATTACAAGAATTCTGTGACTTTCTTAGTGATTGGCAAATATGGAACACTATGTCAGAAGGACCTATTATGTCATTACACAACTTCCTGTGAAAAAAGCCAAAACTTTTAATCTATTAAATAACAAATACTTCTTGTAGCATTTTTCCCCTGTATGGCAATTACAGTTTAAACATCCCTCATCCAAAAATCAAACATCCAGAATGCACCCAAATTAAAACATTTTGAATACTAACATGATACTACAAGTGGAAAATTTCACAATGAGCCTCATGTGATGGAGCATGGTGAAACACAGGTACAGTAAAAATATTGTATTAAATTGCTTGCAGATTATGTGTATAATGTGTATAGGAAGCATACATAAATTTCCTGTTTAGACATAGGTCCTGACACCAAGATTTCTCTTTATGCGTATTCATATATAACCAAATCTGTCAAAATGTGAAACTTCAAACATTTCCAGTCCCAAGCATTTACTCAATCTATCTCTGTGAATCTCTCTAGCAAATAGCTTTACATTTGCTAAAAGTCTGTCATTAACAGAATTTGTTAAAGGAACAAAACAAAGCAATACAAAGCAAAATAAAACATCAAATAGCCAAAGTGATATTTGATGAAGCTAATTTCTCTGGGATGGTTTAAATCAACTTGCATGCGAATTTCAATGGTACTGTGAGGACTTTTATGAAGACCTTAAATCTCAGCTTCTAGGAAAAGATTCGTCAGACCCCTCTAGTACACTTCATAAAACAAAATACTTCTATGAAATGGAATGTATTTGCCATAGAAATATTAGAGGATTTAAAGAACACAAATTGTTATTACTGTATTATATCCACATAATAACACATACCCGATAATAAAAATAGAATGTTCAGTTGTCTGGAATAGTCATGGTGTATCTCAGCCCTAAAATGGCAAGGATCCATGATAAAATCCATGGTGCCACCTACCAGTCGTCTTAAGGCCACAAATAATTCTTCCTGAGTACACTCTTTAGTAGGAGTTGTTAGTGGACAGTAGAAAATATATATTTTACAGAGAATATATCTATAGTGAAATATTTCATTGATATTTCTTCAATAAATATGTTACTTGCTTGAGAAAGATCTCTTACCACATTTCTGTATTTTCATATAAAGTAATTTCTGTAAAATTGTTTTGTTGCTATTGAACTTGCTTTTTTTAAATGACAACTAGAAATATATTTGAACCCAAAAGTCTAGAAATATGTAAGCAACTAGTTACTAATTAATACTCTGATTTTTGTTAAAATGTAATTTGCCTTTCTTCTATAAGGACCCTATAATATACTCAGTTTAACTGAAAAAGTAAAATTAGTAGTATAATTATACTAAGCACAGAAACATGGTTCATAACTTTATCCCCTTACTAAAGATGAAATAACTAATAATTGGAGAAATAGTATTTGAATCCTTGGCATGGTCATGTCACAGTACATAGTCATACTACTATAAAAAGATGCCTACCAAAAGTTAAGATAAAAAAAACATTTTCTTAGGTCAAGCGTGAACGCAAAAGTTCTTTCCTCACATAAAGTTAATTCATGAACAAACAGCACACAAATGCACCTAATTCTGATCTTTAAAGATGATGTGAAATTCTTTGTTTGGCTTATTCAGGATATACATCAGTCACCACTCAATACTGGCAAGATAGAATGTGATGGTTTCAATAGTCCCCTCAAACAACTTGAGATTTTAATGATCATTTGAATTGTTTTATTTCCTTGAAGAAATGTGCTCCCTGTATTTGAATACCCCAAGACTGTTATATTTGAAAAAATTGAAAATAATCAAAATTAAATGAAACAAGTTCACAAAGATAAATTATTCAAAAAGAATAAACATTATTAGATGTCTAGTGTTCAATACTATTAATATTCTGATAAGAATATAAATAAGCCCATGCCCAGAAAATATTTTAAAATCTTATCTATTCAAGAACTTTGATTTTTGTAAAAATATAAACTATGATGTCCTTGAGTATGTAGAATATAAAATCATTAATAACTTTCATTTTGCTTAAAAATTCCTCAAGGTGAGGGACTGTTTCATGATAAGTAATGATAAAGTTGTCCCTTTTGGAAAATTGCATTTGCAAATTTCCTCATATTTGATCAGAATTTTCAAGTGTAATATCTTAGGCATGCACTTTACAATGATTAATTTTATTATTGCTATCATCTTCATAAATAACTCTGTCATTTACCTAGATTAATTAGGTTGTAAAAGATTAAATTTATTATTATTTATTTAGAGTGAATTAAAAGCCACTCTAAAATTTGCCAATATGTGTGTGTGTTCTCTGACGATTGAAACAAGACGTGATAGATTATCCAGAAAATCATATTTCATATATGAGACTAAAAATACTATATCTTAGAGACTAGTTAACACACTGGAAACAATAGGGATAGGATTTCATTGATTTCCATAATCTATTCAATAGTACAAATATTAATACTAGTAACAGTTATGATTTACTGATTATTTATTATGTGGTAGAAACTTCTGCTAAATTTGCACATAATTTCACTTATTCCATACAACTTTATGAGGCAGGTGCCACTCATTGATTTGGATCTGAAATGTCTACAAAAACCCATATGGTAATATCTTGGTTGCCAGCTGGTAGCCTTACAAGGAAGTGTTGGGACATTTAGGAGGTGGGGCCTAGTTGGGGAAAGTAGGTCACTGGTGGAATGACTTTAAAGGGTACAGCTTTTCTGGCCACTTCCTCTCTCACTTTCTGTGCCTCTTGCCCCTCCTTACACATTAAAGCTTTTTTTAAGGATAAGTAATATTGGGTGTCTAGGAACAACTGAGCATAGCTGATCTCAGAAGAGTATTTGAAGTTAGCAGTTTGCATAAGAATTGAGAGAAAAAAGAATTTCTTAAGGGGGAATAGGAGATGGGAGAGTTACTGTGAAGAAAAGTTAGAATAGTGGTTGTATTAGTTAAGATTATCTAGAGAAATAGAACAAAGAGGGGAGGAGAGAGAGAAAGAGAGTGAGAGAGAGATTATAAGAAATTGGCTTACAAGACTTGGGCTGCTGACAAGTCCCAAGATATGTAATCAGCAAGCTAGAGACCAAGAAGAGTTAATTGCATTGTTTCTATCTGAAAGATGGTAAACTCCAGATTCAGGAAGAGCCAATGTTTGAGTTTGATTATAAAATCAAGAAAAAGCTGATGCCCAACTTGAAGCACTCTAGCAGGAGTTACTTCTCTCCTACTCAAGGAATTGTCAGATTTTTATTTTATCCAGGCCTTCAAGAGATTGTGTGAAGCCCACTCACATTAGAAAGAACAATCTGCTTTATTTAGGCTGCCACATCATAATTAATTTCATTTTAAATCACCATCCCAGACAAACCTAGAATAAGTCTATTTATGTGTGCACTTCATGGCCCAGTCAAGTTGGCACATTAAATTAATGATCATGTTGGTTATAGTTAATTAAAATGGTGGTTGTTAGTACTAACCCTCCTGAAACAACATTCTCAGGGCTGGCAAGAAATGTCTGTGTAGGAAATTTGATATAGATGACTGATAGATCATTAACCCGATGGGTTCAGTTGTGACAACTCTTTAAGGACCTGAAAATAAACAGTTTCAAGTAAGAATTACTACAATAGTGCTCGTTATAATAATCACTTTAACTGTAGCCTTAGCAGAGTAACATAGGTGGCACAGTACTTAAATATTGCTTCTAGGTTGACCCTTGACCCTACACAATATATTGGAAAGATACTAACCAACAAAATAGTATCTCTTTGGCTATCTCTCTTTAGCCCAGCACTATTTAAGCAATCAAAAAGAAATGATTATCTAAAATAGCACAGAAGCCAGAAGTTTTCTGTCATGGAATTAAGGAAAGGCATATTTGAAAATGGGTATTCTCATATTTCAAATTACTTTTTACCAACTACAGTGGTATATGTTTAGCTCAACTTCCCCTTGAATGTTCTCTAAGAGGAAGTAAACATGCAATTAATAACTTATTAGCAATAAATATGGATCCTTACTCAAGTTTAATAAAAATGAACAGATTGTCAACAGACAAAATAACAGAAGAAAGGAAGGAAAATATAAGATAGAGTAAAGAAATAAACCTATACAAAAGGAAAAAAATCAAGAAAAGCAAAAGCTAATCAAATATTAAATAATAAAGTAAAAATATTGCCAGACTACTAATTTTATTTTTTTGCATCACAACTATTGAAAGATAATAACAATAAAATATCAAACTTTCTATTTCTATATTTAAAGTATGGTCAATACCTAGAACTATTACATTTTCACATGCTACACCTATCTTACATCTAAAATTTAAGTTGGACCAGGAAATCTATATCTGCCTTACACCAATGCACAATGAAGAATCAGCATTATATTAATGGCAATTTAATGTATGAGTTATTTAGTGGGACATTTGGTTTTCAAATCCTAGGAGATTTACAAAAGGAGTAAAATCTATAGACATCAAAAATTCAATAAATAAATAACTTATTTAGGGATAGAATTATAATTAGAAAAAATTCAATTTACAATGGCATAAAAAGTGACACAATACATAGGAATAAATTTAATCAAGGAGGTGTAATCAATTTATAATGAAACCACAAAACATTGCTGAAAGAAATTAAATAAATCTTCAATAAATTTAAAAACATCATACATTTATATATTGGAACACTTAATAAAATTAATACAACTGATCTACAAAGTATCTGTAATCTGTATCAAAATCTCTGTTGTACTTCTTTTTTCATTTTGGCAAATATTAAAAATTTGCAATTCACTTGCTGTGCAAAAGCTTTATAATAGATGAGATCTCAGTTGTTGATTCTTTGTGATAGTTCCTATGCAACTAGTGTTTTGTTCATAAAATATTTGCCTATACCAATATCTTCAACACTTCTACCTATTCTATATTCCAGTAGATTTAATGTTTCTGTTTTAATATTTAGATCTTTGATCCATTTTAATTTTAGTTTAGTGCATGGTTAAAGATATGGGTCTAGTTTTAACCTTTGACATGTGAGGAGTTTTTCTAGCACAATTTATTAAAGTTATCTTTCTTCCAGTGAGTATGTTTGTAACCTTTTGCAAAGATAAGGTGACGGAGTATGTCTGGAGTTGTTTCTGTGTCTTCTAATCTGCTTCATTCATCCTCGGGTCTTGTTTTTTCCCAGTACCATGCTGTTTTTATCACAATAGCTTTGTAGTGTAATTTCAAGTCAGGGATTGTGATGCCTGTTGCCTTGCCTTTGTTGCTTGGAATTGTCTTTGATATTTCTAGGCTTCTTCTCATTCCAAATGAATTTAGGATTGTTTTCTCTAATTATGTGAGATATGCTGTTGGAATTATCATCAGGATTGCATTAAATCTTTGTAACAATTTTGGAAGTATGGCCATTTTCACTATATTAGTTCTTCCTACCCAAGAGCAAGCGATATCCTTCCATTTTCTGATATCCTCTTCAATCAGAGTACTATAGTTTGCAATGTAGAGTTCTTTTACTTTCTTTGTTAGATAGATTCCTGGGTATTTCATTTTTTTGGATGCTATTGTGAAAAGTGTTATTTACCTAATTTCTCTCTCAGTGAATTTGTCATTTGTGTACAGGAAGGCTATTAATTTTTGAGTCTTGACTTTGTATCCAGCTACTAAATTTGTTTATTAAATCTAGAAATCTTTTGGTGGAGTTTTTGGAGTCTTCTACATAAAGAATTGTATAATCTGCAAATAATGATAATTTAACTTCTTCCTTTCCTATCCTTATTCCTTTTATTTCTTTCTCTTGTCTAATTGGTCTTACTAATGTTTTCAGAACTATATTAAATAAGAGTGGTGGCAGTGGACATCCAGAGTGAAGAGACAATGCATAGTGCAGAAAAATTTTTGCCAGCTGTTCCTCAGAAAAAGGACTACTCTCTGGAATATATAAAGTACTAAAAAAGTCAGACCCCCCCAAACTCAAAGACCCAATCCAAAAATGGGCATCTGCAATAAATAGACACTTCTCAGATGAAGAGGTAGAAATGGCAAATACATATATGAAAAAATATTCAGCATGACTGGTCATTTGAGAAATGCAAGTTAAAACAACACTGAGATTCCATCTCAACCCAGAAAGAATGGCTATTATCAAAAAAATCAATGAATAACAAATGCTGGTGGGGCAGCGGGGAAAAAGAAACCTTTCTCCACTGCTGGTGGGAGTGTAGACTAGTACAACACCTGTGGAAATCAGTGTGGATATTACTCAAAAATTTAGGACTAGAGGTTTCATTTGACCCAGATATTCCCCTTCGTGGTAACTTCCCAAAAGAATTAAAAACATCATACCATAATGATATGTGCACATACATGTTTATAGCAGCACAATTTGTAATAGCTAAATCTTGGAAACAGCCCAAATCCCCATCAACTGATGAATGTATAAAAAAGAAGTGGGTATTTTTATACAATGGAGTACTACTCTGCCATAAAGAAGGATAAGGTTGAGACATTTCTAGCTAAATAGATGCACCTTGAGGCCATAATTTTAAGTAAAATAAATCTGACACACATGTGTAAATACCACATTGCTTCTCTGTTGTGAGAAATCAGAAGTGTAAACAAGGATTAAAATGTATAATAGATATTGTGATATAGGAAGAAAATATTCAAATGGGAAGGGGAACTAGGACATGGATATGCAGAGATAAGGGGCTTTAGGTTCTACAAGCCCAAAACCTCCCAGAATGCATGCTTAAAGATTAAAACATAGGGCCAGTGAGATGGCTCAGCGGCTTAAGTACCTGCCCAGCAAGCACGAGGGCCTGAGTTCGACTCCTGGAACCCACATATGAAAAAGGGGCCGGTGATATCGCTCAGTGGCACGGGCACCTCCTGGCGTGCGAGGTCCTGAGGTCGACCCCCTGGTACCCTCAAAAAATATTAAAACATAGTCTGCAGAGCCACAAGTCCATGTAAGATGAAAACACATTGCCTTAAGGAATATGTGCCCTGGCCCTTCTTCTCCCCATATACAATTTATTACTTATATTGTCCCTAAAATCTGTCACATAACAGACCACTCTAACTTTACCCTGTCCTTTCTCTGTTCCCTACATTAATTTCTGCACAGGCATCTTTCTTTTGTCCTTTATCCTTGCTTTCTGCTTTTATCAACAAAAAGCCACAGAAACTTCAGTTCAGGGCTGTTTTTTTCTGAGACACTCTAACACTGAGGGGTCTCGGATAAAAGGCACTCCTTCTGGTCCTTCTTGGAGGATAAACTGGACTTGGCCTCTGAGTAATTTCTTATCCTTTGCGCCATGCCACAGTCTTTAACCGCACCAAGAGGCATTTGAAAAGATAGTTTATGTCCTAAACTCAAAATATTGTTTGCTCACAGAAGAAAGTTTACATAAACCACATATATCTGAATATCCATAATAAGAAATGTGTTGCTGCATTTGTTTTGTCTGGAACATTGTGGATATATTAGCTGTGGCAAAGGTGAAGTTTCTGCAGAAAGATATGCATTTCCAATTGGGAAAACAAGAAGCCTTTTGTCTCAGACAGTGGAAGTTCCTCTTTTTAACTCTAGTCTCCAAGAGCAAAGGTAAACCTGGCCACTTGTAAAGGAGAAGATGAAGAAAATGGCTTTGGATAGGATTGTCATTAAGGGACCCTTGTACAGACAAAAAACTATAGATAGCTCCTAGCCAGTTTAACTTAAAAAAAAAAAATATCTGGCACTATTCTTCCACTACCCCCAAATCATCAATAAAAATTTTTTTAGCATGAATGACATATACAAAGTATGATTTGAAAAATATGGTGTATTAATTCTTAGTATAATGTGGATTGGGATGACATTAGCACAAAACACTGTTAGACAGAACAATATGGCTAGCTGAGAATTCTAAAGCACCTGTCCTAAGCAAGAACTGATAAGTGACATCCAGAGAAATGTTTGGTGTGTACATCTGAGCATTTTCTGCTCTTCCTCACAAATACGTGGGAAAGGAAACTAGGTTGAGACTAGGGTATTTGGTCAGATTAGTTTTGGTTATGTGAAGGGAGGAATGCTAAAAATAAATTATTTAGATATTAAAGTTTATGGTAACCTTTGAATGACAGAGATGTGGGATAAACAGGTTTATAGTAATAGTTACTTATCAAAAAATTGGAAAGCAAATGTGGCATGATTTTGTGGACCTCCCACTAACTCATTGTGTGATCTTGGATAATATTTAGATGAAAAGAGCCCAATGTTTTTCACCTATGAAAATAGGAGTTGAATTAGTCCGCTGCCCATCACAGGGACAAAATAGCCAACAACCAAAAGTTAAACGAGGAAAGTTTTATTTTGGCTCATGGCTTTAGAGGATTAAGTTCATGATCTGATGGCTCCAAGGCAGAAATAACATGGTGAAAATGGCCTAGCAGAAGAAAGCTGTTCAACTCATTGTGGCCTAGAAGCAGAAAGAGAGATAGAGATAGAGATAGAGAGACAGAGAGAGAGATTGAGACAGAGGGTAGGGGGAGAGAAAGAATGGAGGACCCAGGGAAACATATATCCTTCCTGGTAAGAACCCCAGTGACCCACCTCTTCAGACCAGACCACACTTCTTAACAGCACATTTAGCTATGAACTCATGGTTGAATTAATTCACTGATTATTACAGCATCCTCAAGATCTAATTACCTTCCAAACGCCCAATGTCTGAACACATGAAACTTTTGGGAGACATTTTAAAGCTAAACCATACCAGGAAGTAAGTGGTCTTTATTATTACATTAGTATCAGCATTATCCATTATCAGAATTAATGTTTTTTTCTTAAGATAACCATGGTAAAGAAAACAGTTATATGTATGCTTTTACTATATTATTTTAAAATCACTATACAGTATTACATAGCTCAAATATGTCCTACAAGGAAACTTAACAGTTCTAAACATTTTCTAACTCTGTAGAACCACATAATTGTCTACTAGATCCTATATATATATATATATATATATATATATATGACTTTTATAGATCTAACATGTGCTGACTCTGTACTATATTTTTAGATACAACAGTAAATGCTCATAATTATATAAAATTTAGAATACAAAAATTCACAACTGTAAATTACCTAAAACCCCATCACTGTACATACCAATAACCAATACCAACATTTTTGTGTAGTATATATTATTTACATATATATATGCATGCACTTATTTTATGTTATTTTTCATTATACAATCTATCTTATCTATTTTTCAGTGTCAGTATAAATCTACGTTATTACATTAAATGGCTTCTTCACGTTATTCAACTTTATGAGCAATCTAAAACTACCTGACTGATATTGTTGGACATTTAAATTGTTTCCAATATTGTACTTTAACTTACAAGCAATGCTCAAATGAACAATATTGTAAGTGGTTTTAATCAGTATTATTTCCTTAGATAAATACCTTGAAGATATTCTGAGTCAGACTATGAAATTTTTCAAGACTTTAAGTATTACCACATAGTACTCCATTTAGCTTTTCACTTGTAGTATGTGAGAGCACATTTTCTTCATATGATGAAACAATTAAAGAAATTTTATTTTAATTTTGTCACAAAAGTGACTATATCACTCTCACTTAATTTTTCATCTTAATACTAGCTAGGGTGAGCATTTTGCATAGTAATTAGGTTTCTATATATTTTTTTAATTTATTGTTTTCATTTACAAATAATTTTCTCTGGTTTATCATGCATTTTACACATTATTTCATAAGCAATATTAGTGTGGTGCTTACCAATGAATATAAAAATAAATTTTAAAAATGAATAAGGAATTTCACCCAGGCTTCTCCTATCTTTAGGTACAAGATAACCTCAGGAAAACTACCACGTTTCAAGAGAAGATACATCAAATAAAGAATCTCAAACATCAACAAATTTCAGTATTTTTTAAAGAAGCACCTAATGTATTTTTGGTGTATAGAAATACGTTAACTTACCCTCAGTAACAAGACTTTTATTCAATTGTAATTTACATAAAAACTGTGTGTTACCAAGAAAGATGCTAATATTAAGACAATACAGATTTCAGCTGTAAATATTTTAATATAGAATAAATCCTCTATTTCATATAAAATAAGTAAATATTTTCTTTTTCCATATTGATGTAAGAAAAATATTCTGAGATGTCCTAAGCATAAATATACGTTAGAAAATGAATGACAAAAATCCCTGCTTGACATTCATAAGCATATGTGGAAACTGTGAGAAGAAACAAATACTTCTTTTAGATTATCCTCCTATACCAAAACCTTACCCAATTCTTGTGGTCCTGCCTGTATTATCTGTAGTCAATATAGGTCAAATGAAAGCAATTTATTCTTTATTTTCTCCAAATCTTCATTATGCAGTATTCTGGCTTCTAAAATTTTATGGATTTTTTCCAACCACTACCTAGCCATGCTGCTGGTGGCATAGACAATTTGTTCCAGAACCAACTCTTTCTGTCTAACATTAATCATGGCTCAAAAAGTCTTTTTATTTCAGAGTTTTTTCTTCTCTGAAAATTTTTATTTTCAATATAGATATTCTAACAATTGAGGGTGCTAAAAATGAGCAATCTGATTTAAAAATGGGCAAAAAAGCCAGGAATATTGCTCAGAGGCACAGTGCCTGCCTGGCAAGCATGAGGTCGTGAGTTTGACCCCCAGTACCAAAAAAAAATGGGCAAATGATCTTAAAAGACATTTATTATAAAAAAGATGTACAAATTGTGAACAAATATGAGGAAAAATGGCCAATACCATTAGCTATCAAGGAAATGCACATCAAAACTACAGTGAAATACTATTTCACCCCAGTTCAAAATGACTATTATCAAAAAAATGAAAACAAAATAAAAATAATAAATGCTGATGAAGTTGTAGAGAAAAAGAAACCTTCATACCCTGTAGAATTATTAAATTAATACAGTAATTAAATTACTACAGTGTATTAGCTTTTTTGTCACTATGGCACAAACCCAACACCTACAAATTCAAAGATGAGAGGCTCAGTCTGGCTCATGGTTTCAAGGTATTCAGTTCATGGCCAGTTGGCTCCATGGCAAAAGTATCATAACAGAAAAACCATGGAAAAACATAACTACTTAATTCACAATAGCTGGGAAGGAGAGCAGGGGAACAGTGTCATAAATTAAAGGGGGTTGAGGCCATATATAATACCCAAGGTCATGCCTCTATGACCCACACAGACACACCCTGAATTGTGTTTTACTAATCTGCTATTCATTTTTAATCCAGTCAGGTTGATATATCATGATATATATCATGATTTTTTGTTGGTACCAGGAATTGAATTCGCTTGCCAGGCAGGCACTACGCCACTGAGCTATATCCCCAGCCCTGATATATCACAATTAATGGTCACATGCCACCACTGTCGAGGATAAGATGGAAAGTCTGCAAAAAGTAAAAGTAGGTCAACCATATAATCCAACCATCAAACTCATGGGTATATATCCAAAGGAAATAAAATTGGCATACAAAAGAGGTACTTGCACACCCATGCTTATTTTAGTGCCACTTTAAATAGATAAGATATGTAATCAGCACTAACTGCCCATCAACAGATGAATAAAGAAAATGTGGTATATATACTCAATGGCACATTATTTAGACATAAAGAAAAATAATTTTCAACAAAAGAATGAATGTAGAAAAAGAGTTCTTTGAATGAAAAATCAATTTGTAACAAAATGTTTGGGACTGGGGGATCTTATGTTAAGTTACAGTAGCAAGCCATAGAAAAACAAATACCACATGTTCTCTCTAATTTGTGAAAAGTAAAAATGAAACAACAACATCAACAATAAACCTAACTTGGCCTGAGTAGAATTGTGATTATGAGGGATGGGAAGTTTTCAGGGACAGGGGCAGAGTGGTTGAATATGATGAACGCATGTTGTGTACATGTATGAAAATATCAGACTAGACTCCATTAATATGTACAATCAAGACATATCAATAAAATATAAAGCTTAACATTAAGTCACAGGATTCTGTGCTGGGCTTTGCACTAAATAAAATGATTTTCTAAGAATATATTACAGAATAACAATGAAGAATGTAATTAGAAAGTCTACATACACAAGCATGACATATATCATGCTTCCTTACCTAGGCTACAGTATTATCTTAAAAAATAGTATTCCATTTTCTACTGTGCCCACGTCTTGTGTTGAGCCAGTTCCTTCTCTCTCTGATTAACTAGCTCATCTGATCATCAGAGAACTTTCATCTAATTCCTACAAGTGGCACACCTCAGAGACTGTCAGCTTATTATCATTTGGGGAAGATAAAATATAGATAATATAGATTTGTGGGAGATAAATTGGCTTTGTCTCATGTCATGGATAGTTCTCTTGACAGTTGTCACTGTTTAAGTTCAACTCTTCTAGATCTTCTATTGCAACAAAAACGCTTGTATGATTAAAAGTATTAAATCTTAACCAACAACTTATTTTAGTAGATAAATCTATTTTAGTAGATTTTAGCACAACAAACTGTTGCAGTGTATTGCCACAAGATTTAACCTGGTGAATTGCAGTTGTTTCTCCATATATTTTCTCTAAATATCTAGATATGCATACTAAAATCTGTTTTATCTTAGCTCTATTCTTCAATTCATAAACTAGTTTGGTTTGAAAATAGGAATAAATATGAATTTTCTGGAATAAATACCTGTGAATATTTGATGCTCTGAAATTTTATAACAAAACTTCCCTCTCAAAGTACACAATGTAAATTACTGCCATAATATTATAATTTCATAAAAATAAAGAGCAAAATATAAGATAGATAATAGGAATTATGGAGATAGATCTTTTTCAAATGGGGAGAGAATAAATAGATAAAAAGAGAGGGAAGGGTAGTAAGAGTGAGGGGATGGAAAATATTGAGATATGTTATGTATATGTACCAACTCCACACAAAGAATGTAATCATTATGTAATGTAAACATGTACTAATAAAAAATAAACTGGAAAAAATAATGTTACAATTTGAAGCAGTATCTACTATACAAGATAGTTCAATCACATAATGGTTCAACATTGGATTTGAAGGATCTAGTGGTTATTTGGAGGAAAATTATCACAAAGGATGAAAGGTCAAATCTGAAAGCATTTGATTCTATTTAATTATCAGCTAAACCAAGTACATTGTTTTTGGTCTGCACTCTTACTACTGAAGTAAAACCAGCATTTCAAGATTTAATTTGGTGAATAAAATAGATAATATTTTTAAACTGATTTTAAGTGAACAATAAATTTCAGAGAAAATATAATCCAAACCTGGCAATTTTCTACATTTGCATAACTTACAGAAACAAGCATTCTGTACTTTTTGTACCTTAATTTATGATTCATTAAACCTTCATGAGTACAGTTACCTAAAACACAGGTAGATTAAAAATTCTAGTGATAAATTCCAATCCTGGAAGCAAATTCTTTATTGTGGTATTGTAGCAGAAAATGCCTTCCTCCAGCCAGTATACTTCAGTTTCTGTTAGTTACCCAGGTAACAATTCCTGTTAAAGTTCCTGTTACTTCTGTTTCTTAGAAATGGCTGGCCACTGTGATACATAGCTGGTCACTATTTTGCATATTGTAAGAACCAATCAAAAACAGCCAAGTACTCTACCACTGTACTTCCCATTTGGAACCCCATAGAAGCCTCCCTCCCTGATACTTTGGGGCCTGACATTTTGGGAATGATCCCAATCAGTGCCCATCAATGTAAATAAATCTGCCTCCAAATCCCGAGTGTTGTTTTGGTGTTTCTGTTTGCCATAGCATCTACTGCATTGGCCGGGAAGACCTACCATGCTGACATCTTTGGTCACCAATCATGGCCCTCATAGATGGAGCAAGGACATCTCCAGGTCCCAATGGGAAGGCAGGCCCTTGAAATTTCTAGAGTCCCCTTGGAGGTCTGGAGGAGGATTCCCAGCTCCCTGCTTGAGGGGCTCATTTCAGACCCAAAAGGGAGAAAGACACAGTTTGCTACCTGCCTGCCTGCCAGATTCTGGTAAGAACCCTAGGGGCCCTGTCCATCAGTCCTGCTCAGCTTGAGCAGAAGGGGAGCCTGATCAACTCCTTAGTCAGGGCCAACCTTGAGGGAAGGGGATTGGAATGTTTAACCTTTGAATGTCTGCTGAATGATTGTGACCGTTTGTAAAGGATGGCAAAAGCAATAGGCCATTCTATCTATGCTCCATGGTGAGGAGTTGGACCTCCCTCTCCAAACTATGGAGCTTGAATGGGCCCCAACCTGTGGTTCCATGGACAAGTCTAATAAGGACAAAATGGAGAATCTACTATTGATTCTCCACAGTCTGGACGATCCCAATGTTGCCAAGAGGCAAGCAGCCAGGCAGTCATCCGAATGGTCTCTCTCTGAGGGGCACCCATCCTTTGCCTGTTGCACCATCATTCAAGGGTACACCATACACACATAAGGAGCCAGGAATGGGAACTAGTCAAAACCCTCAGTCCTTGGTTGCAGGCAAAAAAAAATTTTTCAAGGGATTTTTCTGGTGATTATGGAGTTAAAATGAAATCAAACTGCTGCAAGACTCCCTGAAACTGCTGCTCCCTGACCTGACAATTTCGGCCTTAGCACACACCACTGTAGCTCTCACTGGGCCAGGTTTCCAGTCAGCAAAATTTAAAAAAGCAACCCAGTGAAGTGCTTCTCAAAGGCATCAAAAAGGGAGGCAAAAAGTCCATCAAAATTTTACAGTTACCCAGAAGCCTGATAAAGCTCTTCAGATTTTTATGAGACTCTATGAAGCCTACATGTACTACACCCCTTTGACCATAAGGCCCCTGAAAATCCACAGATGATCAGTACAGCCTTAATTGCACAAAAAGCACCTAATGCCTGCAAGAAAATCCAGTCTGATAAACAACCATACCCTCTGGCCAAAAACGAATATGTGAGTTATAAGGGCTATGGAAACTAAAAAATAAATGTCCCTTCAGATTAAAAGATAAGAACCCAAAAGCTTCAACCTGGATCAGATGATGACACTTTCATTAGTCTGACAGGCTCAGATTAATCCAGACTGGGCTCCCTTTTTCAGCTGGGCAACCAGGAGCCCAAAGTCCACATGCATATTGGGGGCCAACCTATGCCTTTATTGATAGACAATGAAACAGAACTACTCACAAGTCCCCTCTGTCAGAAAAAGGTTACCATCACTGGGCAACTGGCACTCTTACCTCTCACCCCTTCTGCCAGGCACAAATTTGCAGCCTGGGAGGATATCTCACCAAACATGAGTTCCTGTATATGCCTGAATGCCCCATATCACTTCTGGGAAGCAACCTCCTCTTTAAGTTAAAGGCACTGAGCCAGTCAGAGTCCCTCTTGTTTAACCCTGCATCAGCCTGAGACAGATGACCACAATCTTGAAATTCTGAAAACTCTCCTCCCAGAGGTACGAGCCAAAGACTCACCTCCAGGCCTAACCATCAACCATGCTCCCATATCCTATGTCATGGGAAGCACATACAGGCATCCAGCCACACATCAGCCACCTAAAGCAGTTTGGGATTCTGATAGACTGTTAATCACCTTGGACAACTCCTCACCTCCCAGCAAAAAAGCCCAATGGTGATTACCAGCCAGTGCAAGATCTGTGTGCCATCAACAACACAGCCATCACCTTCCACTCTGTGGTTCCCAATCCATCCACAAGGATTTGGGAACTCTCCCACTATTTTAGGGGAAGCTCTGACAACAGGCTTGGCCACTCTGAGATAGCTTGTTTCTCTGTCCCTTCCAGCTGTGTCATGGTCCCCCAAGCAAACAGTACCCCATACCATGAGAGACTCGACTATGAATTCAACCACACATCCAGAGACTTCAGAACAATGAAATGTTTATAGACTGTCAAACTGCTAAAATACACCTCTCCTGCCTGTAAAACCAATTCAGGATCTCCAAGCTGTCAATGCTGCCACAATTGCCCTCCATCCCGCAGTCACCCACAGCCTGCTGTTACACCTGCCTGGACCTAAAGAATATCTTCTTCTCCCTTTGATTGGCTCCTGTCAGCCAGCCCATCGTTGAATTTAAATGGAAAGACCCCAGTTCTGAACTCAAACTTTAAATGAACTGGGCTCAGTTTTCCAGAGGTTCAAAAACTTGTTTACCCTTTTTGGAGAAGCCCTCACCACTGGCTCTGCTAGTTTCCCAGTACAAAATATCACTGCATTTCTGATTAATTACACTCAAACTGCCTGCTAGAAAGACACAAAAGCTCTGCTGCAATATCTGACAGAAATTGGCTACAAGATGTCTTGGGAAAAAGCACAAATCTGCAAAAAAAGTAAAAGGCTCTCTCTACAGTCCCAACCTTGGAAATTCCAAATGTAACTGGAATTCAACTTGTTTGTTGATAAATGACAACATGTGGCTTCAAAGATGCTTACTGAGATGGTCAGCCCCTGGGAGCACCCAGTGGCCTACATACTTGAACTAGTTGCTAAGGGCTGCATCCCCCTTCTGCCTCCATGCTCTAACAGCTACTGTCTTTCTGATCAAGAAAACTAACAAGCTCACCTTAGGCTGAGACCTAACTGTCCAGGTGCCACATGTACCCAATCTTGTGATCTCAGTCCTGCCATGTACCTGTCCACCATGCTGGGCCCACAAAACCATGACTGACTGGCACTAAATGATGAACTGTTTTAGAGCTGACCAGAGTTAAAAATGAAACCTCTGACAGATGCTGCATATACCCTGTTTATAGATTGAAGAAGCTCTGTTAGGAATAGAGTCCAACAGGCTAGATATGATGTGGTCACCTTGGACAAAGTTATTATGGCCAAGGCTCTCCCACAGAGATAATCTGCACAACACACTCACGTAGGCCCACAATTGGTCTGAAAATAAAAGGGTCTACTGCTTCCTGCTGCTGTTTGGAAACTCAACAAAACAATAAAACATAACCCTATGAAACAGTATGCAACTAGCTCCATATAAGTTTAACTAAAAGACCAGCTATACCTGTAGACACTCCTGCACATATATGTAACACAGGTTCATATTAACTACCTCTAGAGCTCTTAAAGTTTCAGAAATCCAGCCTTAGATCCACAATTCCAGAGTTAAAAGAGCCTACCCAGACAATTGCTGGAGAATTTACCTGGACCAGACAGCTCCCTGAAGCTCACTCTGAAGAGACAATGCACTCAAAGCCCTGCTCTGGTCACCCCAGATCCTAATCAATCCATGTGTGGGTGAAGCTTAAGGGCACCATTCACAGGATTGCTCCATACCTCAATTCATTACTCTGCTTGATTTTTGTGCCTTTTTTAGGCCGCTTACCCCAGTTCTTGCTTCAGGTTACATATGTACTTGATATTGTATTGTCACCACTCTCCTGCTAACTGTGGTTTTTGCCTTAGCACCATGGATGGTTGCCCTAAGAGAATAGAAAACAACCAGTAAGGCCATTTCCCTTATTCTACAATTGATCAAAACTTGACCAAGTATTGATAAGTGTTCAAGACATATTGGACACTATTCTAGATCAAATTATCTCCTTTACTCACTTGCCAGAGTAATAGTAACTCCTGATGGGAAAACTTTCCAATCTTGGGGACCTTGGCTAGGACCACTGACTGCTCTAATGTTAACTGCTTCTAGTTGGGCCTTACCTCAGAAAATCACATATAACATGCCCAGCAAATATTTGCTAGGAAATTTAAAGAGGGGTAAATGTAGCAGAAAATGCTCCCCCAGCCAGTATACTTCAGTTTCTCTTAGCTGCCCAGGTAACAGTTCCTGTTAAAGTTCCTGTTACTACTTTTTCTTAGAAATAGCTGGTCACTATGATACATAGCTGGTCCCTATGATGCATATTGTAAGAACAAACTAAAGACAGCCAAGAACTCTACCTCTGTACTTCCCCTTTAGAACCCTGTAAAAACCTCCATCTCTGAGCCTTCAAGGCCTGACATTTTGGGAATGATCCCAATCAGTGTCCATCAATGTAAATAAATCTACCTCCAAATCCTGGGTGTCATTTTGGTGTTTCTATTTGTCATAGCAATTGACAGATTTGTGGTGTCTACTCATGGATAGAAGAGTGACAAATTTTAAAAGGTAAAGAACAAGTTTTTCTTACAGTCTGTTTAGCACTTTTTCACTTAATTGTGTTAATCTTTCCAAATTATTACCTTAAAAATGTATGTATTCTTTTCTGTATGCCACAATTTATTGAGTGATTTCCTCTGTTGATTGATATGCTAATATTAAATGTTTTAAACTTTTAATTAATTGCTTTAATATTAGTCATTTTAACTTTCTAACAAGCTTCTTTTTGACTTGATGATTTTGTAATGGACCAGAAAGTTTAGAAATCATTTTTGCAAGATATGAAAAATTTGACAACCCAACAGTTATATTCAATTTCCTCAAAATCCTAAAGTAAAACTGTATAAGAAAGATAAATATTCATATAATAACATCTTCAACATGAGTTTCTTTTTTTTTTTTTAATTTGTCTTTTTGGGACAGCATTTCACTATGCAGTTCAGGCTGGCCTTGAACTCACTTTGTAGCCCAGGCTGGCTTCAAACTTGCAGCAATACTCCTGCCTCAGTCTCCCAAATGCTGGGATTACAGGTGTGTGCCACCAGGCCCAGCTATGATTTTCAATGATTTACACATCTATATTCCATATGATACTAGTGTGAAATATGTAGGACACATACTATATGCACACACATACATAGTTACAATATAATTCTTCTTATATTCCTAGAACACAAGTCTGCTGCATCCTATATGACATCAAACTGTTAATATTTGTTTATATTTTTGGGAGTCATTTTAACAGAAATTTATGTATTTAGATCACACCTGATATCAAATGTGTGAATTTGGGAAACAAAAATCAATTTTCCATTAATGATTAAAAGTTATTCACTGCTTTACAATTTATATATAGAATTGCAATGCAATGAAATAATTTGATCCACTGAATTATGTAGCAGATATGTTGAACAGCTATGTAAACCATATGTTGAGTTTAACTCAGAAGATATTTATCACATGCCTAATGTGTGCTCAAGTAACATTACGAAGGGCTTCTTATTTGCCAAGCACTGTGCTAAGTAATTTACATACTGTGAGGGTTAAATGAGGCAAGAAATAAGTGTAGAAGGCATAGATGCACTCAAGTGTGCTAGAAATATCGCTTAATTTTCTATAATAATGTAACCTCTAGTTCTTCTTAGTCTGCACTCAATAGAAATGGAAAAATTTAACTATCATTTCTAGTGTTTCCTACCTGACAGAGTTTATGCCACACTTTTAGTGTCTTATACTATACCAATATTTTATGTAAAAGCCTGTTCTTTACATATTTATCAATGTAGATGTCATTGACATGTTCATTGATCTTAGTCTGAATGACTGTCAGGTGTTGAGACACAGAGATGATTTTGTTCCAACATGGCTATTGAAAACATAGCTGAGGCTTGTATTATTCAAGAGTCTCTCTTACTATAACCATTCCCCCCCACTAGAACTTGTTACCTCTATTTTTTTGCACTTTTTTATAGTATTGACAGGAAACAGAACTCTGAATTTCAGGCAACTTCCTCTCTCATACTTATAGCTTGGGAGTTTTCCCCTTAGGGTTGTATTTGTATGGCCAGGCTTTAGAGAAGTTCCATTTGTTTAGTGTAATATAGTGCCTAAGATTACATGTCCTCAAATAAAATAAATCTATGTACAAACTCCCAACTCTACCATTTATTGGCTGTATTATTTTGGTCAAGTTATTTTACCACTTTAAGTTTCATTCCCATATTTATATTGTAGATTTAGAAAAATGTCTGTCTCATAGGATGTTGTAAGAATAATATGAGATGCTGCATGTATAGAAATAACTCATTAAAGTAGTGTATACTAAATGGTAGTCATTCCAGAAAACATAAATTAAATTCATCTTAAATGATTTGGGGTCCTCAAAGGTGAAGTCATATTTTTTTCTTGGAAGGATTCTAATGAATATAGATACTATTGAAGAAAGTTAAAGGCCTTAACATTTTTTGCACTACTTTAAATTAGTACTATTAAGATGGTACAAATTTCATGATGCTCTTTACTCAGTGATTGACTCTGCATTCTTGTTAGTTCACTCCTACCTGACTGATGTAAAATCTTAAATAAGATTGACAGATTATAAAATCCACACACAAACTTCAATAGCATTCCTTCACACAAATAATGAACCTACAAAGAAAGAAATTAGGAAATTAATACCATTCACAATAGCTACCCCATAATCAAATACTTAGGAATTAACCCAGTAAAAGAAAGAAAATAGATGCATAATGAAAAAATAGGACTCTGAAAAAGGAGAGCAAAGAGTAGATCAGAAAATAGAAATATATCCTCTGTTTCTGCATTGCCAGAACCAATATTGTCAAACTGGCCATAGGACCAAAACTGATTTACAGATTTAATTCAGTCCTAACCAAAATACCTACAGCATTCCTCACAGAACTAGAAAAATAATCCTAAAATTCAAGATACCCAGAACAGCAAAAACAAACAAGGGCAACAAGAGGAAAGCAGGAGGTATCACAATACAAGATTTCAAGTTAAACAACAAAGTTGCAGTCATAAAAATACAGCAAGGCACTAGGACACACACAGAAAAAGAAAACCCTGGAGACCAATGAAACAAAATAGAAGATGAAGAAAGAATACTACACACATTTGGCCATTTCATCATTCACAAAGTGGCCAAAGACATTCACTGCAGGAATGATAGCCTCTGTAACAAATGATGCTGGGAAAACTGGGAATCCACAATCAGAAGTTTGAATCTAGAACCTAATCTCTCACCATATACTTAACTGAAATCAAAATGGATCAAAGATTTAGTATTAAAACTGAAACACAATCTGTTGCAAGACAAAATAGTAAAACTCTTGAAGACATAGGCATAGGCAAGGACTTTCTGAACAGAATCCCAATTGCACAAAGAACAATATTAAGAGTGAAAAAATGAGATTATATCAAAATAAAAATCTGAACAGCAAAGGACACAACCAATAGAAAGAAGAGACAAACCTACAGAATAGGAAAAAGAATTTTGCTAGGTGTTCCTTGAGGAAAGGACAGATATATAGAATATATTAAGAGTAACAAAAAAATTAGACCCTCTGAAAATAGAAGACCGAACTGAAAATGGACAATTGAAATGTAAAGAAACTACTCAGAAGAAGTACAAATAGCAAGTAAATACATGAAAATGCACTCAACATCTCTAGCCATCAGAGAAATGCAAGTTAAAACAACATTGAGATTACATCTTCACCCAAAAAGAATGGCTATCATCAAGAAATCAATAATATATGCTGGGGAAGCTGCAGTTAAAAGGAACCCTTGTGCATTGTTGGTGAGATAATAAACTAGTACAACCATTATGAAAATCAGTATGGAGATTTCTCAAAAAACTAAAACTTAAAATTCCATTCAACCAAGTTAACCACTTTCCAGGTATCTTCCTAGAAGCATTAAGACATTATATTACAATGATACATGCATACCCATGTTTACAGCAGCCCAACTCAAAATAGCTAAATCTTGGAAGCAACCTATGTATCCATTAACAGGTGAATGGATAAAGAAAATGTGCTATGCATACACTGGAGTATTACTCTTCAATAAAGAAAGATGAATTTCAATCATTTGAAGGAAAATGAATATACTTTGAGACAATAGTGTTAAGTGAAATAAATCAGACAGATAAGCTTAAATATCACATGGTTTCTCCTATATGGAAAACCTCAAGTATAAATAAATTAAAGAGTAAAATAAAATATAAATAATGTGAAACAGGGAGATAGATCTTTACAAAAGGGAAGGGGACAAAGAGATGGAGGTGAGGGAGGGGAGGGAAAGGGAAGTAAAAAGAATAAGATGTGTTATATACATGTACCAACTTTCGAGGATTAATGTAACCGTTATGCACTCTAAAGATATTCTAATAAAATTTCAAAAATATAAAGATATTCTGTAAAAAATAAGTAATATTTTTAAAGTAAATAACAGATTGAAACACCTCTAAACTTCTTGAAAGATTTTAATGTAATAACCAGGCTTCTAGCAATTTTCCTCCATCAACATTCCTGGAACAAACATGTTTCTTAAAGTTAAATTTATGGTAAGATTATGGAGATCTGTAAAAAACAATACCTGAAAATTTAAACAAATTTGAATGGTTATGAAGAACATTTTTTTTCTGACATACTTTTCATAAAAGCTAGTAAAAGACCATAAATGTTAAATAACTGGGTGAATGTTAGTCACAGGAGAGGTCAAGAGTGGTGTTTGCATTTTTTAGTATTTAATGAGGAAGAAGCCAGGGTTTATTTTCTCTTCTGAGAGTGACACATAAGATTATGTTTCATTTCTTTTTGAGTGTACATGTTATTTGATACATATTTGAAAAACATATTTGGAGACATGCAAATAAGGATATTAGCCCACCTGAGCATTCTTACACAAACCAAAGGGAATATACATATTCCCTGTGGATTGAACCTAGAGTCTCTTGCATTCTACACAAGCACTCTATCACTGAGCTACAATCCCAGCCCTGGCAGGGAAAATATTTAAACACTGAGCAGAAGTAATACTGTTGATAATTTGGTATAACCTTCAAGCTTTTTCCATGTAGATTAATACTTTTAATTTTTTAGTTAAAAATGAAGTCATGTTTTACCTTTTTATAGCCAACTGGAGTGTCTCAACAATATTTTTGTTATGAAAAATTATACCAAAAATGAAAACAATTAAATCTCAATAAAAATACTTTTCTCACTTTCAACAGAGTAAAACCCTGTGTTGGCAATTTATTTTGAAGTTAGAATTTTGTCATTGAAATGCTAATGTTAAGTGCACTGATATTTTGAAGATTTAAAAAAACAAAAGTTTATTCTTATTAATTAAAGTCAAGTTACTTGAACAGAGAACTAAATAAATATTAAGAAGGGGTGACATATAATCATATTTATTTATTATTTTCAATTCCGAAATATAGTCTCACATTTTGGCTGTTGTACATGATGGAAGGAGAAGAAAATAGGTTAAACTCCTACAAATAAAGAGATCATTAAAAGATGAGTCCTGTCCTTTCTTTGCTATTCATATCCTTTCTGATTCTTCCACTAACCATTTTGTATCCTGCCATTTTGCTTGATTTGTTTGTTAATTAGAAGGTTATTCTGGTAGAAGTTTTTGGGCCTTCTATGTAAAGAATCATGTCATCTTCAAATAAGGGTTCTCTGACTTCTTTCTCTATTTGCATTCGTTTCATTTTTTCCATTTGTTTAATTTCTCTGGCTAAATTTTTAATGCTATACTGAACAGAAGTAGAAAGAGTATACATCCTGCACTTGTTCCTTATTTTAGAGGGAATGCTTTCACTTTTTCCTATTTCAGTATGATGTTGACAATGAATTTGCCATAAATATCTTTATCAGGTTAAGGTAAGATCTTTCTATGTCTATTTTTATTAGGATTTTTGTTATGTAAGATTTTGTCAAAGGCTTTTTTAGGTTCTATTGAGATGATCATGTGATTTTTATCTTTACATCTATGTAATTAGTGTATTATAGTTATTTATTTAAGTATGTTAAACTATCCTTGCATCCCTGGGATGAAGCTGTCTTGGTCATGATGTATGAACATTTTAATGATTTGTTGAATTATGTTTGTGAGTGTCTAGCAAAGATTTTTACATCTATGCTCACTAAAGAAACTGGCCTGTAGTTTCCTTTCTCTCTCTCTCCCTCTCTCTTTTTGTTAAGTCCTTGTATACTTTTGGTATCAGGTTAATAGTAGCTCTAGGGAATGAGTTTGATGGTGTTTCTTCACTTTCAGTATCATGGAGAAGTTTGAGGAATATTGGCATTACTTCTCCCTCAAAGTTCTAGTAATTTGGTGGTAAATCCATTTGATCTTTCACTTTTCATAGTTGGTAGGGTTTTCATTACTGCATCTAGTTCATTGCCTGTTATTGGTTTTTATACTTCTTTGTTCAGTTTTGTAATTCATATGTGTCTAGGAAATAATCTTTTACTTCTAGATTTTCCAAATTATTGAAACATACGTCATCAAAGTAGTTTCTTATACCTCAGAATTTTAATGTCATCCATTGTGATTCCTTCTTTTTCATTTCTGAATGCATTAATGAGTCTCTTCTTTCCTTATTTTAGTAAGTTTGACTAGAGTTTATTAATCGTGTTTATCATTTCAGAGAACAAACTCTACTGTGACAGAAATTTTAAAAGACTAAGTCTGATACCATGCTAGGACAAGATATGCTTACCCAGCCCACCATATAGTTGGCCCATTAGACTCAGCCTTTACTGACCATGCCAGCTGCAACTCAAAGACAGTCTGACCTGGCTCTGTCTGACCGCATTCAGCTGCACTGCCTGCACTCCCAAGCCCATAAATATATCCTGTTTTACTATCCTGTTCCAAGGACAGTCTGCCCAAGATACACTAGCCTAGTCTAAGACATGCATGATTTCACCCATCTCCTTGGCCCCAACTCCCTCTCTGGACTCTTCTGCCTCATGGTAAACAACCCCTCTGACTAAACCTGCTCAGAATAAATCTGCCTGACAACATATGACCTAGCCTATGTAACTAATTATAAACTGATTCGCTATTGGCTTCTGTACTTCCTGCTTACAAACCATATATGTTTCTGTTTTACCCTAAGTAAGGGCTGGTGATTTGGAACTGAATTCCTACCAGCCCATTGGCATAATAAACCTGTTGCCTTCCAAGTGCCTCAGTGCAATGTATCTCCCTCCTGATTTGGTTTCCTTCCACAACACTATAACTTATTGATTCTTTGTATTGTTTTTAGTCTCAATTTGATTAATTTCTGTTGTCATCTTTATAATTTCTTTCCTTCTTAAATTTCATATTTGTGTTGCTCTTGTTTTTCAAGGACCTTGAGATGTGAGATTAATTTATTTACTTGGGATAAATCTATTTTTCAAATGTGTGCATTTATAGATATGAAATTCCCTCTCAGAAATGTTAGTTTTGTCCCATAGATCTTGGTATGTTGTGCTACACTTGTCATTGATTCTAGGAACCTTTCAATTTCTTCCTAGGTTTTCTTCTGAGAGCCATTAATTATTGAATTGTATGTTTAATCTTCATCTATTTGCATAGTTTCGGAGGTTTATTTCACTGTTGATTTCCAGTTTTATTCCACTGATACAGTAGTGTACAGGAGATTATTTCAATTTTTGTATTATTTCAGCCTTATTCATGGCCTAGAAAGTGGTCTATTTTGGAGAAATTTCTATGTGTTTCATTTCAATAACCCAGAAAGTGTGTGATATAATACAAGTGACAGGTAATCTGGGATTGAAAGCATGTGGGAAGGAAAAAGAAAGAGGAAAAGAAGAGAATAGTTCAGAAAGAAGGAAAGGAGAGATAAGAGATAACAGCAAATAGAAAGAAAGGAGATAAGATTATGGTGGTATTATATTTATGTCAGGAATGGAGGACTGGCGGAGTCAGGCTTGAGAGAATATTTGAGGGTCAGGAAAAGAGATGAAGAGGGAGAGATGTGTAATTGGATATTGAGAGAATCTGAGAAGGTCAGAATCAATTAATATGCTAATATATAGCTTGTATTTGATTCTTCTATACATAATTTTTGGTGAAGATTAGCCTGACATGCCCATAAAGATATTATCAAATGTAAAACACTAATAGCACTAATTCATTTTATTTTCCACTTATGGATTCAAATACCATATGTATGAAAGGAGAAAAAAAGAGAGAATGAGAAAGCATACATCACACAAATGCAAAAGTGCAAAAGTAGAGTCCTTTCAGTTCTATTGACACTGCAGTAAGAAGTCAACCAGTGTGCTCTTACCCCTACATTCACAAATGAAGAAATTTGATTTGTGGCAGTTGTGATGGGGTGAGCTTCAGTCCTCCTAGTCCAGGTTGTATATGTCTACTGTTGCTGGAGCTGCGTCCCCCTCTACAATTAGTTCTCTTTTCTGCAGTGAGTGAAATGGCTTGAGAGTATGGAGAGATCATTGCATCAGCTTTTTGTTCCCTCTGCAGGAAATTTTCTTCTTTATTTCCATTTCACTTCTGTCATAACTAACCTGAGATATTTGTCCCTCTTTTATTACAGTAGTACCTTGATTCATGGAGTTAATTCTTTCCACAATTCTACTCACAAACAGAATTTAACAAGAACCAAATCAAATATCCCCATAAGGTCAACATTTAACCTAACCTTTAAATTTGATTTAGTTTGACATTCTTCTTCCCCATGTTGCAGGGAGTGGAGGGCAAAGTGTGACTTGACAAATACTCAGTCTTCTGCTAATTTCCAAGAGGCCTTCTAGATTTCTACCTCCTCTCTATAAGAATCCCTACAGCTGCTTATGTCTGCTCTCTTTATACAACTCTGTGTGAGCACACCATGCAATACCTTTTCCTGGTCTCCACTTATGCCAAATTCTGTGTCTGCACCCCACAAGGAATCTCTACTCAGCCCACAAACTAAGTTGTTCCTATTTCTTTCAGAGCTCTGCAATTTTGGCTGGTGGGAGTGTTACAGGGGTGATATCAGAACCTCTAAATATGATATTAGGAAAATATTATAACTCCCAACCTGTTGGATGTATGATACACCGAGTTCATGTTCTCTAAGAATCAAAGAATAAATTCTAGGAACAATGGCGGTTAGGAGTAGGAAGATGTTCATTGTAAGAGAGAGAGGGAGGTAGAGAGAGAGAGAGCTCCTGGGAGGCAGGAGGGGGCCTGGCTGGGTTGCCCAAAGACCCCACTTTACAGGGAAATTTTATAGAGCAATACCCGCATGGGTATGATGTGGGTTACAGCTATGATTAACCAATAAGTATACAACTACAGTCACTTAGGTGACAGTGATCCAATGGGGAAACAAGTCACATAACAAGGATGCATGGAAAGAACAGACTTTTTCTAGCAAATGATGGGTCCAGAGGTCTTGGTCACTGACTGGGGTTATTTGATGTCTACCGAGCTTCATTAGACCTGGTGTTTTTCTTTTGAGGAAGTATACAGGCCTGGTCATCTCATCTTTAACTTGAGGTCTGGTCTCTTATAGATGTGTCTCTGGCCACAATTGAGATGTTTTTCACCTTTGTTCTAATTCTCTCAAGGGCCTAGCCCTATCTGACTGCCTGCAATATTTCTGCCTACCTTAGCTGTCTATATATTACCCCCTTTGAAGAGCTATCCTGAGCTTCCATGAAGAGGCAGAAGGTTATGATTGTTCTGGTTTCTTCATGTTGAAGGGGATCATAGTTGTGATTGGCAGTCAGAGACACTCTCCAGAGGGTCTTTCTAAAGGCACTCGATAGACGTCAGGTGTTCCCATCTTGGGTAAGTCTGGGGGAGACAAGGCCAAAGAAACAGTTAAGTATACATGAGCCAGACAATAAGATCATCAAGACTATTATGAATATAACAGCCATTTCCACCAGGAAGACCCAGTAATAGCTTTCTACAAAGAGGATAAGGAGAAGGTCCAGGGAATTCAAAACAAGAGAAGGGCAGGTATCTGAGATTGAGAAAATGTTATTACCATAAATACTCGGTTTTATATCTCAGAAGACCTGTACACACAGAAGGCATGAATATATTTAGTACATCATGAAATTAGCAATAATGAATGTTGTAGTTATATGAAAATCTTTGTCTCTTAATTTAATTTTGTACCAAGATAATATTTTCATAAGAAAATCTTATTGTTTTATTTATAGAAAACTTAACCTTTTGACAATAATCAAGTAAACATATTATATAATAAGTTTAGCAAGATTTATTGGGGTGTGTCTCTCATAAGACTATGTAAATTGGGGTCCCATTAATGAACAAAAGCTGGAATGAGATATTTTTAGGTAGCTGTTCCTTTATTCCCTAAGGGGAGTCCTATCTACAGTTTTTCTAAGCCCCAAGGGCTCTCCATTTAATTATCTTAACAAATATTAGATGACCTATGAGAGCCAAATCACAATGAACACACTATTTTGACCAATGAAAGACCCCCAAGTTATTGTGTACAGACAGCAATGTGCCTTGTATTTGTAAAATCAGTCTCTGCATCATTTTGATCAACTGGCAATCTGGGTTGATGTCATTAACTCTAATGACATTAATCTATAAGCCACCTTAAGTTATAGACAAATGGTTTTAGAAATCCAAAAAGGCAAAAAGAAGAAAAATTGTTGAGCTTAAAAAAAAGCTATAAATATTGTAACTGTTTATAGATCTGACAGATGGACAAGCACACATAAGACAATTGTTAATAGACTAGAGTGAACTCAGATGTATTTGGCCAAGTTGAATTATAATAACTCATTTATATAAGACTAGTCAAAACTTTTATAGGTCAACTAACAGAGATCTCTTGTAATAAGAATTAGAAGGAATAAAAGCCTTTTACCTATAATCAATATTTCCCTGTATTTTATTTTGTCTTTTTAATTTTGGCAACTCCATGCCCTCTTCTTTCAATTAGCCTCCAGCTCAGTCACCTCTACACCTTTTGTCACCTACTCAAACCTTCTTTTTCTTTTAATAGCATTCGTGGGAGCCCCATCTGCAAGGGGTGGCCCTAAGGCAGCTCTAATTTTTTTTTAAATTGTATCTTTGGCTCTCTATAATTTAGGATTTATTTTTGTCTCCATGAGTGGGTGGTAGCATACCTGGTCTGGTTGCATATATTACAGTATTTAGACACAATAAAATATCTCTCCTCAGGCATTATTAAAAGCAAGTGGTTGAAGAGAAAGCCATCCCACTTGTAGCCTAAGGGTTTTGGGAAATAGCAAGTTATTTCTTTTCTGGTGACTTCTTTCACTGAGGTATGATGGCTGGAAGGAAAGCAAGGGTTGAAGAGAAGGACCAAGACACATGTGCCAATGTCCAGCAATAAGCTGTTTATTTTTTAATAGTCATGATTGTCTGGGTCTCCTCCATGGAGATGACAGTCAGGCCAGAGGGAGAAGGCAGAGTGCCCCAGGGCCTTTTAGTCTTGTTAGACCAGCTGAGTCTAAATTCTGGGTCCTCCAACTCAGAGCACTGTCCTGCTTCCAGTGGTCAACTTTGCAGTCAGAGCATGGCATAAGGGGCTTCTTAAGGCAGTCTATCTTAAGGTGGCCTGGATTTCCACAGTAATAGCAGGTGAGTTTAGTCATTGAACTCTTTTTAGAGCCATGGGAATCAGACTTAGGGTCTGTTCTTTTTAAGGCCAAAACAGAGGCAGTTGTTTCTTTTTTGGTCTCTTTGTTTTCTCCTCTTGGCTTCCTCCTGGTCTCAATTATGAAATACTGAGGAGGCAATTCTCACTAAAGTATCAAGTGAACTATCTGGAGCAAAAGCTATCTTTTGTAACTTTTTCTTAATATAATAGGCTGACTAGGTAATAAACTTGTCTTTAAGAATAATCTGTCCTTTAATTGAATCAGGAGCTATGGATGTATGTTTTATCAAAGTCTCTTGTAAATGAGCTAAGAAGGCAAAGGAGTTTTCATCTTTTACCTGATAAATAGTTGACAATTTCAAGTAACTAGAGGGCTTGGTTTTTTTCCTTTTTAGACCTTCAAGATTGCATACCTGAAAATGTCTTTTACACCAATCTCCCATCTAGCTATAAGGCCAGTAGGGGTCTTGTGTAGGGACTGCTTGGGCTCCAGTAGGAACAGGTTGTTCCACTGGCTGTCTCTCTTCTGGCCTTCTAAAATTAGCAATATTATATTCATCTCCAAATGTAATGGCAGCTTGTAATGCTGCTTGCCTCTCACTAAAAGTCAATGTTTTATTTAAAAGTAACACTACATTTTTCAATTGTAGTTCATAGATTTGAGTAAGTCCTCTAAAGACATCAATGTACTTATCAGGGTCATCTGAAAACTTTCATAGATCTTGTTTGATTTGCCTTAAGTCACTGAGAGAGGAAAAGACATGAATGTGGGTAGCCTCATATGGCTTATAATTATACTTTGAGCACAAATAATAATTATTTCTTAATGTAAAGAAAATTTGAACATAAAGCAATTCTGACCATTTTCACTCTTTCCTACAGTATGATTCTAGTTGTGAAAGAGCATCATAAATACTGCCCTCTGTATGCCATTTTGGCTCTAGAGGTTAGGCAGACCATATGTGGGTGCAGAAAAATATCGAATGTCTCTTTTTCATCATGTTGCTGTTGAATGTCTTCCAGTATTTAAGAATATGTTCCAAAGAAGTAAGAGACTTTGGCACTGAGGTTCCCATTTCTGAAATGCAAGAGAAAATTAGGCATCCCTTTAATTCTTACCTGATCTCTTATACCATCCAGTCTTACCTCAAGTTGATTCCACTCCAGGGCAGGTTGATGCCAGCTGGAGAGAGAACAGAAGATAAAACTCAACCAGCCTATCCACCCTCATACTGGTGTGCAATTTTATATCTTTGGGGAACTCAAATTTTACTCCAGCAGGTGTTTTTTTATAAGCACGAGTTATAATTGATCTCAGTTGTAACAGCTGTGTTTAGAGAAGGAAGTATTACTTAGCATGAAACTACTGTTTTCTAGTTCTTTGAAAGAGAGTGAGGCAGATCACAAAGCAGCACCTCTTACCTTGCAAAAGAGATCAACTTCAGTGGCCCTCCCCGTGCCGCTAAAACCTGCAGCAGGTCCGCTTCTCATTCCTCACGCAGGCAGAAACTGATTCGCAGCCTTTGTAAACGGGTTAGAGGAATCTGCTGCCTTTTCTGATCTCATTGCCTGGATTGACTTTAAAATTGACCTTTGTGCAGTAGCAAGCAAATGGCTTCTCAGGAGAACGCCAGTGTTCCGGGGTAATGACCTGCAGGGTAAGGTGTCACCCAGGCCGGACGGGTGAGAAGTGCGCGTGGATGCGCTCGGCTCGGTTCAGTGGGACACACTCACCGCAGACGTTCGAGAAGTTACGCGCTGCTCGGAGAAATACCCGATAGCTGTTGTCATTCCATCGCTAACTTCTTTTCAGAGGCATTTCCATAATTTAAAATGTAATTCTGACTTATTTTTGGCATAAGTACTTAATGTTTAAATTTATAAAATCTGAACTTTCCGGATTCAGCAGTGTCACCTTTATTTAGCATACATGGCTACAAATCACTTACCAGAAACGCTGAGTAGGTCACTGGGCGTCTACAGATACTGGAATGTTTGAAATACGTTTGTTAGCTGAATGGAAATGAGAAACTTATTTAATTTTTGGATTTATGGATCCAGATCCCAAATAAATGATTAACTTAAATTGGTTGTTCAAATTCAATTTGAAATACAAATTACATTCGTGGCCATTATTGATTTTACTTAAATGAGTCACTGTAGATGTTTATAAACACAAAGGCCTACCCTAAAAGTAAGCTGAATGTGGTGGTACACGCCTGTAATCACAGCACTCTGGGAGGCTGAGGCAGGAGGGTTTCAAATTCAAGCCCAGCCCAGGAAAACTTAGACATTGTCTCAAAAAAAAAAAAAACTGGGGATGTAGGTCAGTGGGAAGGCCCTGAGTTCACCCCCTAGAACCACACACAAAAAAGGCAGAGTAATACTGGTATTTTTTTTTAAATCATAAATATCTATGAATGCTGTTTCATTTTTGTTGTAAATAAAACATTGGGGTTTTCAAAACCGTATTTAAATGGCAAAAAAAAAAAAAAAAAAAAAAAAAAAAGAGATCAACTTTATTATTATTATCTTTTTTGTGGGTACTGGGTGTCGACCTCAGGACCTCCTGTGCCAGCAGGCGCCCGTGCCGCTGAGCGATATCACCGGCCCTTTTTCGTATGTGGATTCCAGAAGTCAAACTTGGGCCCTAGCACTTGCCAGGCAGGCGCTTACGCTGCTGAGCCATCTCACTGGCCAGGGATCAACTTTAGAGATAGACAGAAGCAACAATTGACTTGAGGAACATTGTCCTGGGCCCTAGAGCAAAGAAATTTCCAAGACACTTCTGCTATCTAATCACATAGGCAACCTTTTCTCTGAAGCTCACAGGTTAATGTTATATACCTGTCACATATCAGCCACAATTTACAAGTCATTAAAAGCACATCTAAAGTTTGACTAAAAATATCTTGTGTATTCTCAGCATATGTAAAGCACAAATGTAATTTTTTTTTCAGAAAGGCAAACAGTTGTTGAAAGTTACCTTGGTTTAGCCTCCTAGAGGGAAAGGAGGCCCTTTAATCAAGTAGTTTTAAAGTTAACTCCCAGCAAGTTGGAGAAAACCTGGGGTTTCTAGCTTATTAGTAGAGAGAGAAAAGTTCAGACATGTAGTTCAGCTCTTTATGGAGGCTTAAAAAAGGGCCCTAACATTGTTTTAGGTCACTCTGAGACAAAGGATACCTGATGATCACTGAAAGGGTTGCCTTTCACCTCACTGCAGGAGTGCAGGTGGATAGGATAGGCAAGTGGAGATTATCTGTTGATTAATTTTCCAGGCTGTCGGGAATTATCTTCCACTGAGGGACTTTTGTGTATCCACTGAAGAGCTGCCCCAGCCATGACTCCTCAGTTGCCTTTTCAGTTTTTACTAGTTCCACACAATCAGAGAGCTGTCTCTGGAAAGGAATCCAGTTGCCTGTCTGGTCAACATTCCATTAGCCATTTGTTTCAATGACTGCCTCAATGACTGTTGCCACAGTTTTTGTTTGGTTTTGTTTTGTTTTTTTCATTTTGTTTTTGGTGCTGTGTATTTTCCATCGTTCCGGAGTCCTAAATGTCAATATTTATGAAGATGTTACCAGACTACTTTTTATCTAATTTATTCTCATGGACTATTTCATCTACATACCTAGCTTAACCTGTAATTTAATGATAATGGCTACCAAATTTAGACCCTTCTTCAAAGAGAATGTATATTCATGGGTGTTATAAAAATATTTGTCCACTGTAAAAAGTTTGGAAATACAGAAAACTGCAAAGGAGAAAATGAGTATACTCATATTACTCAGAGATAACCAGTGTTGAATTTTGGTGCATTAATAGTCTTTATCACTTTATATTTTAAAAGATTTTTTGCATAATTTATATATACTTATATATATTACTTTATTATCATAAAACTGGTTGATTTACTCTTGCCTTGAAATTTTGTTACAGGATTATACTGAAATGAGCCTTAATCTAATTCTAAAAGTAGGTATTTTTAGGTTTTTCCAGGGGTGTAAGTTTTTCCAGGTTAAGAGTATTCCTCAGGCCAATCCACAGCACATCTTCCAAAATTCCTCCTTCAATCTCTTCCCTCTTAGTGCTGTTCACTAATCTCCATTCTTTTTCTGTTTGATACCAAGCAACTAAGGAATGACATTTTGTCCATAGGTTCTTCACCTAGCAGTCTCTCTTGCACTTTCAAACTATTTTTTTCATAAATAAATAATTTCCTCAATACTCCACTCAAGAAAGAACAGCCTCCAAAACGTTAAAACATTGTCCTATTTATTTCATGTAACATTATATAATATTTTAAAACATCCTCAAAAAATAATTCTTGAGGCACTTTTTTAAAATAACCAAATTAATAATGGAATTTTCCAGCTTAAAATTTCTCATTTGCTTCAGTTAATCTCTACCAATGACTGTATTAATGGTAATTTTCAAACTTTTAGCTTAGAGTTTAAAGCCCTTCACAAAGTAAATAAAATTGTTTCCAGTGTTTAGCATCATAAGGGTTGCCTCTCCCCTTTATGATATGGCCCCTTTATATCTATCTGGTATTATTTCCTATCACCACATCTGAACCCAGTACTCCAGTAATATGGAACTGCTCTGCATTTATTGGAAAGTGCTGTATTTTGATTGTTTCCAGCAAGTGTAAAATACTTTTCAGAAACGTTTCTCTTTCCTTGAATCCTATTTGCTATCCTACCTAATCAACATATTTAATTACTGTCTCCAGAAAGTGTTCTATTATTGGCTGGTTGCCACATTCATAATGACCTACCATGTAGTTATAAAAAGTTTTGATTGTTAAGCATTTGTAATAGTGAAAAAATTGTTTATAGTATAATTTTAAATCTGAATAATAATGGAAGATTTCTATGCAGAATTGTGCCTCAATACAATACTAATTACATAAAGAAGACTACAGAAAACTACATACAAATGAAAAAGGGGATTTTGTTTGGAGAACAAACTGTGATATTAAGTAATTTTTTATACTTTATATAAATTTCAAATGTTAAGACAGTAGTACGTTTATTTTTATGATTAAGAAAAATAGATGTTTAAAAAGACCTGCCTACCTCAACCAGAAAAATGTTTAGGCAATCTCTTACTCATAGTTCTGTCTCCAGTAACAAATCACTCAGATTCTGGCAGGAAATATGAACAGAAAAATTTAGAATGACAAGGAAATTTTTTACTCTTGAGCATTGTTTAAGTATGATTTGCAATGAAATAATAGCTTGTATAAATGTTTGTGATAATAAAATTAATTTTATGTGCCCTCATCTATGTTCCTAAACTGAACTTTGGATGCTGAAGGATGAAATTAATAAGAGGACACTTTCATATTGAATTAGTGGTTGTTTGGAGCACTGCATCATACTTCTGAGTTTACGAAGATCATGTTAAGTGCATTCATGTTGTGTGAGCTAAGATTAACCGGTTTCATTGAGAAGTATATTGGTTTGGTCATTAATGACGGTGTTGGCTGAAAGTAAGATGACTGTCAAATTAGAGAACCAAGACAGAGAAACAGAGTCAACTTTTAAAAATGTGATCTTGTTGCTTTCATTGCTTATAAAAAAGGCACTATTCATCACTCACATTTTATTTTAAATCACATCTAAAATGCTTTCATTGACACCTATTTCAC
The DNA here is from genome assembly GCA_028451465.1 of Erethizon dorsatum. NCBI lineage: Eukaryota > Metazoa > Chordata > Mammalia > Rodentia > Erethizontidae > Erethizon > Erethizon dorsatum. The sequence goes on along the minus strand of CM051842.1, from coordinate 77,877,966 downwards.
ACTATTAAAGTCCTGTGATGTGTGTTGCACTCTGATTCTATTGCAAATTTTAGAAAGATATTTTCTTTGAAGTATTTTAATTAAAACTTTGATTAGATAAGTACTATATTAAATTATTGTCACTGCAAAATATTCAAACTATTCCAAGTCTATAGAGTAAAATAAGAGTTTTTCCTCACAACATGCCCCTACTTACCTCTCCCTTTTTCTAAAATGCCTGCTTTCTTCTAAGAGGTAGCTATTACGTTTAGTGTCACTCCTTCCAAAAGTTTGCTTATATAACTGCATATATATATATATATATATATATATGTGTGTGTGTGTGCCAATAGAACATATGCATGCATATTATATACATATACAAATATATATCTGTCTCTGTGAATGTATATACACATGTCAACACATACATATTCCTATATTCATATATCTATATGAATGTGTAACTCCCTTACCAATGAGAATATCTAGTTTATAATGTTCTGCAGCTTAAGTATTCATTAACAATTTTTTACATGTTAATGCAAACAGATTTACTTCCTTTTTATAACTAACCCATGTTAATGCATAATATCAGTGTACTACAGTTCCCTAAGTCATTCCTTTTTTTGAAGGACACAGGTTTTATTGTCGCTATTGTTTGCTTTTTTGTGTTTTCTTACAAATAAACCTGTGACCATTCTTATGGAAGTTTCTTTAGGCACATATATAAACATTTCTCTACAAGGTAACAAGTTAAATGAGTGGAATTGTTGTCCCACCTTTAACTTACAATGTACTGCCAAATTGTCTTTCAAAATCATACCCCAAACAGTAGTATATGAAAATAGCTATATCTGCACAAACTGACCAAACTTATATATTATCAAATATTTTTTCAATGAGATAAAAAGAAAAAAAAGTTCTACTATATTGTTGCAGTTTGCATTTCCCTTGATGACTAGTAAGACTGAGTGTATGTTCTTGTCTTTAGTTGCTAGCAACATTTCTTCTTAGACTTCATGTCCATATGGTTTGCTCATATTTTTTCCTAATTTCTGCTTGTTTGTTTGTTTGTTTCTCATCTATCTGTAGGCACTTAATTCATTTTTTATGATATTAAGCTTTGGTTTAACTGAAATACACATGTTGAAAAAAATTTTTTCCCGAACTTGTATTGTCTCTGAACATTTTTTAGGGGGGTAACAGTAATTGAACTCAGGACCTTGTGCTTGCCAGTCAGGTGCTGTGCCACTGACCTATATCCCCATCCCTGTCTCAACATTTTCAACATTACATTCCACTCTCTTCTTACCTCCATTGTTTTTTAGAAGCTCACCATAATTCTTATCTTTGTTCCTTTATAGTTAAGGTGTCCACCTGTTCCCATATCAGCTTCTCTCATGACTTTCTTTCTCTTTCTCTTTCTTTCTTTCTTTTTTCTTTCTTTCTTTCTTTATTCCTTTCTTCATTCTTTCCTCTTTTCTTCTCCTTCCAGTTCTCCTAGTTTTCTTCAGTTTCAATATAATACACCTCAGTGAAGATTTTCTTGTACTTATACCACTTAGTGTTCTCTGAATATTCTGACTCCCTGAATTTGTGGTTTTGTATCTATTATTAATTTTGTAAAAGTTTTTCAGGATCTATGAGTTCAGATACTTTCTGCTCTGTTCTCTTTCTACTCCTTATATTGCAATTTTGCATATTTTAATGATTTTACAGTTTTCTCAGTGTTCTTCTTTAAATAAAAATAACAGCTTTACTGAATTAAAATTTGCATACTATACAATTTAGGAAAAGTGTGTGATTCAGTAGATTGCAGCATGTTGATAGAGTTGTACAACCATGACCACAATCACATTTAGGCCATTTTTGTTATCTCAAAGCAAAACATTCTAGCTACTAGTTATCATCACCCAATCCCTCTCCCCTAAATTTAGGCAAACATTGAGCTACTCTCTAAATTTATAGATTTTTCTGTTCTGGAGATTTATTTTTTATTCACAATAGATCATGCTTATAGGAACAATAAAGACCTTAACATAGCCAAAGAAATGGAAATCTTGCAAAATGAGTTCTCACACCCTATTGGAGTGAAACTAGAAACTGACATTTTTTTCCAGAAAGTTTTTGAAAAGTTATAATTTCAGATGCAAAGTTTTTTTGCTTTCAATAAATGAAAAAAGAGAAATAACCATCATTACATTTTATTTTTAGTATTAGTTTTTGAAATAGAGATGTATGGTGTGATTTCAACATATGCTAAAAATTAAATTAGAAAAGTATTACAGTAAAAGGTAATTGCTACTAATCCCCTTGAAAATACTCTCCCTTTTCTCAAATACACATATCCCATTTTCTTGTTGCTTTCTGAAGCAGTTCTGGGATTCTCTTTCTTGAGTGACTTTAGTTTCACTGTCATGTCTTCCTTGATGCCCTGAATCAACTCTAAATGTTTATTTTTCATAATCATTTTGACCTTTAGGAAAAGCTGGAAGTCTTATGGTGCCTGACGTGGTGAATAAGGTGAAGGAGGCCACATCATAAAGTTATTATGAGGCTGCCCTTCTGTTATATGTCACTGAGCAGGATTATTCACTGTACTTTTTTAATCACATCTCATACCTCTATTTCAAAATCTAGTGTTAAAAACAGAAAGTGCAATGGTGATTATATCCTACATAAAGAGGATTTCCATAACTGTGCCAGAAAACTGGCAAGAACAATAGGATACATGTGTTCAAAATGAGAGGGAGTGTTTTAAGGGTATTGATGGCAATTGTCTTTTACTGAATTTTTTTAAATTTAAACATTCATCACATATTTTGATCATTTTTATGTGCTGAAGGGGATTTTGATTGTATTATTGCAGTGTATGGATCTTATGCATATGATCCCAAGGCAAATTTGCACACATATTATGAGTACTATAGTCCTTATTTCCTTTGTCATTCAATACCTCTAATTCTTATGCTTTATTTCTTTAAATAATGGCCCACTGTAGGCTCAAATTCTTAATAATAATATGTCTGAGAACTAAAACATTCAAAATAAGATGAAGCCACTACCAAAGTAAACACTGTTCAGCTATGTTTTAAACCAGGTGAGAATCTAAGTCACTGGCATCATGGACATTGTTACCTGATCTTTGTTAATTATTACATGTACTCATTCCATACAGGCTTGGTGACTTCAGCTATTCCATTTTATTTGATTTTATTATTTTTTTTTTGTGGGTACCAGGGGTCGACCTCAGGACCTCGCGCGCCAGCAGGCGCCCGAGCCGCTGAGCGATATCACCAGCCCCTTTTTTGTATGTGGGTTCCGGGAGTCGAACTCGGGCCCTCGCGCTTGCCGGGCAGGCGCTTAAGCCGCTGAGCTATCTCACCGGCCCAGCTATTCCATTTTAGGGGAAATATTTTAATACCATTTTCACATCCATTTATGGAATGATTCTTTCCCACCGATGTTCTATGTCACTGTTAAAAATTGAACTGGGAGGCCAACTCAGTGTAAAACCTTGTATCTTAGGAAAATTAAACTTAAATGTTAAGCAGAAATCGCTAACTAACTGGTCAAAAGGAAAGAGAGACTGGAATAGGGAAAAGAAAGAAGGGAAAGGGAAAAAAATGTATATATATATATAAGATGGTTAAGATAGATACACTACCATTTTTACTTAGTTCATTGAAGAGTAAGGTTTGTGCCAATAATGTTTGGACAATTGAATGCTAATGTCTGTTGTCCTGAATAACTAACTTAAAGATAGTAATACGTAATGTATTAACCATTGTTACCCTCCTATTATGTTGTTTTGAAAATTTGTTCTTCTTTTGATTTGTTTTGTTTTTTCTTCTCTTTAAAATAAAAAAAGAAAAGAAAAGAAAGATTTGTACTAATATTGTTTAGACAAGATTTCATGCCTATATCTTGTATTCTGAATAACTACAACAGTAACAATATGCAATGTATTAATTATTGTTATTCTCCTTCTAGCCTGTCTTGAAACTGTTTCATTGTTATTTTAATCTTTTTTCTCTTTAAAATAAAAAAAAGCCCTAAATAATAAAAAAAAAAAAAAAAAAAGAAATCGCTAACTAGCCTCTAATGAGACACTTTAAGGTTACTGTTTCACTTTAGCCAATCAGATATTTTCTTTGCCTTGTTTCCTGGAACACTTTATAAAAGTTGCCCCTTCTGTTTCTTCAGTGGAGTGTGAACTACATGAAGCCTGTCAGAGGCCAACTCATGAATCACTGTCTGCTCAAATATACTCTTTAGAATTTCAATGTGCATAAGTTTTTTTTTTCTTTTTTGCTTCTTGAGACAGGGTTTCACTATGCAGTGCAGGCTGGCTTTGAACTCACTAGGTAGCCCAGGCTGGCCTCAAATTTGCTTGCAGCATTCCTCCTGCCTCATCCTCTTGAGTGCTGGGATTACAGGTGTGTTCCATGATGCCTGGCTGAATGTGCATAAGTTTGTCTTTAAACACCATCTTTGTTACAAAACAAATCCTACACATTCACTAGTGTTTCTGGATCTCTATTTCCTTCCGTTAAACATGTCAAGTATTATGACAATACTTCAGCATCCTGATTGCTATAGCATCATAATTCTACCTAACAACTTCTTGCTATTATATCTTTCCTTTTTCTTTCTATTTCTATGGAAATATTAGAATAAAATTGTCAAGTTCCACAGACAAATCCTGCTGAAGTTTTAAATGGAGTTGAATTGCAACTCAATTACAGTATAGATCAATATGGAAAGAACAGACATCAATAGTTTAATTCTCCGATTAATGAACATATGATATTTCCACACCTATGTAAGTCATCTAATATACTTTCAATACCTTTAAACATTTGTTTTTCATATGGGCCATTCACATCTTTTGTGATATTTATTTGCAAGTACTTTATATTATTTTGCTAATATAAGTATTGCTTTTTGAAAACATATTTTTTGGTTCTTTGTGTGTCAGCAAATTCAGGTTTAATATTTGTACATTCATCAATTTTTTTAGTCAGGGTTATTGAGGCATAATTGATATAAAGTAAAATCCATCCTTTTAAAAAGTGGTGAGCTTCTTTTTTCATCATATTTGCTTGATGTTCTGTAAGCATTGCTTATTTGTATTTTAAACTCTTCTATATTTGGGGAAACTTCTTCCAAGATTTCTGTAAACAGGTTAGTAATACCATCTGTGTTATCTTCTAGTTTTAATCTAACTCCAGTTAGCCTTAGATTGGTCTTATTGTTGTCATGTAGTAGGTGCTGGATAATTAAACTAGAGGGAAAGAGAATAAGAAGAAATACTAAGGAAACAGATTGAAAGAGATACTGAGAAAAGAAGAGATATAGAGAAAAAAGGGAGGACCTATTCAAACAAATGAAACAAACTTGTATTTAAAAAATAGGTAGTCGGGGCCGGTGAGATAGCTCAGCAGCATAAGAGCCTGCCTGGCAAGCGCGAGGGCCCGAGTTCGACTCCCGGTACCCACATACAAACAAAAGGGCCGGTGATATCACTCAGCGGCACAGGCACCTGCTGGCGCATGAGGTCCTGAGGTCGACCCCCAGTACCCACAAAAAAATAAAAAAGTAAAAATAAATAAAAAATAGGTAGTAAGAATATCATTGATACAACTCCAAACACCAACAATATTAAGATAATAATAATGATAATAATACCAATAGATGAGAAAAGAAAAATTATTGGGTAAATGAAGGGAGAAAAGAAAAACAGAACCAAAGGGAAAAAATTCCTACATATTTCCAGAAAAGTTTTCTTTCAGGTCCTGCAGTCTTTAATTTTACACATAACATTCCTCTTTGCCCCTCTTTATAATCTGTATGTTTGTGTGGAGATTTCTCAGCTCAGTGGGTCCCCTGTAAACCACTGTTCATGGCAACTGTGCAAGCTGTCACACCAGCCCAGGAAAGGTGTGGAGCATTGGATTCTGAGGCTCCTCTCATAGATTCTCATGGTTTGAGGGCCAAGTCTCTGTACATTATATATTTTCTAGTGTCTATAGGACCAGCTCTGGACACCAGGTAGAGGCTCATGTCATGTTGGCATGCCCATAGGAGGTGCAGGTGCCTCCAGAACTGATGTGGGAAGATTCTGGGAGTCCCAGTAAGGGTGCAGTGCTCTGGGTGGTGTCTCACAGGCATCTGGGCACTGGGCAAAGCAGTCTGTCCCTTAACCTTTGCTGCTAACAGGCAGAGGACTGGCAAGGCAAGGACTATGTGCAAGGCAAGGACTGTGCCCAGGTCTCTGGCAAAACGCAGGGTGGAAACTCCGCTGTGCCCAGAGTGGGAGAAATGTGCCTGGGGCTAAACAGATGCTGTCACAGTCCATGTGTACCAGGCAGAGACTTGTGCATGATGGGAGTTCCCCATGGAGAACCAGGCTGCCAAGGACTTGTTCTGAGTGTCAGATAGAGCCTCTGACAGGTCTAGGACTAGAGCAGTTCAGTGAAAGCTGCATGTAGACTCAAGCGAACCTAGGGTGCTGGGTATGAACTCAAACCAGACCAGTTTTAGCTCTGTGTGCTGGATAAATTTCCCAGTTGGTGTGGGATAAAATTTAGGCCTTTCCTCATTTAAGTTGTGGTTGTTCGGTATTTTGTCTCAGAAATAATAAAATTAACTAAGCACATGGTGTATGTTCTTCCTTTTCTTCCAATTACCTGTGCTTTTAGTTAGTCTACTCTGAGTCTCTCAGATATGACTCCTCCTCTATTCAGCTATGTTGGATCCTTTCAGTCAGGATTTTGATATCTTCTTGTTTCAGCTTTGGTAGTTCATATGTATTTATGAATCTAGGCTTTTCTTCTGAATTTTCCATTTGTTTAGAGCACAGGTTCTCAAAGTAGTTGCTGATGATCTTCTAAATTTCAGAAGAATTTACTCTGATTTTACCTTTTCTTTTCTTTTTTTTAATGTGAGTACCAGGAGTCGAACTCGGGACCTCGCACTTGCCAGCAGGGGCTTGTGCCACTGAGCAATATCACCGGCTTTTTTTTTTTTTTGTGGGTACCGGGGGTCGACCTCAGGACCTCACGTGCCAGCAGGCGCCCGTGCCGCTGAGCGATATCACCAGCCCCTTTTTCATATGTGGGTTCTGGGAGTCGAACTCGGGCCCTCGCGCTTGCCGGGCAGGCGCTTAAGCCACTGAGCCATCTCACCGGCCCTTTTTTTTTTTTTCTTTATTTGGGTACTGGGAGTCAAACTCAGGACCTCACACTTGCCAGGCAGGCACTTATGCCGCTGAGCTATCTCACCGGCCCAACCTTTTCATTTTTAATTGCACAGATTTGTGTTTTTCCTTTCCTTTTTTTTTGGTAAGCTTGGCTAAGCATTTGTCTTTTGTTTAATCTTTCAAACAACCAACTCTTTGATACATTGATTCTTTGTTTTATTTTTTAGTGTTAATTTCATTAATTTTTGCTCTGATATTTATAATTTCTTTCCTTGCACTAGCTTAGTGTTTGTATTGTTTTTGTTTTTCTAGAACCCTGAGGTGTATCATTAGGTTATTTGCTTGAGTTTGCTCTCTTTATCTGATGTGGGAATTCACAACCACAAACTTCCCTCTTAAGACTGTTTTCATTGTGTCCCATAGGTACTTGGTTATGTTGCACTGGCATTATTGTTTAATTGTAAGAACTGTTTAATTATTCTGTAATTTTATCTATGACCCATTGATTATTCAAGAGGGTATTATTTAATTTCCATGTGTTTGAATAATTTCTGTGTTTTCTTTTGTCATTATTTTCTAGTTTCATTACACTATGATCTGATAATACCAATGGGATAATTTTGATTCTTTTATGTTTACTTGAACATGTTTTATCGACTGATATGTGGTCTATTTTGGAGAAAGTCCCATGAGCTGCTGAGTAGAGCGTGTATTGTGTTATTGGGCAGAAAATTCTGTAGATATCTGATGAGTTCATTTGTTCAAAGGTTTGATTAAACTCTTTTATTTCTTTGTTTTATATACTTCCTCTGTCCATTTGTGACAGTAGAGATTGAGCTCCCCCATTTCAATCGTATCAGTTTCTTATCTAATTTTTCATGACCAGTTGTGTTTGTTTTATGAAGTTGGGTGTGCCAGATCATAATTTTTATTTCTTCCTCTTGAATTGTTCCCTTAAACACTATGCAGTCACCTTCTTTTTCTCTACTGCTCAGATGCGACTTGAAATCAGCTTTGTGTAAAATTAGCATATCTACTGCTTTTTTACAGATTCCTGGTGCATTGAATATTGATTTTCATCCTTTGACTTTTATTCTATGAATTTGTTTATGGGTTGAATTTGTTTCTTCTATATAGTGTATTTCTGGGCCTTTTCCTTGATCTGTTCCACTCATCTGTACCTTTTGATCGGTGGGTGAATTGAGACTTCTTGTATTGCTGGTTATAACTGATAGGTCTTGACTTATCCCTGTCATTATATTATTTTCCTGCTGTTGATTATCTTTTTTTCCTTTCTACTTAATTGCTTGCCCTTCTTCATTGATTCATTTTATTGGGCGTTTTGTCACTGTTGGCTTTATGGTTGGTCTTTATCTAGGATATCCTTGAGAATTTTTTGAAGTGCTGGTTTGATAGTCATGACTTTGTTCAGGTACTCTTTATAATGGCAATATCTTATTGCTTCATCAATTTTGAAAGATGACTTTGTGGGATATGTCAGTCTGGGGTGGAAATTGTTTTTTTTCAGGGCTTAAAACACTTCCCACCAAACTGTCACTTTAGGTTGAGTGTGGAGAAGTCTGCTATAATACTCATTGGTTTTATTTTATGTAAATTGTTGTGTTTTATTCCTAATAGCTTTAAAAATTCAGTTCTTGTGTCAGATTTCTGGAAACTTGACTATGATATGTCTTGCAGTCATTCTTTTCTGATCATGGCTATTTGGGGGCTTTATATGCCTCACTTATGTGTAGGTTGAGTTCTTTTTACCTGCTTGGAAAGTTGTCTGTTGTTATTTCTCTAAACAGATTTTTCATGTCTTTGGTGTTATCTTCTGATGTTTCATTAATTCCCATTAATTTTACATTAATCTTATTTGCATCATCTAGCAGCTGCTGCATACATTTTTTATGTTACCTTGTTTTATTGAAGGTATCTCTCATTAGCTGATCACCAATCACACAGCCCTCTCTTCTGGTTCTGACACTGTTATCTCACACTGGTCAATTCTGCTGCCCATACTTTCTATAAAATTTTTAATCTCTTTGATTTGTATTTGGAAATTTGTTTGAATTCTAATTTTTTCTATACTGGGAGTTCATGATTTGCATATCTTTCTGTTTTATTAAGATCATTATCTCTTTAATTATTTCTGCTTTGAATCACCAAACATCTTATTAATCTGTTTTGTTATAACTGCTGTTATGGTTTTATATATTTTGGCAGTGTAGCTTTCAATTTCTTCCCTCTCTATGCTCCCTGGATTTGCTTTGAGGGAGTTTGGAGCTTTTGGAGGCATTTTGTTGCCATGCTTTCTCATTTGCTATATTTAGTTTGTTTGTTTTCTGTGCTTAGGTTTACAGATTGATTATGGTGGGTAGCTATATCACTAGCATCAAAGACACTTTATTTACCATCGCTTTTCCAACATGTCCTCTAGGCATAGTTAGCTTTTGGGCTTTGGCTCTGTCCCAGCATACAAACACCTCTGTTAATTTGAGAGGGGTGGTTGGATTATATTTAGCCCAATACCCAGTTCTTTGGAAATGGGCTGCAGTATTGTTTATGATCCTCAGGCAATCTAGATATTAATGTACAGAAAAACCAACTGATAGCAGCAACTATGTCACCTTGGCTAACCTAGTAAAATCAGTAACAGCAATAGTGTTAAATACAAACTGGATATTGACAAACTCTAACAACTAATAATGTATTACTTTTAACAATGTAAAGAATATCTATAGTTATATTACAAACTCTGATACAAAACCAATGTTGACATACAGTATATACTCTATACAACGATTTTACCTCCATGAACACTAGAACAGTGATCTACCATAGTATGATGTTGTTAACTATCTTCACACTCATAAAGATTAATGGTTATACTAGTAAGGATAGAGGTTGCAGGGAATGAGGACATTAAAAAATAGAATTTGAAAAATTAAGCAATGAAAGATGGGAAGAAAAAATTGAGATAAAAGATGCTATTAAATAGTAGAAGAGGGGCCAGTGAGATAGATCAGTGGCATAAGTGCCTGCCTGGCAAGTGCGAGGTCCTGATTTTGACTCCTGGTATCCACTAAAGAAAAAAGGGCCAGTGATATCGCTTAGCAGCACAGGCACCTGCTGGCACGTGAGGTCCTGAGTTCGACCCCCGGTACCCACAAACAAAATAGTAGAAGAAAACTGGTAGTATTAGATAAAAGTAACAGAAGAAAAAGAATAAATAATAAAGATTAAACTAGAGGGACAAAGATAAATAAGGAATTAAATTGATAGAGAAAAGAGTGGAGAGAGAGAGAAGGAAGACCTAGTCAAACAAATGAAACAAGTAAAAAGAAAAAAGAGGAAAATAAAATGGCTCATAAAACTCCAAACTGCTTCAAAAAAAAAATACAGGGAACATACCTGGGGTCAAAAATAGACAGGAAACAAAAATCCCTTTGTATTTGCAAATTAGTGTTTTTTTTTTTTTTTCCAGAACCTGCGGTCTTGAATCCAACAAGTCACAATTTCTCTCTATCTTTCTTTATAGCCTGTGGGTTTTGGGGGTGGCCCTTCTCTTCAAGGGGGCCTCAGTCCCAAAATCATTGTCCATAGTAACTAAGCTGGGATATGGGTCCAGGGAGATGGTGAGGAGAAGGGTGAAGACTCAAGTAGGCTTGAAGTGCCTGGTATAGACATTGATGGACCAGGGACCAGGCCTGGGTATCAGATGGAGACTCTGGTGGCCATGAGACCAGCTTGAAACCCCAGATTGAGGCTGATGCAGGACTGGTGCATTCAGTGGAGATCCAGGTGTGACAGATTCTAATGTGAGGGGACACTGGGAGGCCCAGGGAGGGTGCCAGATTCTGGATAGAGACTAAAGCAGGCCCAGAACATGGCACTGGGCAGGTCAGGTGGGACTGGGACTAGTGTTTAGTGCAAGATAGAGACTATGGTACTTGTAGGACTAGCCTGATGTGCTGGGGGAAGATTCTGATGTGTCTAGGACACTGAGTGGAGACCCAGATGTTCCCAGCCTGATGAGGGGTGCAAGATGGGAGATCCAGTGTGGTCAGGGAGGACACCAGCTGCATGGTACTGAGTGGAGCTCTGGTAGGCCTGGGGAACCAAGTGGAGATTCACAAGGGTCTTGGGCACCTATTAGAGACCCAGGCTGCCCATGACTGGTGCGGGATGCCTGACAGAGTCTTCAGCAACTCTAGGGATGGCACCAGACCAAAGCACTGGGTGGAGAGTCAAGCAATCTTGAGGTGCCAAGTGTGAACTCCAGCAAGTTCAGTGTTAGTGCCTGGTGCCATATGAAAGTCCTGATGGGTGTGGGACAAACTTGAGGTGCCTGATGGCAGCTTGGGCAGGGCTGGACAGTGGACTTGGTGATTACCATTCACTTGTTTTTCCTTTCACTGCTCAGAGTTGGATGGGTGAGGAGGGAGCTTCCCCTGCCCCTGGTGAGTACTACCTAGGATGCTGCAGTGTTGCAGCTTCCTCAGTGTTTGGAGTGGGGCTTATGGAGTGAAGGAATCCATATACCCTGAGTCTGTCCTGGGAGACTAGTCTCTGAAGCACTTTTGGGTTACCCCTGGCTACTTGGGAAGTTCTCAAAATGGCTGTTCCCATGATGAGTGAGGGTGGAGCTGTGTGGACAGGCCCTGGTGAGATCATTTTCCCTCTTTTTAATTACCATTTGAATGTTTGGTTTATCTACAGGTATCTTTTTTCAAGCTGATTTTCTATATCAGTGTATAAGTACCTCCTCCACTTCCAGTTACCTGAGTTTTTAGTTGATCTTCCCTGAGCATCTCTGATGTGGCTCCATCTCTAGTCAGACATGTTGGATCTCTTGTTTCCATTTAGACTTAAATTTTGTATGTGGTAGGATGCATGAGTTAGGGTTCATTATGTGGGATATGGTTAATAGTTTAAACACCATTTGTTAAATATTCATTGAAAATCAATTGGATACATACATGTAGGTTTATTTCTGGGACCTCTATTATGTTCCATTGATGTATGTGTTTCTCCTTTTGTCACTACTGTACTATATTATCTTGATTACTGTAGTTTTATCACAAGTGTTAATTTTAGGCAATATGAATTTTCAAATTTTGTCTGTTTTAAAATTGTTCAGACTATTCTAATTTCTTTGCTTTTCAATACCAATTTTATATTCAGCTAGTGAGTTTCTATGAAAAAATTCCTTGAATTTTTAGTAGAATTGTATTGTAATGTAAATCAATGTTATGTGAATTTACATTTTAACCTCATTAAATGTTCTAATCCATGAAAAGAGTGTATTTTTTTAGGTATTTTAGATTGCTTTTATTAGTATTTTAAAGATGTTATTTTATATATCTTGGATATATTTTGTAAGATTTGTACCAAAATATTTTATATTTTTGTGCCTTGGTAACTTACTATTTATCACTTCAATTTCCATTTGTTTACTACTAGTATATAGAATTGTCATAAATTTATGTATATTGACATATTATCCTGAGATATTTCTAAGTATGTCTATATATTTAGTAGCTTTTTTTTAAAGAGAAGAAAAAACAGAACAAATCAAAAGAAGAACAAATTTTCAAAACAACATAATAGGAGGGTAACAATGGTTAATACATTATGTATTACTATCTTTAAGTTAGTTATTCAGGATACCAGATATTAGCATTCAATTGTCCAAACATTATAGGTTCAAACCTTATTCTTCAATGAACTAAGTAAAATTGGTAGTGTATCTATCTTAACTATCTTATATACATATACAATTTTTTTCTCTTTCCCTTCTTTCTTTTCCCTATTCCAGTCTCTCTTTCCTTTTGACCAGTTTCTTTTTGATTCATCATGTCTATTGTATATTTTGGATCTTATTTACTCTTTCAGTTTCTCATACTGGAGAGACAATAGGATGCTTACACATGTGCATCCGGTTTATTTCACTTATGAGTATTTTCGCGAGTTGCATCCATTTACCTATAAAAGTCTCCAGTTTATCCTTCTTTATGGCTGAATAGTACTCCATTGTATAAAAATACCACATCTTTCTTATCCATTCCTCAGTTGATGGGCATTTGGGTTGTTTCCAAGATCTGGCTATTACAAATTGCGCTGCTATAAACATGGGTGCCCACATATCGCTGTGGTACGATGTTTTTAATTCTTCTGGGAAAATGCCCAGAAGGGGAATAGCTGGGTCAAAAGGGACCTACAACCCTTGTTTTTTCAGGAATCTCCACACTGACTTCCACAGTGGCTGTACCAGTCTACACTCCCACCAATAGTGAAGAAGGGTTCCTTTTTCCCCACAGCCCCTTCAGCATTTGTTAGTTGATTTTTTTATAGTAGCCATTCTTTCTGGGGTGAGATGGTATCTCAGTGTTGTTTTAATTTGCATCTCTCGAATGACTAGTGATGTTGCAAATTTTTTGTATATTTATTTGCCATTAGTATTTCTTCATCTGAGAAATGTGTATTCATCTCAGATGCCCATATTTGGAGTGGGTCTTTAAATTTGGGAGGTCTGATTTTTTGAGTTCTTTATATGTTCTCGATAGTAATCCTTTGTCTGAGGAACAGCTGGCAAACATTTTTTCCCACATTGTGGGTTGTCTCTTCACTCTGTTGGTGGTTTCTCTTGCTGTGCAAAAGCTTTTTAATAAGATGAGATCCCAGTTATTGATTCTTTGGGATAGCTCCCATGCCTTTGAGTTTTTATTCATAAAGTCTTTGCCTAAACAAATGTCTTCAAGGGTTTTACCTATCCTACCTTCCAGCAGGTTTAATGGTTCTGTTTTAATATTTAGATCTCTGATCCATTTTGAATTTAGTTTAGTGCATGGTGAAAGATATGGGTCTAGTTTTGATCTTCGGCATGTGTAGAGCCAGTTTTTCCTGCACCATTTATTAAAGAGGCTATCTTTCTTCCAGTCAATGTGTTTGGCACCTTTGTGAAAGACAAGGTGGCTTAGTATGTCTGGGGTTGTTTCAGCATCTTCTAATCTGTTCCATTGATATTCAGGTCTTTTTTTGCCAGTACCACACTGTTTTTATCACAGTAGCTTTATAGTATAATTTCAAGGCGGGGATTGTGATGCCCCCTGCCTTGCCTTTGTTGCCCAGAATTGCCTTTGCTATTCTAGGTCTCTTCTGATTCCAAATGAATTTTTGGATTGTTTTCTCTAATTCTGTGAGATATGCTGTTGGAATTTTGATTGGAATTGCATTAAATCTGTAGAACAATTTTGGAAGTATGGCCATTTTCACTATATTGGTTCTTCTTATCCAGGAGCAAGGGATATCTTTCCATTTTCTGATATCCTCTTCAATCTCCTTTTTCAGAGTACTGTAGTTTTCAGTGTAGAGGTCTTTTACATCCTTTGTGAGGTTGATTCCTAGGTATTTCATTTTTTTTGGATGTTATTGTGAAAGGTATTGTTTCCCTAATTTCTCTTTCAGTAAGTTTGTTATTTGTGTACAGGAAGGGTATTGACTTTTGAGTATTGACTTTGTATCCAGGTACACTACTGAACTTGCTTATTAAATCTAGCAGTTTTTTAGTGGACTTTTTGGGGTCTTCTGTGTAGAGTATCATGTCATCTGCAAATAATGATAATTTAAATTCTTCCTTTCCAATCATTATTCCTTTTATTTCTTTCTCTTGTCTGATTGCTCTGGCTAAAGTTTCCAGAACTATGTTGAATAAGAGTGGGGACAGTGGACATCCTTGTATTGTTCCTCATTTTAGAGGGAAGGCTTTCATTTTCTGGCCATTTAGTATAATATTGGCTGTTGGTTTGTTATAGATAGCTTTTCCCAGATTGAGACAAAGACCATCTATTCCAATTTTCTGTAGGGTTTTTATCATGAAAAGGTGCTGGACTTTGTCAAAAGCTTTTTCTGCATCTATTGAGATGATCATGTAATTTTTGTCTTTGGTTCTGTTAATATGGTGTATTACGTTTATTGATTTATGTATGTTGAACCATCCCTGCATCCCTGGGTTGAATCCAACTTGGTCATGGTGTATAATCGTCTTGATGATTTGTTGGATTCTGTTTGCCAGTATCTTATTAAGGATTTTTGCATCAATGTTCATTAGGGATATTGGCCTGTAGTTCTCTTTCTTAGTTGGGTCCTTCTCTGGTTTTTGTATCAGGGTAATGCTTGCTTCCAGGAATGAATTTGGGAGTATTGCTTCCCTTTCAATTTCATTGAAAAGTTTGAGAAGTAGAGGCATTAGGTCTTCTCTAAATTTCTTGTAGAATTCGGCAGTGAATCCATCAGGGCCTGGGCTTTTCTTTGTTGGGAGGTTTTTAATTACATCTTCGATTTCATTGGTTGATATTGGTTTATTTAGGATTTTTAAATCTTCTTGATTCAGCTTTGTTAATTCATATGAATCTAGGAATATGTCCATATCTTCTGCATTTTCCATCTTAGTAGAATATAAATTTTCAAAATAGGTACAGATGATCTTCTGGATTTCTGCAGTGTCTCTCATGGTATCACCCTTTTCATTTTCAATTGCATGCATTTGAGTCTTTTGCTTTCTTTTTTTTAATAAGGTTGGATAAGGGTTTGTCAATCTTATTTATTCTGTCAAAGAACCAACTTTTTGCTTCATTGATTCTTTGTATTGTTTTTTTAGTCTCCAATACGTTAATTCTTCTCTGATCTTTATAATTTCCTCCCTTGTACTGGCTTTTGGCTTAACCTGCTCTTCGTTTTCTAGAAGCTCAAGGTTCACCCTTAAGTTGTTTATTTGCGCTTGCTCTATTTTCCTGATATAAGTATTTAATGCTATAAATTTCCCTCTTAGGACTGCTTTCATTGTATCGCATATGTTCCGGTATGTTGTACTGTCATTATCATTCAGTTGTAAAAAGTGTCTAATTTCTTATTTAATTTCATCTGTGACCCATTGGTTGTTCAGGAGGGTGCTGTTTAATATCCATATGTTTAGGGAGTTTTTGTGACATCTTTTGCCACTGATTTCCAATTTCATTGCACTATGGTCTGATAATATGCATGGGATAATTTCAATTCCTTTGCATTTACTTAAGCAGGTTTTATGAGCTAGTATGTGGTCTATTTTGGAGAATGTCCCATGTGCAGCTGAGAAGTACGTGTATTCTGATGTTGTGGGGTGGAACACTCTGTAGACATCTACTAAGTCCATTTGTTCAAAAGTTTGGTTCAGTTCTACTATTTCATTATTGATTTTCTGTCTAGTTTTTCTGTCTTTTTGTGACAGTGGAGTATTGATATCTCCCAATATAATTGTATTAGTGCTTATTTGATTTTTCATATCTTTTAGTACTTGTTTTATATAGCTGGGTGCACTGGTATTTGATGCATATATATTTATGATCGTTATCTCTTCCTCTTGGATTGTTCCCTTTACAAGGATGTAATGACAGTCTTTATCTCTCTGAATCATTCTTGGATTGAAGTTCACTCTGTCTGCAAAAAGAATAGCTACCCCTGCTTTTTTCTGGGTTCCTGTGGCATGGAGTATTGTTTTCCATCCTTTGACTTTCAGGCTATGAATTTCTTTCTGAATTAAATGTGTTTCTTGTATGCAGCATATTGTTGGATCTTGCTTCTTGATCTCTTTTGCCAGTCTGTGCCTTTTGATTGGTGAATTGAGACCGTTAACATTGATGGTTAAAACTGATATGTATTGACTTATAGTTGTCATGATATTTTCCTGTTGTTGCTTCCCACTCTTTGTTTTTCCCCTTTCCTGCTATTTAATTATCTGCCCTGCCTGGTGGATTCCTTCTGTTGGGGTTCCTATCTCTTTCTAGTATGTCCTTTAGAACATTTTGTAGTGCTGGTTTGGTGGTCATAACTTTTCTCAGATGTTCTTTGTCATGAAAGTATTTTATTTCTCCATCAATTTTGAAAGATAGTTTTGCGGGGTACATCAATCTGGGTTGAAAATTATTTTCCTTTAGAGCTTGAAATATGTCATTCCAAGCTCTTCTGGAATTGAGGGTTTGTGCTGAAAAGTCAGCTGTGATTCTGATGGGTTTTCCTTTATAGGTGATTTGTTTCTTCTCCCTAACAGCTTTTAAGATTCTGCCCTTCTGTTGAATTTCTGGGATCTTGACTATAATATGTCTGGCTGAAGATTTTTTTTTGATCATATCTAGTTGGTGTTCTAAAAGCTTCACTTATAGGGGGGGGCAAATTCTTTTTCTCTTCCAGGAAATTTCTCCCTGATTATGTCTTTGAACAATGTTTTCATGTCAGTGATGCTATCTCCTGCTTTTTCATTTATTCCAATTATTCTTAAGTTGTTTATCTTTGAGTCATCTAGCAGCTGCTGAATTGATTTTTCATGGTCCCTTGCTTTTTTTACGAATTCTTCCTTTTCATGATCACTAATTGCAAGCCTGTCTTCTATATCTGAGATCCTGTCCTCACATTGGCTTAATCTGCTACAAATACTTTCAATGGAATTTTTGTTCTCTTGGATATCTGCTTGAATCTGCCTTATGGATTCCATTTCTTTCTTATGCTGAGCATTCATGGTTTCTATAGTTTTCTTAAGCTCATCTATTTTTTTGTCTGTATCAGCTATAGTGTCCTTAAGCATGGTCTTCATTGTGGACAATATCTCTGCAGTGATTTGTGAAATTATTTCTGTTTTAATTTTTTCCAGAGCCTCATTCAGTTGCTTTGTTGTTACCACTTCAGATAGGCCAGGTGGGTGGCTTTCAGATTGTCCCACCTAATTGCCCCCTAGGTTTGCCTTTGGTGAATTGGATGTGTGGGGTTGCATCTTGTTTAAGTGTCATCTCATTTTTTCTTTCTTTAATTCCTGCGGTGATGTTTGCAAATTACCTATGGTAGGTTACTTTATTGCTAGTGTTCAAGATCCTTAGAAGATGACTACTTCTCTGCAGTATCTTCCAAGTGGAGCTTGCTTTTGGGTTTTGAGCTCTCTGCCAGATCCTACCTCTTCAATTTGTTGGATGTGAGAAGTTGCTACCTGTTTGGCCCAGTCCTTGATTCTTTGGTACTGTGCCACTGTATTTTCTGTGTCCCTTAGTCAATCTCAATCATGAGATATCAGGAAGGAAAGATGTTTAGAACAATTATTTCACATTTGGCTATAATGGTAACTAAAGCATCAAACACAGCCTAGAAAATGACAGACTGAGCTAACCAGTTATTTACCACTTTTAGCTGTATAGAGTAGAGTTGCGGTTATATAACAATATCTAAAACACACCAGAAAAATTATATGCAGTATACAAGTCCTATGTATGTCAATTTTTCCCTCAGGCGTTTAAATTTAAAATGAGTTAAGGAGGAAATAGAGTATTGGGAGAAGAGGAAGGAATTAGATGTAAGGTTAGAGGACCAAGAGGGATCCCACTAACATTGGGACACTGGTGCAGAGGACTGGTGGGAAAAAGAGAAGGAAGGGATAAAAGGAAGAACAGATCACAACCACTATCACAAAGAAGTTAGAGGTGCTGTTTACACTCATATAAAAACCAGAGAGAATAATGAAGGAAAGAGCAAATAGACATACAGAAACAAAAACGAAGACAAAAACAATAAAACAGACAAAACAAATATAAAACCCCACCAAACAAACAAACAAACAAACAAGCAAAAAAAAAAAAAAACCCTTCGCCAGAACAAAAAACAAATGAGAGAGGAAAAAAATAAAAATAAAATAAAATAAAATAAAAAAATAAAAAGAATCAGTTCCAGGTGTTGACTCTGCTTTAGGCAGGCACTGTGTGGTGACAGAGTCCTTTTCCGTACAGTTTTGTCCCAGTAAGCCAGGAGTGGCCCTCTGGCAGGGCGGTGAGCAGAAGCAGGTACTTTCAGGCAGAGACCAGTCTAGCTTGCCTGCCACTCTCAGTGCCCTTTCACTATCCCTGGGCCTGAGAGGTGCGGTGCGCTGTCCGGAGCACGGCTTCCCTGCACTGTTTTCCCGCTGCTCTGATTTTCGCCACACCCACCATAATGGCGCCCGGCCAGTCGCTCTCTGGCACGGGACAGGTGTGGCTGAGAGACCAGTCTCGTTCGCCTGCTGCCCTCAGCACACTTTCGTGGGCCTGAGAGGACCTGCGCTGCCCTGTCCGGAGCGCGAGTGTCCCATGCTGTTTTTCTTTCCTGCCGCTCTGATTTTCGCCACACCCTGCACAATGGCGCCCAGCCAGTAGCTCCCTGGCGTGGGACAGCTGTGGCTGAGAGATACTCATCACCAGCCAGCGCAGTTCTCCACAGCCCCCCCGCCCCGCCACTGTCTCGGGATCCTCTGTGGGGGCTCCCTGGGTGCCAGCTGTCACCATATGTCCGCAGAATGGAGCTTCTGTCGCGCTGCGATTCCTGGGATGGTAGAAGGTGCGCCTGCGCGGTCTGCTCCTTCTTCTTTGTTGGAAAGCACCCTTCACTGGTGTCGGGGGTCCCAGATTGTGCTTCAGAACTTTTCTGGGTTCCGGGGAGGCATCTCCCCCCCTCCTGCGCTTTCCCGGTCGCTATATTCCCATGTCCCAATGGCAACTTTTAGAGAGAGTTTCGCTGCCTGCTTCTTACTCATCCACCATGTTTTTCCTCCCCCCTATTTAGTAGCTTTTTTGCAATATTTAGGAATTTTACATACATAATCAGATGCTTAATAATAGATACAGTTTTATTTGTTCTTTTCTAGTCTGTATGCAGTTTTTTTCTCTTTTATTTCATGTCTTAACTACACTGGACATCAACTTCAGTACACTATTAAGACTGTTGAAAGCAGGCAACTTTTCTTCATTTTTATTATGAAGAAGAAAACATTTAGCCTTTCACCATTAAGGTTGAAGTTAAGAACTAGGGGTTTTGTAGATGTCCTTTATCAAACTGAGGGAGTCCCTTATTTTTCTAGTTTGTGAAGGCTTTTTTTTTTTTTACCATGAATGGGCAAAGTATTTGCAAAACATTTTGCATTTACAGAAATGATCATATTGATTTATTGCAGTATATTCACATAGAAAATTACAGTTTTGATTTTTAAATGTTAGCATTCTTTCAACAAATTCCACTGTTATAACATTTTAATATATTTTTTGATTCAGTTTGATTTGATTAGATTTCACTGAGAATTTTGGCAGATCTCTTCACTCATGTTATTAGTGGTACTGATGTTTAGTTGTAAACTGATCCCATTTATCCAACCAATTTGCTTACTTCCTCTGTAATTTCTACCAGTTTGTAGATAATTTTGGCTTACCAATACAGAAAATTATGTCAAGTAAAAATAATTCATATCTTATTTATTTCTTTTCAAATCATAATGCTGCTGCTCTTGCTGCAGCTGATGAGGATGATTATGATGATGATGATTTAATTTAGGTAGTTAAGACAAACCAAGCAATGTTGAATTGATTTGGTAATGTTGGGCATCCTTATCTTTTGTTTGATTTGAAAGGAAATACTTTTAATTTCTTCTATTAGAATACTGTCATTATAAATTCTTACAGATATTCTTTATATTTTAAGGAAGGTCTTTTCTACTTATAGTCTAAGATTCTTTTTTGATACCTTTTCTGCATCAAAATTATCAGAAGTTTTTCTCCTTTAAAGTGTTAAATGACATGTATCTATTTCCTAGTATAAACAATTTTTAACCTTAGATAAAATTAGATTTGTCATGGTGTGTGTGCTTTTCCATACTCTGTATTACATAAGATTTATTTTAGAGTTAGAGCATCTATAATCACAGTTGAAACCATCTACTATTGACTTTTTTCTTACTATGCTGAATTTGTTATGATTTCATCAGCATCACTATGTAAGTTGAGCAATATTTCCCATTGTTCTGTTGCTTGAAAGAGTGTTCATACTATTAGAAAGATTTGTTACTTGAAAGTTTTGCTTGTAAAATTATTTAGATCCAAAGTTGAACTGGTAAATCATTTGTAAATAATTACATTATTTTTGTTATATTTATCAGAATTTTAACCTTTTTTTTTTACCTTGAGTCAGTTTCAGGAATTTACATATTTCTAGGAAATTTTTCATTTCATATAACTTTTGAAGTTTATTGACATAGGGATCTAAAAAAATTTTGGCAAATATTGGTATCATCCAGGACTCAGAAGTTCAGTATTCCTGCTAAATTTTATAAACAAGTACTAGTGGAAAGAATCAAAGCCAAACTTTTTAAAAAGACAGTACTCCATGACAAAACTTGTAAGTTTACAAGAACAGTATTTTATTTATTTATTTATTTATTTATTTTGTATGCGGGTACCAGGAGTCAAACTCAGGACCTCGCACTTGCCAGACAGGCACTTATGCTGCTGAGCGATATCACCAATTCCAAGAACACTATTTTAAAACCTTGGAACTTACTACTTTATAGGTAAATAGATACAACTCGAGACCATTCTCATAAATGAAATAAATCAGACTTACGTGTGTAAACATTGTATTATCTTCCTAGTGTGAGAAGCTGAAAGAATAAATAAGATCCAAAATGTACAATAGATATTGTGAAATGGGTAGAAACTGTTCAAAAGGTAAGAGTAACTGGGATGAGGGAAAGGAGAAAAGAAGGAAGGGAAAACATGACTTCAGTGAATGAGTTTGGGGTTTGTAAAGAAAGATCAAATTCAAATAAATTGGATAATTCATACTGAGATGCAAAATTTTCCATTCTTTGTGTCTGTTTGATTTATAAAGGGGAGATGATAACATAGGAAAACTCTGTCCTACTTAAATATGGCATCTTAATTTTAAAAGTTTGCACAGTTAGCTAAAATTGCATTATCATATCAAGTTTCTTAAGTGCATTTTTAGATAAATGCGGCAAGGGCATTTAAAGCCCACATTTTCATAGCCTTTGCTGGGACTAATGTCAGCAAATCTTTAATAATGTAGTCTTTTATTTGAAACTCAAGCTTTTGGAATATATTCTTAGGTCTCCCTTAATATAAGAGCTGCAAAATATACCTGCCACTACATGATAATGGGAGTTAAAAAACATAGAGTCCTCATGTAAAATTTACAGCATACTTTTCTGTTAGTCCTTTGAGGACAGACTTTAAAAAAATCTTGGGTGAAATAAATCAGATATACAAGTTTAAATATTGCATTGGTTTTTTGTGTGGGAAACCCAAATTGCAAAGAAGGAGCAAATTGGAGGGTAGATATTAGGAAGTAAGCAGAACATTTTCACATGGGAGGGGGAACAAGAGAAGGTGGGGGAGGGAAAAGGGATTTAAAGAAAAAATAGAATTTAAGTATAATAGTGGAAATAGAGCTTTTACAAATGAGGAGGGGAAGAAAGGTTGGAGAGGGAAGGGGAAGAAGACCAAACTAATAAATTAAGATATGCTATGTATATGTATAAATCCCCATGATGAATGTGATCATTATGTACTGCAAACGTGTATAAATAAATAAATAAATAAATAAATAAATAAATAAATAAATGCTGTCACAACAGTGCCTTGGAATCACAAAAAAGACAGTTTGAGATGGTTTGATTGTAATAATTGCATAATAAGAACAGACTTGGTTACTCTTCACTTTGTACATGTAAGTGGGCTGTGTGAAATTTGTTGTCAACTGATCCAGATCTCAGAGTTTCAGTTATGGATAAAAGTGTTTTCAATTTAAATTTTATTACCCCTGTCATAACATGCAGGGTGTGTAGATAAAACCTTTAATCAGCTAACTATATGAAAAGATAATCATTGTAAAAATTCATGTGATGCAAAATGAATGAATATAAAAGACCAGCTTCCCCTGAAGTGGAAAATATTCAGACCTATGAAAAGTACAATACTGGTAAAAAAATTGTTGTACTTACAAGCATTTGGAATGTCAATAAAACAGCTGCAACATTTTTTGCAATTACAGAGTGTAATTCAGTTAATAGAACAATTACTTTGTATAATCTTCATCAGAGACAACTGAAAATCAAAAGAAAACTATTATACCTACATATAAGCAATTCATGCTGTGTACTAACAAGAACCTACTTAAAATTTATATGCCAATTTTCAGTCTCCATACTGTACCAGGCAGTGTTAGTGGCTACTGAAAATACAACCAGTACAGGGTTATCAAAGGAAACCATTGTTAATGTGACAACTATAAAGAAAAAGTTACTGTATGCCTTAAAAACAAACAAAGTTTTCAGATTTTGTCTTTAAAATGAGCATGTTGTATACAGTTAAGTGTGTTAGAGACAAGAAAACGTTGAGCTAGAACCAACTCCATCATTGTCTTCTTCATCTTCATCCTCTATCCTTTTCATGTCCCTTCTCCCTCTCATTTTGTCTTCATCATCTTTGTCTTTGTTCTTTTTCTTGCTATTTTCTTTCTTTTTTATTAGATGCGACAACTCACTTTATTGCTGCATCAGGGTTTCTTTTAGCTTGGAGGCAGCAGTATTCTTTTGGTAGTTTTCCTTCAGTTTAGTAGGATTTTTTTTTCCATAAGGCACTTTGCCATATGCAGCAGTATTATTCCACACCTCCTGCACTTTCTTTGCAGCATCACCATTAGATAGGATGGAAATATTCTCCTTTGATTTTTGGCTGACACTCGGAACAAAACAAGAAGACCAAAGGAGACTTCTTGGGTGCATTGGGATCTGTGAACTTTTTTTTCTTGTCCCTTTAGGGAGGGATATGTGTTCTCAATCCTCTTTCATAAGGGGCCTTGTCAGACACAGTCTTTCACTTATCTGAGAACTTCTTAGAAAACTCCGAGATGGTAAAGGAAGCACCTGGGTGCTTCCTCTTGTCCTCCTGCCAACAAATTAACACAAAGAATGTGTATTATTATATTTTGCCTCTTGGCTTCTTAGGATCTCCTTTGGCCATATTTACATGTTTTTTCTTTTACTTTTTCTTTTTTGTTTTTCTCAGTGAGGCACAGAATAGCCCTTTGCCCCACAGGCACCCACTTGTTCCAGTGTTGTCTCTATAGAGCTTGATAGAGGTTGTGACAATGAGAGCCAACATAAGGTTTTTTTTAGATAAATCTTTCTAATAAACTTTTAATATCTACTTTACCTATGACCATGCTTTATTTGTAGTATAATTATATGTTCAATCTTTTTGAAGGGATCTTGCTAGAAGCTTTTCTCATTAATGTGTTTATATTTGAATACAGTTTTTAATGTTTACAGATCTCAGTGACATGCTTACTATGGCTGTCATCTGCTAAGTTCTAGTATTAGCTAGAGGCTAACAGTTTCCATCCAGGGAAAAATGAGTCCATTTTTACTGGGGTTAAAAGATTGGCTACAAATATGATAGCTTATAATTTTTAGGTATTGTCTTGAAATCTCACTGAAATTCCTCTTGATCTTATTTGTATCCTCCAAGTATTTAGTGTGAGCAGCAGTAGGAAGAGTCACTTCAGCTTGAGTAAAATAAAGTGAAATTGAAAGTGCATGATAATTGTACATACGTACTACAGTCTTTTAGAGGTAAATATATTGATGGCATTTCCATTTTAATGCACAGCATATAAAGATACATTTTCAATTATAATATTAATGCAAATATTGACCCATTTTGCTGTATTTCTTCAACTTATTTGGTGCCATACCAGGTACATAAATACCATTTTTATAATTTGGGAAGCTGGCAATTATAAGTAGATTGGAAAAATAAAAAACAGAACAACTAGACTTGGAAAACATATTTGACTGTATTATTACTGTGGCGTTGGAGATTGAACTCAGGGCCTTTGCACTGAGGTACATCCCAGCCTTTTTTTATTTTCAGACAAAGTGTTCCTAAGTCATTAAATTGCCCAGACTGGGCTAGAACTTGTGATCTTCTTTCCTCAGCCTCCAAAACTGCTGGTATTACACACATGGGCCAATATTCTCTCCTTAAAACTACATTCTTATTAAATAATTAAGCCATTGCTATTTTGAAAAAAAGCAATGACAGAGAACACAGTAAATACTTATTGTTTGTCCAAAGCAAATCAGAATAATTCTTTATATGGAAAAAATACTTCCTATTTCTGTTAATGAAGACATTATGTACTCATGATACACTTTTTAAATCTAGGCTGGCTTTACAAGAGATTAAATTTATAAATAATGATGTATCCTAATTGAATAAATAAGAGTTCATGTTTGGATATATTAAATACTATGCAAATGGTCTGAAGAATACCCAGTGTGCCATCTGAGAGGTTGGGGAGGAGGCATGGGCAATATTTGTTTTATTTTGCCTAAAACTGTCCCCGTTAACTCTAAATTGACAATAGACAAATACAATATATACAATAGTGTTTTGGCTATGCTTGTCTCCAGCAGCACCCAACTGTGTTTCATTTTTAATAGCTTTTATTGTTTCTTAATTATAGAGCTTATTAAAGATGGTTTTATTATTTGGAAAGCAGAATATAAATGTATTAGAAAATATCTAGCATAGAATGTGTTATCGTATTTTCACCTATAAACCACTATTCTGTAACAGAGTGCAACTCTATGAAATCAGATTGCTACACCTCTGAAATGATCAAAACTCAAGTGACACTTTAGTTTGAAAAAATATCACTGATCTTTTGATGTTGAAAGATGATCAAGCCAATATGTTGTAGGTCACTTGCACCAAAGATGAAGTGTTTAAGGCTGTGGTAAAAGACAGATTTAACTAATAGCGAGGGCCATTTAGAATGTACTGTTTCAAAGTGCTGTTTTAAAAACTGAAACCTATACTAATAGCAACAAATTTTGGAGCACATACTAAGCACTAAGTTTGTGTTAAATGCTTAGCTAGGAAGGTAAAGAAAATTATTACCATTATCATCTTAAATATGGGGTAAATAAGGCACAGGCATGCTAATGGCTAAAATATTATAAAGATTTCAAAAGAAGGTCGTTTGAATGCAGAGCATCTACAAATTATTTTATCCTGGCATACCCACCAAAGTTTATTTCTTACTCACATTACATGTCCTGCACAAGTCAGTACAATCTTTAATACTTTAAAAGTAGTACATGTAGCTAAAAATGAAGAGAAGGTCAGTAATCTAATGAAGAAACATGCCTAATTGAACCAAAATGTTGGCACTTGGAACTATGCAAAATATCTTGAGGATGGCCTCTGCCTAATGTGAATACATGAATGTTAAATTATATCCAAGAGAAACTGAAACTTAGGAACTTATGCAACTCAACAGCTGTGACCTCTATGAAACAGAAGTGGTTTTCATTCAGCAAGCTGTGTCTCATGCTTCTTTCGCTAGAGTGATGTATATTTAATTAGTGTCCTCTCACATTCACAGTAAGTACACATTTTTCCACTTGACAGTTTTCTGGCACAAAAAGAATATCCTTGAGAAAAAAGTCTGGTCTACCAATTATTAAGCATATTATTTGATGTGGTGTTCAACCATTCTGAAGAAAGAATTGGGAATACTGAAAGACAGTAGAGGCAAAGAACTGCTTCAACTGACAGTGTCAGATCAGTCAAAGCTATTGAACAATTCCTATTAGATTAGCTTTGCTTTTTCTAAGCTAGTTAAAGCTGCAATCCTGACAAATTAGCTTCTGTCTGTACAGAAAAAAAGAGTAAAGAATAGCAGATTCACATTTTGGGGCTTAGTGACAGTCATAGCACAAGGTCAATAAGAATATGCATATGACATAACAATGTTTGTCTCTTGTCAATATATTTGTTGACCAAGTTCAATATTCTTCCAAATGAAAGTTATTTTATTATTTTAAAGATATCTTAACAGATAATTTTACAGCTTCTGTTGCTGTTGAAATCCCAAATGTTAATTTATTTTAACATTTCCATGCATAGAGATGTGGCACAAGATTATGCCCCCTTAGTAAAAAGAAAATCACAAAAGTGCTCATTTTCTTACCAGTATGCCTTTATTCTTTGGCTTAAATATGTATAGCCATATCTTATTCTATTGTATTTATTTTTTTTTACTTTGCAGATGCTGTGTATTTTACAAATTATTTTTTTTTGATAACCTTGTGTTGAACTAGTTTATCAGCTCCATTTTCCAATGGCATATACTCATTTTTGCCTCTGAAAATACATTCAGTCCACTATTGGGAAAAACAGACACCTTTCAAAATGTTGATGCTCACTGACAATGTGCCTGGTCACCAAGGAATTCTGATGATTTATGAGGTTAATGTTATTTTCAGATCTCCTAACATGACATCCAATCTGTAGCCCATGAATCAGAATAATTTTGATTTTATATCTTGTGAAGAAATGCATTTTATAAGTCTATAGCTACCCTAAGTGTGATTTCTCTGAAAGATCTGGATGAACTTGATTGAAAACCTACTGTAAAAAATTCACCATCTTAGACATCACTAAGGACATTTGTGATTCATGACAGGATGTCAAAATATCAATATTAACAAGCATTTAAAAGAAGTTGATGCCCCCCCCCGAGGTGGCATTGAGGAGATTAAGACTTTAGAGGAAATAACTGCTGTGGACATAGCCAGAGAAATAAAACTAAAGGTGGAATGAAAATATTACTGAGCTGCTGAAATCTCATATATATGTATTTTTTTTGGTACTAGAGATTGAACACAGAGCCTTTGCACAGAACTATATCCCTAGCCCTTTTCTCTTTTTTTATTTTTTAATTCTGAGACAGGATCTTGCTAAATTGCCTATGCTAGGCTCAAACATATCAACTTCCTGCCTCAGCCTCTCAGAGGGCTGGGATTACAGGTGTCTGTCATCACTCCCAGCTTCATGATGAGACTTTTTACAGATGAAGAGAGGTTCAATCTTATGAATAAGCACCTTATGAATGAGCAAAATAATTGGTTTCTTGAAATTAAATCTACTCCTGCGAAGATGTGTGAATATTGTTGAACTGACAACAAATAATTTAGAATATCACACAAACTTAGTTGATAAAGCAGCAGGGTTTGAGAGGACTGGAACCAATTCTGAAAGAGGGTCTACAGCTGACATAATGCTATTAAGCATCAATACAAGCTACATGTAAATCTTTCATGAAAGTAAGAACTTTATGGGGGAAATTTCACTACTGTCTCATTTTAAGAAAATGTCATAGCCACTTAACCTTCAGCCAACAACACCCTGGTCAGTCAGCAGGCAACATCAGTGAGGCAAGATTCTACACCAGCAAAAATGATTAGGTTTTTTTTTTTAGCAATGAAGTAGTTTTAAAATGAATTTTCATACATTTTTACACATAATACTATCACATGCTTATTAGGCTATAGTATGTTGTAAACATAACTTTTATGTGCATTAAGAACCAAAAACATTCATGCAACTCACTTTATGATATTTGTTCTATTATTTAATTTGGAATAATTTTTTGCAGTACTGGAGATTGAACCTAGTACCTCATGCAGAGTAGGTAAGTACTCTAACAGTGAACTACACCTGTAGCCCAATACTTGTTTTATGGTGGTCTGGAACCCAGGAATATCTCCAAGATTTGGTGTATGCATGTAAGTGCATGCATGCATGCGTGTGTGTGTAAATGATGTCATGAAGAAAGCTGGATATATGATTTTTTGTGTGGGTATCTGGGGTCACCCTCAGGACCTCACGTGCCAGCAGGCACCAGTGCCGCTGAGTGATATCACCGGCCCTTTTTTCATATGTGGGTACCGGGTGTTGAACTCAGGACCTCACGCTTGCCAGGCAAGTGCTTATGCCTCTGAGCCATCTCACTGGCCCGGATATATGATTTTTAAGAGAAAATTTGGTCTCATTTGAAAATTTTTATCCTATGTATCAGATTGTGAGCCATATAGTTTAGGATTTACACCAAAAAAAGAGAAAATAACTGTCAGGGAGCAAACCCTAGCCATTTCTAAGAATTCTTTTGGATATTGGACTCATGCACTCATAAGTGAGGCTTTTGGGAGGTGACTGTATAGTGGGTGTGTGACAGTGGATTATAGGTGCATGATACGGGATTAATCCACTAATTGATTTAGCATAGTTCTGGTTATGGATAGTGATTTACTAAAGAGGGAAGACTCACACTGGGTGTGGGTGGCACAAACCAATAGGCTTGTAGTCTGGATGGAATAAAAAGGTGAAGAAGGAAGGCTGCTGCTTTCTACCTGCCATTCCATGAACTGTTACTCCTCTGCTATGACCTCTGCCATTCCACCCTGCCTTGGAGCCAGCTGACTATGGACTGAAATCTCCACAAACTGCGAAATAAAATAAACCTTTCCTCCTTTAACTTGTAGATGTCGTGTATTTTGTCTCAGCAATAAGAAAGTATTTAAGACAGATGTTTTACAATTAACCCTCTTTTAAGTAATTATAAAAAACTGTCTCTTGTACAAACTAATGTTATATATGTATAATATATTGCTTATAACAAAAGGAAAACCTATTCTGGAGAAATCTAAAAATGAAGCATAGAAAAAACAACATTTTCTGGTACATTAGTATAGTAAAAAGAGTTCTTCCATCTGTTAGTAATCTCTTCCTTTATCCCTAATTTACCTGATCCCCTTTCTGATGCCCAAAGTTTTCAATAGTAGCATTCATCCAGGACAAACCTCTTTGTTTTTCTGAATGCTCTCTTTCCTCCTCCTCCACATCTTCATAATTTCAGTCAGTATTTAAACAGATCATTCCTTTTTAAAAGGTTAATCCAAGGATGTAGCTCAGTGGCACAAGCACCTGAGTGGCAAGTGCAAGGTCCTGAGTTCAATTCCCAGAACCAAACCAAACCAAACCAAAACCAAAACAAAAAGGTTAAGTAGCTGATAACTCACCTAGAGGAGCTATGCGTTTTAAAAGAGAACAAATGAATGAATCCATACTTGGTAGAATTTAGAAACTGTCACAAATAAACTATTCTTTAAGAAGACATTGAGGAGGGAGAAGATGGCAGACTGTTGAGAAGCAGACAGCTAGCCTCTCTGAATGTCGCCATCCAGACACTGGGATATAGTGGCTCAGGGAGGACAAGAAAGAGGGAAGCGGTTCCCCTGGACCCAGAAAAGATCTGAAGTGCAGTTCAGGGAACACGGAGAGAGTGAAGAGGGAAACCTCAACAAAGAAGAAGGAGGTAGCTGCTGGCGCCTTTTCCCTGTGTCAGGAATCCCAGCATGACAGAGGAAGTTCAAACCCGCAGACATGGTGAGTGCCAGTGACACCATGGGCCTCCATGGAGGGATGTGAGATGAGGTGGTGCAGAGAACCAGCAGACATGAAGGACTGCACTAGCTGGTAGTGAGTGCTGAAGTCCAGCCGTCCCACAGGAGAGCGATTGGCTGGGCACCATTGTGGAGAGAGCAGATGAGCTCAGAATTCAGCAGCCCCCTTTCCATCCATGGCACTGCTCCCAGCCAGGCTCAGGCCACAGAATGTGTGCTGACCATGGCAGGCGGAATGAATCTGGTCTCCACAAGAAAGTGCTGAGATTATACACTCACCTGAAGAAAAGCTGCTGCTGGCTTGTTGGGACAGATCCACACTGAACAGGACTCTGTCTCCACACAGTGTCTGCAGCAAAAGACAACCCTGGAATTGAATTGTTTTTTGTCCTCTCTCCTTTGATTTTTGTTCTGGTGGTGTTTTTGGTTTGATTTTGTTTGTCTGCTTGTTATTTCCTTCATTGTTTGATCTTGTTTATATATGAGTGTAAACAGAGCTTCTAAACTCTTTGTGATTGTGGTTCTGATCTGTTCATCCTTGTATCCTTTCCTTCTCTTTTTTCCACCAGTCTTCTGCACTAGTTTCCAAATGTTAGGAGGATCCATCTTGGTCCTCCAGCCTTACATCTAATTCCTTCATCTTCCAGTTCTCCATTTCCTCCTTAAATCATTTTAATTTAATCTCCTGAGGGAAAAATTGACATATTAAGGACTTGTATACTGCATATAATTTTCTGATTTGTTTTAGATTTTGTTATATAACCACAAATCTAGTTTATACAGTTAAAAGAGGCAAATAACTGGTTAGCTCAGTCTGTCATTTTCTAGGCTGTGTTTGGCGCTTTTGGTACCGCTATAGCCAAAAGTGACATCATTGTTCTAAACAGCTCTTCTTCCTATTATTCCATGACTGAGACTGACTCAGGGTCATAGGAAATACAGTGGCACAGTACAAAAGAACCAAGGACTGGGCCAAACAGGCAGCAAATTCACATGTCCAAAAAACTGATGAGGTAGGATCTTGCAACAGGCTCAAAACCAAAAAATAAGCTACACCTGGAAGATACCACAGAGAAGTAGCCATCTTCTAAGGGTTTTAAATACTAGCAACAAAGCAACTTACCATAGGCAACTTACAAGTATCACCCCAGGAATTAAACTAAAGAAAGAAAAGAAAATGAGATGACACTTAAACAAAATGCACCCCCACACATCCAGGTCACCAAAGGCAAACCCAGGGGGCAATGAAGTGTGACAACCTGAAAGCCACCCAGCTGGCATCTCTGAAGCGGTAACAACAAAGCAAATGAATGAGGCTCTGGAAAATGTTAAATCAGAAACAATTTCACAGATAACTGCAGAGATATTGTCCACAATGAAGACTGTGCTTAAGGATGATAGAGGAGATACAGGCAAAAAAAATAGATGAGCTTAAGAAAATTATGGAAGCCATGAATGCTCAGCATAGGAAAGAAATGGAATCCATAAGGCAGATTCAAGGAGATATCCAGAAGAACAAAAATTCCATTGAAAGTATTTCTAGCAGATTAAGACAATGTGAAGACAGGATCTCAGATATAGAAGACAGGCTTGTGATTAGTGATCATGAAAGAAAGAATTCTTAAAAATAGTAAGGGACAATGAAAAATCAATCCTGCAGCTGCTTGACAAGGCAAAGAAAAATAATTTAAGATTAATTGGAGTCAGTGAAAAAGCAGGAGATAGCATAAATGACATAAGAACACTGTTCACAGACATGGTAACTGAAAATTTCCCTGGCAGAGAAAAAGAATTGGATGTAAAGATAAATGAGGCTTATAGAACTCCAACTAGCCACAATCAAAGAAAACCTTCAGCCAGACATACGGTAGTCAAGAGTCCAGCAAATCAACACAAGAGTAGAATCTTAAAACCAGTTAGGCAGAGGAGACAAATCACCTATAAAGGAAAACTCATCAGAATCACAGCTGAATTTTCAGCACAAACCCTCAAGTCAACAATAGCTTGGGATGATGTATACAAAATTCTAAAGGAGAAAAACTTTCAACCAAGATTGATGTACCCCACAAAACTATCATTCAAAACTGATGGAGAAATAAAATACTTCCATGACAAAGAACATCTGAGAAAATTAATAACAGCAAAACAGCACTCCAAAAGGTTTTGAAGGACATTCTAGAAAGAGATAACAAGGACTACAATTCCAGGAACCCCAATAGAAGGAATCCACCAGGTAGAGCAAACAATTAAACAGAGGGAGGGAAACAAATAAAAGGGGGAGCCAACAGGAAAATAACATGACAAGAATAAGTCAATACATATCAGTTTTAATCATCAAAGTTAATGGTCCCAATTCACCAATCAAAAGGCACAGGCTGGCAAAATGGATCAAGAAGCAAGATCCAACAATATGCTGCATACAAGAAAAACATTTAATTCAGAAAGAAACTCATAGACTGAATGTCCAAAGGATGGAAAACAATACTCCATGCCACAGGAACCCAGAAAAAAGCAGGGGTAGCTATTCTTTTTGCAGACAAAGTGAATTTCAAGCCAAGAATGATTCAGAGAGATAAAGATGGTCATAACATCCTTGTAAAGGGAACAATGCAAGAGGAAGAGATAACGATCATAAATATATATGCATCAAATACCAGTGCACCCAGCTATATAAAACAAGTAATAAAGGACATGAAAAATCAAATAAGCACTAATACAATTATATTGGGGATCTCAATACTCCACTGTCACAAAAAGATCAACTAGACAAAAAATCAATAATGAAATAGTACAACTGAACCAAACATTTCAACAAATGGACTCGGTAGATGACTACAGAGTGTTCCACCCCACAACATCAGAATACACATTCTTCTCAGCTGCACATGGGATGTTCTCCAAAATAGACCACATACTAGTTCATGAAACCTGCTTAAGTAAATGCAAAGGAATTGAAATTATCCCATGCATATTATCAGACCTTAGTGCAATGAAATTGGAAATCAATGGCAAGAAAAACCACAAGAACTTCCTAAACACATGGAATTAAACAGCACCTGCCTGAACAATCAATACTTCACAGATGAAATTAAAGAAGAAATTAGACAGTTTCTACAACTGAATGATAATGACAGTACAACAAACTGGAACCTATCGGACACAATAAAAGCAGTGCTAAGAGGAAAATTTATAGCATTAAATACCTATATCAGGAAAATAGACCAAACACAAATAAACAATATGATGGTGAATCTCAGACTTCTAGAGAAAGAAGAGCAGGCTAAGACAAAAGCCCGTACAAGGGAGGAAATTATAAAGTTCAGAGCAGAAATTAACATATTGGAGACTAAAAAGCAATACAAAGAATCAATGAATCAAAGAGTTGGTTCTTTGAAAGAATAAATAAAATAGACAAACCTTTAACCAACCTTATTAAAAAAAGGAAAAGACTCAAATCCATGCAACTAAGAATGAAAAGGGTGATATCACAACAGACCTTGTAGAAATCCACAAGATCATCTATACCTACTTGGAAAATTTGTATTCTAATAAGATGGAAAATGCAGAAGAAATGGACAGATTCCTAGATACGTATGAATTACCAAAGCTCAATCAAAAAGATATAAAAATCCTAAATAAAACAATATCAATCATTGAAATCAAAGAGGTAATTAAAAACCTCCCAACAAAGAAAAGCCCAGGCCCTGATGTATTCACTGCTGAATTCTACAAGAAATTTAGAGATGACCTAACACTACTACTTCTCAAAATTTTTAATGAAATTCAAAGTGAAACTATACTCCCAAATTCATTTCTGGAAGCAAGCATTACCCTAATAGCAAAATTAGAGAAAGACCCAACTAAGAAAGAGAACTACAGGCCAATCTCCCCAGTGAACATAGATGCAAAAATCCTCAATAAGATACTGACAAACAGAATCCAACAAATCATCAAGAAGATTATACATCATGACCAAGTTGGAGTCATCCCAGTGATGGTTCAATACATGTAAATCAATAGATGTAGTATACCATAGTAACAGAACCAAAGACAAAAATCATATGATCATCTCAATAGATTCAGAAAAACTTTAGACAAAGTCCAGCACCTATTTATGATAAAAACCCTACAGAAAATTGTAATAGATGATCTTTATCTCAATCTGATAAAAGCTATCTTGACAAACCAACAGCCAACATCATACTAAATGGAGAAAAACTGAAAGCCTTCTCTCTAAAATCAAAAACACTGTTGTAAAAACAGTGTAGTATTGGCAAAAAAACAGACCTGAAGATCAGTCTAACAGATTAGAAGATGCTGAAACAACTGCAGACAAACAAAGACACCTTATCTTTGACAAAGTTGCCAAAAACATTCTCTGGAAGAATGAGAGGCAATTTAATAAATGGTGTTGGAAAAACTGGCTATACACATGCCAAAGATTAAAAGTATACCCATATCTTTCAACATACACTAAACTAAATTCAAAATGAATCAAAAATCTAATTATTATGCAGAAACATTAAATCTGCTGGAAGGTAGGATAGGTAAAACACTTAAAGACATTGGTGTAGGCAAAGATTTTATGAATAAAAGCTCAATTGCACAGGAACTATCACAAAAAATAAAAGTGGGATCTCATCTTATTAAAAAGCTTTTGCACAGCAAGAGAAACCACCAACAGAGTGAAGAGACAACCCACAACATGGGAAAAAATGTTTGCCAGCTGTTCCTCAGGCAAAGGATTACTATCAAAAACATACAAAGAAGTCAAAAAATCAGAACTCCCAAATTTAAAGTCCGTATCCAAAAATGGGCATCTGAGATGAATACATACTTCTCACATGAAGAAATACAAATGGCAAATAAATATACAAAAAAATGTGCAACATCACTAGTCATTCCAGAGATGCAAATTAAAACAATACCGAGATTCCACCTCACCCCAGAAAGAATAGCTATTATCAAGAAATCAACTAATAACAAATGCTGGAGGGGCTGTAGAGAAAAAGGAATCCTTCTCCACTGTTGGTGGGAGTGTTTACTGGTACAGCCTCTGTGGAAATCAGTGTGGAGATTCCTGAAAAAACAAGGATTGTAGGTCCCATTTGACCCAGGTATTCCCCTTCTGGGTATCTCTCCAGAAGAATTAAAAACATCATACCACAGCGATATATGTGTACCCATGTTTATAGCAGCACAATTTGTAATAGACAGATCTTGGAAACAATGCAAATGCCCATCAACCAAGCAATGGATAAAAAAGATGCTTTTTCTTTTTTTTTTTACAATGGCGTATTATTCAGCCATAAAGAAGGATAAACTGGAGACTTTTATAGGTAAATGGATGCAACTTGAGAAAATACTCATAAGTGAAATAAATCGGATGCAAATGTGTAAACCTCATATTGTCTCCCTAGTGTGAGAAACTGAAAGAGTAAATAAGATCCAAAATATACAATATTTATGGTAAATCAGGAAGAAACTGGTCAAAAATAAAGAGAAACTGGCATGTGGGAATAAGGAAAAGAAAGAAGTGAAAAGAAAAAAGTATATATATATATATAAGATAGTAAAGATAGATACGCTACTAATTTTGCTTAGTTCACTGAAGAGAAAGGTTTGTGCTAATAATGTTTGGACCATTGAATGCTGATATCGTGTACCCTGAGTAACTAATTTAAAGATAACAATATGCAATGTATTAACCATTGTTACCCTCCTATAATGTTGTTTTGAAATTTTGGTTTTTTTTCTTTAAAATAAAAAAGTGAAAAACAAATAAATAAAAAAAGACATTGAAAGCAAAAGAGCCTGTGTGGCATTTCTAATTTACCCCTTATATCTGCTTCTTGCTTGCTCTATTCCATTTCTTTGTTTTTCCTCCCAGGACCCTCCCCACAGATTGTGAGAGTTGAATTTTGGATTTCATATATGCTTTATTATTTAAAACATTACTTAATAAGTTACCCTAGTACTTAGCTGCTGAAAAAGACAATATGCATTTTTAGTGAACAGCTTCTTTAGCTCAGCAATTTAGAAGCAGCATGGCTGAATGGTTCTAGCACAGCGTCTCTAATAATTCTTCAATCAAGATGTCAGGTAGGGATTTGATTGTCTCAGGGACTGGCCTAGAGGTATTCTACTTCCAAACTTATTCATGTGGATGTTTTATGGAGATATAAGTTCCACAGGAATGCTCACATGTTTGGGGATCCAGGAAGAAAGAAAGGAGGTGGAAAAGAGGGAGGAGGGCTGAGAGGTAGAGGTCATGATTGGGAGAATCTAAACTGAAAGTCACAATTTTTTATAAAACTTGATCCAGGAACTGATATCCCATCACTACTCTTCCTTAGAAAAGCCATTCTGCGCATCTCACATTCAAGAAGATTTGATGACATAAGGCTCAAAATATTAAAATAGAATTTTGAGATTCACCATAGAGGCTTTTTACCACATTTATACACACCTAAATAAAACAGATAAGATTGACACATCACTCTTAGAAAGCTTATGAAGTATGAAGTTCTATATATATTTTAAAATTGGCTGTATCTGTAAATATCTTATATCAGTTGCTATTAAATAACATGCTTTTGGAAATTGTATGTTTATATGATGAAAATTATGGTGGATGTGTTAGGGAGTTATTAGTATGGGCCTATACAAAGTAAAAAGAAGAAGGAAAATGTAAGTAGTTAGGGAGGCTTACACAAACAATTGTCTAGTTAATTTTCAATTCAACATTGATTTTTAACTTCTACTATATGTCAGGCATCATAAAATATGCTACAGATACAAATTGGTATAAAACAATCTCCCCTGGATGCCCTGATCTAGGGGAGGTGACTAACTGATGATATACTCTAAAAAAAGTGCACGCTAGAATAGAAGATTGATAAGGAAATAGAGGAAATGTATGGAAGTACAGGCCTTTGCCTGAACACCCAGCAAAGGAGCTAAAATTTAATTTGTCCTGAAGTGAGAGTATATTGGAGCACAGAGTTGTGTGAATTACAAACAGCAGAAAGAACTATGTGAATAAAGGTGTGGAGCCAAGAAGGCATATGCACATTCAGGAAGCCCAAGGTTTTCAGAAAGAGAAGTCTTGAATGTGTGGTATTGGAGAAGGCATTATGGAGGATTTCATAGGTAGGCTAGAAGTATGTTAAGAACTTTGGATTTTACCTGAGCTTAATGAAATACTACTAGAAAGATCTAAGCAAAAGTTTAAGAAGGCCAGATTGATGCTTAGAAACATCATTCCAGGTTCAGAGTGGATTGTTATGTGGGGCATGGTCTATATTGGGGGAGTGGGACTACAGCATAGGCTAAAAACTTGTGCTTTAACTTCAGGCAATTGCTGCTCACCAATTTATGTAGATAAAATAAATAAATCTTTTTCAATTCTTCGCATGCCCTATTGATTGAATAGAGATGGTTATAACACTTACTTCAGAGGGTTTTGATAGAGGTTGTAAAGCGGAAAAAAATATTACGGTTCCTGGCATATAGTAATTGTTCTATACGTGGCACTTCTTTCTATTCAACCTGTTTCAGAAAAGACAATTAGGAAACTTTTTAATAATTCAGGTAAGAAAAAGCAGTGACCTGTATTATGGTGATGGCACTGCTAAAGTACAGAAGTGGATATCTTAATGAGAACTTCAGGAGATAAAAATCAGTAGGTCTTAGTATCCAGTTGGATTTATTTTAGTGCTCACCATTTTGAGTAATCTATTAGAGACAGTTTAAGATTCTGCAGCTTTAATTTCACTGTTCAAAGAAACTGATTATAGACTGAATTTATATAGCTCCATATTGACACTTGCTGCTAAAGTAAAACACATAGTTTAGTCCTGCTGTGAGAATCAAGGTTGAACAATGTGTTCCTTTCTCCTTCTCTTCCTTCAATATGAAATTATATAAGGAATAACAATGAAGGAAAAAATGTAAATAAAACACAAAAAAGAAAAATTATCCTTATAATCCTACTAGCCATA
This sequence comes from Erethizon dorsatum, assembly GCA_028451465.1. Classification (NCBI taxonomy): domain Eukaryota; kingdom Metazoa; phylum Chordata; class Mammalia; order Rodentia; family Erethizontidae; genus Erethizon; species Erethizon dorsatum. Next base: position 77,839,625 of record CM051842.1, on the reverse strand, counting down.
AATAACAAGTGAAAAAATTTGTGTAAATTGAAGAACTAACCTCTTCATAGATAATGATAATAAGAATACGTTAGGTGATTCTTACTAATTACTTACTGTGTATCAGGATATTTGTTACGTGCTTTATTGAGATATATTTATTTTCTTTACAACAACAAAATGGGTTCAATCCTCCATTTTATAGCTGAGGAAACCTAAGATTTAGAGAGATTTTAACTTATTTGAGGTCACATGTGTGAATGACAGGGCTGGAATTTGAGTCCAAGTAAACTAATATTTTTTTTGGAGGTACTGGGGAATGAAGCCAAGTCCTTCACATTAAGCTAAATTTTGATGAGTTTTTACATTTTCTTTGAGACAAGTTCTCATTAAGTTACCCAGGCTGGGCTTGAACTTCAGATCCTTCTGCCTCTGCCTCCCAGAGTGTGTGATTCTAGACCCTAGACACTGATTACTACTATATAGATCCCTTCTTCTGAGACAGCATTATAATATTTTGATGATACTTTCACATGAAATACATGCATGCACAATTAAAATGTAGTGAAAAGGAAGGAAAATTACATGGTTTTAATCTCAGAAGGAGGATAGGCCCTGAAAGATGACTGGGCTTTTTGTTTAATTCTCAAAAATAGTCTCAACATCGAGTATTCCAAACCAAACCAATCAAGCTGTCCTTCTTATGATGCTGGCATCTAATAAATAATTATTTAATGTCTAAAATCCCTATAGGCCAATTTGACACATTTAATAAACTAGTGGTATGTTTAGAGGATGATGTAGGCAGAACAATACACCCCACAAAGAAAAAAGTCTCTAGCCTATTCAGCAGTACCTGTAGACCTCTTTTCCTACATACTTGGTAAAAGGGACTTGGTATACGGTTTTAGGGTGAGGATGTTAAGATGGAGATTATATCAGATTCTGTGGGAATAGCATAAAAATCTATGCATTAATGAGGTGATCTAAAAAATAGAAGGGGGAGGCAGAGTTTTAGAAGGAAATGCGATGAAAAATGTAAGTTGGAGTGACAGCATTTCTTTTTTTTATTTTAAAGAGAAGAAAACACAAAACAAATCAAAAAAGAACAAATTTTCAAAACAACATAATAGGAGGGTAACAATGGTTAATACATTACGTATTATCTTTAAGTTAGTTATTCAGGATACCAGATATTAGCATTCAATTGTCCAAACCTTATTGGGACAAACCTTACTCTTCAATGATCTAAGTAAAATTGGTAGTGTATCTATCTTAACCATCTTCTATATATATATATAATTTTTTCCCTTTCCCTTCTTTCTTTTCCCTATTCCCCTATTCCAGTCTCTCTTTCCTTTTGAGCAGTTTCTTTTTGATTCACCATGTCTATTGTACATTTTGGATCTTATTTACTCTTTCAGTTTCTCATAATAGAGAGACAATACGATGCTTACACGTGTGTCCAGTTTATTTCACTTATGAGTATTTTCTCGAGTTGCATCCATTTACTTATAAATGTCTCCAGTTTCTCCTTCTTCATGGCTGAATCATACTCCATTGTATAAAAATACCACATCTTTCTTATCCATTCCTCAGCTGATGGGCATTTGGGTTGTTTTCAAGATCTGGCTATTACAAATTGTGCTGCTATAAACATGGGTGCACATATATTGCTGTGGTACGATGTTTTTAATTCTTCCGGGAAGATACCCAGAAGGGGAATAGCTGGGTCAAGTGGGACATCCAACCCTAGTTTTTTGAGGAATCTCCACACTGATTTCCACAGTGGCTGTACCAGTCGACACTCCCAACAATAGTGAAGAAGGGTTCCTTTTTCCCCACAGTCCCTCCAGCATTTGTTAGTTGATTTTTTTATAGTAGCCATTCTTTCTGGGGTGAGATGGTATCTCAGTGTAGTTTTAAATTGCATCTCTCTAATGACTAGTGATGTTGCACATTTTTTTTGAATATTTATTTGCCATTTGTACTTCTTCATCTGAGAAATGTGTATTCATCTCAGATGCCCATTTTTGGAGTGGGTCTTTAAATTTGGGAGGTCTGATTTTTTTGAGTTCTTTATATGTTCTCGATAGTAATCCTCTGTCTGAGGAACAGCTGGCAAACATTTTTTCCCACATTGTAGGTTGTCTCTTCACTCAGTTGGTGGTTTCTCTTGCTGTGCAAAAGCTTTTTAATAAGATAAGATCCCAGTTGTTGATTCTTTGTGATAGTTCCTGTGCAGTTGAGGTTTTATTCATAAAGTCTTTGAGTACACCAATGTCTTCAAGGGTTTTACCTATCTTACCTTCCAGCAGATTTAATGTTTCTGTTTTAATATTTAGATCTCTGATCCATTTTGAATTTAGTTTAGTGCATGGTGAAAGATATGGGTCTAGTTTTGATCTTCGGCATGTGTAGAGCCAGTTTTTCCTGCACCATTTTTAAAGAGGCTATCTTTCTTCCAGTCAATGTGTTTGGCACCTTTGTGAAAGACAAGGTGGCTTAGTATGTCTGGGGTTGTTTCAGCATCTTCTAATCTGTTCCATTGATCTTCAGGTCTGTTTTTTTTTTGCCAGTACCACACTGCTTTTATCACAGTAGCTTTATAGTATAATTTCAAGTTGGGGATTGTGATGCCCCCTGCCTTGCCTTTGTTGCCCAGAATTGCCTTTGCTATTCTAGGTCTCTTCTGATTCCAAATGAATTTTTGGATTGCTTTCTTTAATTCTGTGAGATAAGCTGTTGGAATTTTGATTGGAATTGCATTAAATCTGTATAACAATTTTGGAAGTATGGCCATTTTCACTATATTGGTTCTTCCTATCCAGGAGCAAGGGATATCTTTCCATTTTCTGACATCCTCTTCAATCTCCTTTTTCAGAGTACTGTAGTATTCAGTGTGTAGGTCTTTTACATCCTTTGTGAGGTTGATTCCTAGGTATTTCATTTTTTTGGATGTTATTGTGAAAGGTATTGTTTCCCTAATTTCTCTTTCAGTAACTTTCTTATTTGTATACAGAAAAGCTATTGATTTTTGAGTATTGACTTTGTATCCAGCTACACTACTGAATTTGCTTATTAAATCTAGCAGTTTTTTAGTGGAGTTTTTGGGGTCTTCTACATAGAGTATGATGTCATCTGCAGATAATGATAATTTAACTTCTTCCTTTCCAATCATTATTCTTTTTATTTCTTTCTCTTCTCTAATTGTTCTGGCTAAAGTTTCCAGAACTATGATGAATAAGAGTGGGGACAGTGGACATCCTTATCTTGTTCCTGATTTTAGAGGGAAGGCTTTCAGTTTTTGTCCATTTAGTATAATATAGGCTGTTGGTTTGTCATAGATAGCTTTTACCAGATTGAGATAAAGTCCATCTATTCCAATTTTCTATAGGGTTTTTATCATGAAAAGGTGCTGGACTTTGTCAAAAGCTTTTTCTGCATCTATTGAGATGATCATGTGATTTTTGTCTTTTTTTCTGTTAATATGCTGTATTACATTTATTGATTTAAGTATGTTGAACCATCCCTGCATCCCTGGGTTGAATCCAACTTGGTCATGGTGTATAATCTTCTTGATGATTTCTTGGATTCTCTTTGCCAGTATCTTATTAAGGATTTTGCATCTGTGTTCATTAGGGATATTGGCCTGTAGTTCTCTTTTGTAGTTGGGCCCTTCTCTGGTTTTGGTATTAGGGTAATGCTTGCTTCCAGGAATTAATTTGGGAGTATTGCTTCCCTTTCAATTTCATTAAAAAGTTTGAGAAGTAGTGGTGTAAGGTCTTCTCTAAATTTCTTGTAGAATATGTCAGTGAATCCATCAGGGCCTGGGCTTTTCTTTGTTGGGAGGTTTGTGATTACATCTTCGATTTCATTGGTTGATATTGGTTTATTTAGGATTTTTAAATCTTCTTGATTCAGCTTTCATAATTCATACATATCTAGGAATCTGTCCATTTCTCCTGCATTTTCCATCTTAGAAGAATATAAGTTTTCAAAATAGGTATAGATGATCTTCTGGATTTCTGCAGGGTCCGTCGTGATATTACCCTTTTCATTTTCAATTGCATGGATTTGAGTCCTTTCTTTTCTTTTTTAATAAGGTTGTATAAGGGTTTGTCAATCTTATTTATTCTTTCAAAGAACCAACTCTTTGCTTCTTTGATTCTTTGTATCGTTTTTTAGTCTCCAATACACTAGTTTCTGCTCTGATCTTTATAATTTCCTCCCTTTTATGGGCTTTTGGCTTAGCCTGCTCTTCTTTTTCTAGAAGTTCGAGGTTTGCCATTAAGTTGTTTACTTGCACTTGCTCTATTTTTCTGATATAGGTATTTAATGCTATAAATTTCCTTCTTAGGACTGCTTTCATTGTATCCCATAAGTTCCGGTATGTTCTACTGTTATTATCATTCACTTGCAGAAAGTTTCTAATTTCTTCTTTAATTTCATCTGCGACCCTTTGGTTGTTCAGGAGGGTGCTGTTTAATTTCCATGTGTTTGGGGAGTTTTTGTGATTTCTTTTGCCATTGATTCCCAATTTCATTGCACTATCATCTGATAATATGCATGGGATAATTTCAATTCCTTTGCATTTACTTAAAAAGGTTTTATGAGCTATTATGTGGTCTATTTTGGAGAACATCCCATGTGCAGCTGAGAAGAATGTGTACTCTGATGTTGTGGGGTGGAACACTCTGTAGACATCTACCAAGTCCATTTGTTCAAAAGTTTGGTTCAGTTCTACTATTTCATTATTGATTTTTTGTCTAGTTGATCTCTCTTTTTGTTAAAGTGGAGTATTGAGATCCCTCAATATAGTTGTATTTGTGCTTTTTGGATTTTTCATGTGCTATAATACTTGTTTTATATACCTGTGTGCACTGGTATTTGATGCATATATATTTATGATCATTATCTCTTCCTCTTGAATTGTTCCCTTTACAAGGATTTAATGACTGTCTTTATCTCTCTGAATCATTCTTGGTTTCAAATTCACTTTGTCTGCAAAAAGAATAGCTACCCCTGCTTTTTTATGGGTTCCTGTCACATGGAGTGTTGTTTTCCATCCTTTGACTTTTAGTCTATGAATTTCTTTCTGAATTAAATGTGTTTCTTGTATACAGCATATTGTTGAATCTTGCTACTTGATCCATTTTGCCAGTCTGTGCCTTGAGATTGGTGAATTGAGACCATTAACATTGATGGTTAAAACTTATGTGTATTCACTTATACTTGTCATGATATTTTCCTGTTGTTGGTTCCCACTCTTTGTTTGTTTTCCCCTTTTCCCTCTATTTAATTATCTGCCCTGCCTGGTGGATTCCTTCTGTTGGGGTTCCTGGAGTTGTAGTCCTTGTTATCTCTTTCTAGAATGTCCTTCAGAACATTTTGGAATGCTGGTTTGGTGACCATAAATTTTCTCATATGTTCTTTATCATGAAAGTATTATATTTGTCCATCAATTTTCAAGATAGTTTTTCAGGGTACATCAATCTGGGTTGAAAGTTATTTTCCTTTAGAGCTTGAAATACGTCATTCCAAGCTCTTCTTGACTTGAGGGTTTGTGCTGAAAAATCAGCTGTGATTCTGATGGGTTTTCCTTTATAGGTGATTTGTCTCTTCTCCCTAACAGCTTTTAAGATTCTGCACTTCTGTTGAATTTCTGGGATCTTGACTATGATATGTCTGGCTGAATTTTTTTTTTTTGATCATGTCTAGTTGGAGATCTAAAAGCCTCATTTATATGGAGATCAAATTCTTTTTCTCTTCCGGGGAATTTCTCCCTGATGTCTGTGAATAAGTTTCTAATGTCATTGATGCTATCTCCTGCTTTTTCATTTATTCCAATTATTCTTAAGTTGTTTATCTTTGAGTCATCTAGCAGCTGCTGAATTGATTTTTCATGGTCCCTTGCTGTTTTTAAGAATTTTTTCTTTTCGTGATCACTAATTGCAAGCCTGTCTTCTGTATCTGAGATCCTGTCCTCCCATTGGCTTAATCGGCTACAAATACTTTCAAAGGAATTTTTGTACTCCTGGATATCTGTTTGAATCTGCCTTATGGATTCCATTTCTTTCCTATCCTGAGCATTCATGGTTTTTATAATTTTCTTAAGCTCATCTATTTTTTTGTCTGTATCAGCTATAGTGTCCTTAAGCATGGTCTTCATTGTGGGCATTATTTCTGCAGTTATCTGTGAAATTATTTCTGTTTTAATTTTTTTCCAGAGCCTCATTCAGTTGCTTTGTTGTTACCACTTCATATAGGCCAGGTGGGTGTCTTTGGGATTGTCCCACCTCATTGCCCCCTAGGTTTGCCTTTGGTGAATTGGATGTGTGGGGTTGCATCTTGTTTAAGTGTCATCTCATTTTATTTTCTTTCTTTAGTTTAATTCCTGGGATGATGTTTGTAAATTAGCTATGGTAGTTTACTTTATTGCTAGTGTTCAAGATCCTTAGGAGATGACTACTTCTCTGCAGTATCTTCCATGTGAAGCTTGTTTTTGGGTTTTGAGCTTTCTGCCAGTTCCTACCTCTTCAATTTGTTGGGTATGAGAAGTTGCTACCTGTTTGGCCCAGTCCTTAGTTCTTTGGTACTGTGGCAGTGTATTTTCTGTGTCCCTTAGTCAAGCTCAATCATGTAATACCAGGAAGGAAAGCTGTTTAGAACAATTATTTCACATTTGGGTATAATGGTACCTAAAGCATCAAACACAGCCTAGAAAATGACAGACTGAGCTAACCAGTTATTTGCCACTTTTAACCATATAAAGTAGAGTTGTGGTTATATAACAAAATCTAAAACACACCAGAAAAATTATATGCAGTATACAAGTCCTTAATATATCAATTTTTCCCTCAGGAGTTTAAATTTAAAATGAGTTAAGGAGGAAATAGTGTATTGGGAGAAGAGGAGGGAATTAGGTGTAAGGTTAGAGGACCAAGAGGGATCCCACTAACATTGGGAAACTGGTGCAGAGTACTGGTGGGAAAAAGAGAAGGAAGGGATAAAAGGAAGAACAGATCACAACCACAGTCACAAAGAGTTTAGACGAGCTGTTTACACTCAAAAACCACAGAGAATAATGAAGGAATGAGCAAATAGACAAACAGAAACATATATGAAGATAAAAACAACAAAACAAACAGACAAAACAAAAATAAAACCCCACCCAAAAAAAGAATAAACCCTTCACCAGAACAAAAAACAAATGAGAGAGAAAAAAAATAAAAATAAATAAAAATAAATAAAAGGAATCAGTTCCAGATGTTGACTCTGTTGTTGGCAGGCACTGTGTTGTGACAGAGTCCTGTTCCTTGCAGGTCCGTCCCAGTAAGCCAGGAAGCCCTTTGGTGGTGCAGTGAGCAGAAGCGTGTACTTTCAGGTGGAGACCAGTCTCATTCACCTGCCACTGTCAGCACACTTTCGGCCTGAGAGTCATGGCGCCACGCTGAGTCCCAAGCACTGTGCTTTAGTGCCATGCTGAGTCCCGAGTGCCATGTTTTCCCGGTGTGCTGAGTTTTGCCACACCCCCTCAATGGCACCCGGCCAGTTGCTCTCTGGTGCGGGACAGCTGTGGCTGAGAGACACACACTGCTGGCCAGCGCAGTCCTCCGCTGCTTCCCTGCCCCGCCACTGTCTTGTGATCTTCCACAGGGACTCCCAGGATGCCAGCTGTCACCATGTGTCCACAGATTTGAGCTTCTGTCATCCCATGGTTCCAGGGACAGGGAGAAGGTGCCGAGGTCTCCTCCTTCTTTGTCATTGAAAGTACCCTTCACTGGCTCTGGGCATCCCAAACTGCACTTCAGAACTTTCCTGGGTCCAGGAGAGGCATCTCCTTCCCTCCTGTGCTCTCCCAGTCATTATATTCCTGTGGTCCAATGGCAACTTTTAGAGAATTTTGCTGCCTGCTTCTTACATATCCGCCATCTTTTTTCCTCAGCATTTCTGACTTTGAAGATTGGAGAAGTGGAGCCAAACAATACAAGCACTTTCAAGAAACTGAAAAAGGCAAGGAATTCAATTATCTCATAGAGATTTCAAAGAGAACAGGGCCTTGTCAATATTTTGATTTTAGACCAGAGAGACACACACATGATTCCTAGAATTCAAAAGTGTAAGAGAATAAATACATGGTGTATTAAGACATTAAGGTTGTGGTACAATACAGTAGCCAAAAAAAAAAAAAAAACAACAATAAAAATGTCTTCAAATGATGAGTTGTGATTTTTAAATTTTAATAATTTTAACAACTTTATTGAGGTATAATTTATATAATAAATAATACACCAATTTAAAGTATAAATTTCAATGTTTTTACTCATATCTGGATATTTGCAACTATCACTATAGTAAGTTTTTGAGCATTTTTATTTTCTCAGAAAGAGAGTAATTTATGGAACAAGATCAAAGTTAAATTTAATAACCCAAATCGAAATTCTCAATCTACCATACATAATGAAGATTACCAACTTTGAATGAACACAAATTTTCCTTTTTTCAGTTATCTGAAAATGGGATAATTTTAGTACCAATCCTCATGACTGAAAATTGATGGAAGTTGATGACATGAAATTTACATACTAAATTAGCTGGGGCACTCTGAATTTATTGATATTTAAAACATTTAAAAGTTCAATGTCATTGCTTTTGATTGCTTCTAGTAATTTATACTTTATAATTAAATAATTTACTTTTAATTGGTCTGTCAGCGATATATCATGTTTTGAAAAAATTATAATATAAAATTATTAAACACCAAAAATGACTTTGTGTTCCAATAAATGCACCTAACATTTTAAGGTATTCCAAATAGAAATTGGAAAATATTTTCTTAGAATTTCTTGAATTTCATAAATAATTTTTGGTTGCTAAGGCAACTGTAGAACATGTTTTGTTTCTTTGTCTTTTGCTTCTCACCCCTCCTTTTAAAATTAAGAACACTGTTCTGAATTGGAGGATTGTTTATTTATTATATGTTTTGCAATCTAGCTTTGTTTTCCCTGTCTTTTTAGAAATTTGAGGAAGATATTTTCACACTGAGTGGTAGTCACTTTCACTATTTCAGCACCAGATGGGGCCCTGAGACAGTCTTGCCACAAGACTTCTATTGGTGTGTTGTCACTGAACACTACAGTGTGATCCAAGGCCTGTTGTGTCTCAGATCCACAGTTGGTGTAGTGGTCAGAATGAGCCAGAGCATTACCTAGAAAACGTCTATCCCCAGAAGTTTCACTTTGGGACTGGGTTAGGCTCAAATATCTAGTTTGCTGTTACTGATCTGCGGTTAGGAACTGTGAGGATAAACTGGGTAGAATCTTCATCGAGGGACCAGCCATGGTTCTCCTGCCATATCCATGGCTACAACTGCCACAACATTGTGTCACATGCTAAGCACACAACTCACCAGGAGCAGAACAGCACTAGTTAGGACCAAGGATCATACTGCTGTGGGCTTCATTTTGCTGATGTGATCTCATGGCTCAAGCCCAGTGTAACCAACTACAAGTGATACTAGCCAGAAAAAAAGTTTGAGAGACTGGAGCCAAGTATTTCTGCCTGAAAGCAGGGCTGTTCCAGAAGCTCTGTCTATGGGTCTTGGCCTGAGGACAGGGGATATTACGTTTTATCAATGTTAGATTCCATCAGCTTGACACTGAATTTAAAGGCAAAGATTTGTGCTTACTACTTTATCCTATCCTCCAGTGAAAGCAGTCTTGCTCTATGCTATGCTACCCAAGATTGGGGTCATATTGATGAAGGGAGTTCATTGCCCAATAAGGCATTGGTGACTACCTGGGTCAGACCTACCTCTCATAGCGTAAGTGTTATGTAAAAACCAGGACTGAATTGGATGGAAGACACTCAGGCACCAAGGAGTGGGAAGGCAACTCTTGATTACACTAGTTGGCTGGGGGAAAATGAGTTCCAAATCACCAGCCTTGTCTTGGGGTTAAACAGACACTCATATATATTTTAAGCAGGAAGTACAAAAGGCTTATAGCAGGTTATTTTATAATTTGTTCCATAGGCTGGGTCATATGTTGTCAGGCAGACTTGTTCTGCACTGAAGGGAGTTTCTTGAGGTCAGGGGCTTGGGTGAGCAGGAAGAATCAATCATTGTCTTTAATTAAGCCAGTCTGTCCTTGAAGCAAATTAGCACAACAAGATGTATTTTCTGGCTCAGTTACACTTATCTTATAAATTTCAGCTGGTTTTGGAACCTCAAGGCTAGCTGTGTCTAAATGGGCTGGGCCTGCCTTTCCTGTTCTTAATATGCTGTCAGGTATAAGTTCTAAAATTTACTTTACATAAGGACCTACACAGTTTCAGAAGGGCAACCATGCCCATTCTACATCTGGCAGTGACACAGGCTGAAGCCTAAATCTGTGCTACCTGGGTATATATCTCTACCTGATGCCAAGGCAGGCCTAAATCAATCTCTTTCAGTTTATGCTATTTTGATTTTGTCAAGCTACTTGGACCTATACATTAATTTTTAAAGCAGATTTAATGGGATTTTAATCATTATTACTTTAATTACTTTATTTGACCTTTCTCTTTCTTTTTATGAGTCTTATGGTACATATGTTGGCTTTCTTCATGGTATCTCACACATGTCTGATGCTGTATTTATTTTTCTTAATTCTTCTCTTTTCCTTTGGTTCATCAGGATGAAAATTTCTTTTGATTTATCTTCAGTTTTGCAGATTCATTCTTCTGCTATTAAATCTGCCCTTGAGTCTCTCTGGTGACTTTTTAGTTCAGTTTTTGTATTTTTCAAGCTTAAATTTCTAGATGATTCTTCTGTCATTTTTGACTCCTTTTTGATATTCTGTATCTGAGCACACTTTTGTCACACTTTATTTTTTAAACATGGTTTTCCTAGTTTTTTGAAGAATTTTACAATAGCTGACTTAAAGTGCTCTCTACTACTTACAAAATCTTATTTGATCTCAGGCAATTTTCTATTCAACCCCCCCCACCGAGTATGTGGCATATGTTCATTTTTTTACATGACTTTTAATGTTTTTATTCAGAATTAGACATTTTAATTTATTTTTTATCAAGTTTGTTATCATGTGTCTGTTTCCAAGATTTAAGATATATTTGTAGACTTTATTGATGTGCTTTTTTATTAGTTCATGCTTGTTTAGCATGTTCCTGAAATAACTCTACAAGTAATTTCTTTTTTAGTGCACAATCACTTGGATTTCTGCCATGATAAATTCTTTTTTTTGTGCGTATGGGGGGGTCGACCTCAGGACCTCGTGTGCTGGGAGGTGCCCGTGCCGCTGAGCAATATCACCAGCCTCTTTTTCATATGTGAGTTCTGGGAGTTGAACTCGGGCCCTCACACTTGCCGGGCAGGCTCTTAAGCCGCTGAGCCATCTCACTGGCCCATAAATTCTTCTTTTTATTTTAAGCCTGAATTCCTAGAGGTTACAACTGATATTGTAAATTTAATGATCAGCCAATGCTTCCTTTAATACCTCGCCTAAGTGACTTCTTCCATTTGCCAACAGGATCTTTGTTATAAGGCGTGTTCTTACAACTTAAGCAGATTTTTTAAATGCTTTATATTTCATGATCTACAGTACAGGGTGACAAGTTCAGCTAGAAACAAGTAACTTATACCTTGTCTATTCCTGGTCATGTACATAGTGACAAACATGCATGTAGCATTTTAAATCCCCAAGACTACTATTGTTATTCAGTTCTCTAGCATTTATTTTTAAATTTTTACTTAGGAACTTATTTGTCTCAATTGAAATCACACTCTTCAGCATGTAAAATATTGCCAGCAATTTGTATTTAAAATTTTTGGGGAATGCCCAAGGTTAGGCATTGCATTTTTTCTCTTTAAGCTGAGCCATGAGTCAAAAACCCACCACACTCTGAGAACACAGATTTTTAGGGGAGCTTAAAGTTCAGAAAAATTGTCAACTGCTCTCAGTGGATTGTGCTGTAACAAAATTCCAAACCCAATTAGAACTCACCAGTCTCTGAAATGCTATTAATATTTGACTATTACACCACTAAGTTGGGGAGGAAGGGTGAATGGGACTAGCGTAAAATAAAAATGCTAGCTGGAGTCCACTGCCTTTCTCATGCTCAATAGTTTCTCTTGAATAGACAGTTCTTTTATGTTATTCTTTTGTGTTGGTTAGTTGTTAGATTGTGGAAGTGTTTTATTTTAGTTGTTTTTTCATTTATCTGCAGTGCTTCAGGGTGAGAGCAAATTAATCAAGACCTTTTATCTTTCCAGCTCTAAAATCTCACCATTACTATTTATTATATGTTTCCTATGTGTTTACTTATTTTCATATTTTTCTGTTTCTCTATTATAGTTTTCCTGTGGGTAACTGGAACATTATAAATTTCCATTTTGATTTATTAATAGTGGTTTTCAGTATATTTTTGTATGTTTTAGTGGTTCTTTGAGGTATTACTATATATACATATAACTTAGTACTGTCTACTCATATTAAATCCACCATTTTAAGCATAAAAATATTCCCCTTATTCACCCTACTTGTTAAATATGATCACCTTTAGTATTTCCTGCATATATATTGAGTGCCACATGAGGTAGTGACAGTCCAGATACTTTATGCTTTTGCCCTCAATCATGTTTTTAAATATCCATGAGGAGAAGGGCAATTTACTATACATATACATGTATTTGTCCATTAAATTATTTTGTCATCCTTCTGATGTTTACAATCTCCCTCTGCTATTGTTTCTTTTTTTGATGGGAGAACTTCTATCAGACCCTCTTGATGGGTATGCCTGCTGGAGATAAATTTTCTTACTTTTCCTTCATCTAAGAAAATCTTTTCTCCCTTTCATTCCTAAAGGACATTTTTGCTGGATGTAGAATTCTAGTTTAACATATTTCTCCTTACAATATTTGAAGAATATGTGCCATTTTTATTTTGGTCTCCAGATTGGAGATGGAGCATCAACTATAATTCAAATCTGTATTCATCCTTAAATAACGTCTTGTCATCTTCTAGTTGCTTTCAAGATTTTTTCTTTGTCTAATTTTCAGAAGTTAAATTATGTTGTATTGGAAAGGGTTGCTTTAAATTTATCCTGTTTGGGGTTCATTGAGCTTCTTTATTATTTAGGTTGATGTATTTAATCAAATTTGGGAGGTATTTTTCCACTATATCTTTGAATACTCTTTTTGCTGTACTCTTTCCTCTTGTTGTGAGACTCAAATAACCCAGATGCTGGGTGCTTTGCTATTGTCCTATAGGATCTTGGCTTTTACCACTTTTTCTACCTTCTCACTGCTGTTCATATTAGATACATTCTTTGCTCTAGTTTCATGTTCACTGGTTGTTTTCTCTTTCACCTTCACCATAATAACAAGTTCTTGTGGTGAGTTCTTATTTCCATTTGTATATTTTTTCCATTCTATAATTTCTACTGGGCTCTTTTTGTATCTTCAATTTGTTGGGATTTTCTTTTTTCCATTTGTTCAGAGGATATTTATAATTGATCACTGACATAAAGGTATGATATTTACTTGAAATATTTGTAACAAGACCATTTTCTGAATTATCCCTGTGCTGGTATTCTTTTGTTGTTGTTTTGTTTTTTTTTCTGATTATGATTCTTCTGTGGTTCACTATGGTGTATGAATTAGCTTTCCTGTGGCTGGGACAAAATACTTAACAAATGCAACTTAAAGAAAGATTTATTTGGGCTCATTGTTTTCAGAGAATTCAGTCATGGTTGGCTGACTCAAAGAAAGAATCAACATGGTTGCAGGACATGGCAGAAGAGTGCTTATCATCACATGGCAGCCGAGGAACAGTGAGCTAAACAGATGAGACAGGGATAGGAATAAATTTTTCCAAGTAACGTCCACAGTGTCCCTCTGCCTCTGATAAGGCCCCACTATAAATCTGAGATTTCCAGATGATATTTGAGATCTACACCACACAGTGCATGATTTTCTGTTGCATCCTGGGCATTTTGCATGTTATCATATGAGACTCCAGATGCTATTTAAATCTCTTTTTTTTTTTCTTTTCTAACCAGAGATTTACTCTATTTTAGTGTGCAAGTCCTGGCATATTTTTTCAGGTTGTGCTTCCAATATCAGTTTAATATTCAGAAACTTTACAGTGCTATTCTTGTCTTCTTTGTGTACCACTTAGAAGACATTCTGAAAAGTAGGTTGGTTTTCTATACTACAGTTCATTTCTCAGACATTTCAGTGTTTGGTACAAGTTGTTTGAAGTGTTGAATCATTTTGGTGTCTTTCAAGGTCTTCCTATGAAGACATAAAAATTCTTTTCTCCAGCTTCCATCTCTCTGATAGCTTTCCTTTACTCTCTGTTTGGTAGCAAGATGGGTATTATTTGATAGCACTTTTAAAATGAGTACAGGGCCGGTGAGATGGCTCAGCGGCATAAGCACCTGCCTTGCAAGCGCGAGGGCCCGAGTTCGACTCCCGGAACCCACGTACGAAAAAGGGGCCAGTGATATTGCTCAGAGGCACGGGTGCCTGTTGGCACGCGAGGTCCTGAGGTCGACCTCCCCCGGTACCCACAAAATAAATGAGTACAAGTTCAGATCCTCCACTTGGTTTCTTGTTATAACTTGACAATGTAAGAGTCAAGCTCTGGGTCACCTGCTACTGCTGCTTGGGAAGTAGGCTTCCCTTATTCTCTCTTAGACTTCATTAATGTTCCCAGTGGCAGTTGAAATTACCATTCCAAGTTCCCTGCTGCTACCTTATAAAAAACTAAATTGGACTCCTCATTCTTTCTCTACAGTTGCTACTCCTGTAGGAAACAAAAGTTTATATTCTGTCTGTTTATTGTTGCATGATAGCATTTATTGTATCACATTTTCTAGTTTATCCAGTAGGGAGGGATGTACCTCCTAAAACTACCTGACACTACTGGCAGAAAATAGAAAAGGCTGTGATTGTCTCTGTACAGTCATTGCTTTTGTGGAGTAGAAAGTGCCACTCTGGATCATTGCTACCAACAGGTGAGGGGCCACTAGCCTAAACTTCCTTGTGTGTCTCTACAGCATTGCTAGTGGTAGGAGGAAAACACTCTCCTAGGCTGCCTGTTACCAACTGGGGCAATGGAGTCTAGGTTTCTGGTTAGTTTTGCCTACCAGATGACAGAAGATGGTTACCCATCCAGTTTCTCTGTAGTAGGACAGGTACTATCAGGGACTATTACTGCTATTTCTTTCCCAGCCCTTTGGCTAGAAAAATCAGGCATTTCTCAGAACTTATTTGTGTCTGCACCAGGTTGTGTTCTGGTTCACAGGATCCTATGACACCAGGAAGAATATATAGAAAATAAAAAGGAAACCTGCGAAACACATTAGCATGCTATTCCTTAATTCCTGAGCTAACTAGATGGTGTCTTTTTGTTTTACAAACTTTCAGTGCCCTGTATTTGTCCCGTTTTTATTTGTACTTGAGGGGAATAAGAAGGGATCACTGGGCCTAGTTTTTGCCAGAACTAGCAGTCTCTACATTATCTCTTTATCATTTCACATTTGAAAATGTTTTAAAAGTATATGTAAAATGCATAGTTAGCAAGAAGTTTAATCCAAATTATGTGGTGTACTATTACTGGAAATTCTATGATTTTGTTTTTCAATTTAAAAATTAAATTTGGTCCTTTTACAAATATGCTTGTAGTTTTTGAAAAGTTTTTGACCTTTGTTCATTTACTCATCCCATTTGTTTATGTATTTAAACATGTTTAACCTACTTGTTTTATATTTGTAATATGGCTATTTTATGTTCTCTGTTTGCTCTTGCTCATGGTTTCCTTTATTCATATGTATTTTGTGATTTTTCATCTGTTTATATTTATCATAGAAATTAATAGAAATTATAGAAATTAATCATAGAAATTATTTGATAATTATATGATAATTATGAGAATGTTTTGAGGGGTTAGCTTGAATATTCCTTACTTACTGAGAGCTCTTTTATGAGTAAAAATATATATTTACAAAGAAATAAATTATCCATCACTTTTTGTTATTCTCGCAGAGGAAGTTGGCTAAGTTAATGTAATTATAATGTCATATAGCTTTTAATTAAGTCTTGGCCTTTTTAAAAATTCAGACCAATGTAGAGTCTGCTCAAGATATTTACTGGAATGTAACATGACTTTTGTTCAGAGAACAAAATCTAAAGTTGATTCATATTTTATATTGCTTCCTAAAAAACACTAATCTACTGTGACTCATTAGATCCAATCATCCTCTCTTAATTTTTACTGACTTGTGTAATTATTAATTGGTAGATTATATTTGAGGCAGAGTAATAATTCTTCCAAAATGTCAATATACTAAGCCCCAGAATTTGTTAGTTACTATAGTTGACAAAAAAGATTATCATCAATCATTGATTAGAAGCATAGGTTCTAGAGGCAGATTATCTGATGTTTTCTTAAATCCAATCTTCAATTAAGTGATAATAGTGCACACAAACACTCTTAAGATCTAAACACCTTCCAAATACACAGTTATATGTTGCTTAACAAGAGGGTTGTTTTGAGAAATGTGTCATTAGGTGATTTCATCATGCAAACATCATAGAATGTACTCACATAAATCTAGCTGGTATAAATCAGCAATGTCATGGGGCTTCTTGATGCAATAAAGAAATGCTGTAAAAAGAGATGTATGAGGCTACTGCTTTCCTAACACACCATACTGTTTTATAGTAAAAATGTTTTATAAGTAAAGTAGTATACTCTAAAATAATTATAAAACTCTAGTACAATAAATGTAAAAACTGGTAGAATAATGTATTATTATTATCAGGTTTTACGTACTATACATAATTATGTGTGCTATACTTTAACACAACTGGTAGTGCAGTGCTTTTATTTTTATATAAAAGTCAACATAATTTTATGAGTAATTCATTAACCTACGATGTTAAAGTGTTATGACATCATTAAGCGATAGGAATTTTTTTAGCTCTATTATGATCTTATAGGACCAAAATCATATATGCTGTTTATCGAAGTCCAAATTGTTATTATATGGTGCATGACTGTGTGTGCATTTGCATTGGGTGGAATACAAAAAAACATACATAGATGAATGTTTTGATTCAATTCAGAATCCATTATAAAAAAATTTAAACCCAAAATTGCCCCTCAGAATTTTTTTTACAGGAACACCAAAGAGAGTCTTTATTTTAACAGGGCTGCAACTCAGGGTAGCTAGAACCCAGGAGGGATCCCTCCTAGACTAAAATCTGAGAAGTGCCTGAGTAGTGCTACTTATGTAGCAGCTTTCAGACCTGCTTCAGTGAGAAAGAGAGCTGAAACCAGGGACTCTTGGGGAAGGCTTGCTGTGAGTGTTGGGTATGCAAACAAGGGGCCAGATCCTTGCCTTCCTGATCTTAGCCATTCCAGGGTGCCCTTTCCATTTTCAAAACTGCAACAATATCTTCTGGAGTGGCAGGAGTTGAGGAGTTTTCCACAACTCAGAATTGAGAGGGGAATATTTTCAGATATCATAACTCAGACTTGACTGCCTTTATTCTATATAGTGAAGAACTGAGGGGAAATAACAGCAGGGACTGAATTAGATGTGTTTTTAAAGAAGGGTAAAATCTGGGCCAGTGAGATGGCTCAGCATCATAAGCTCCTGCCTGTCAAGCATGAGGTCCTGAGGTCAACCCCCAGTACAGTCCCATAAAAAAAGAAGGGTAAAATCACTTTTTCAAGGTAAGGTGGCAGTATTGATAGTAATTCATAATGGAAGATGACAAGCTGCATTTCCCAGATTAAAATTCTGCCTGCACTATTTACATCCTATATATTTAGGCAAATCTTTCAAACCCTAGATGGCTTAATTTCTTTAAATATGAGTAGTGAATAATAATTACATGTAATACATAAGGTTGTGAGGAATACATGAGATAATCCATGCAGTGTATTCATTTCAGTGACTGACAGGTAGTAAATCCTAGTCTTATTCACTTTCTTCCTCAATGGGCAAAACACCTGTCACTCACACCTTAAGGCTTATGGTTTTTAGAAGACTCAATTTATACACAGTTGGATTCAAGGCAGGAAGGGCATGGTGAGATAATCTGACAGAAGAAAGCTACTCAAGTCATCATGGAAAAGAAGCAGAAAGAGAAAGGAGAAGAAGGGGTTAATCCACTGGTGATCAACACTCCCATGATCTAATTACCTTTCAAACACATGAGATTTGGAGGGCACACCCCAGGTCTGAACCATAATAGCCACAAATGAAGTGATCAAAGTTAAAAGCATCAATGATGAGAGATAAAATGAGATCATGTACCTACAGGTAAGATGCCCTGAATAGTGCCAACTTCACTTCCATTATATTCCCATACAAAATACGTATGCTGGATTGAATGGTAACGGACAAGTCTTGAAACAGAAAAAGAATATAGGACATTAGAGGAAAATTGATGAAATATGAGTAAGTCACTATTTAGTTAATAGTGTGGAGTTGATAGTTACTTCCCAGTTTAGGTAATTCTAGATTATATAAGGTGATAACAATGGGGAAAATTAGGTAAAAGGTACTTGCAAACATTAAAGACCACCAGTCCCTAACATTTTGTGGCCTAAGAGACTGGTTTCTTATAAGACAATTTTTCCATGAATATAAGCAGGGGTAGGGATGGGGGACAGCTTCAGGATAATTCAAGCATATTACATTTATTGTGCACTTTATTTCTATTATTATACTGTGCAGTCTATTTCTTTTTTTTTTTGTGGGTACCAGGGGTCGACCTCAGGACCTCGTGTGCCAGCAGGTGCCTGTGCCTCTGAGTGATATCACCAGCCCTTTATTCATATGTGGGTTCCGGGAGTCAAACTCGGGCCCTCGTGCTTGCCAGGCAGGTGCTTATGCCACTGAGCCATCTCACCAGCCCCTGTGTGCAGTTTATTTCTATGACTACATTAGATTATAACAAGTATTGTGCAATGTAGATCTTTAGCAAGTACAGTTCACAGTGGGGCTTGTGCTTCTATGAGAATCTAATAGCGAATGAGATCCATAGCAGATCTGAGGGGAGGTAGAGCTCAGGCAGTTTTACAAGTGATGGGGAGCAGCTCTAAATACAGATGAAATTTTGCTAGTACTGAAGACTATGGGCATAACATGAAATTGTGTTTCTTCAGGCTAAAAATACTACCAACAAATGTATATCTCATGAATTGGGGAGCCTTGAATATGTGTTTACTTTTGAAAAAGAAAATGTGTTAAATATTAGAATAGCCTTAGATTTACAGAAAAATTGCAAAAACAGTTCAGTGTCATCATGTATCCTGTATTCAACTCCCTCAATTATAAACATCTTATGCTGCTATGATAAAATTACCATAACTAATGAAAATAATTTGATTATTTTTGAAGTGGTGAGGATTGAACCCAGGACCTTTGGACTAAGCAACATCCCAACCAGTCTCCTGTAAAATTTAGAGAAAGGTTCTCTCTAAATCACTAAGTTGCCCAAGCTTACCTCTTAGCCAAAGTCCCTACATTATTTTAATTTTATTATCTTTTTATGAATACTCTTTTTCTCTTTCAGGATTTCATCCAGAATAACACACTACACTTCGTCTTCACATCTCTTTAGGTCTCTCTACATCACTACAGTTTCTTAGTCTTCTTTGTTTTTATGCCCTTGAGAGATTTCAGGAGTATCATTCAGATATTTTAGAATACCCAATTAATATCTTTTACTTTTGGATTGTTCAGTATTTCTCATGATTAGGCTGGGATTATAGTGACTTTTGGATGGAAGACCACAGAGGAAATGTGCCATTCTTAACATTTCAATAACACATATATCAACATGATTTATCTATTTATCTATTTATGTACTTATCTATGGTGATACTGCTTTGATAACATGTATCAAGTAGAGTTTGCCACATTTCTCTGTTGCTTTAAATTGCTTTTTTCCTTTCCTCTTCTTCATACTGTGCTCTTTGGAAGGAAGTCTCTATGTGCAACATATTTCTTTAAAAAAATTGTAAAATACAAGATTTGTGTTTTCATGACTGGATTATTTCACTTAGTATAATGTACTCAAGTTTCAACCATGTTATTGCATGTGACAAAATTTCCTTTATTAAGAATAGTGAGCAAGTGAGATGGAATCTCAGTGTTGTTTTAATTTACATCTCTTGAATGACTAATGATGTCAAACATTTTTTCATTTATTTATTTGCCATTTATATTTTTTCATCTGAGAAGTGTGTTTTAATCTCAGATACCCATTTTTAGATTGGGTCTTTGAATTTGGAGGGCCTGATTTTTTTTCAGTTCTTTATATGCTCTAGAGATAATTCTTTTGTCTGAGGGACAACTGACTAAAATTTTTTCTAAATGTTATGGTTTTTGTTTGGATGTTCCCCCAAAACCTCATGTGGTCTTGGGGGTGGTCTTTTCAAAGGCAGCTGAATCTAGAGTTTATGATTAGTTCATTGTCTAGTGCTGGGATTGGTGGTGTGAGTGCTACAGCCACGCTAGGGAGGGTAGCCTGTATAAAATATGAGGGAGGGAAAGAGGCTTGTTTCCCCTTTTTGCTCTTGTTGCCTTTGCTGACTTCCTCCACCATGAACTGTTGCCCTTCTGCCATGCCACCCTGCCTTGGAGCCAGGTGATTATGGACTGAACCTTATACAAACTGTGAGCTAAATAAACATTTCCTTCCTTAACGTTGGGTGTTGGATATTCCACTCTGTGGGTTGTCTTTTCAGTTGGTGATTTCATTTGCTGGGCAAAGCTTTTAAATAAGATGTGATCCCAGTTGTTGATTCTCTGAAGTATTTCCCATGTGATCTGGGTTTTGTTCATGAACTCTCTGACTACACCTATGTCTTCAAGAATTCTAGCTACTTTCTCTTCCAGTAGATTTAGTGTTTCTGTTTCAATATTTAGATCTTTGATTCATTTTGATTTTAATTTAGTGCATGTTGATAGACACGTGTGTAGTTTTAGTCTTTGGCATGTGGAAAGCCCGTTTTTCTGGCCCCATTTATTAAAGAGGCTATCTTCCTTCCAGTGAACATATTTGGCCACTTTGTCAAAGACAAGGTGGCTGAGTGTGTGTGGAGTTGTGTCTGCATTTTCTAATCTGTTCCACTGATCCTCAGGTCTGTTTTGTTGCCAGTACCACGCTGATTTTATCACAGTAGCTTTATAGTATAATTTCAAGTCAGGGATTGTGATGCCTTCTGCCTTGCCTTTGTTGCACAGAATTGCCTTTGCTATTCTAGGTCTCTTCTGGTTCCAAATGAATTTTAGGAATGTTTTATCTAGTTCTGTGAGGTACACTAATGTTATTTTGATCAGGATTGCATTAAATGTGTATAACAATTTTGGAAGTATATCCATTTTCATTGTTGGTTCTTCCTATTCATGAACAAGATATATATTTTTCATTTCCTGATATCGTCTATCTCTTTTTTCAGAGTGCTGTAATTTTTAATATATAGATCATCTCACTCCAGAAAGAATGTGTATCATCAAGAAATCAATGAATAATAAATGCTGAAGGGGCTGTTGGGTAAAAGGAACCCTTCTTCACTGTTTTTGGGAGTGCAGACTGGTGCAACCACTGTGGAAATCAGTATGGAGATTCCTCAAAAAACTGTATAGAGGTCCCATTCAACCCAGTTATTCCCCTTCTGGGTATCTTCCCAGAAGAATTAGAAAAATCATACCACAGCGATATATGTGCACCCATGTTTATAGCAGCACAATTTGTAATAGCTAAATCTTGGAAACAACCCAAATGCACATAAACTGAGGAATGGATAAAAAAGTCATCTTTTTATACAATGGAGTACTACTCAGCCATAAAGAAAGATAAATTTGAGACTTCTATAGGTTAATGGATGCAACTTGAGACCATACTCATAAGTTAATTAAAACAGACTCACATGTATAAAAAACATATTGTCTCCCTAGTGTGAAAAACTGAAAGAGTAAGAAAGGTTCAAAATGTAAAATATATATTGTGAAATGGGAAGAAATTGTTCAAAAGGAAAAAGGAAGAAGGATGGGAAAAGGGAGAGGAAAGAAGGGAAAAGAAAAAAATATGAGAAGTTTTACTACTAGTTTCTCTTAGTTCATTGAAAAGAAAGGTTTGTGCTAATATTGTTTATAGAAATTTTATGCCCATATCTTGCACTCTGATTAACTACTTTAAAGATAACAATACTCAATGTATTAACTATTGTTATTCTCCTATTATTTTGTTATGAAATTTTGTTTTACTTTTTTCTGTAAAATAAGATAATGTGACACATACACACACAAACACTGCACATTTTGTTTATCAATACATTTGTTGATGGACATTTGGGTTGCTTCCACCTTTTGGCTATTTGATTGCAGTTCTATTATTTATTTTGTTGCTTAAATTGTTAGTTTTGGCCCATGAAGTCTTTTCAGTAGCTGCTGTATCAATTTTACATACTTCCATTTTTAAAACTTTGTTGCATTCTCACTTTCTTTCTGGTACTATCATATCAGATGCTCTAAGTTCTTTATTTTCCCTTTGCCAGTCAGCAATTCTCCAAGGATCCTTGTTCCTTCTTTTGGAAAAGGAAATTAGAAATCAAGATCTGGGTAGTAGGTGTGCATATTGTACCTAGGCCTTCTTAGTGGATTAAAGCTTAGGAATATATATTTATATCAACCCCTATATACACATGTATTTGTAATTTTTTCAATATCTATTAATTAGTATTTCTATTAAGCTGAAGATAAGCATATACTGATGTCTCTTATTCTATTCCAGTATCATATTATTCATTACAGCTCTTCTATAACCTCCCAGTTCAGCTGTGAAAGCCTGAATCACACCATACAATTATTCACTTACTTGTATGTTCAATTCCTGTATATAAATATTATGACTTCAGAATCATTAATACCTACCCTTGAGGGAAACAAGTTTGCAACTAGCACACAATTTTGTATGGCTTGCTTTTAGTCTTACAGTCTCCACCCAATTAACAAGTTCCTGGAGTAACTACCTTTCTCCACACCTGCCTAAGTGAGGTTGTTTCATATATTTGCTAATATGTTTAGATTATTTTGTCAAATTCTGCATTTCATCAGGGAAATTTTTGTTTTGCTTTAAAAATTTTTTTGCTAGCATATATTTGTGATACATAATGAAGACTTTCATGGTGGGGACTTGCTACATATGCATGTCACATCTTGATTTTTTAAATTCTCTTTCCCCGCACTTCCTTCCCATCTTCCCCCATTCCCAGATTCCCTTCCTCCCTCAATGTTTTGCTAAATGATATTATGTTTTAATATTTGTGCTGTAATTTTCTCTGAGCTTTCATAAATATATAGTATTATATATTCACCACTACAATTTCATATAAAGCAATTTAATTTTTTGGTTTACCATTTTAATTAACTTATCAAGGAATATAATTCTTTTCTCTTAAGGCTTGAGCAGATTTATAAATTGCAACCCTAGTGCCCTGAGTGTTTCTGAGGGGATGGTACTTATGTAACTCATAATGAGTATATGACATTTATATATTAGAGTATCAAAAGATCCTTCATATATTTTTTCAAGTGATTCTTAAAACATATATAAAAGGAAGATAGGGCAAGTATTAATATCCTAATTTCATAGAAAATAATATCGAGTTTAAAACAGGCTAAAGATATTTTCAAAATCATACAGCTCGTAATTATAGAGGCCAAGAGAAAAATCAGGTGTTCTACAACCAAGCCTACGGTTCTTGGCACTGTATCATACTCCTTTATTTTAGTATCTTTGTGAAGTATTTTTGCAAAATGTTTTCTGTTTCCCTTGGCCATTATTTGATATGATACCATCTAGTTGAGAGAAAATGTCGGCCTTATGTTCTCAGAATTAGGTTTCTATGATTTTATCTACTACCGAGTCTTTATTTTGTTAACAGCTTTATATAAGAAGGATTTTAGGTAGGTCATACTTGAACACTACATTGCGAAAATCAAGCTCTAAACAATTAATGAGTTTCTGATGAAAAGGGGGATATATTAACTACTTGTTAAGAACAGTTTCAAATATTATTCTAATGTTTTACCTTTGTGATACTCTTACAATATTTTTGGAATCTTTACTGACTGGAGTTGAAAATTATAACAAAGTTAGTCAACACTGAAGTTGACATGAACTAGAGTAAAATAGAATGCAGATTCATTGAATGACTTGAAGTCAAGTACAGCATTGCAATGCCTCCTTCTTTGCCTCTGTTACCCAGGACTGCTTTGGCTATTCTGGGACTCTTCTAGTTCCATATAAATTTTAGAATTGCTTTATATAGTTCTATGAAAATGCTAGTGGTATTTTGACTGGAATTGCATTAAGTCTACATATAATTTTTGTGAAGATTGCCATTTTGACAATATTGGGTATCCCTATTCAAGAACAGGTTATGGGGCCGGTGAGATGGCTCAGTGGCTTAAGCACCTGCCTGGCAAGCACGAGGGCCCGAGTTCGACTCCCAGAACCCACATACGAAAAAGGGGCCAGTGATATCGCTCAGCGGCATGGGCGCCTGCTGGCGCGCCAGCTCCTGAGGTCGACCCACCGGTACCCACACACAGAAAAAAAAAGAACAAGGTATGTCCTCCCATTTTCTTTTTTTTTGTGAGTACCGGGGGTCAAACTCAGGACCTCATGCACCAGCAGGTGCCTGTGCCGCTGAGCGATATCACCAGCCCTTTTTTCATATGTGGGTACCAGGAGTCGAACTCAGGACCTTGTGCTTGCCAGACAGATGCTTATGCTGCTGAGCTATCTCATCGGCCCCAGTATTCCCATTTTCAAATGTCCTCTTCAGCCTCTTTTTTCAGATCAATATAGTTTTCATTATACAAAACTTTCACTTTCTTGATTAAGTTAATTCCTAGGTATTTAATTTTTAAATGTATTGTGAATGAGATTATTTTCCTGATTTCTTTGTTGGTGTACCAGAACTCTTGATTTTTCTGTTTATTTTAAATCCTGCCACTCTGCTAAATATTTTCTTGTTTTTAAACATCTTCTGGCACAGTTGTCGAATCTTCTATGTAAAGGATCATGTTGTCCAAAAATAAGGATAGTTTGATTGACTCCTTTCTTATTTGTATCCTATTTATGCTTTTTTCTTTTTTTGAATATTGGAGTAGATTTCTTATAGCTACTCCATATTTTAGAGTGATACTTGACCTCAGAGTTTAAAACTATCACTGTTTGCTCTGTCTAAATTTTCCAGTGTTATGTTAAATAGGAGATGTGAGAGTGGAAATCCTTGTCCTGTTCCTGATTTTAGAGGGAATGTTTTGAGTTTTCCCCATTTAGTATGATATTGGCAGAGTGTTTGTCATAAATGGCCTTTGGTAGTTTGAGATACAGTCCTCCTATATCCATTTTCATAAAGGTTTTTACTACGAATGGATGTTGGATTTTGCCAAAGGCTTTTCCTGCATCTAGTGAGGTGAACATGTGACCTTTATTCTTACTACTATATAGGTAGCATATTAAACTTATTTATGCATATTGAATTATCCTTGCTCCATGAGATAAAGCTGGCTTGATAAGATGTATCATCTTTTTAATTGTTTCTTGCATTCTGTTTGCAAGTATTTTGTTCAGGATTTTGGCATTTACATTTGTTAAAGAAATTGAGTTGTAGTTTTCTTGTTGAATGCATATCTGTTTTGGTATCAGGTTATTGTTAGCTTTTAAAAATAAGTTTGGCAGTATTTTTTCCCTTTGAATGTCATGGAAGTGTTGGAAGAGTATTGCCATTAGTTCTTCCCAGACATTCTGGTAAAATTGGGCAGTGAATCCATTGGGTCCTGGGCTTTTACACTTGAAAGTTGTTTATTACTGCCTGTATTTCACTGCATGGTAATGGTCTCTTGTGAAATTTTTTATCTTTTTTGATCAGATTTGGAAAGTCACAAGTGTCTAGGAATTTATCCATTTCTTCTATATTCTCCAATTTATTGGAAAATAAATTTTCGAGTAACTACTCGAAAGAGGCGATAATGTTGAGTCATTTGTAGACAAATAGATAGATCTTGAGACCATAATACTAAGTGAGACAAATCATACACAGGAGGTTAAACATCACATGTTTTCTTTAATATGAAAGGCCCAAAATATAAATAATTTAAAGATCAAAATAAAAGAGAAGGTAAGAAACAGGGTGGTAGAGACTGTAAAGTGGGGAAATGTATCTGAAGAGGGAAGGAGAGGGGAGGTCAGGAGGATTAAATTGGTTTCTTATAGTCCCTGGATTTAGCTGTTCTCTGTTGTGATTTTTCCTTTTTCATTTCTAATTGCATTGATATGTGTCTTTTCTTTCCTTCTTTGTGTATGTTTGGCTGAAAGCTTATAAATCATTATCCTTTCAAAGAACCAACTCTGATTCATTGATCTTTGTATATTTTAGCCTCAATTTTTAAATTTCTACTTTGATATTTATTATATCTTTTCTGTTACTAATTATACTGTACTATCATCTGCTAATACTCAAGGGATTATTTTAGTTTTTATTTAATTTATTTGCATATGCTTTAACCCTTAAACTCTGGTCTACTTTGGAGAAATTACATATGCTTTAGAGATTAATATGTATTCTGTTGTTGCATGGAACACTCAGTAAATATCTGTCAAGTATGTTTATTTGATGGTGTGGTTCAAACTCTGATACTTTGTTGATTTTTGGCCTGGCTGACCTCTTTGTAAGACTGGGGCATTGAAATGCCCCACTCTGATTGCATCAGTGTTTATCTGATGTTTTAGGTCCAGTAGATTTTGTTTCATAAAGTTTTGTGTACCAGCATTTGGTGCACATATATTTGCAATTGTTATCTCATCTTATTCTATTGTTTGCTTTACTAGTATATAAAAACCTTCTTTGTCTCTTATCAGTTTGGCTTGAAGTCCACTTTGTCTTGCTTGCATTTAGGCTTCTGTTGCATACAGTATTGTTTCCATCATTTCATTTTCAATTTGTTTCTCTTTTATGGAAGAGGTATATCTGTTTTATGTGACATACTGTTGAATTATGTATTTTATCCAATTCCCAGTGTGTGCCTTTTGATTGTGTGTTAAGACCATTTACAGTGAGAGTTATTACCAAAAGGAGTTTAATTAACCCTGTCATTGCATTGTTTTTCCATTACTGATTTCTTTATCTTTTTCCTTCTGTTCTGAGTTAGATGTATTCTTTCCTTTGGGCTGTTCAGTAATATTGATGTCTCTATCTCTAGGATGTCTTTGTGTACTTTTAGCAGTGCTGGTTTTGTGACCATGAATTTCTTTAGGTCTTCTTTGTCATGGAGCACTGTTATTTCCCCACCAATGTTGAAAAATAATTTTCCAGGATATACTATATTAATCTGTGTTGGGTTTTGCTTTCTTTTAGGGCTTAAGAATCTTTCCTTCAAAATCTTTTGACCTTTAAGGTTTGTGTTAAAAAAAATTTGCCATTATTCTGATAACCTTTCCTTTATTTGTTACATGATATTTTTTTTTTTGTGGGTACCAGGGATCGACCTCAGGACCTTGCATGCCAGCAGGCGCCCGTGCCACTGAGCGATATCACCTGCCCCTTTTTTCGTATGTGGGTTCCGGGAGTCGAACTCGGGCCCTCGCGCTTGCCAGGCAGGCGCTTACGCTGCTGAGCCATCTCACCGGCCCAACATGATATTCTTCCTCAAAGAGAGTTTTGTATTCTTTTTTGTGTTGAATTCCTGAGATATGTTTACTCTGATGTATTGTGAAGTTCTTTATTTGTTCATGGCTATTTGGAGTTTAATGTATCTCATTTACATGAAATTTGAATTCTTTTCTTAGATTGCAAAAATTTTCTACTATAGTTTCAGGGAATAAAGGATTTAAGTTTTGTAAAATTTTCTAAACTTTTTTACTCCTGTCATTCTTGGGTTGATTTTTTTTCAGTCATTCAGAAGCTGTTCGGTCCAGTTTCCATGATGTTTTGTTGATTTAGGGTATCACTGAGCACATGTATTACTACTTCCACCTTGCCTTCTAGCTCTGACACTCTCTCCTCTCTTTAGTCATTCTTGCACCCCATAAATTTAAGATAACTTTTTATATACAAGATTTCATCTTTATTCCTTTTCATGTTACTCAAATGGTTATTAGTTACTTTTAAATATCATTTTAAATTGAATCAGCTTTTTGTGTCTTATTTAAGCTTGTGGAACATTTTACTCATTAAATCGTTTTTTCTTTCTGCTTACACCCTCTTTGAGTTCATTGAACAGTTATAGATTTGTTTATTTCTTTCTCCTTTGATCTCTTAAAACATTTTGATAGGGGCTGGTGAGATGGCTCAGCGGCTTAAGCGCCTGCCCGGCAAGCGCGAGGACCCGAGTTCGACTCCCGGAACCCACATACGAAAAAGGGGCCGGTGATATCGCTCAGCGGCACGGGCGCCTGCTGGCACGCGAGGTCCTGAGGTCGACCCCCCGGTACCCACAAAAAAAAAAAAAAACAAACATTTTGATGACTCAGTTTTTAGTTCTTTGCCTATGACTTCCTCCTATTCAGTGCCCATAAAATCAGATTTGGAGACATCTATTTGCCTTGATTTCTCATGTTGTTATTGCATTTGTGCTGACTGTTTCAGTAGTTTTCAGTAATTTCCTGGGCTTTTTTTCAACAACAGAAAATCACTGTGGCAAAACACCTTTGATAGGTATTCTGGTATGTAGAGAATTAGAGAAAAAAAAGGAAGAGAAGAAAGGAAGTTCAGAAAGAAGGAAGAAGGAAAGGAGAAAAAAGCTATCAGAAAATGAAAGAAAGAAAAGAGATAGGATTTTACTGATATTTTTATATCTGAAGTGGATGGCTGGTGAAGAGTCGATTTGATAGAATATTTGTGGGGGAGGGAAAATAGATGAAGACAGAGGGAAGTATCAATGGAGACTATGAGAAGTTGTGAATAAGTTGAAAACCAGTTATTATGCTGAGAGAAAGCTTTTGCTTAAAATCTCTATACATAATTTTTGGGGAGGGTTAACCTGACCTGTCCATGAAAGATACTATTTAAACTAAAGCACTAATTCTTTCTCCCATTTTCACATATGTAAGCACCATTGAGAATATATATATATATATATATATATATATATATATATATTCCTTTTTATCTTATTTATGATGAATTCAGAATTCAAATAGCATGATCTTCCCCCAGCATTCACAAATGGAGAAACTTTGATTTGCATGGTGGGATATCTGGACAGATTACTGATCCTGAGATCCTGACATCCTCCCTCTGCGCACAGTTCTCCACTTGGTTTCTTTTGTTTACTGGAGCTTTTTACCTCAGTCTTATGATCAGACACTTTCAATTGTCTCAGAGTGAGAGAGAGTGCAGTGTGTTTGTTTAAGTACTCAGTCTTCTGCTGATTCCAAAAGGATCCTTCTTGATCTCCACCCTCTTCCCTCTGTGATAATCCTTAGATTTGTTTATGTCTGCTCTTTATACTGCTCTCTAGTTCTCTGCCTACACCTCTGTACTCCACAAAGCATCACTATCCACCCTGCAAACTCTAGTGCTCAGAGGTCCTGGTTTGCAGCAGGTTTGGATGAGATGGGAGAGTTTTTGTACAGGCATTGAAGGGTGGGTGATGGGTGAGATATCTCTTGGGCACAGAATTACCAGATTCTTAGGGGAATAATGATGGAATGCCTGCTTAGGCACTGCTTGAGTATCTTTTCTCATTCCATGTATCAGACCACTGCCCACCCCATCAACTCATTGACATGAGAGTTGAAGGTCAGTTAGGGTAAAAAATTATACCTATCTTGTGGAAATTTCTTTTATTAATGTACATTTCCCTATTATGTGACCTTGGTTTGGGTATGTTTTTAGTTATACACCTCTTCAACCTGCAGTACATATAAGGATCAGTCTGGTTTACTGCATTGTAAGTGGAAAACCAATACCTGTTGGTTATATCAACATCTACAGAAGCAACCTTATATCTGTCATGTAACTTAAAACTTGTTTTAACAGTTTATTAAATAAACCAATAAGACTATGATGTAGTACTTATAACAAACAGGCTGGGGAGTAGAGGATGGGGGGACAAAAAAGAAGACAATAGTTCAAAAAGATGGAATGAGTAAAAAAGAGTTAACTGCAAATGAAAGAAAGAAAATAAATAGGATTTTGTTAATATTATTTTTATATCTGGAGTAGAGGGCTGGTAGAGACATGTGTGAGAGTCTATTTGTGGGTGCAACACAAAGGAAAAAGAGGGAGGGAAATAAGATTCAAGATTGAAGTAAGCTATGGGAAGATCAGAATTAGTTGATATGCTGATAGAGAGCTTGTGTTTGAATCCTCAGTACACTATCTTTGGTGAGGATTAACTTGACATGTTTGTGACAGATACTATCTAAAATAACCACTACTTAGTTAATTATTACTAATTAATTATTTATCATATACCATATATCATATGAAAGGAAAAAAAACACAAAAGAGAGAGACAGACGGAGAGAAACAGGACCACACAAACACACACACACAAGAAATTACAAATGTAGAGCCTTCTCAATCTTATTTATACTGCAATCAGAATGTGGCCTGTGTGTTCTTTATTCTCTCTTCACAAATGGAGAAATTTAAGTTGTAGCATTGTGGGGGGCTGAGCTACAGTTCACTGTGAATGAGTCCATGAATTTGTATGTGTCTACTGGTTCTTCAGCTGATTTCCCCCTTATGATTTGTTCTCTTGCAATTACTGTGAAGAATCAAAGGAGGAAAATTAAGAAGCAAAAGAGTAGGAGCAGAACTGCTACTGTCATGACTATTTTAATTTAAGTTGCGGTGTGCATTAGTTAGCTTATCAATGTTAGGAAACAACACCCAATAACCATAACTTAAAGGAGGAGAGGCTTAGTTTTATTTATGGTTTCAGGGGATTCAGTCCCTAGTCACTGGCTCTGGGGCAAAAATATCATGGAGGAAGGGATGGCATAGCAAAACTGCTTATGTTATGGCAGTCAGAAAACAGAAAAGAAAAGAAGAGGAGAAGAGAGGAAGGGGCATGCCAGATACAGATTTCAAAGTCAAATCTTCATGACCCACACATACACACCCAGATATGTGCTTTCTTAGTCCTCTTGGTGGCAATGAAACCAATCAAGTTGACATCCCAGCTGAACTGTCACATGGTACATCATGGATACAGATAACTAACTCTTCCTAAAAGACAAGTTTAAAGAATTTTAAACCCACAATTTCCAAATGGTATATATGCATGTTTTACAGCTTTCAAATATTCTTTTTTATTTTCAGCCAACTTTATTCAAATATAAATTGAAAAACAATTCTCTTAGTTAAAGATGTGTCTAATTTATATTTTTGCCATACATCAACTATTGTGACTTTTTTAACCATAGTTCATTTTTCTAATGTCAGTTAGTATTGCCTCATACTATAATTTATTGTGCTATAAAATATCATTTATTATAAAATGTATTTTGTATACTGTTGTTTATAGTTTTAAGTTATTTTTGTATGTATTCCTTTTTTCTACATAACTTTGAGATGTATTTTTCTTTCTTTCTTTCTTTTTTCTTTTTTTTTTTGGTGGTACTGGGAATCAAACTTAGGATGTTGCACTTGCCAGGTAGGCGCTGTACCACTGAGCTATATCCCCAGCCCCTGAGATGTTTTTCATATGATAAAATTCATTCATTTAAAGTGTCAATTCAGGGGCATTGTAAGTTTAAAATCTGTACAACCATCACCATGAGCTAAATTTAGAATATTTTAATACCTCTAAAATAAATTCCACATTTATTAACTACCACTCACTGACTCTTTTGTGTGTGTGTGTGTGTGGGTATCGGGGGTCGACCTCAGGACCTTGCACGCCAGCAAGTGCCTGTACTGCTGAGCAATATCACCAGCCCTTTTTTGTATGTGGGTTCCGGAGTCAAACTCAGGACCTCGCATTTGCCAGGCAGGCGCTTATGCTGCTGAGCTATCTCACCGGCCCAGATCCTGGTTTTTGTCATGAATGGGTGCTGGATTTTGTCAAATCCTTTTTCTATTGAGATGATCATATGATTTTTGTCTTTGGCTCTCTTGATATGGTGTAATACATTTATTGATAGTGTATGTTGAACCATCCCTGCATCCTTGGAGGAATCCTACTTCTTCATGGTATATAATCTTCTGATGACTTGCTACATTCTGTTTGCAAATATCTTATTGAGAATTTTTGTGTCTATGTCCTCTAGTGAGATTGGCCTGTATTTCCCTTTTTTGGTGGGGTCCTTCTCTTGTTTAGTATCAGAGTACTACTTGCTTCCAGGAATAAGTTTGGGAGTCTTGCTTCCATTTCAATTTCATTATAGACTTTGAGAAGTACTTGGATTAGATCTTCTGTAAATTTTTGTATAATTCAGCAGTGAATCCATCAGGACCTGGGCTTTTCTTTGTTGATAACTTTTCAATTATATGTTCAATTTAATTGGCTGATATCAGGTTATTTAGAATTTTTTATCTCCTTGAATCAGATTTAGTAATCCACAGACATCTAGGAATCTGTCCATTTCTTCCGTGTTTTTCATCATGTAAGAATAAAAGTTCTCAAAGTTAGGTATTGATGACCTTCTGGACTTCTGCAGGATCCACTGTGATTTCACTCTTTTCATTCCTAATTGCATGGATTTGGGTATTTTCTTTCACTTTTCTTGATAAGGTTGGCTAAGGGTTTATCAATTTTACTATATCTTTCAAAAACCCAACTCTTCAGGCTGGGGATATAGCTCAGTGAAACAGCACCTGCCTGACAATTGTGAGGTTGTGAGTTTGATCCCTGGTACAAACAAAACAAAACAAAGCAAAACAAAACAAAAACTTTTCATTTCATCGATTCTTTATTTTATTTTCGTAGTCTCAGTTGCATTAATTTCTGTTTTGATCTTTATAATTTCCTCCCTCATACAAGCTTTGGGCTTCAGTTTTTCTTTTTTTTCTAGAAGTTTGAGGTTCAACATTAGGTTGTTTATTTGAGCTCATTCTGTTTTCCTGATGTGAGAGTCCACCACTATAAATTTCCCTTCTAGGACTACATTCATTGCATCCCATAAGCACTGGTATGTTGGATTGGCATTATCATTTAATTGTATATCCACTGTCAAAGTAAGCACCATCATTTAATTGTTGATAATGTTTAATTTCTTCTATAATTTCATCTGTGACCCATTGTTTATTCAGGAGGGTGTTATTTAATTTCCATGTGTTTATGGAGTTTTTGTGGGTTCTTTTGCCGTTGATTTCCAATTTTATTGCACGATGGTCTGATAATATGCATGGGACAATTTCAGCTCCTTTGCATTTATTTAAGTGTGTTCTATGAGAGAGTATGTGGTCTATTTTGGAAAACATCCCATGCACAGCTAAGAAGAATGTACTTTGATGTTGTGGGGTGGAACACTCTGTAGACATCTACTAAGTCCATTTGTTCACAGGTTTGGTTCAGTTCTGATATTTCTTTGTTGATTTATTTTGTCTAGTTGATGTGTCTATTTGTGACAGTGGTGTATTAAGGTCCCCCATTATAATTATGTTACTGCTTATTTGATTTTTCATGTCCATTAACATGTGTTTTATATAGTTGGGTGCATTGATATTTGGTGCATATATATTTATGACTGTTATCTCTTCCTCTTGGAGTTTTCCCTTGACAAGTATGTAGTGATCTTTGTCTCTTTTGATTAGTCTTGGCTTGAAGTTCACTTTGTCTGCAAATAGAATACCTACCTCTACTTTTGTCTGGGTTTCTGTCACATGAAATATTTTTCTTTCATCCTTTGACTTTTGGGGAAGGAGCAGCTTCCTGGTCACTTACCTCTATGTTTCCCAGCAAAATTTGCTGCTAGGCTGTAATATTCTCTGTATGAAGAAAGGCAAAAGAGGCAAAGGGCCTTATATTCTGAATCTGTCCTGTCTGGCTTAAGTTTGCCACTCTACTGCAGCTTATTAGTTTTATGGGGACTTCCCAGAATGGTGGTTCTTGCTTTGCATGCAGGTGGGAGACCAACCAGCAGCCCTGTGGGCTGCTTTGCCATTTTATAAATTCAAGTGTCTATATTTTGTTTGATTCACAATCTCTTTTTTCAGATCAATTTTGGCATCAGGATATATGTCTCTCTCTTTTTTCCAGTTACCTGTGTTTTTAGTTGATTTTCTCTGAGTAGCTCCAACATGGCCCCTTCTCTATTCAATCATGTTGTATTCTGCTGTTATTTCATTGCTATTGTGTTATACATTTAATCATTCAATGTTCAATCACCTGACATTGTTCTTCTTTTGATTTTTATGAAAAATTTTTGTAGGAAGAAACAAACAATTTTCCATGATTTTTTTCTTAAAATATAGCTTCTACCACTATATAGTCTCCTGTGTTTTACCTTCAAAATATTGCTCATACAATCCTTGAGCTGTGGTCATGTCATTTACTCTTCTTAGAACACAATACTCCCTCAACAGCAGGTTGACAAACCATTTTTCAAGACAAATAAAATTGTTATTTCTGAGAAAAACTTTTGCTGATTTTTAATTTTTAATTTTATTAGTACATGTTTGCAGTTCACTCAGCTTATAATCATCTTGGGGAGTGGTTACATGTATATACCACAATTTCTTTTTTTAATCTCCTTTACTTTCCCCCTCTCCTGTCATCCTCCAATTCTCTTATACCAATTTTTATTCTTGTTGTAACTATTAATCTTAGCTCATGTTATGACATATAATGTTTACATCAGTTGAGGTTATTAGGTTACTGTACATGGCATATTTTATTCTACTTATTTCCCCTTTCTCTCCTCCTTCCCACTTGCACTGCTTCCCTTTGACGTTCAGGCTAGGTTGGATGCTTGCCTAAGTACTACCCTAAGATATTTTTGCCTACCTCTAATGGTCTATTAGTATACATCTGTCTCCCTACTAAATTATGTACAACTTGAGGGATAAAAGTATGTTCGTGTTCATTGCTGTGCTCAACATCTTTCATAGTAACATTTTTAAGAGGTATCTAGTTGAATTATTTAATGAAAGGAATATCTGAGAACACTATTCAGCATTGTCAGTGACCAGTGCTTCAGATGATACAAACATACTGAGAGACCAATGGGCTCTTTGACCATTTTAGGATTTGGATTATTTTTACATGAAAACAACTAGAATATCACCTCTGCAAATACATCTATCTATATGACCCATTTGTGTAGCTGGAAAAATCCCATAACTCTTAGTTGTTAAGAAATCTTATAAGGGCATCCTTCTGTGGATGCCAGCTGTCTCAAAGTGTACCAGTTTTGCCATAACATGATTAAGCCCCAAATCACTGAGGAATTTTCCCTCTATGGTATACCTACATTGAAAAGTCATCAAAAATAGTTTTCAACCCTGTGGAGGTAGTTAAACACTTCAGTTGTTAAGGAAACAACCCAATTTTAGGAAGAACAGATGAATCCTTCAGATAAAATTGGTAATACAGAAATGAAGGCACTGAATGCTTGCATTGTACACTGTAAACTATGTTAATTTCTTACTATCCTGAATACCCTGTTATCAGATTCATATCTGAATGTGAATGTCATGAGATGCTCTGATATAATAATTACTTAAAAATCACAGTGGTTTTAAATGAAACTCAAATTCTAAATTTCCCATGCAAATTGGCAAAAAAGAATCCCTCATTATTTTAAAGCTAGCTCAAATAGGTCAGGTGTCAGAGTTCATCTTGCTGAATTTCAGAAAACACTTGTCGTTTACTATGGTTACATAATTGTACAGCTAGAAAATGATTTTTTCCTGAACATGTGGGAGAGAAAATTATTACACAGGAGAGGATTAACAAAACTGCCTGCCAGTGGTGTAAATAATCATGTGACAGCTTTGGGTATAGGTTGATTAGAGAATAGGTGCCCTAAATTATGACTTGTTAGAGGTAAGGAGCCCAAACTATGTGTTTAGGTGAAAACAGATGACTTGATTTTGGCAACATTGAACACCTAATAATTTGATGTCTATGAGGTAGTTTGTGTTGTTTTTATCTCAAAGTGTGTGATTAAATTTATAAAACACATAAATTGCAAAACACTTTCTGCTTCTGTCATAATTTCTTCACTGGAAAATGAGTGACAATTTTGTTATGATTTATATCTGAATATTTCCACAAAGCCTCATGTACTCATAGGTGGGGCTTTTAGGAGTTGATTGAATCATGGGAGCATGATACTCATCAGTAGACTAGTTCACTGGTGAGTTTATAACTAATTATTATGATGGGAGGTGAAACCTGTTTGGAGATGAGTCACTGGGGGTGTGACCTACAGGGTTTTATCTTTTTCTTGCTCTTCTCTTCACCCTTTGTTTCCTACCACCATTCAAGGAGCTGTTTCTCCCCTGTCATGTGCTCCTGCCATGCTGCCCTGCTCTTAGAGACAGCTGACTATGAATTGAAACTTCTACAAACTGAGCCAAAATAAATATTTCCTCCTTTAAATTATTAGTGCTGGGTACTGTGGCTTAGTGATTAGACAGTAACTAAAACAGATTTTGGTACTAGGGATGAGGTTGTTACTGTGAGGCTATTTGAACATGATTCAAAAGTCTGGAATTAGGGTGTGGGAGGAGTTTGTAAAGGTTGGGGACAGAAAGCTTAGGAGACAATAGCTGGAGAATAAGTCCTGGAATAGAACTTGATGGGTGATTCTGGTCAGAGATCAGAAGACCAGAAAGCTGAGAGTGATGTAGTGAAAAAGACAAGCTCAAGAGGTTTCAATTGGAGAGAGGCACAGGGAATAGAACAGCCTTGCATCTTGGGACTGTGCAGCCCCAGGCTGTCCCCACGCTGCTGGGGTAGGAGTAGAAAGGCATCTCACAGCACACCCAAATCTCGCACAAAGAAGTTACAGAATACAGCAGAAGTGGGTGACAGTGGCATCACAACTTGTAAAGCAATGAATGGGAAGTTAGCACCCCACCTCTGGTGAGGAGTAAGAATTGGGACTGAGCAGCTTTGAACTGCAGCAGCAGGGGCAAAGGAACAGACCATATCACAGCATTACACCTCACCCTGCAATAAACAACCTGAAAGGACAAAGACTTGCTAGTGGAAGAGGAAAACAGAAGGCTGAGCAAGGACCAAGAGGAGCCAAAAGTGCACCAGACTGGGAACAGTCCCCGTCTCTCTCTGAAAATAGCACAGCAACTGAGAGAGAAATGCTTCCAAGGGAAACATTGTAAGGAG
Organism: Erethizon dorsatum; assembly: GCA_028451465.1. Taxonomy (NCBI): domain Eukaryota; kingdom Metazoa; phylum Chordata; class Mammalia; order Rodentia; family Erethizontidae; genus Erethizon; species Erethizon dorsatum. The sequence goes on along the minus strand of CM051842.1, from coordinate 77,802,299 downwards.
AGGGAGGCCACTAAGGGACATACAGAAAGTACAGGCTGAAAACTCCGACCATAAGTCACCACATGTAGAGGACAAGATCAGGCTCAAATCCAACACAAACACTACTGGAGGCTTGGCAGTGTTACCCAGTGGTTTTGGACTCCTGGTAGACACCAGAGGAATTTTGATTTTTTATTTTATTTTATTTTTCTTCTTTCCTTTTTTTTGACGGTTTGTGGTTTGTTCCCATTCCTTTTCCTTTTTTTTGTCTTTTACCCATATTTTTGTTCTAATCTATTCATCTTCTTTGCCCCTTTCAATTTATCCCTCTAGGCTTGATCATATTGTCATATAAGTGAATAGTCTCTCTAATTTTTCTGATCAACTTCAATAATCCCTTGCTTTCTCCTTCATTCTTTCTCTTCTGCCTTCTTCTTTAGTTTCACAAAGCTTGCGTGATCATTCTTCATTTCCAGCCTGAATTCTACTTTAATTTTTTTTCAGTTATCTATGTTCTATCAACTATCCTTCAAAATTTCCCCACCACAGTGTAAAACCACTCTACCAAGGGGAAACACTTTGCATACAAGCTCCCAATTTTCAATTGGTTCTGATATATAACTGTAGGTTTTGCTTCTATGGTTAAAGGTATAAAATTAATAGTTTCCACAGGTTGTCGGTTTCTAAACTGTGCTTGGTACTATTGTCAGTGCTAATTTTACTACTTTAGCTAGGATGGCATATCAGTTTTAATCAGTTGTTCTCATTTCTGTAACAATGCTTGGAAGTTCTGAGGTAATAACCTCTCCACACCCCAGCACCAGAGGACTGGGGACTGAGCCAAACTGATACCAACATCTCACTCTAAATTAATTGGAAAGGTAGGATCTTGGCACAGACACAAACCAACAACCTCCTAAACACAGAAGACATTCTGACGTTCAAACCTTGCCTAGAGACAACTTGATACTAGTGATAAAGCTACCTAATACAAAAACTTACAAGGATCAACACATAAAAAATAAAAACATTTGAAATAGAAAATGACAAGACAGAAGCAAAATGCAACCTCAGAACTCCAGCCCACACAGAACAAGTCCAGGAGACAACAAGGGAGGGGAAAATGGAAGGCACACACCTGAAATTTCTGAAATGATAGCAACTGAAGTAAAGATACAAATTCATGAGACTATAGAGAAAATCAGATCAGAAATAATCTCTCAGGTAAAAAAAGAAATGTCAACATTTATAAAGGAATTGCTCAAAAAATCAAGAGTAGAGATAGATTAAAAAATAGACAACGATAGGAAGAGAATGGAACTGTGAATGACCAATACAGGAAAGAAATAGAATGTGTGAAATGGATCCAAACAGACATCCAGGAAATTAAAAAGTCCACTGAAAGCTGGCAAAATTGATTGAACAAAAATGAGGAGAGACTTTCAGACCTTGAAGACAGGATCATGGCTAGAGATCATGAAAGGAAAGATCTCTTGAAAATGACAAAAAGATCAGGAAATAGCAATTCAACAGCTGCAAGATGATGCAAAGAAAAATTATATAAGAATAATTAGTGTCAGTGAAAAAGAAGGAGGCAACACAAATGACACAAAAAAGCTATTTGCAGAAGTAATAGCAGAAACTTTCCAAAGCATGGGAAAATAATCTTAAATACAGATAAGTGAACCATAAACAACTCCAATTAGCTATAATCAAAATAAATCTACACCCAGATATATAACAATCAAAATCCCAGAAATTCAGCACAAGAACAGAATATTAAAAACTGTTAGATGAAAGAAACAGATTACCTACACCAATGATCACAAACATCAATATAAATGTCTTCAATACACCAATCACAAGAAACAGACTGTTAGAATAGATCAAGAAACAAGATCCAACATTATGCTGTATGACAAAAACACATTTAACTCAAAAAGAAAATTGTAGGCAGAAATTCAAAGGATGGAAAAAAAAATCTTCCATGCAGCAGGAACCCAGAAAAAATCAGGGGTAGCTATTGTGTTTGCAGACAATGTAAACTTCAAGCCAAGAATAATCAAAAGAGATAAAGAAGGTCACTACACACTTGTTAGGGGAAAACTTCAAGAGAAAGAGATAACAATCCTATATATGTATACACCAAATACTGGAAAATCAAACTATGTAAGACAATTATTAATAGACATGAAAAATCCAATAAGCAATAATACAATTGTAATGTGAGAACTTAATAACCCATTGTCACAAAGAGACAGATCTACTAGACAAAAAATCAGCAAAGAAATATCACAATTGAACCAAATCTATGAACAAATGGACTTAGTAGATGTTTTCAGAGTGTTCCAGCAACATCATCAGAATACACATTCTTTTTTTTCTTTTTGTGGGTGCTGGGGTCAAATTCAGGACCTCGCATGCCAGCAGGCATCCAGGCCACTGAGCGATATCACTGGTCCTTTTTTCATATGTGGGTACCGAGAGTCAAACTCAGAACCTCGCACTTGCCAGGCAGGCGCTTATGCCACTGAGCTTTCTCACCGGCCCCAGAATACATTCTTCTCAGATGCACATGGGATGTTCTCTAATATAGATGATATACTAGCCCACAGAACACGCTTAAGTAAATGCAAAGGAATTGAAATTATCTCATGCATATTATCTGACCATAATGCAATGAAATTGGAAATTAATGGCAAAAGAAACCAGGAAAACTCCAAAAAAAATGGAAATTAAATAACACCCTCCTAAACAACCATTGGGTCACAGATGAAATTAAGGAAGAAATTAAACAATATCTACAACTAAACGAGAATTCAGATACAACATACCAGAATTTATGGGATACAATGAAAGCAGTCTTAAGAGGGAAATTTATAGTGGTGAATTCTCACATCAGGAAAACAGAGCAAGCATAAATGAAAAACCTAATGTTGCAACTCAAGATTCTAGAAAAAGAAAAGCAAGAAAAACCCAAAACCCATAACAGGAAGAAAATTATAAAGATGAGAGCAGAAATTAATGCAATGAAGACTAAGAAAACAATACAGAGAATTAATGAATTGAAGAGTTTGTTCTTTTTTTTTGTGGGTACCAGGGGGTCGACCTCAGGACCTCGCGTGCCAACAGGCACCCGTGCCACTGAGGGATATCACTGGCCCCTTTTTCGTATGTGGGATCCGGGAGTCAAACTCGGGCCCTCGCGCTTGCAAGGCAGGCGCTTACACCACTGAGCCATCTCACCGGCCCAAAGAGTTTGTTGTTTGAGAGAAAAAAAATTGATATACACTTAGCCAACCTTATCAAAAACAGAAAAGAAAGACTCAAATTCATGCATTGAGGAATGAAAAGGTTGAAATCCCCAGGGAACCTGTGGAAATTCAGATATCATCAATATCTACTTCAAAAATCTTTACTCTCAGGATGGAAAACACAGAAGAAATGGATAGATTCCTAGATATGTATGAATTTCAAAACTGATTCAAGAGGATATAAAAATTCTGAAGAACCCAATTTGAGTTAATGAGATTGAAAATGTAAATAAAAGCATACGAACAAAGAAAGACGAGGTCGTGATGGAGTCACAGCTGAGTTCTACAAGAAATATACAGCAAATTTAATACCAATATTCCTCAAACTCTTTAATGAAATTGAAAAGGAAGCAATAATGGAGGCAAGTATTACCCTGATACCAAAAGCAAAGAAAGATCCAAACAAAAAAGAAATCTACAGGCCAATTTCCCTAGTGAACACAGAGAAAAAATCCTCAATAAAATACTAGCAAACAGAATGCAGTAAATCATCAAGATTATACACCACGACCAAGTGGGATTCATCCCAGGGATGCAGGGATGGTTTGACATATGCAAATCAATAATTGTAATACACCATATCAACAGAGCCAAAGACAGAAATCACATAATCATTTCAATAGATGCAGAAAAAGTTTTTGATAAAGTCCAAAATTCATTCAAGATAAAGAAAAACTGAACAAAATCAGAATAGTTGGACTTTACCTCAATCTGATAAAAACCATCTATGACAAACCAACAGCCAATATCATACTAAATGGACAAAAACTGAAAACTTTCACTCTAAAATCAGGAATAAGACAAGGATGTCCACTACCACCACTCCTATTCAATATAGTTCTGGAAATATTAGCCAGAGCAATTAGATGAGAGAGAGAAATAAAAGAAATAAAGATACCAAAAGAAGTTAAATTATCATTATTTGCAGATGACATGATACTATACATAAAAGACCCCAAAAATTCAACCAAAAAACTTCTACAATTAATAACCAAATTTGGTAGTGCAGCTGGATGCAAAGTCAACAATCAAAAATCAATAGCATTCCTGTACACAAACTACAAACTCATTGAGAGAAAATAGGGGAACCACATCATTTACAATAGCATCCAAAAAATGAAATACTTAGGAATCAATCAAACAAAGAAAGCAAAAGATCTACACATTGAAAATTACAGCACCAAAAAAGAGATCAAAGCAGATATCAGAAAATTGAAAGATAACCCTTGCTCATGGATAGGAAGAACCAACATTATGAAAATGGCCATACTCCCAAAACTCTCATACAGATTTAATGCAATTCCAATCAAAATACCATTAGTATGCCCACAGATCTACAGAAAATATTCCTAAAATTTATTGAGTAACAGAAGTGATCTAGAATAGCAAAGGCAATCCTGGGCAATGAAGGCAAGGCAGAAGGCATCACAATCCCTGACTTGAGATTATACTATGAAGCTACTGTGATAAAATCAGCATGGTACTGGCAAAAAAAATAGACCTGAGGATCAGTGGAGATTAGAAAATGCAGATACAACTACAAACACGCAGCCACCTTATCTTTGACAAAGGTGCCAAAAATGCTTGTCACAAGAAAGATAGCCTCTTTAATATATGGTGCTGGAAAAATTGGCTTTCCAAATGCCAAAGACTAAAACTAGACCCATGTCTATCAAAATTCACTAAACTAAAATCAAACTGGATCAAATATCTAAATATTGACACAGAAATACTAAATCTACTGGAAGAGAAATTAGGTACAAACTTTGAAGACATAGGGGTAGGCAAATAGTTCTTGAACAAAACCCAAACTGCATGGAAAGCACTTCAAAGAATCAACACCTGGGAGCTCATCTTATTAAAAAGATTTTGCACATCAATAAAATCACCAAAAGAATGAAAAGAAAACTCACAGGGTAGGAAAAAATTTAACCTACTGTCCCTCAGACAAAGGACTTCTATCAAAACATATAAAGAATTGGAAAAATCAGGCTCCCAAATTCAAAGACTCAATCCAAAAATGTATTCTGAGAAGAATACATACTTCTCTGATGAAGAAATACAAATGGCAAATAAATACATGAAAAAAAGTTCAACATCATTGGTTATTCAAAAGATGCAAATTGAAACAACACTGAGATTATATCTTACTCTTGAAAGAATGGCTATCATCAAGAAATCAACCAATAATACCTGCTGGAAGAGCTGTAGTGAAAAATGAACATTTCTCCACTATTGGGAGTGTAGACTGCTACAACCACTGTGGAAATCAGTCTGGAGAGTCCTCAAAAAATTAGGATCAGCAGTCCCATTCAACCCAGCTATTCCCATTCTGGATATTTTCCCAGAAGAATTGAAATCATCATAGCACAGCAATATATGTGCAGCCATGCCTATAGCAGCAAAATTTATAATAGCTAAATCTTGGAAACAACCCAAATGCCCATTAACTGAGTAATGGATAAAAAAGATGTGATATTTCTATATAATGGAGTACTACTCAGCTTTAAAGAAAGATAAACTCGAGTCTTTTATAGATAAATGGATGCAACTTGAGACCATACTCATAAGTGAAATAAATCAGACTCATGTGTAAACATTGTATTGTCTCCTCGTGTAAGAAACTGAAAGAATAAATAAGATCCAAAATGTACAATAGATAGTATGAAAGGGGAAGAAACTGCTCAAAAGGAAAGAACAACTTGGATGGGGGAAAGGAGAAAAGAAGGAAGGAAAAAGAAAAAATATATATATATACACACACACACAAGATAGCTAAGATAATTACATTACTAATTTCTATTAGTTCGCTGAAATGAATGTTTTGTGCTTACATTGTTTGTTCAATTTTTCATGCCTATATCTTGTAATCTGAGCAACTACTTTGAAGATAACAATATGCAATATATTAACTATTGTTAATCCCCTATTAGCTTTTGTTTTTTTAACCTGGGTACTGGGAGTCAAACTTAGGACCTCACGCTTGCAAGGCAGGCACTTATGCTGCTGAGCCATATCACCAGCCCTATTAGCTTGTTTTGAAATTCTGTATTGTTGTTTTTATTGTTTTTTTCTCTTTAAAATAAGTAAAAGAGGTTTCAATTGGGAAGAAGGACTACATTGGCAGTTGGACTTCAGGCCACCTGTGTTATATTCTGACAGAAAATTTTTCTGAATTTTGCTCTTGTCCAGAAACTTTGCTAGAGACTGAGATTAAGGGCACTGGAATAATTAACCTGGCAGAGGAAATTTCAAGGCAGCTATATCTTCAAGCTGTGGATTTGGTACTGTTGGGGTCTTTTTGTCAACTCATCATTGAGAACCAAGAGCAAAACACCCAGAAAAATGACTTACAAAGTTTTGAGTTTGGCCAGAAAGTAAGCTCTGGTAAAGTTGTGGCTTGAAAATATGGAGCAGAGGAATTGATGACCAAAAAGTTTAGCATTGTAAAGAAGCCAAGAACTTTGTAACAGAACAAGAGGAAATATGCCTTAATGGAACGTGAGGTAACAAGACTGTACCATTTGCAGTCCAGCGTCAAAATTGCAAAGGTGAAAAATGTGGATTGTAGAAGACAGCTGCAAGGCACAATGCTCCAGAGTGGCAGGATCTTAATGAATGGGAATTGATTCCCCATAATTCAGTTCACTGTGCTCATTTATACACACACTTAGAGGCCTCTGTAACCATGAGCAAGATGCAAAAGGGCTGAGTTGCTGATCCAATTTATGGTAATGTTTGGCGTTATCTACATGGTGCTGGTTTTAGGTGCATGCAGGATGCAAGAGTTATGTGGTCAGGGAGGCTTCCACCCAGATTTCAGAAGGCCTAAGAGGCCAGGAAATGTGCTGCTGAGAGGGTAGTGCATGAATCCATGAGAGTGAAGCTGAAAGTGAAATGGAGACCCCAGGGTGTTGGAAATACCAAGAATGTGGAAAATCTGAGGAAAGCCACAAGAAATGAGCAAAGCTGAGAGAGGACATGAGGGCCACAGGCACTGGCAGTGACAGTGGTTGTAATACCCAAACCTTTCGGAGTTCACATTCTGACACAGGTTGCCCCAGGTGCTGTGTATGACACTATGGGATTTAATGTTTTACCTGATGGATTTTGGTCTTTCTTTGGTTCCTTTCTATTTTCCTATTTAATCTTTATGCAGTGGGAGATTTCCTGTGCCATTGTATCTTGGAAATGTTTAACTTTCTTCTCACTTTTACAGGGACTCACAGTTAAGAGTTTGCCTTAAATTTCAGAGGTGATTTTGACTTGGATTTCAACAATAATGAATCTGTTAGGACTTTGACAACTATCAGAGGGGGACAAAGTTCATTTCTAAAGAGAGATGCACATGAGTCTTTTGGAGGACAAGGTTCATATCTGGATATCCTCCAAAGTCTCATACACTCATAGGTGGAACTATTGGGAGGTAACTGTATCATTCTTTCTTGAAACATGTTGATTTTTTTGTTTCTTTATGCTTACATGTTAAGGTACCATCCTAGTGCTCTATTAAAACAAAGGCTTAAAATCCATGAAAACATTACTGAGGACAGGCAGTGTTAAAATAGATCCATTTGATTTATAATATCAGTTCATTTTGAAGATTTACAATGAATGTTAAAAGTCTATTTTATCTCGAGAGGAAAGAGAACGTTAAGGAATGCATTGAAATCTGTTGTATAATCTGCAAATATATTCAAACAAAAAGAAGAGTAGCCATTTCTCACATTTTATTTAAAAAATTGTGTTTTCCAGGCAATTAGCTCTAAATATAAGTATTAAAGTTAAAATGTGAAAAACTTGCTGTTATAATATATATTAGAATAATGTTAAAAATGATATGCAATTTGAGGGTCCGTTAATGGAAATTTTTTCATCAGTTTAAGATAAATCCATCTCAAATTTCAAAGAAAGAGTGTCTTTTCATACACCTACATAAAGGAGTAGAAATTTTTTAACAATCATTTAGACTGAACATTTGGCAATTAAAAGAAGCATTTTTAGTGTTTTTACTTAGAAAAATCTTTCTGGGTCTTTAGGGGTCAATTATAACAGAAAGTGTTAAGGCAAACATAACATAGCAAAGTGAATGTGAGCTTTGTGAAAGACAGGTCTAGAGTTGATATCTGGCTTTGATAAATAATAGCTTTATAGTCATGGACAAGTCATTTAATCACTCTTGAATACAGTGTCTCACATCTAAAATTGAGATAATAATGCTCACAATGTATTGTTGTCTTCAGGCTTAGCACTAATGAATGTAAAGTAATTGATGTAGTAAATGATCCATAAAAGATACATCTTATTGTGTGAGAAGTGAAGGTAAAAACAAACAAGTGTATTCATGATGTGAATGCCAGTACCAGTAGTCCTAAGGAAGTATAACGTGAGCAGATTCTGTTTTAAAAGAAGATTGGAAGGGTAACAATATGGAGAAAAGAGAATCTACAAGTTAAACTAGCTACTGAAGAATTTATTCATTTTTTTCAAAAAATATACTTTTTAAATTTTCTAGGAACAGAGGTATGCATGGTTATGTGTTCTAAGGACTTAGCAGAGAAGAAGATAGGAATGGTCAAATTGGTAAAGAGGTCTCCAATGCATTTTCCTTGATTCTTATACTTTAGTATTGGTAAATTATGTAATTTTGATATTAACTTAGTTTCATTATGGGCCTGCAGTCTGTATTTGGAAGAAATTATTTTTTAAATAAAAGCTTGTAATTTGTGGTGAAATGACTTCACTTTTAGTTAAGACTTCAGTTTAATTAGTATGCACATGCATTTGAGGAATCACATATTAAGAATTTTTAACATAAGATCACTACTTACACCACTTATGAACACACCTCTAGACAGTTATAAGGAAAAATAGAGCATCTCTGAAATATTTATTATTGCATTGTGCAATAGGCACCAGGAAGAAATGGATTTCTCCTAATTTTTATCCAGGAAGCTACAACTTTTATGGTTTTTTGAGATGTGATATCCAAATATGAATTTTTTAACACCAAAACCCATGAGAATAAGTTAACTTTCCATCTCTACCAATCTTTAGGTTTTAGTATTGATCATAAATCCACTACTAGATTAAGATGTATTCAAGTAATCTGCACTCTTTTTAAATATTTTCTTTCACTTATGAGTATGGTCCCAAGTTGTACCCACTTATCTATAAAATTTTCAAGTTTATCTTTCTTTATGGCTGAGTAGTACTCCATTATATAAAAAAAAAGCCATATGTTTTAGTCCACTCCTCTGTTCATGGGCATTTGGATTGTTTCCAAGATATAGCTACTACAAATTGTGCAGCTATAACATGGGTGCACATATGTCACTGTGGTATGATGTTTTTAATTGTTCTAGGAAGATACACAGAAGAGGAAAAGCTGGGTTGAATATGACCTCTAATGCGAGATTTTAAAGATTATCCAGATTGATTTCCACTGTGGTTGCACCAGTCTACACTCCCACCAGCAGTGGAGAAGTGTTCCTTTTTCACCACAGTCCCTCTAGCGTTTGTTATTCGTGGATTTCTTGATGATAGCCATTCTTTCTGGAGTGAGATGGAATCTCAGTGTTCTTTTAATTTGAATCTCTTGAATGACCAATGATGTTGAACATTTTTTCATGTACTTATTTACCATTTGTATTTCTTCATCTGAGAAGTGTGTGTTCATCTCAGATGACCATTTTTGGATTGGGTCTTTGAATTTGGGGGCCTGAATTTTTTCAATTCTTTCTATATTCTAGATATAAGTCCTTTGTCTGAGGGAAAACAGGCTATAAATTTTTCTCAACCTGTTGTCTTTTCACTCTGTTGGTGATATCTTTTGTTGTGCAAAAGCTTTTTAATAAGGTGAGATCCCATTTTTTAATTCTTTGTAGTACTTCAAATGCAGTCTGGTTTTTGTTCATGAACTCTCTGCCTTCACCCATGTCAAGATTTCTACCTATTTTCTCTTTCAGTAAATTTAGTGTTTCTATTTTAACATTTAGATATTTGACCCATTTTGGTTTTAGTTTAGTGCATGATGATAGATATGGGTGTAGTTTTAATCTTCGTCATGTGGAAAGCCAGTTTTTCCAGCACCCTTTATTAAAGAGACTATCTTTCTTCCGATGAACATTTTTGGCACCTTTGTCAAAGATAAGGTGGTTGTGTGTGTTTGTAGTTGTGTCTGCATTTTCTAATCTCCTTCACTGATCCTCAGGTCTGTTTTTAGCCACTACCATGTTGATTTCCCCACAGTAGCTTTGTAGTATAATTTCAAGTCAGGGATAGTGATGCCTTCTGCCTTGCTTTTGTTGCCCAGAATTGCTTTTGCTATTCTAGGACCCTTCTGGTTCAAAATGAATTTTAGGAATGTTTTCTCTAGATCTGTGAGGTATGCTAATGGTATTTTTTAATGGGATTTTATTCAATCTGTAACACTTTTGGGAGTAGGGCCATTTTCACTATGTTGGTTATTCCTATCCATGAGTAAGGGATATATTTCCATTTTCTGATATTCTCTTCATCTCCTTTTTAGAGTACTGTAAATTTCAACATATAGATCTTTTACTTTCTTTGTTTCATTGATTCCTTAGTGTTTTATTTTTTTCGATGCTATTGTGAAGGGTGTGGTTACCCTAATTTTTCTCTCTGTGAGTTTGTTGCTTGTATACAGGAATGCTATTGATTTTTGAGTGTTTACTTTGTATCCAGCTACACTACTGAGTTTGTTTATTAAATCTGCAAGTCTTTTGGTGGAGCTTTTTGGGTCTTCCATGTAGAGTATCATGTCATCTGTGAATAATGATAATTTAACTTCTTCCTTTCCTATCCTTATTCCTTTTATTTCTTTCTCTTGTCTTGTTCCTCTGGCTAATGTTTCCCGAACTACATTGAATACGAGTGGTGATAGTGGACATTCTTGTCTTGTTCCTGATTTGGGAATGAAAGGTTTGTTTTTGACCATTTAGTTTGACGTTAGCCATTGGTTTGTCATAGATGTTTTTTACCAGATTGAGATTTAAACCATGTATTCCAATTTTCTGCATTTTTTTTATAATGAATGGGTGTTGGACTTTGTCCAATGCTTTTTCTGTATCTCTTGAGATGATTGTGTGATTTTTGTCTTTGGTTCTGTTAATATGGTATATTACATTTATTGATTTGCTTATGTTGAACCATCCCCGCCTCCCTGGGATGAATCCTATTTGATCGTGGTGTATAATCTTCGTAATGATTTGCTGCATTCTTTTTCTCAGTATTTTACTGAGGAGTTTTGCATAGATGTTCATTAGGAGATTAGACTGTAGTTTTCTTTTTTGGATGAGTTCTTCTCTGGTGTTAGAATCAGTGTAATACTTGCTATCAGAAATCATTTGGTAAGTAATGTTTCCCTTTCAATGTCCTTAAAGTCTTTCAGCATTAGTGGCATTATTCTCTAAATATTTTGTAGATTTCAGCTGTGAATCCATCATGGCCTAAGATTTTCTTTGTTCATAAATTTTTAATCAGATTTTCAATTTCATTGGCTGATATCAGGCTATTTAGAATTTTTATATATCTTTGATTTAGTTTTAAATCTTTTAAAAATATTTTTAAATCTAGTTTTTGTAAGTTTTTAGCATATGTTTGTAGTTCATAATATTTATATTTTTGTGGGGTGTTGATATATGCACATAATACATCTTAATTCTTTTTTCCTTCACTTTTCAATTCCCTCTTTCCCCTCATCAACACATTTCTTGATCCCCCTCCATTTTTTTGTTTGTTTTGTACATGTTTTCAGTACATGTTTACGTTTCTTATGTGGAGCTGGTACATGTACATGACACAATTTAATTATTTTTTATCCCTTCCTTTCACTTCTCTCCTCCTCCTTCCATCTTTTGATCCAATTCCCCTTTGCTGAAGATCTATCTCCATACTTCCTATTATCTGTTTTATTTGGCTCTTTATTATAATTTAGGTTTCTCACGGGAAAGAATGCATAATACTTAAACTTGCACGTCTGGTTTTAATATTATTGTTTCAAGGTGCATACATTTTCCTACAAATAATTCAAATTTACTCTCCTTTATGGCAGAGTAGTGCTCCATTGTGTATAAATAGCACATTTTCTTCATCCACTTACCTATTAATAAACATATAAGCTATTACCAAATTTTAGCTATTATGAGTTGTGCTGCTATAAACATGTATATGCATGTATCATTGTAATATCATGTCCTTAAATTACCTGATAAGCTATCTAGAAGGAGAGCCACTGGGTCAAATGGAATTTCTAGTTTGAGATTGTTGAGGAATAGTCACACAGATTTCCATAGTAGTTTTACTAGTATACATTTCTACCTACAATGTGCAGCATGCATTTTTACCCACAGCCTCTCTAGCATTATTTATTATTTGTTTTCTTGATAATGGTCATTCTTTCTAGGGTAAGATGAAATCTTAACGTTGTTTTAATTTGCATTTCTCTAATGGCCAGTAATGTTAAGCGTTTCTTTATATATTTATGGGGCATTTGTATTTCTTCTGTGAAGTGTCTATACCTTTCACTTGCCTATTTTTTGATTGGGTCTTTTACTTTGGGCAGTTCAAATTTTATTTTGTTCTTTACATAGTCAAGATATGAGTCTTTTGTCTGAAGAATGGCTGACAAAATACTTTTCTCATCCTCTGTGTTGTCCTTTCACACTGTAGGTTTTTTCTTTTGCAGTGTAGAAGATATATAGTTTGATATGATCTACTTGTGTATTCTCAAAACTATATTCTTTGCAACCAGGTTTTTGTTCAGAAAGTCCTTGCCTATGCCAATGACTTCAAGAGTTTTACCTATTTTTTATCTTTCAGCATACTAAGTGTTTCTATTTTAACATTTAGTTCTTCAATCCATTTTGATTTTAGTTTAGTACATGGTGAGAGGTATGGGTCTAGATTCAATCTTCTCCATATGGATAGCCAGTTTCCCCAACACCATTTATTAAAGTGGTTGTCTTTCCTGCAGGGAAAAGTTTGGCTTCTATTTCAAAGATCAAATAGAGAATGTGTTTGGGGTTGTTTCTGCATCCTCTATTCTGTTGCACTGATCTTCATTTCTGTTTTTGTGCCAGTAACACGATATTTTAAAAATCACAGTGGCTTTGTAATATAACTTCAGGACAAAGATTGTGATCCCTCCCACTTTGCTCTTTTTATCCAGGGTTGCTTTTGCTATACTGGCTCTCTTCTGGCTGCATATGAGTTTTGGGATTCTTTTCTCCACTTCTGTGAAAAATGTTATTGAATCAAAGAAAAATTCCTGTGCTATTCAATAAATGGTCTCTTGGGATGCAGTCCCGTCACAATTTTCTATGCCTACTTTTACATCCTATTGGTTTTTGGGGTGCCTTCTTTGTATTAATGGTCCTTCTCTTTATCCCCCAGACCGTGTTTACTATCTAAGCCAAGATATATCCTTGCTACCGATTGTAGATGGGGAGCATGATCAGCCCTCTAGTCTATGCTAGACTAGGCCACAGGGCTGGGCTTCAAGTAGGCTCTTAGATTAAGTGTCCTCAGTCATGGAGTCTAGTTGCTCCTTTCTCTCTTGGGGTGTTGTCCTTCTGCAAGATCAGGTCGGTTGGTTATTTCTTGCCTCTGTTTCATGCTGCCATAAGTGAGGCAGTTTTTCTGTTATTGGTCTTCTTTCTCCCATGGGATAGTGGTGCTGATACTCAAGCTCAGGTTTGTTTGTTTCCTTGGGCGTGAGGCAGTGCTCCTCTGGTGCAACCCTGCTTACTGATGTGATGGCAGGGCACCTCTCCTTAACTGCATGTCTGCTTGCTGAAGTGGGATAGGGGCACTGCTTCTCAAGCACAAGTCTGCTTGCTCCAGAAGCCCAGACATTTGTTTGAGTGATGATCAGTCTATTAGTCATTATTCCATGAAATGTTAATTCCACAATTTCAAATCCAGTACTCTAAAATTTACTTGCTGATTTGATAAATAAAGTAGGTCATCCATGAACTGATATATTTAACAAATTTTATAATTGTTTTCTAAGGTCTAGGACACAGATTTACAGTGATGAACAAAAAGATATGATATGTTTTTTCTAGAGCACTGTGGAAAATAGGTATTAACACATCAATGTAGACATTTATATGGAAGAAAAATATATGAAATTATAGGAAGGAAGAAATTAAAAGACAATAAGAAATAAAAATAGGTATAAATTGATTTATACTGTGATGATGAATGAAGTCCTTTCTGAAGAAGTGCTACTAAAATTGAGAACTATAAGAAGAATAAGAGTTGACTAGGCAAACACAATGTGTATGTATATGTGCTAGGTAGGCTGGGATGGTGGTGGTGAGATATTCTGGGTGTGAGAACAAAATACATGTGAAGATTCTAACACAGGCAAAAGCATGACTTGAAAGAGGAACTCAAAGAAAATGAGTATTTTAGGCAGTAACTGAGGAATAAATCTGGAATCCCTAATCCAAAGATCTGAAATTTGAAATGCTCTGAAATATGAAACTTTTCTGAGACTGATGTGAAAAGCAAAATGTTTTAGATTCCAGAGCATTTTGAAAGTTTTTGGATTAGGGATGCTCAGTAGGTAAGGTTCCTGCAAACACTCCAAAATCGATAAAACACTGAATTCTGAAACACTTTTTATTCCAAGAATTTTGTATAAGGGATACTGAAAGTGTAACATGAATATCATATTTTGTTTAATTCTAAAATTTGTGGTATGATACCTTGCTCCTGTTTCCATTGAAATTTAGACTTTGAGTAGGCGTCTTTACTATCTCATACTTTCATATTAGAATATGGCATAAAGTACTCTGTACCTAAATTATACCTACAAAAGATAATGTTGACATGAGTATTCCCATATATTTAAAGCATTCAGGCTAACTCCCCTCTTCACCCATGCTGGTGTGGGAAGAAAATATTTTAAGAAATGGAAAGTTTATTTCATTTATCTTTTATAACATCTAACTTGGTATGTTCCTTAGATTTTTCAAAAACATACACCTGAGAGAACTAGAAGCTTTATCCATTTAGAAATCCCCTACCACCACATACACATAATTTTCTTTTGCTGTAAAATAATAAGAGACCTATAAAACAAAGTAGATCCCTTGAGGGATCGCTCTCTGAATGTGGCTTTTAAAAGTGTAGCTTAGATTTGTGATATTTTCTGAAAAATATGGACTATATAAATATAACACATTTTAAACTGAATTTTGTCACTTATGGAAGGAATAAGCATGAAAGGGAGGAAGATTTCAGGGGACTGTGTAATAGGACATTTTATGTTACCTGAAGCCTTGATTATTAATGTCAAGAGTGGCAAGAGTGAAACAATGATCTCACCAATTTCTGAGCCCAGACTGCTGACCTTTTTATATTTTGAGGTAATTCTGTTTCAAAGCTACATAAGAAGACTGCAGGAATCTGTTACTCAACAAAACTTGAAAAAAATGAAACATAGTCAGTGAATAAGACACTTAGATCATATAATAAAGTAGAAGAATAACATCTTATTAGGTATATTTTGGAAGACATTTTAGTTTTGACTGATGGGGCAAATTAGGAAATTGTACTCTATATAACAGCTATTCATTGTGTTCTATTTGTAAAGCATTTATGCCTATTATTCTGCAGTCCAATTTCATTAAAATTTCATTAGGCTATCTACTATGAAACACCTGGCCTTTCTATTGAGCTTGGCTATAGACTAGAAAAGTGACAGAATAAATTTAATATGCAAAAAAAGGAAAACTTACAGAACTACATGGCCTGGGTAAAACTGGAAGATTATGAGATTTAGAAGTTATAAAGCAACAAGTAAATATTTTGAAGCATTATTATAATTATTTGAAATCCCACCCCCATAAGCTTAATACACCACTGGAATATGTAATTTTTTTCCTTGTCATTTCTTAAGATCTTTAAGAATCACCAAATTGTTCAACAATGAAGGCCTTGTAAAATATGACTTTCAAAAGCATATAAATCTATTTGAAGTAGTTAACTTTATCATTAGTATGTCTGTCAGATTCAAGGAAATTCATAAGTAAATCAAGTAGTTTCATAAAACACAGACTTCCACTTTAGTGGCTTGATCTCACTCTTCAATGTTTTGAGTTTTCTGCCCTTCAAAATTCAAAGAATATATGTGCAGGGAAATTTCTTATAAAGTTCTATCCTGTTGCTTCAAGGAGAGTACTGAACTATGATTCTCCAAAAATTAATGTTTGGAAGTAAGACAATGGAATGAAATTAGACATCATATTGCTGATATTGAACGTTTAGTTATTTCACAGATGCTTTATTAACTTTGTGGCAGTACTAGTGCTTTAACAATAAACCAACAAAGGCTATTTTATATAAAACAAAATAACAGGGAAATCAATAATGGGATGTTTTAAAAAATATATTTATGTTTCTTGGAGTATAAACTTTTCTTGCTTTGTTTTGTATCCTGACTATGTTTAATTACCTCTTGCTCCTGTTTAATGATTTCAAATACTCATTTTAAGATTAGTATGAATGCTTTGCTACATTTTATGCAAGTGTATTTGTGCTATAATCATAATCCAGACAAATATGTGGCATATTATATGCCTTTCTATTATTCTGCATGTTCTAAAAATGTAAGAAAACATAAGGCTAGTGAGCATAAATCGGTCACTCTCTCCTGAAGCTTGAAGTAGTCTTAAATTAAGGGCAAACAGTAGTTCTTGATTTCTGGCAGAATGCACTGATTCTCTGCCCCAACCAAAGTGGTGCTTCAGCATACAGCCTCTACATTATTTTGTAAAAATTTATGTATGTGAGATATGGTAGCAAGTTATTTTCTCAGATGCAGTAGAATATTCAATTAATATATGTGTTAGCTTTACCACAGTAGACAAGACACAACCTACGCAACTTAAAAGAGAAGTTTAAATTGGCTGACAATTTCAGAGGATTCAATTCATAGTTGGCTGGCTGTAAGGCAGAAACATCATGGTGGAAGTGCATGGTGGGTCAAAGCATTTCCAGTGTATGACAGTCTGGAAGCAGAGCATGGGGACACTGCAGGGAGGAGGGGACAAGGGAACAGAGGTAGAACAGAAGATCATGCCTGCCTAGTCCACTCGGATACACTCAACAGTGTGTTTTACTAATCCTCTAGGCAACTCACAAGCAAATCAAGTTGGCAATTAAATTTAACTATATGACTATATATTAGTGACTATGATGGTTTATTCTGAAAACAGAGAATAATTATATAAGTTCTCAGAAATAAAAATTATATTTATCCCTAAATTATTGACTCACAGAGAGCATTGACTGTATAATCAGACAGCCTGGATGCAAAATTAAGCTTTCTGCTATACTAGCTGTGTGATCTGAGGATATTACCTGTTAACTGGTAAAATATTACTCCTGTCCTCTGAAATTCAAATGTCAAGGTCTCAATTCCCATTATCTTTGGATATGACTGTAATTTGTCAGTAATGAGATAATAATGTTAAAATTATTTCATAGGAGTAGACCTATTCAATGTTACTGGTATCATCATAATCAGAAGAAATTTACACACAGACAAATACAGAGACAAACATTAACATAGGGATAGAAAGCCATTTGGAAGCTAAGCAAAAAAGTAGCAGAAGCAAACAATCCTGCTGCCACCTTGATCTTGAACTTCTAGCCTCTAGAATTCTGAGAAAATAAATTTCCATTGTTCAAACCACCCACTAAATTTCTCTTATGTAAACCATCCTCTCTGTGGTACATTTTTATGGCAGCTATAGCAAAGAAATACAGATTTGGCTGTTCCTATTTTCAATTACCATATTAAATAGGGCTTGCAAATAACCTGGCCCAAACTAGGCACTTGGCACTCAGTGATTGTTGGTTCTTTGTCACTATATATTGTGGACACTATTTGTTTCTTTTTTCATTAAAAAATGAGTGGTATAATTATTGATAGTAAACTTATGAGACTATCTTTGAAATTTAAAAAATGAACTCTAACTCAGAATTTTTTCACTGAAATTGTGTTATTGGAAGTAAATAACCTTTTCTACACAACTTGATCTTATCCATTTAACTGCAATTTAATGGAGTACTCCAGAACTCAATGGAGCAAACTGACTAATGGCTTAGTACAATTGTTTTGTAAGTTACCAAATTTTGAGGAAGTAAACTACAAGCTCTTAAGATTTAAAAGATTGATGATTTAGGCTTATATTCATAAAGCAAGATATATTCTGTATCTTTCATTTTAGCTTGGCATAAGCTAAGGAAATTAGAAAAAGAAAAGTTCTGCTTTTTCTATCTTCCATATATCCTGAGTTTCCAACTAATTTGCCATCATATTAAGATAAGTGAGCTTTTGGTACTCCCATTATTTTCCAACTGGAAGAACAGATATTGAATTCATTCAACTTCAATAATTTTACATAATGCAAGAGAAAAGACAGATATCTGGGAAGGCCAGAAGAGATGCTCCGGAAACAGTCTGTTATTAGTTGTGCCACAACCCTGAAATATGACATTATCAGGGCATTTGATCAGATATAATGCTTTAAGGCCCCCCTCAGTCCTATTTGAACTGTATATTGGTAGTAAATAATTTCTTCTAGAATATGCTTCATATTCCTGATTTGCATTTTAATGACATGAAAAGAAAGAGAAGGCTAGCATGCTGCAAAATATCCAGGTGATATTTTAAGTAAAGAGTCTGTAACAGCACCCAGCAAAACATTCTGAACTGAGTGGGTGAAGAAATTAGAGGAAAATGGAGATAAATAGATTAATGTCAAAAGGGCTTACCTGGCAAACTAAATTCATTTACAGAGATTTCATTTTCATATTGCCCTTAGGCCATTTAGTTGTAGATTCTGCAATGTGAAGAGGAGCTCAGTTGTTATGACACTTGAATAATACATTGTTGTCAATAATGTTAGCATTCCCACAACAGTACCAGGTCCTGCATGATATGGATGTAGTGATCAAGGTATGTTTATTGATAGTGCAAAGATAGATTAAGAAAATATACTCACCTTAAAGATCAACATAAACAACTGTATAAGGTGCTCTCTAATCAATGTTTGGTTGGTTAAAAAAATTGAAGAAAACACTAACTCTAAAAGTATGAGGAAGTATGGATAATGTAATGGATTTTTCTTGAAAAAATGTGATTATTTGCTGAGTTCATTTGTTTAACATTGTTTTTATATTTTTAAATTGTGGCTAGGGATTTCTGTAATTATTATGTGCTCTCTGCAACATAGGATAACTATCCTTCTCTTCCACATACATTACTCCTCTTTTCACATTATTTGGGTAAAAATAGATTATATTGAAGTAAATTGCAGCAGATATTGTTGACAAGTTCTGACATTTTGGCACAATCTTTTTTATTATGCATTTTTCTTTTCCTCTTTTGCGTTCATGTAGCTGTTCTTTTTCATTTTTACAGTGCTGCAAGATGCAACCACAGCTTTGTGATGTTTAATTCATGTCCTTTCTCAATAATTTTTTCCTATAAACAAAAGAATAAGAAGTGCATAGTTGTATATATATGATTAATTGCTGTTTACATTCCTTTCATTTTTATTTAAGAAAATATATGAATACAACAAATTTAAGGACATTTTGTTAGATGTTATATTGAAGGAAGTATAAGTATTTTCCACCTCTCAAAAAATAAAAGCCAGACCTCCCCTTTCCCCTAATGCATAATAGTGTATGGAAATGGAATTAACAACTTGCTTCAGCTTTAAATATCATTATTAGAAAACACAGCTGCAAACAGAAATAAGTCATAGTTGATATGAGAAAATCTTTTGGAAACATGACCTTATTTTATCTCAAGGGTATTTATTATCTTCAGATTTAGTATTGTTTTTACAATATATATGAAAAGACACTATGCTGTTGATAATTACTTAACATAGATTTCATTGCTTCACATTGTTCTTGGTGTTTTTGAAGACATGGATTACAGTGGAGACACACTGGAAGATAGTTTCAAAAAATATGAATGACTCAGATTGAATCTATATATGCAAATTGCCATTTGAAGTTTAAGGGAAAATCAACCAGCCCCACTAAACCAAATTATCAGTCTGGCTCATTGTTTTTCACAAAATTGTGCAATTTTTTCAACCTTACTGAAATCATCCAATCAGTCATTCCTCAGCATTACATAGACACAGGAACAAAATATTTTTCTGAAGAAAATGGGAGCATTTTAATAGCTTCATTTTCCCTGTTCAGTAAAAAGCACTCATTTGGATAGTAAAAGAGATATTTTCTTCTTACAAATCCTTGATCACTCAAAATATTGGTATATTGTATGTCACAATGCCATTTCCATTCACACTTTTCACTATTGTGGTGATCCTCATTGACAAGTTAAGATTAGCACTACTCTACAAAATTAATTTTTCCTGAATTATTGTAAATTCAAACAGACCATTCAATTGTATTTTTCATGAAAGATATTGAAATAAGATTCAAGATGACTTTAGTAGCCATCTTCACTAAATTGGTGTATGTTATCACGAATAGCCATTCTAATATACTGTTATTATGAAATTGTGGAGAGTGAAGAGACTGTTAACTTAATAATATTCTAAGTAAATATTATGTACATTAAGCAGAATTATAAAATTTTAATTAAAAATATATAGTTATTGGAATAAATTTCTAAGTCAATTCACCAGTGCAGTTAATTTTAGATTCATGAATAAATGACTCCAGGGCCAATTATGGAAATTTATATGTTTTATAGTGGAGAGATAGCTTGAAAAAAGGGACTTATATTTGAAATTTTAGAAAAAAAAAGAATCAATAAAATTACCATTAAGAATAGTTTCAAGGGTCAGTGAGATGGCTCAGCAGCGTAAGCTCCTGCCTGGCAAGCGTGAGGGCCCGAGTTCGACTCCTGGAACCCACATACGAAAAAAGGGCTGGTGATATCGCTCAGTGGCATGGGCGCCTGCTGGCCCACGAGGTCCTGAGGTCGACCCCCAGTACCCACAAAAAAAAGGCTCTAAAGAAATAATGCTATTTACATGTAACAACAAATAATGTGCTTATCAATTGTAAATTATTAACAGCATTGCAGTAAATAGGATCAGGTTTAGATTCAACAAGTTTGGCCTGAATGCAAATGTTGCTTAATCTCTGTGAGCACCAATTTTATTATTCGTAATATAATGTAATCAATTTCAAAAGATTTTATGGAATTCTGTGTAGTAGGAGATAATTTATATATGATAGGCTCTAGATTAAAAGATCAATAAGCATTATATGCCATTGCAAGCACCATAGTTTCTTTCTTGTTTTCTTCAAATTTATATTACCATGAAGACACACATTTTATAGTGTAGAAAAAAATTCATATGAATTTCAAAGATAATAGGTGTAAGTCTGTGTGTGTGTTATTTTGACTGGCTCTTTTAAGATATACCCATTTAATTCCTAGGGATAGGCATTTGCTTCTTTTGCCAGTAAGGATGTATTGATGAAAAAATATGTCACTCACAGGTCCAATATTTAATAATCTTGATAGTTGATTTTTAAATGCCCAAAACCTATTCACTCTTCCTAGGTGCACCTCAATTTCCTTTTTAGGAAGCATATTTTTCTCACTATTTACAATCCAGTGGTACTCTAATTGGACTCCACTTTATCAACTAAAGGGCAGCTAATGAGGGACAGCCCAAGCTAGACAAGATAGAGAAGCTTCTTTCCTGGAATTTGAATTTTAAATAGAAATTATGAAGGTAATAGAAATGAAAATCTGTTAACATTCATTCTCTCTTAATAATGATGAGGTATTGACTAGGCTATTTCTACAGTTTTTTCCAAGTTCTTGAGAGATATGTTTGTTCCCAAGTCTTTCTAAGATTGAGTTTCTGGATTTCAATTGATTCTGGGAGATTCTACTCCTTTTTAATAAGTGCCTCTTGCTGAAATTATCCAGATTAATTTCCATTACCAAATAATTATAAGTGAAAAAGGATGATAGCTAGATTATAAATTGAATACACTGAACTTTTTATTATTTGTTTGAAATGGTATCACTAGTATGGTATCTCTAATGTGATCACAAGAACCTGAGTAGTGTTACTGGTAATAGGCTAAATAAATATCAACTGATTAGTTGTCTCAAGAACAAAGAAATAGGGGCCGGTGAGATGGCTCAGCGGCATAAGCGCCTGCCTGGCAAGCGCGAGGGCCCGAGTTTGACTCCCGGAACCCACATACGAAAAAGGGGCCGGTGATATCGCTCAGCGGCACGGGTACCTGCTGGCGCGCGAAGTCCTGAGGTCGACCCCCCGGTACCCACCAAAAAAAAAAAAAAAAGAACAAAGAAATAAGGCTGGTGAGATGGCTCAGCGGCATAAGCACCTGCCCAGCAAGTGTGAGGTCTTCAGTTTGACTCAGTAACCACATATGAAAAAAGGGGCAGTGATATCGCTCAGTGGCATGGGAGCCTGTTGGCGTGCAAGGTCCTGAGGTAGACCCCTGGTACCCGCAAAAAAAAGAACAAAGAAATAAACTTGTAATGGAGGCTTCAGCACAGTAAAATGTGCTTGAGTGTGAGGACACAAATAATTGGTTTGGGAAGGGTGCAGTATGTAATCTTGCAACATTGGTTGTGTGTGAGGCTAATTTTGCATGTAGCTTTTCCACATACACTTCAATACTGTTCTGAATTATTTTCAGGTTAATATGATGTTAAATAATCCTGGTTTACACTGAAACACCCTCTTTCAGGAAAATCATTCTCTTCTCTGTCCCTTAAATACAACATGCTCATTCATAAGTGATAAATTAAGATGTATAGTTTCTTTTTTTATTTTGCTTTATGTAACAAATTTTATTTTTAAGTAATTAAACTTATTGGTACATTTTAAATATATGTAAAGATCACTTTCATCATAGGGACTTTGTACCTGTACATGACTTATCTCAATTCCTCTTTTTTCCCCATTCCTTTATCCTCCCTTCAATTCTGTCTTCCCCTCCTTATTGATAAAAACTTTGTTTCAATTACATTGATTTCTTATGCCTCTTAAATAAGCAGAAGAGTCATCATGAGTATTAGCATATTAAAACACTTAAGGTAGTCTCCAGGCAGTATCTTCAGGGTTGAAATTCTGATTATGCAATTCACTAGACATTTGAACTTGCACAAGTTAGCTTGTTATGCTTGTTTCTGTATCTGTAAAACAAAGCTAATAATAGTGCCCAAGTAATTTTTTATGAGTATTAATGAATTTAATATTAACAAAGGACTTCATTGGTTGGCATGTATTGTAGACATTATAACATCCACCAATATCTGGTTCATTTCCATGACAGAGCACACAGAAGTATCACTGCTCTCTGCTGTTGCCAACACTACCAAATATCTGAAAAACACACCCTAATTTGCTTTGCCAGGGAAAAAGAAGTTCCATAAGTGTAAAATATTCTGGAATTCTAGCCATCTGTTGAAGATATTGCAATTGTTCTGGAGAGATGACAGAACTGAATTGTTGGGTTAAGTCACGGGATCAACAAGCTATATATATATATTATGAAAGTGTTAGCTGATTTTTCCATATATTCACCTATTCTGGTACACATTTCTCTATTATGTATTTTGAAGTTTGTATCTTTCTGTTACCAACAAACTGTTAAAAGGAAGATGTCATAGCTTGTATTTCTTTTTATTATTCTTCTTTCCTAACAGTAGGAAAACAATGCACCTTGTGAATATTAATCAAATGGAGGTATTTCAATAATCTAGATCTATAGGAGTCTGTAGTTTCCCCATGGGATCATTTAAAAAGGTAAACAAAATCCACCAGAGAAGATCACAGCAGTTGTATATAAATCCATAACCTTCAAAATCCTTTGTTCTCAGTTTTTATCCTCACCAGGAGTCCAAGCCAGAAACCTGAAAGTCATAATTGTATCCTTGCTTTACTTAATTTCCAATGCTTTTCCAAGTCCAATTACTTTATTAATTCTCAAATATCTCTCATATGTCATATCTTTTTACCTCCTCAGGAACTCTTTTAGTTTTGATAACCATAATTTCTTTCATGGAAAATTGGAGAAGCCTCCTAACTCTTATTTCTAGTTCTGTCACTATCCAATCTATTTGCGCCTCTAGACACAGAGTAGCAGTTTTTCAAAATAAGAATCTGCTCATGTTACGTCCTTGCTTAAAATGGACCTCTCAGTGCCTTTTTGATAAATTTCAAATTCTCTAACTTGGCTAGTAAGGTTTTCTATGATCCTTTAATCTTTTCATAATGATTTTTTCCTCCTTCCTTGTCTCATACACTATGCTTCAATGTCATTGAGTTATTTACACTTTTTAAAACAAACCTCATTTTTCTTTTTATGTTTACTTACACTTTTCCTTAAATTTGGAGCATTCTTATTGCTATTTAGCTTGTTCATTGAGACCCAGCTTAGATGAATACCCTTTGTGGGAAACTGTTTTATAGATATCTCCAAATCTCTTCATCTTTAGAACCTCCTGCTTGTCTTCATATGATGAGCAAATATAGAATATTTAACAGGTCTGAACAACATGGGTTTGAGTATGTGCTTTGCCAGTTAGTAGAGAAGTGATCTTGGGCAGGTTACATGACAAGTTATGGATTTATACATACGTATTGTAATAGGGTTATGCCTGTGTTATTCAGATCAAATGCTTTTACTAAAGTGATTTGAATATTGTAAGTGCTTAAAGAATGCTAACTACCATTATTATTGCCTTACATTGCAGAAACTACCTCCCAGGTTCCTAAGTATGGTTCACTTTCAAAACTGAGAAACAAGTTTATCTTTTTGTAACATTCACCTTTGTAAAAAATGAATTTAAAAAAGCATGCATTTAGTGACAAATGTGAAATCTGCTTTTCACAATATAATATTTTTTGCTCAATTCCTTTGGGAGAATGTTTAGGGAAACAAAGTGAGAATAACATTGAATAAAATGTCCTACAAATATAATGATGTTTAACTCATATTTTGAGAGGCTTAGATTATTTTTCTTATACAGGAGTGTTAGTGTACTGTGTCCAGTGATTGCTTGTTTTGGCACATTTGCTTAGGTATCTATTCTTTAAAGAATAATTTTCTTGTGTTTTTGTAGAACCATAGAGTCTCTGTTACTGGGTCTTTAGAGACCATCCAGCTGATCAAAGCTGTACCTAAAAGTTAAGTCTGTACCTAAAAGAGTCAAGGATATTTGTCTTAATTACAAAGATAGAAAACAGAAGGGAATACATTTCAGGAAGTATCCCCCTTGCTAAATAGTAAAAGCATGCCCCCAGTGTACAGTTTTAATAGTTTCAATGAGTTATAAATTTACACTATACATTCAGCTTTTGAAGACTGCATCATAAAATTTCTTTTACTTATCATCCTAGAATACTTTTGTGAGTACAATCATATCATTCAATACTGAAGAAAAAAAGACTTATTCATTCATGTGTAGCATTCCGACCTTGTACAGAGATTTAATAGCTTTTGTTATTTTGCAGTATTTTATTATTAATCATAAAAGTGATTAATGTCATGGGATAAGATGAGGAATATTAAATAGTATATTCCTAGAGATCTGAGACCTAGTAATATTTTTATATTCAGTCTATTATTTTGCAATTTATTTTCAATATATATAATGTTTAGCACAGATATTAGGAATTATAATACAAATAACTCTTCCCCTCTCTCTCTCTGAGAACAAGCAATTCAAGATTCAGTCACTGATTTGACATTCAGCAATGGCCAGTCAGTAAACTCCCTATCACAACCTATGAATAAGGATTAGTTTCTCTAAGTAGTTCCTATTCAAGCCCCTGTCTCAAAATGCTAATGAACGTTTCCAAACCCTCACAAATCCACATTTAAATTTTCAGGTACCAAGGGTCAGACCCAATCCTATAATCAGATAGACAGTAAAATATCTACTCTTACAGAGATGAGGGCAAAAGAGTTATAGAACAAAATATATGTAAAAATTATCTAATAACCTCTCAAAGAACACTTTTTGCTTCATTCTGGATATATATAAAACTTATCAAATATACAATGTGTACTGGCTTTCTATTTCCTTAGGAAGGACACAGTTTCTATATAGAGGCCTTCTCTTTTTGAGCAGAGAAGACACAAGTCTTGCCTTATCTTCCCTCTAAAACAAAATGCTCTAATATAGAAGCAGAAATTATCTATTTTTGTATTTTTACTGTAGTTTCTCAGATCTAGGGAAATTGGCTTACTAAATAACTGCTACCAAGAGCACCTACATCAAATTCTTTGGAGGAAAGAATATTGAAAATTATTAAATATCTTTTCTAGAAACAATTGATTCTGGGGCAAAAGCATGGCTCTCACTCTGCTGTCCACAACTGAAATGAGCTTTAGGCACATTTCTGTTTCCACTTGTTAAAATCTGAAGCACTTCCAACATACCAATAGGTAGCAATACAAGTTAAGGAAGAAAAAAGAAACATGGAAAATATCCTAAGGAAAATTCATGAATTAAAAAGGTGAATTCTATATTTAAATCTCATTTTTTTCTAAAAGGATAAGCCTAAAGAATCATTGTGAGATATGAGTACATGTGTATTTTATTTCAGAAATTAGTAATAGTACTAGATAGTACTGGATTCTCTTGAAAGTTTGTCATTTAAATTTACACACAGTATTATATTATTTAGAGCTCTGTGAGGACTATCAGCATTTTGAAACATGTTGGGCTTTTGAAAATGTAAGGCCATAAATTGAAAACAAACCCACAGAAGCACACACCACGTGAACAAGGCAAAGATGACCTCAGCAGCTTAGACATTCAAAGAAATTCATTACAGACTAAGAAATATAGGCTGGAATTTTTACTTAGTCATCCATTTCAGTAGGACATCTTTTCTTTCCTTTATAATTTGTGACATGAGGAGTCAGATTTCCCCTGTTTATATTCTACTTCATCCTTTCTTTTCCAAGAACTTGTCATTCACATGCAATCATTAGTTAACCAGTCAGCTTTATGAATGAGTTTCAGGCTATTTAACAGACAGAAATATATAATCAACAAGATAGAATGGGTTACCCATTTTTGAAGTTTGTTTCTTGCCCACATTCTTAGGTATAATCCCATTTAATTGAAAAGTATCTTAACAAGACCTACTTCATATTGTAGATGGAGACAGATAGCTACAAGCACTGATGAAAACTCATTCATAAGTCATACTGATGGAAAAGTAGCCTTAGCTTTAATATCATTTTATGATTTTTATTCTTTGATGTCATGGCTATAAAAGCACCTCCTTTTTTCTATGACTTTTGAAATAGCTCCTTTTTTCTATGGTGTTTGGAAAAATTGGCATGTGAGTAAAATTTGAAACAACCTAAAATAATTGAGTGTTAAACATTCTAAAAATACACACACTCAATTTCTTTATTTCAAGGCACTACTACAAAAGGGAACATTTCAACTAACTTTGGAAAGGCATGTCAGAATATTAAGACCTCCTAAGACTTTATATTCCCAAACCTTTGGGCACTAGGTCTTGGGACATTACTCCCTTTCAATTGAGGTGAATTGGGGAGAACATTTTAGCTGGCTTCCTACATTTCTTACATCATATGACACTAATTCATGGAGGTACAGTTACAGCTTGTATGAAAATGACCCCCCTAAACCTCATGCACTGATAGGTGAGTGTTGAACATGGCTGGATTAGAGTGTGTGATTGTGGGTTAAAGGTGTGCTACTGGGATTAAGGGTGTGGATAATGGAATCCCCAACCTGGGTGTGGCTGGCTCAAATCAATAGGCTTGTAGCCTATATAGAATACAAAGGGACAGAAAGAAGGGAGGC
The DNA here is from genome assembly GCA_028451465.1 of Erethizon dorsatum. Lineage (NCBI taxonomy): Eukaryota > Metazoa > Chordata > Mammalia > Rodentia > Erethizontidae > Erethizon > Erethizon dorsatum. The sequence continues at coordinate 77,774,120 of CM051842.1, read as the reverse complement.
TTGCTGCTGCTGCTTGCTGCCTTCTGCCTGCCCTTCCATGCCTTGAGATGTTTCTCCTCTGTGATGCCACTCCACCATGATACCCTGCCTCATAGCCAGCTGGCCATGAACTGAAACCTGTATAAACTAAGCTGAAATATACCTTTCCTTCTTTTACTTTGTGTGTTCAGTGTTTCATCTCAGCAATGAGAAAAATAAGACAGATTTTAGTACTGAAAATGGGGTCATTGCTGTGACTGTATCTGACAATGCAGTTCAGGAGCCGTTGGAACTGGCTTGTGGAAAGCATTTTGAAAGATTTGGAGATGCCAGCTGAAAAGCAGCCCTGATATGCTGTAATCTAGACTTGACTGGAGATTCTGGTTAGAGCTCAGAAATCAGAATGCTGATAGAAATGCATCTGGTAAGGACCAGGCTCAGGAGATTTTAGTTAGAAACACAGATTACATTGGCTATTTGACTCCAGATCATGTGTTATTGTCTGGCAGAAAATTTGTATGCATTTTGCCCATGACCAGAGTCATTTCAGGTGAGTGAAATTAAGTGTGGTGGACTAACTAATCAGATGAAAGAAAATTCAAAGCAGTCTAATAATGATGCAGTGACATGGCTACAGTTGGGTGATTTTTGTCAGATCTATGTTGAAAATTAACATCATAGAGCCCAAAAGAATTATTTAAAAGATTTTGAATTTGTCTAGAAAGAAGCTCCACTAAAGTTGCAGACTGCAAAGATAGAGCAGAGGACAATTTGGTTGTTGAGAAGGAACAGTACAATAGAAAATATGACCTGAGTCCATTACAAGAACCAGCAGGACTCCAGCACCTGCAGCTTCAAAGTTGCAAGGGTGAAAGACTTTGCTTTGAAAACAGAGACACAGAGCACCATGTTCCAGAATGGACACAACCTGAGGAAGTTGTTCCTTAGGATTTCTTTCATAGTACTTAGAAATCTAGGCACTTCATCACTACAGCCAAGAGAGAAGGAAGCCTGACTACTGCTCCAGCTGGTGGCAGATCTTGGTGTCATCCACGTGGTGCTGGTTTTAGTTGCATGCAGAATACAAAACTTGGGGGTCAGGGAGGCCTCAACCAGATTTCAGTAGAAATCCTGGGAGGCCATATAGTGTGTCCCTGAGAGGGCAGTTTGTGAATTTGTGACTCTGCAGAGTCACTCAGTCATTTTGGAGGTCACATTTTGCCACTGATTGACCCAGGTCCTGGACATGGAACTATAGGAATGAATATTTGCTGCTGGATTTTGGTCTTCTTTTGTTCCCATTCTTTCTATTCCCCTATTTGTACCTTTTGGAATGGAAATGTTTATCTTGTGCTATTGTATGTTAGAAGTGTTTAAATTTCTTTTCATTTGAGGAGTAGCTTGCTGCTAAGAGTTTGTCTTAAATCTCAAAGGAGACTTTGGACTTGGTCTTTTCAGCAATGGTGAAACTGTTATGACTTTAGCAACTCTTAGAGATGGACTAAATGCCTTTTGCATGCAGATGTGTATGAGATGGGGCAAAATGTTTTGACTTGTATCTATATGTTCCCCCAAAACCTCATGTGCTCACAGCTGGGGAGTTTTGAAGGTGGCTGGATTTGGTTGTGTGATTGTGTATTAAGGATGTGATACTTGGATTAAGGGTGTGGATAATGGACACCAATCAATAGGCTTATAGCCTTCATGGACTATAAAGAGATGGAAGTAGGGTAGGATTGCTGCTGCAGCTTGCTGCCTTCTGCCTGCCTTGCCGTGCTCTGAGCTGTTTCTTCACTGTATTCCCTTCTGCCATGCCACCCTGCCTTGTAGCCAGCTGACCATAGACTGAAACCTTTAAAAATTGTCGGCTGAAATAAACCTTTCCTCCTTTTATATTGAGTGTCAGGTATTTTGTCTCAGTGATGAGAAAACTAACTTAGATAAGTACCATTCTGCTCTGGAAGCTAGAAAGGAAAAAGAATGATCTTTTATGTAAATAAGTTTTCTCTCCCTACTTCTTTGCCACATGTCCTAATGCAAGAAGTAGTTCTCTAAAGATTGATGCAGGTTATATTTAAATTGAGGGATTTTTCACATGTAATCTCTTTCTTCCTTTTTTTGTAAAAGTTCTCTGTCCTCAGCATTTAACACAGTGTCTAGCTTAGAAATAGCTCAGTAAATTTTGATGAATTAATGTATAAATGATGAAAAAATGTTTACCCCCAAATCAATTACATATTTTGTTACTCTTGTTATACTAGTGGTACATTGCTAACCTAGGTAGAAATGGAAATAAAATTAATTGGTGCACAATGTACATATTGCCATCAATTACATCTAGAAATGGAAAAGTAAAGACAGCCACTCCTCTTCCCTATCAATACTGATTTATTTCCACAAAAGAGACAAAATGACATGATGGGAAAGTACATGAGGTTTTGACCAAATAGGGCTTGGTTGAATTCTAGTACTGGATTGGCTACTTACTAACATATATTCTTAATTGATTCACTTCTCTCTTAATTTCAGTTTCTTAATTTGTAAAATAGGGAAACATACCTACCTTAAAGAGTTGTCAAGAGGATATACTGAGGTCCTAAGTGACTAATACAATATCTGATACACAGATATTCAATAAATAATGTTTCTTTCATTTCTTTGTTGTGACTTTCTCTCAGAACAATTTCACAAATTAAGAATTATTATTGTCATCATCATGTTAAAATTGTGAAAATGGAGACTTACAGAGGTTAAATAACTTACCTAGGTAAGTAAAAGTATAGATGGGAAGGTTGGTATACAGATCTTGACAATCCAGAGCCCACTTTCCACCACTGCACTCCATGAAATTTTTATTTTGCCTTAGTCTTAGAGATGTAATAGCATAATTGTTGCCATATTTTTAAAATTTAGCAAACTTGGGCACACATATACACACATGCATGCAAACACACACACAGAGCTAGAAAGGAAACAATGCTTAGAGCTGCAAGTCATGGAGAGTCTTGTGTTACACTGTCTGAATTGAAATATCCAATATTCCTTATTAACTCTAAATTTAGCCAAGTTACTGAATCTTTGCACTTCTGTACCACCAGCAATGAAATAGGGTATATTACCAACTCTCATTGCATAGGGCCATTTTAAGGATTCTGTAGTTTATGTGGATGCTTTCCCTAGCACAAGTCTGTTTGATTAGTTTGATTAATATTTTAGCTATTATGACTACTCTGGGTAGCAAAATTGTGAATAATAAAAGGCAGATAACCAGGAAAATATTCTCAAAGTTATTTGACAAAGAAAGATTGTGCATGTTTTTATTGATAATATCACACTATTTAGCACATTTAACTTTATATATTTTAAGGGGCCTCTCTAATTATACTCTCCTTTCTTTGTAAAGCAACTACAAAAATAGTCTGGAATACCAGAAACTGAAGCTATGTTGGAATATTATTAACGTTTTCTAGTTTGACTACATTGCTAAAATCTTTTTTTTTTGATACAGGGTTTCACTATGCAATTCAGGCTGGCAAACTCACTTTGAAGCCCAGGCTGTCCTCAAACTCACAGCATTCCTCCTGCCTCAGTCTGCCAAGTGCTGGGATTACAGGTGTGCACCACCACGACCAGCAGTACATTACATTGCAAACATCATTTAAACCAGTAACTATACATTCATTGCATAAATTTAATGAGGACAGACTTATGTAAACTAAAATTATATCACATTTGTTTACTGGAGTGTAAGGTAGTCATTATGTAATCCAATATAACTTAGAGGATGCTGGAAGATTCAAAGTTTAGGACTGGGAATAAGTATGAGTCATCAAAATACAGAGATTTTCTAAGAAGTTACTTCAGAAATGAAAGATATTTTCAGTATGGGATATTGAAACACTTTTAGAATACCTAAGCTTCCAAATGATGATTAGAAAAACTGGCAGAGATTATTAAAATAAACACATTTATTGAAATCATTTTGGGCTATGAATGTTTTATTAATGATTCAATGAAAGAAAAGAGTAAACCTGTAAAAGAAATATATAAAGCATATTTTTGTGACATCCAATAATTTTATAGTGCAATTTCATTATAATATACTATGCTTTCATTTATTATAGCTTGATTTAGAAAGCCTAAAGATAAAACGGTAGAAGCATCTTTATCAGTGATAAACTAGTGAAGTAAAATAAAAATATTCTGTGCACCTCTACCCCATAAGGCAGTTGCAAAAATTCTATAAAACATATAAGATAAAATAGGATTTTTGCCAACTATGTGTATTAGAGTGAGAATTCAAAATGGACAGAGTTTTTGGGGGGACTCCCTTCTCTGTGCCAAACTCTAAATTACTTTTATTGAGTTTTTATTTATAAGACAGAGCGATAGACTTAAAACACTTAAGAAAAATATATTGGTCAAACGGACTTTTGCAAAAATGCCCTAAGTAAGGGGAAATGGGAGAAGGGGAGGAAAGGGAAGTAAAAAGAATCAAAATTTGATATATATATGTATACCAATATGCCATGATGAGTGTATTCATTATGTATCACAAACATATAATAATAAATATTTTTAAATTCCCTGAAGTTTTCTATTGAAGATAATGGTGTTATAAGGTAATATATGACTTGGTTTATGTTTTCTTCTACTGAGTTATCTTTTTTCAATTGCATCAGTGCTTCAAAAACTAATAACATCCCCTACGATGTTGCACTCAACCTAATCACACCATTTCTTTCAGAGGACAAGGTCATTTGCTTTTCTTTTGTGCCTGAGGGAATTGGTAGTGATATCAGGCAGTAACAGCATTTTCTTTCTCACTTAGCAGACAGATTTGTGAGTATCTTATGATCTCTAAGAGAAATATTACAAAGTAGGAAGTGGACAAATATTCCCAGAACCTACAACAAGATAATAAGATTTTGAAAACTTCTTTGGTTTATTTTTCCAGTCAAAGTTTTAATATTAAATAAGCTAGCACAAAACACTTTTACCAAAACTTTATCCAGAACAAGAGAGGATGACCACAGGGCAAATGACTATGAAACCATGGCACATATGGTAGTATTTCTCAAAGATTCCCTGGCATAGAAAAGTAAGGAGTGTTAAAAGAAAACTTATATGATGACAGGAAAAATAGAGCTGTTAGAAATTGAACTACTGTTTAGTTTTTCTTTTCCCTGCCTCTTCATATCTACAAGATTAAACATTTTATCCAAATCGATAAAGCACAACTACTATGGGCCAGCTTCTGACATGAAAAGCTTTTGTAACTAAGAAACATTATTAGTAAATACAGTTGCTAAAAATAAGAGTTTACCTCTAAAATAACATTTATTGGATCAATATGGATACTTATAATCAATTCATTATATTCCCCTTATGTATACATAAGGAATATGCCTACCTATGTGTTATTTGTATCCATTCTATATCTTTTTAGTCCAAACTAGTTTGCTGCTGTTCTAATTGCTCTTTGCTATAAAACTTCTTAAATTTTTACTGATCACATGGTGTAACTCATGTCATGTGAAGTAAACAATGTCTTGGCCAAGGGTAAGATAGTTTTTACACTTTTAAAATATTATAGAATTATATAATCTTAGAGCTACCATACAGTCTTATCTGATCATCTGTTTTGGTTCCTGCTGGATATACCTGCATCATTCTCTCACCAAAATATTTCTCACCATGTAGTCCTACAAGGAACTTTCCCATTTCATTCCAGGCCTGTTTTGTTGAAGAATGGAGAGCCTCCATGAATTTAGCTATAAATTCTCTCAATTAAGTGCTGTCCATCATCTTACACTTTGAACCACAGGGAGGAATATCCCTATTGTTATGGCGGAGGAGATGTATACACTCACAGGAAAACAATAAACTAGAAACAAGTGAGTTTATTGGAGAAGCTAGCTAGTGGCCAGCAGGAGTCTAGTCTGCTGATCCTGAGCCTTTGTTTCACAGTATCTTAAATACACATTTGGGGGTTTTACACAATTCCTTTGTTGCCATAGGGACCACATTCTTTACTACAGCATTTCTTTGGAATGTCACAAGATCCTTCTCCAAATATCAGGTTAATTGACACACAGGATGAGGGCCACAGGTCAGTTTGACCACCTTGTGCTAAAACTGTTTGTTTCACCTTTTATGGGTTTTTATGGTTAACTGAGAAGGGGTCTGAGGAGTGAGTTTATGTATGGGTTAGTGCCTTGATCTCTAACAGGGTTGGGGAGTGACTGCATCTAGGGGTTAAGCAAAGACAAACTGACATCCAAAAAGAAACTAGAGTCACTTTAGCCATATCACTATGTGATTCAGTAGTAAGTGGATGGGGAACATAGAGAAGTGGTCAAAGAGGATGAAGTTAGAATGAAATGTAGAGATTGATAACACTTGTCTTGAATCTTGCATAGTTTATATGAGAGGAATAATGCCTATCCCCAAATTCTCTGGATTTCAGAAGAATATTCTAAATTCACTTTTTTTTTTTTTTTTTTTTTTTTTTTGTGGGTACCAGGGGGACGACCTCAGGACCTCACGCGCCAACAGGCACCCGTGCCACTGAGCGATATCACCGGCCCCTTTTTCGTATGTGGGTTCCGGGAGTCGAACTCGGGCCCTCGCGCTTGCAAGGCAGGCGCTTACGCCGCTGAGCCATCTCACCGGCCCTCTAAATTCACTTTTAACAGCTCTATATTTTTGAATTGTGCTGCCCTAGGCAAATTGAAATGACTTATTTGATTGATAAACACCTGCACTTTTGGCTTAGCTACATCTTTCTCTACTCTGGAAATAGGCCCACCTATAGGGAGACATTGTGCTCTACATCAACAAGGAAAGAAGCATATCCTGGTTCAGTACCATGAAGAATCAGTGAGTTAGAGTGTCTGATTTTGGGGTTTGTTTTTAACAAGTCCACCGATTAACTGAACTAAAGTTATATTCTTCTACTTATAGTATAAAAATGATAAAGGGGATAGTTTTTTCTCTACCACTCTCTTCTTAGTTTCAATTTTTAGTTTGTTCAGAACCAGATCAGGGAACTTCTCAGAGACCTTTTAAGAATACATAAGAATGGGACAAAAAATGGAGTGAAAAACACATTTTATGGTTGCTTTCATAATTGCTACTAAAGAAAAAAGAAAGAACTTCCAACTTTAACCCTTACATCTGGAAAAATAACAGGAAATAACATATTTTCCACATTAAAAATTTAGTTCAAAGACACATTAATTCTTGAATTCTGGTCACTCTGTAATTAGCATATGAATTTTGAATTGTGTTGAAATTTCACATATTTGATAGGTAAATTGCATACATTAAGAACACAGTTGAGGGCCGGTGAGGTGGCTCAGGGGCAGAAGGGCCTGCCTGGCAAGCATGAGGGCCTGAGTTCAACTCCCAGATCCCACATATGAAAAAAGGGCCAGTGATATCGCTCAGTGGCACGGGCACCTGCTGGCACGTGAGGTCCTGAGGTCGACCCCTGGTACCCACAAAAAAAAAAGAACACCGTTGGTTGACAAATATTGTGGAGCAATCATTAATATTTTCAGACTTCCTATATATAAAATGGGAAAATTATTATAATGCTGGAAGGATATTTGCTTTCTAGTGGTTATAATTTTAAGCAATGATTTTATAACACTCTAGCATATAAATTCATACAGCTTCCTAAAGTCCATAAAATAAATTTTAATTTTAAAAATATACAAGTCATAGTATTTTTCAGACAGTGATATTGGGGAATAAAATAATTCTATAGATCTACTCAAATTTTTGAAGTGGTATAACTAATTTTTTAAATGATAATATGAATAAAGTGCCTCATGATGGAGAAAGACTTTTCTTCTATGTGACAATATGTGGGGCACACAATTTGATGCTATTAAAAATGGTGAAAAATAATGTTGACCGACTAAACAGTGACCTTCCCAAGAATGGAGTGACAGGCAGATAAATGAGAAAAAGAGTAATTTCAGCAGGTGAATCATCAGCTAGAATGGCGAAAACTTTATTAAAGCATGTCAATATCTATTTTCTCTCACCCATTAGCCCTTTTAGATCTTTTCATGTTTATAGATGATTCCAATAGATAATTTTATGCTGGAGAATTTACTCACAGTAGCTCATTTAAAGATTTAAAAACACTTGACAAATAATCTTACAAAGAAGAAATAGTTTGAGAATCAACAAATGGCACTATATTAAATTAGAAACCTTCTGCACAACAAAGAAAATAACCAACAGAGTGAAAATGAAACCTATAAAATGGGAAAATATTTTGTCAGCTTTTCTTTAGGCAAAAGACTGATATCTAGAATATATAAAGAAGTCAAAATAATTAGAGCCCCTCAATAAATGACCCAATCAAAAAAAGGCAAGTGAAATGAATAGGCAATTCACAGAAGTACAAATGGACAATAATTGTATGAAGAGATGCTCAACATCATTAGCCATTAAAGAAATGCAAATTTAAAAAATACTGAAATTGCATGTTACTCCAGAAAGAATGGCCAGCATCAAGAAATCAAATAATGACAAGTGTTGGAGAGGCTGTGTGGAGAAAAGAACTTTCTACTTTGTTGGTGGAAATGTAAACTATTACAGTGACTATGGAAATCTGTGGAGAATCCTCAAAAAACTGAAACTAGAAATTCTATATTACATGGCTATTCCCTTCTTTAATTTCTGAAAGTTTTAAAGACATATTACTGTCTGATACATGCATAACCATGTTTATAACAGTAAAATTCATAACAGTTAAAACTTGGAAACAGCCTTTATGTCCATGAACAGATAAATGGTAAAAGAAAATGTAGTATTTTTGCAAAATGGAGTACTACTCTGCCACAAATAAAGATAACAGTCATCTGTAGGAAAGTGGATGCACTTTGATACCGCAGTAATCAGTGAAATAAATCAGACAAACAAGCTTAAATATTGTATGGTTACTCTTATATGGAAAACACAAATTATAAATGAAAAGAAAAATAATAGGTAGATAATAGGATGTAGGGAGAGGGGTCTTTCTCAAATGGGAAGGAGATTAAGGCATGGATGGAGGGGAGGTGAGCAGCAGGGATTGGAAAAAGAAATTAAGCTGTGTTACATAGATGTAAAAATTTCACACAAAGAATTTAAATATTAGGTCCTACAAACATATAGTAATAAAAAATTTTTTAAAAAAGTATCCAGATCCTAAAATTCTTTGGTAATAAAACTGAGACTGCACAGAAGAAGCAATACTTCTATGTAGCTATATTTATACACAAAAGATTTTATAAGCAAAGCATTTGTGGGATGTTCAGCAACTGTTAGAATTAGCCATTATTTATTTAATTTTTATCACTAAGCTTTCATCTGCATTTTGCTTAAAAATATTTAAAGCAGACTGTTGGTGGCAGCAATACCTTAATTTTACCTGTCATAAAAAATATATTAAGCATAATATTTATAGGAAATTAATTGGAAGAAAGTTAAGAGTATAGAAATGTTTTTCCTTCTCCAACATGTTGAAACACATTTTAAGCTATGAGCTTTACAATGCAATCAAATAAATTACACTGCTACACATGCTACAACAGCATATCAATTTATATTTTTCTTCTAGCTTCCTTCTGTCTCCATTGCTGCTTATCCCTTTTGTAGTAGTCTTTAAAGAACTGAATATTTACTAAGCTAGTTTTACAAATGGAGGATAATAAACTAATATAAGCAATAGTGGACAGCCAGCCTAAGGGATAAATATTTCAGTTAATCAGCTATTTAAAATCTACCTTGATCTCTTCTTATTCACTTAGTTTATACTGACTGAGCTTTTAAATTCTTTTTATTTTATTTTATTTTTTTATGTGGGTACCGGGTGTCGACCTCTGGGCCTCGTGCTTGCTAGCCAGCACCTGTGCTGCTGAGCAATATCACTGGCCCTTTTATCCTTTATGTGGGTTCTGGGAGTCAATCTCAGGACCTCGCCTTGCCCAGCAGGCGCTTATGCCATTGAGCTATCTCATTGGCCCTTAAATTCTTCAATATAATATTTTTTTCATTTATACGCAGAGCCATCTATGGATAACTTGCTTTCTCTTTAGAAATGCACATACTTATATTTTCTCCTATAAAATCATATTTATATTAATATAATTACATACATATTTATATATAAAAATTAGATGTTGGCTTTAAAATTATAGGCCTAATCCAAAGATATGCATTGTGTCACTGGTTTTCTGTAAAATGGGTCACAGATACACCAAGGATTCTTTACCTCAATCCTGGAGTGAATGGATAGAACCTTGTCAGAGTCTCTGTTTCTTACTAATAACAGCCTTATCTAGAAACTGCAGTATCTGCATGTGTGTGTGTGTGACAGAGAGAGAGGCAGAGAGTGAGAGAAAGAGAGAGAGTTCATTTCTATAAGTGGAGAAACAATGATATTCACTCTTGTTCCCCAAAATGGAGCATTCAACAGCCAGTAGCAACAGCATTCAATCATTTGTGGGGCTGGAAAAAATGTAGAACCTCATTCTACATTCTGATTCTACTGAATCAGAGTCTATATTTTCAGAATCTTTCCCAAGTAATTTGTATTCATATTAAATTTTGAGAAGTTCCAGAATATGCAATATTCTGATAGCAGCTTTTAAAAGTCATGATGTCCAGATTGCACCACAGAGTAGACTACCTAAGGCTGAACACTTGGCATAATGTTTTATACACTTCTCCAAGATATTCTGGAATGTAATCAAAATTTAGCACTTTGCTAACTTTGGTCTTGCAGCTTCTCCATTTTTAATTTGTGCCATGAGTTACCAAGAATCCAGAAAAATAAAGAATTACATTATGGTCAGCTACTCCAGGTGAGATGTATAAAGTATGAATAGCTATAGGGTGAGGAATTAAATTAGGAATGAATTGTTCACTGTGGAGGTGGACATAAGCCATATAAGCTTTTGCAAGTGTCTAAGATTTTGAATTGGATTTTAAGTGTCAAATTGTCAATAAAATAATCTAAGATTCTTTCCCAAAGAAACCTTGTCAATTTTTTCAAATACCTTGGTTAAATTGATACCCTGGTGTGAGTTAAAGGGTAATATCTATTTCTAAATACATTATGTTTCTGTCAATCAGCTTAAGTTATAAGGTGTTTTTTTCTTTCACTTTGTTTCTACTATAAGTTTTTAAAAGCTATAACACCTTTATCTTGGAAAAATATCATCAAAGAAAAGAGCTATCTTGATAGCTGCAACTGAGAGATTTCTTTAAGCTGTTTATTTATGTAGAAGATTCTGTCAAAAAGAAAAGAATGTAACCAGGTAAAAATAAGAATAAATATTGAGAGTCATTGAAATGGAAAGAGTGAATAGATTTTCTTTTTCTCATTCTGGTATTAGGACTCTTTTATAAAAATGTTATAATATTGGGAGCTACACACAAATTCCACTGCATTCTGCTTTCCTCTGCCACCAACAGCAGAGATTTAGAGATATGTTGTTTTAGAAATATAGTCTTAGGAATTCAGTTTTGATCTTTTATATTACTATCTCTCAGTTCATCATGTAAAATACTTGGAAGAAGTTTTCACTGTACCAAATTGCCACAGATTTGGTACCTTAAAAGAATAGAAACTTATTTTCATAAGTCAGAATGGTAGAATCTCAAAGTTGATTACAGGGCTATAATCAAGTGGTGAACACCTTAGGGCCATAGTTCCTGTGCAGACTCTAGAGACTCCATTCCTTGTCTGTTCTTGCTTCTGCTGGCTTCTGGTATTCTTTGGATTGGGGCTGAATCATTGCAATATCTGTCTGAAGAATGTTACCTTCTTGTGTGTGTGTGTGTGTGTGTGTGTGAGAGAGAGAGAGAGAAAGAGAGAGAGAAATCTGCTTTTCTATTTCTGATAGGACACATAATTTTATATTTAAGACCCAACCAAGTAATCTAAGACTCTGTCTCAAGATACTTAAATTAATAACATTTGAAATGACCTTTTCCCATAAAAGGTAAGATGTATGTGTTCCAGGGATTTCTTTAAACAGTGAAAGGGACCTTGGGTTACAAGTGATATATTATTACAACAAAGGTATATATTATAACTTCAGTGTTTGTCTTAAAAGTGTCTTTTTAGGAAAACTGGGGTCCTGGATAACTTTCCTTATAATCTATAGTTATAATCTCTAGCCAAGCTATTTCTGTCTGGATCTCCATTATGGGCAATTTTATTTTCTAATATCACCTTGGTTCTATCAGCATTCTTTGCGTTTTCACTGTTCCAAGTCCCATCTCCAAAAAAATTGTCTTAAATGATGCTATTATGACTGATCTAGCAAAAACATGTCACTAGTGAATACTTATATGTTCCATTAACTACCTCTAAACAATGGCTGTGATCCCAATGTAGAAAATTGAAATGTTCAATACTTGTAATGTCACTTAGTATACAACATTGTTATGGGTTCTATCTATATGTCCCCCAAAACTTCATGAAATAATGGTTGGGGAGTTTTGAGGGTGGCTGGATAATAGTATGTGATGTGGGGATTAAGGATGTGATGCTGGGATAAATGCTTTGGTGCTGTGATTACGGGTGCAGGTGGCATCTCACAATAGGTGGGTAGCCTGGATGAAATGTAAAGGAACAAAAAGAAGCTTCTGCTGCTACTTCACTGCTGTTGCCTTCCACCTGCCCTGATTTGCCATGGATTCTCCTTTCCAATGTCCATATGCCATGCCACCTGGCCTTAGAGGCAGCTGACAATGGACTGAAAACTCTACAAACTCTACAAATTTTGAGCTGAAATAAACCTTTCCTCCTTTCATTTATGGATTTTGGTATTTTGTCTCAGCAATTAGAAAAGTAACTAAGACAGATTTTTCTACAAGAGAAGTGGGGTAATTGTCGTGATTGTACCTGACCACGTGATTCAGGAATCTTTGGAAGTGGCTTGCAGGAAGAGTTTGGAAATGTTTGGAGATGCCTGCTGAAGAAGCAGCCATAGAATGTTTTAAGTTGTACGTGATGGGAGATTCAGGTCAGAGTTCAAAAGACCAGAATGCTGATAAAAATGCAGCTGTTAAAGACCAGACTCAAAAGGTTTCAGTTGGAAATAAGAACTGCTTCAACAGTTGGACTCCATCCATGTTTGCTATCCTTTGTCAGAAAATTTGCCAGCAACTTGCTCATGTCCAGAAACTGCAAGAGACTGGGATTAAAAGCAGTAGACTAATTGATCTTGCAGAAGAAATTTCAAGGCAGCCTAATGGTGAGGCAGTGGCATGGCTACAGTTGGGAGCTTTAAGCCAGATCTATGTTGAAAATCAACAGCAAAGAGCTCAGTAGAATGATTTAAGACATTTTAAGTTTGGCCAGAAGTGAAGCTCCAGTAAAATTGTGAATTGCAAAGATGGAGCAGAGGAGAACTCAGTTGCTGAGAAAGAAGAGGACAATAGAAAATATGACCCAAGGACATTACAAAAACCAGCAAGACTCCAGCATTTGCAGCTTCAAAGTCACAAAGTTGAAAGACTTTGTTTGGAGAACACAGACCCAGAGCACAATGTTCCAGAATGGCCTCAGCCCAAGGAAGTTGTTCCTCAGGATTTGGTTCATAGTACATAGCAATCCAGTCACTTGACCTCTACAACCAAAAGAGAAGGAAGCCTGACTACTGATCCAGGAGGCAGCAGATCTTGGTGTCATCCACGCTGTGCTGGTTTTAGTTAAATGCAGAATGTTAAGAGTTTGGGGTCAGGGAAGACTTCAATCCAGACTTCAGAAGGCCTGGGAGGCCAGGCAGTGTGATGCTGAGAGGGCAGTGTGTGAAGATGTGATTGTTAAGCTAGAGATTCAGTGGAGACTCCTGAAAGTTAGAGAATCCAGGAAGGTGAATCATCTGAGAAAAGCTGAACAAAGTGAATAGAGCTGACCTAAGAGAGAAGCCATGAGAGCTGCAACTATGTGCATTGGCATGGGAGGGAATCTACCCAAGCCTTTTGGAATTCACATCTTGCCACAGACTGACTCAGATGCTGGATATGGAACTTTGGGACATAATGTTTGCCCTTCTGAATTTTGGAGTTGTTTTGACCCCATTCCTTTGTAACCTCATGTTTGGACTTAGAATGTTTACCTTGTGCCATTGTATGTTGGATTCTTTAACTTTCTTTTTATTTGTACAGGGGGCTTGCACATAAGTGTTTCCCTTAAATCTCAGAGGGTTTAGGGACTTGCATTTGGGCTTTCGGGATTGTTGACCCTGTTAGGACTTTGGCAACTCTCAGAGATGGACTAAATGCCACTTGCATAAAGGGATGTGCAGGAGTCTTTGGGGGAAAAGGGGTGTAATGTTGTTCCTTGTATATAAATATTCCCCCAAAGCCTCATGTGGTCATAGGTGGGGAGATTCGAAGGTGGCTTGATTACTGTGTGTGATTTTGGGATTAAGGATGTGATGCCAGGATTTGTGGTGTGGTGCTGGGATTAAGGGTACCCCTCCCTAAAAGTGTGTGGCACCACCCAAAATGTGGGTACCCTGGATGGAATATAAAGGAACAAAAATAAACTTCTGCTGATACTTCACTGCTATGCTCCCTTCCACCTGCCCCAATTTGCCATGGATTCTTTCCTCTCTCTGATGCACCTCTGCCACACCACCCTAGCTTGGAAGCAGCTGACTATGGTTTGAAACCTCTACAAACTGTGAGCTGAAATAAACATTTCCTCCTTTAACATATGGTGTTGATTATTTTGCCTCAGCAACAGGAGAAGTAATGAAGACCACCAATTTACAGAATGTACATTAATCACACCTTATCACAAGTTACATAATGTTTGGCATAGCTAGTTTTTTCCCCAACCTGACATGAACTAACATTTTTTTTTTTAATGCGGGTACCGGGAGTCAAACTCAGGACCTCATGCTTGCCAGGGAGGTGCTTATTCCACTGAGCTATATCACCAGCCAATGAACTAACTTTTAACTGCAGAAAATTCCTGGTTTTGTTTTTATGTTCAGGTGTTTGTTTTTTAAACCTGTTAATGCTCTCAGGAATTAAATTAATATGACAGCTGTGATTGTTTACCCAGAATGAAACTCTGAGTACGTAGGTAGTTTCTCAGGTTTCTCAACTACAATGTCTTATTCAAGACTGCATTCCCAGTTCTCATCTCAATGCAGATCACATTGTAGTTGCTTAAAAATAATATGCTGAATGAATGAAAATAAAGTTTATCTTCTGATTTCAAAAAAGGTATAGCCTTGGTAGCATGTGGCAATGATCATGAACAGTTCCTCTGCTCAATTATTTATGCTTATTAAAGTTGCTGAATTTTCACTTTTTTGAAAATTTCCAAGTACATTTAATGTAATTAAAACATTTTTTAAAATTTTACTATATTTTCTACACATATTATGCAGACTTATTTTATAAAGTAATTGATGCTGTAGAGGAAGACTTTCTCCTCATTATGACTCAGTGTTTTTTTTCTTCCACAAATTGTTTACTAGATTTTCATTCCACAAATGTGTGAATCTATATGGTTTGTTGTATAAGTGGATATCTGTTTATAATTCACATATATAAGTAACTTCTCATTTAATCTTGCTAAGACCTTTGTCAGAAAACATACAGAATACAAATATTAGAAAAGTATTATCATATACCTACATTTAAGGAAAATTTACATTATTTAACATTTATTAGTAAGTGTTGGCAGTGGATAATGATTAGATTCACTATAGGAAATTGGAACATACATAAAACACATTTCAATTCTATTTTCCCCTCCCCTTCAACCCCTTTTATTTTTCCAGAATCAGACTCATTTATTTACTTATAAGACTTAGTAAAGTTAATTTTCATATATACAGCCTGAAAATCAGAATAATAGGCCAAAGAATATATAAAACATGTAAGAAAATTGCACTAGGTTAAGGGACACTTTTACCTACCATTGTCCACACTGGATTAAAATACTTTGTTTTCTTTTTTGCTTTCTCTTTTTCCTATCATTTATCTATCTATCATCTATCTATCATATTATATGTGTACATTTTTTTCATATAGGACAAACTGCAACATCTAAGCTTGTGTGTCTGAGTTATTTCACTAAATATCATGATCTCAAGTTACATTCATTTGCTACAAATGACTCAAGTTGTTTTTTTCTTTATGACAGGGTAGTACTCCATCGTATGTAAATGCCACATTTTCTTTATCCATTCATCTGTTGATGGACATATAGACTGTTTCCAAGAGTCAGTTATTATGAATCATGCTGCTATGAACATGGGTAGATGTTATTGCTTGTGTTTAGATGTGCCCTCAAAGCCTCATCTGGTCATAGGTGAGGTTTATCAGACGTGGCCAAATCTAGAGTGTGTGATGCTGGAATTGATTCATGGTGCAATGTTAGGATCAAAGGCACTAGGGTTAAAGGTGTGAGTGATACTCTAAGTAGCCTGGATAAAATATAAGGGATATAATGAGCTGTGGTCATCCTTTGTTGCTTTGCTACATTTTGTCCAGCCTGAGCTGTTTCTCCCATGCAATGCCTGTCTTCTATGCCACCCTGCCTTGGAGCTAGCTGACTATGGACTGAATCCTCTACAAAATGTGAGCTAAATAAAGCTTTCCTCCTGTAAGTTTGGGTGTCAGTTATTTTGTTTCAGCAATGAGGAAAGTAACTAAGATAGAAGGCAAAGATTATTGTGGTATGATATCTTTGACACCATTGGGAAGATACCTAGAAGAGCAATAGCTAGGTCAGATCAAATTACTATTTTTAGTATTTTGAGGAACCGCCATACTGATTTCCATAGTGGTTCTATCAGGCTAGAGTCCTGTGAACCATGGGAAAGAATCCCTTTCTCCACACAGCTTCAACAGCATTTGTCATTGGTTGATTTCTGGACGATAGCCATTCTTTCTGAAGTGAGAAGTAATATCAATGTCATTTCCATTATCATTTCTCAAGTGGCCAGAGATGTTGAACATTTTTTTCCATGTATTTATTGACCATTTGTATTTCTTCATCTGAGAAGTATCTATTCATTTCAGATGCCCATAAATTAAGTGGGTCTTTGTACTTAACTGTTCTTATGTGGTAGATTTTTAAAAATTACATCTTAATTTAACTGACTCGGGATTGGCTTACTCAGGATTTTTATATATTTCTGGTTCAGCTTTTTAAGTTCATATGTATCTAGGTATTTATTCATTTCCTCTGAATTTTTCATGTCATCAGAGTACAGATTTTCAACATAGTAACCAATAATCTTCTGTGTTTAGGCAGAATCCATTGTGATTTCACTTTTTTTACTTCTAATTGCATGGATATTGGTCTTAACGTTCTTTATTTTGATAAAATTATCTAAATGTTTGTATATTTTGTTTAATCTTGCAAAGAATGAAATCTTCAATTCATTGATTTTTGTGCTGTTTCTTTAGTCTCAACCTCAGTAATTTATTCTCTGATATTTATAATTCCCTTCCTTGTATTATATTTGGGTTTGGATTGTTCCTATTTTTCTATGATTTTCAGGTGTATCAATAGGGTATTTATTTGAGGTTTTTCTGTTTTTTTGATGTGGGAATTCACTGCTCTGAACTTCTTTCTGAGGACTGCTTTCATTGTGTCCCATAGGTTCCAGCATGTCATGCTGGCATCATCATTTTTTGTTAGAAACTGTATAATGTCTTCTTTAATTTCATCTTTGACCCATTGATTATTCAACAGAGTATTATTTAATTTCCACGTGTTTGCATAGTTTCTGTGGTATCATTTCCCAATGATTTCTAGTTCAAGTGCATTATGATCCAATAATATGCATGAGATAATTTTGACTAGGTGCTTGTATTTAAGCATGACTTATTGGCTAGAATGTGGTCTATTTTGGTGAAAATCTCATCTTCTGCTGGAAAGAAGGTATATTTTGTTGTTGGATGAAACACACTAGATATAGATTAAGTCCATTTGTTTTAAGGTTTGGTTCAACACTGCTATTTCTTTGATTTTTTCTTATTGTAGTTGATCTGTCGATTTATCACAGTGGGGTACTGAGTACTCACATTACTACTGTTTTGGTGTTTATCTGATTTTTTCATGTCAATTAGTATTCATTTTATGAAGTTTGGCGTGCTGATATTTGGTGCATATGTGTATCATTCTTAACACGTCCTTCTAAATTGTTCCCTTAACTGATATGTAGTGACCATTTTTGTCTCTTCTGATCAGTCTTAGCTTGAAATGCATTTTGCTGAAATTAGTATACCAACATCTGCTTATTTCTGTGGTCTTGTTGCATATGATATTGTTTTCCATGCTTTGATTTTTCAACTGTATCTTTTTCAGTTAAATATATTTCTTGTATTCTCCACTTTTTTGTTTTTTTTTTCCTTGTTCCATTCTGTCTTTTGATTAGGGGACTGAAACCATACACATTAAGAGTTATTACTGAGAATTATTGACATATACCTGTCATTGCATTATTTTCCTGTTTATTTATTTCTTCATTTTCTCACTTTTCTTAGTTGATCATCCTACCATGTGTATTCACTATTTTTTACTTATTGATATCTTTACCTTCAATGTGTCTTTCTAGGATATACTTGAGAAATTTTTGTAATTCTAGTTTGGTGCTCATGAATTTATTAAAATCTTCTTTGTCATGATATTATTTCTCCACCAATATTAAAGGAAATTTTTTAAGCCTGGGTTGGAAATTGTTATGTTTTAAGGCTTGTTACACTTTACAACAAGCCCCCCTGGCTTTTAAGGTTTGTGTAGAGAAGTCTTCTGTAATTTTAAAGGGCTTATCTTTGTATGTAATTTGTTTCCCTTTTCTAACAGCTTTTAAGATTTTGTCCGTTTAATGGACTTCTGGAATTTTTAGTATAATGTGACTTGGGCAGGTTCTGTTTTGGTCAGAGATATTTGGTGTTCTATATGCCTTATTTATTTGTATTTTTATTTCTTTTCATTATATTTGGGATATATTCTGCCATTATTTCTGTGAAGAGGTTTTTTATGGCATTTGTATTGTCTTATTTTTCACTTATTCCAGTAATATGTAGATTAGTCTTCTACCAGTTGTTGGATCAATTTTTCATTTTCTCTTGCTGTTTTTAAGGTTTCTTTTACTTTTTACTTTCTTTTTTTAAAGACAGTGTCTCACTACGTAGTGCAGACAGGCTTTGAAATCACTTATGTAGTCCAGGCTGGCCTTGAACTCAGAGTGATTCTCCTGCCTAAGCCTCCGAAGTGCTGGGATTACAGGCATGTGCCACCATGACTGGTTTTAAGATTTCTTTGATTAGTTGTTCTTTGAAGTTATCATTGCTTTCTAGTCCTAAAATCCTGTCATGTTGGTCTGTCCTGATGCCCATACTTTCAATATGATTTTTAATCACTTCAATTTGTGACTGAAATCATTTCATGGGCTGTGATTCTTTGATGAACTAGTTATTTTTGTTTCACATATTTTTAGCTCATCTAACTATTTATTGGTGTCTTCTGAGAGGTCCTGCATCTTTTTTGGTTATTTGTTCCATTATCTGTTTTGTTATATCTTCTCTGATACTGAATATCTCTTTGAGCTGTTTCCTCACCACCTGTGCCATGGTTTTGAGTAATTCAGGTGTGGCTAATGCAATTATGCCCCTTGGTGTGCTCTGGATTGGTTTCAGAGTTGAAGATTTTGGGAAGTATTTTTTTTTTTTTAAATGGAAGGTCTCACTATGTAGTGCAGGCTGGCTGGACTTCAACTTGCTAAGTAGCCCAAGCTGGCTTTGAACCCACAGCAATCCTTCTGTCTCAGCCTCCTGAGTGCTGGGACTACAGGCATGTGCCACCATGCCCAGCTCCTCCTTTTACTTTTTCTGTGCTGTTTGGCATCAATCACTGGAACACATACAGGAAAAGCGTACACCCTTCCACTCAGTGGTGTCCCAGCCCTGTTCATTTTTTTGAAACAGAATATATTTATCAGGGAAAGAAAGATTCTGTCTGAGAGAGAGACAGAAGGAATCCTGAGTGGGTTGCCCTTGAGAGGCATTTTGTTTCCTTTTCTTTCCATGTTTCTATTGTTTTTGTTTTGTGCTAAGGCTTTTGGATGCTTATAGTCTAAAGACCTTTTGCTCTTACAGAGATCTCATTAGTGCTTTTAAGTGATGTACTTAGAGAGTGGCTAACTTTTCCCACATCCCCCCAGATATGACCACCTTGGTTATTTTAGCAGAATGCAGTTTAGTTATCTAAGCAACCAAGTTCTCTGGAAATATACTTTGGTATTAATGCCACAAAGCCAATCTGAGTACTGGCTTGAAGAGAAATAGTAACAATTATGTGACCCTCTTAATATCAAGTGAAACAGCTATAGAAATATCACCTAACATAAATTAAATAGTAACATACCATAAGAACCATTTATGTACCACCCTTAATCCTGGAAATGAGGCCAGAAATTATCATGTCAAAATGAGCCAACCCAAATTACAGTTAATATGTACTAAATGCAACAGCTCCATCTTTGCTAATAGTAAAAAAAGAATGCAACAGTAATTTTAGTGTTAACTATCAAAATATTAATAAAGTTTTATGTTTTTACCAGTAAAGATTTAGAGTTTTGGAATGGACAGATGGAAAATGAAAGCTTTGAAACTTTAAAATCTATGATATGAGAAAGACGGGGGAGAAATGGCACCAAGGATATTATTGGGAAGTAGAATGATGTCTATAGAATTTGGTAAAAATAGGACAAAATAAAAAATAAGAGAGAAAGGAAAAAATTTAAAGGTGAAAAGAAAAAAGTACAGAAGTAAAAGAATAAACAGAATTTAGAAAGAAGCCTGGAGGATAAAGTAATATTACCCAAGTCCCATGAAACTGGTGAAGAAGACAGGAGGAAAGGAAAGAATTAAAGAACAAAACAAAAACTGAAAGAATACTACATGAAAAACAAAACAATCAAAAACAAACAAAACCAAAAAAAGAAAATTAATTTCTCTGATTTTGAGCTTGTGGTTCTTTTCTGGAATCTACAGTTTTGTGGCAGTTCCCACTTCAAAATGTATCTCTGCTCTTTCTGCAGGACAAATGAGGCAGTCAGATACTAGATCCATTCTGCACATACACCAGAAAGCTGACAGTAGGATTAGGGTGGGGTGTAGATTCCAAAGTTTTCAAGTACATGGAAATTCAGGGTGAATCTTACCTCTCTTTATAGGGGTAGGACCTGGGTTATTTATCTTTTAATGATCTGGGTTCTCTTGCCAGCTTGACCATGGCTCTTTTGGCTATCCCTCACCCAGTCCCCATGTGTGTATAACACTGAGAGCCCTGAGATGAAGCCAACCCATGGATGCTCTCAGTCCCATGTTCAGTTGACCCCTCACTGGATTGGCATCTAACAAAGTATTATCTCCAGGGTATATGGCAGGTGCTTTGACAGGAGTTACCAGCTGCTGTAGCACACACCATCCACTTGTCTTTTCCACTGGTGTGTTTCTCCCAGAAGGCCTCTGAAGTCACCTGCTTTCACCTATCTCTGTAGATTTAATCTTCCTCTCTTAGGAGCCAGGGGCCAGGAACTGGGGAGAAAGTGCAGACTACCCCTGTATTTTTCTATGCTGTGTTCTGTCTCTTCAGTTTCTCTGTAGATTCCAAGCTTCCCATCAGATCCTTCCTGGGTCACAGGAGAAAGGGAGAAGGATCCAATTCCCTCCCTCTTTTCTTCTCCAAATTGTTATTTTTCAGTGTTTGGATTCCAAATCTTGGAGAGATTTATTTGTTGGTGCTTACTGCTTCAACATCTTCCCAGAAGTCGGGGAAAAATTATTAATTGGGACAAAAGAGTAGTGTTAGGTGTGTTGGAATTAAACCCCAGACTCCAATTATCGGTGCCAGAAAGAATGCACTTAGTCACAAAACAAGAGGTCTTGAAAAGACTTTTGTCTTCTGCAGAAGGGCACAAACATGAGGTAGAAGGCCTGCAGGACAAAGGAGAGTTGCCAGTTTTATCTGTAATGCATTAGAAGCAGCTGACCTTTAAATTAATTGGTTGAATTCAAAAGCTTACAATCTATTGCTATTGACTAACTAGAGTGGTTGGGGGTGCATTGTTGAGTAAGTTACAGAGAAGGGATATGCAGTTTGGAAAAAATGTAATGTCCTTGGTTCTTATCTTGGAAACTGGCTGTGTTCTGAGGAAAAAGTAGATAGTCATCATTTCTTGGACACGAGGATATTAATGGTAGTGGCAGATAATGAGTATATGGCCAGGTCATTTAAACACAAAATGAAGGGTTTTTTGGGCCTTGTGCTTTGACAGAAAACACAAAGCCTATTTCTCACAATTTCCCCCCTCTCATAATTTCATATTCATTTTTTTAAAACTTTGTGACCAGAAATTCACTCTCTCTGTCATGTTTCTCCATCAGGAGCATGTTAGCCAGATAAGGTGGGGAAGACTGTTTGGTAAGGACAGTCTCCTGTCAAGAATAAATAAACTTTAGAGCACACATGACTAAAGCATGAGCAGAATAGAAAATAAATTGGGAAAGTATTCACATACAGATACTGTTTTTAAGGGATTAGAATAGCTATTGTAATCAATCATGTGTATATTTTGTATTTCTACCCCTGTCATTCCAGAAGATTCAGGTGGATGCTTTTTGATTTCTTCTATTTCTTTGTCCCCTGGGTTTTTCCTTTGTGGACTGGAATCCTGGCATTGCATTTTGCTTCTGTATCTTGCACTTTCTATTTTTAAATTTTAACTTGTTTTCTGTGTTGTTTGTATTTTTCTTGTGTTAGGTAGCTTTATCATTGGTATCAATGGTTCTCTAGAAAATGTCTCATCCTCCAAGATGTCTTCTAGGTTTAGCTGCATGTTCTTTGTTTCTGTCAAAAGATCATCTCTTCCAACTTTATTAGGGATGAAGAGTTGCTAGCTATTCAGCTCAGCAGCCAGTCCTTTGGTACTGGACAATGGGGATGATTATGACCTCAGATTACAACGGTGTTGTCATATAAATGTGAACAACTGATTACAAGCATGACATCCTGGCTAAAGTAGTACAATTAGCAATAACTATATCAAAAAGCACAGCCTGGAAGCTGACAATCTGCGGTAACTGCTAATTTGGTATCTCTAACCCTAGGAGGAAGACCTATAGTTATATAAGAACATCCATGATAAACCAGGTACTTGTACACAGTGAGTTTCCTCTTGTTAGTGATTTTATCCTGTAAGGAAGGGAAACTTAGGTAGGATAGGGGACAAAACAGATCAATAACTAAAAAGAAATACAGTGGAAGTAAGGCTGAATGACAAAGGATCATCACCCAAACTTTGGAAACCTGGAGAAGAGGAAAGAAGAGAAAGAATGAAGGAGAAATTAAAAGAATGTTGAGGCAAACCAGAAAGACTACAGACAATTTATTTACATGGAAATGTCAGAAAATTAAGAAAGCCCATTAAGGAAAGAGAGAGGCAGGACATGGAAAACAAATCAAACAATAAAAGTCAAAATATAAACAACCACCACTCCAAAAAAATCCTTTGGTGCCCCCAGTTCTGTGTTAGTTCCCTAGTCAGAGCCAGAATCTGAACTGAATAACCACACCAAGTCTGCAGTAGCATTACAGCTGTGTGCAGTGCTGATCTGATCTTGAACACACCACTGACTCCTTTCATGCATTGGTTGTAGGCTAGGGGTAGTGCCCTTGTCCTGCCACCAGACAAGACCACTTGCCTGCTTGCACTGCTCTTCACAGGGCAGGTGGGTGTGGACTTGTCTCATTGACAGCCAAGGTCACTTGCCTTCTTGCATCTCTGGTTGCAGGGCAGGTGAGGGAGCCCTTGTCCTGCCCCTGGGCCAAAGCTACTTTCCTGCTTGCACTGCTGGTTGCAGGGGGGATGCCCTTGTTCTGTGGCAGGCCAAGGCTGCTTGCTTTTTGTGCTGCTGGTTGCAGAGCAAGGGGCAGCTTCCAGTCTGCTGTAGCTATTCTAAGACTGGCTTTTGGCACCTGGCAGGATGCAGTCTGGGTGATCTGAGGTCCTACATCTTGGCAGAATTTTTCCCAGTCTGCTGTCAGACTGCTGGCTGTCTACTGTGACTGGATGACTCTTCCCTCTTTCTACACAGGGACATTTGCAGTAAAGTGACCCTGGAGCTGTTCTGTTTCTGGAGTTCAAGCGCCAACCCTTTAAAATAAAATGGTGGTCCCACCACCTGCTGCTGTACCCCTGTGTGACTGTGTGCTGCGTTCTTCTTTAGTTCACTCACAACAGCTGATTCTGAGGGGATATACTCAGAAAAGTGTCTCTTGTTCTCACTGCTGCCTCCCACTGTATAAGACTCTCCTGGTCAGGTCAGGTCTTAGTATCCCAGTGAGGAGCAAACTTTCTTTTGCCACCCACCAGTGTGGCTACACAGCTGCTCTCACCGTACTGCATGGTCTTGGATTTTAACAGTGGGATGTGTTTCTTCTGTAGCAATGAATCCTATTTTCTTCTTCACCATCAGTTCCTTCATGGTTCCCCCATGCCCCACACTCTCTTTGGATTCTCTCTGGGCTGTTCTTTTCCAGACTCTCAGCAATTTGTTCTGGAGAAGTGAGTAGCTGATACTCAGCATTCCACCCATTTTCCTTCTTTTCCTGATTTTATTTTATAGGTATAACTTTTAATGTATATGCTATTAATAGTAGACTCAGGCTTAAAAGATAAGGTTAGGGGATCTGTAGTCTTAGCATATTTTTTTTTTGTGGGTACCGGGGGGTCGACCTCAGGACCTCGCGCGCCAGCAGGCGCCCGTGCCGCTGAGCGATATCACCAGCCCCTTTTTCGTATGTGGGATCCGGGAGTCGAACTCGGGCCCTCGCGCTTGCCGGGCAGGTGCTTAAGCCGCTGAGCCATCTCACCGGCCCCATCTTAGCATATTTTGAGCCTAGAAAAAATTTACTTATAGCATGGTTTTAAAATTTTGGGAGTTGTTGTACATGGGAAGACACCAGAAAAAACAAAATAGAGTTTCAGAATGTCATTTCTAAAGTCAGTGAGAACCATCCTTAAGAATAGGGCCGGTGAGATGGCTCAGCGGCGTAAGCGCCTGCCTTGCAAGCGCGAGGGCCCGAGTTCAACTCCCGGATCCCACATACGAAAAAGGGGCCGGTGATATCGCTCAGCGGCACGGGCGCCTCCTGGCGCGCGAGGTCCTGAGGTCGACCCCCCGGTACCCACAAAAAAAAAAAAAAAAAAAAGAATATTACCTTTTAAAATCTCTTTTTATGCTAATGGTGTAGCTCGGTGATATAGCACTTGCTTGGCATGTATGAAGCCCTAGATTCAATTCCAAATATTGCATTAATAATAATCATCATTTTAAAAATTTGTCTCTAAAGAAATTACTCTTCTTGTGTCAACGGTCTCAGAAATCATATAAGGCCATAATAGCTTCACTTGTCTTCTTCTGCACTGGCTCCTATGAGGGTCCACCCCTGTCTGACTACCTATAATATTTCTGCCTAACTTAGCTGTTTATAACATTCCCCCCTATGCAGAAATACCCCGAATTGCTGTGAGGGAGCAATGGGAAATGACCGATCTGACTTCTTCAGGCTGAAGGGGGTTGCAGTTGTTGATCAGCAGTCAGAAATACTCCACAGATGGTGTATCTAAAGACCCTCAAAAGATGACAGGCATTCTCACCTTGAATAGTCCTATAGCTTTAAGTGTGGAGGAGGTAAAACCAAAGACACAATTAAGTATATATGGGCCAAATAATAGGATCAACAAAGATTTCCACCTAGAAGAGTTAGTAATAACTTTCCATAGAGGATAAGTATAAGGTGCATGGAATTTCAGAGTTTGAGATGTCATTAATTTGTCATCTAATATCATGACCAGCTACTGAGACATTAGCAGAAGGATCAGGAATGTATACACAATATTCAGTTTTTACAATTGCACAAGTACCCCCCTGTGATGTTGTTAGAATGTCTAATGCCATCCAATTTTGGAGGATGGCTTGTCTCATTAATTTTACTTCTTCATTTAGGAAAGAGAGACTAGATGTAATATCACCTAAGG
Organism: Erethizon dorsatum; assembly: GCA_028451465.1. NCBI lineage: Eukaryota > Metazoa > Chordata > Mammalia > Rodentia > Erethizontidae > Erethizon > Erethizon dorsatum. Next base: position 77,748,039 of record CM051842.1, on the reverse strand, counting down.
CCTGCTGAGTATAGTTATTTAAGGCCTTGACATGTTTCTTATAACCCTCTCTCAACAAGGGTGATCTGGTGGATCCCAGTATAAGGAATCTAAATGGAATCTTGTATATTTGTCATTGGTTATATCTGTATGATTACTTGGGGTTTGGCAGCTTCTAGGCAAGAATAAACAAATTTTCTGAGAAATTAGAGCATGTATAATCAAAGCATGAGCAATAGAGCTGATAGGTAAATCTAAAAGCTGTTCTTAGGGGACTGGAATAGCAATTGTAACCCATTGGCTCTTAGACCCCTTTACTGATAGAGTCTAATATTTTGTCATAACTCCATTTTTGGTTGTAATTATCTCCAAAATTTTGATGACTTATCAGAACCAAATTATAACAATTAACACATTTTTGTGTGGGTACCAGAAGTGATATCACTGGCCTTTTTTTTTCCTTTATGTGGTTACTGGGAGTCAAGCTCAGGACCTCGCGCTTGCCAGACAGGTGCTTATGCTGCTGAACTACCTCACCAGCCCCTAACACATTATTTTTGACCAATGTAAAACTGTCAAGTTATTGTACATATATAACAATATGTATTATACTTGTAAAATCAGTCCAAGCATCATTTTGATTTGTTGGCAACCTGGATATATATATTACACAATTTAGACATGATAATAATCTCTCCAGGTTGGGAGCTGGGCTTTTAGGCAAAACTAAAAGGAATGGGTGAAGAGAAAGTTATCCTAGTTACAGCTTAAGCAAGTTATTTTTCCTGGTAACTCTTTTTATTGAGGTATGACAGCTGGAAGGAATACCAAAGCTGGAGAAGGACAAAGAGACATGTGCCAATGTCCAGCAATAGCTGTTTTTTTCCCTCTATAATCATGATTAACCAGGGCTTCTCTGTGGCGATGACAGGTAAAGATGACAGTCTGGCCAGATGAGGGATACAGAGTGCCCCAGGGCCCTTTAGTCCTGCTAGACCACCTGGGAAGGTGAATCTGAGCTCTAGGGCCTCCACCTCAGAGTTCAGGCTCACATCCAGTGGCCACTTTTGCAGTCAGGGCATGACTTTGGGGCCCCTTGAAGCAGTCCCTCTTAAGATGGCCTGGCTTTCCACAGTAGTAGCAGTTGAGCCTAGTCATTGAGCTCTTCTTGGAGCCCCGAGAATCAGACTTAGGGTCTGTTTCTTTTAAGGCTGCAACAAAGGCAGCCACTTTTTGGTCTCTGCTTTCTCTCCTTGGCTTTCTCCCAGTCCCAATTATAGAATACTAAGGAGACAGTTTTTACTAAAGTATCAAGTCAGCTATCTGGAGCAAAAGCTATCTTTTATAACTTTTTCTTTTTTTTTTGTGGGTACCAGGGGGTCGACCTCAGGACCTCATGTGCCAGCAGGCACCCGTGCCGCTAAGCGATATCACTGGCCCCTTTTTCGTATGTGGGTTCTGGGAGTTGAACTCGGGCCCTCGCACTTGCCGGGCAGGAGCTTAAGCCACTGAGCCATCTCACCGGCCCATAACTTTTTCTTAATATCTGTGGTCTTCTAAGTAATAAACGTGTCTTTAAGCATAATTTGTCTTTCTAGTGAATCAGGAGCTATGGACATATGTTTAACCAATGCCTCTCATAAATTATCTAAGAAGGTAGAGGGGTTTTCATCTTTCAGCTGATAAATAGATGACAATATAAAATAACTAGAGGGCTTGTTTTTTTTCCTTCTTAGACTGTTAAGAATACATACTTGAAAATGTCTCCTGCTCCAATCTTCTGTCTGGCTGTTAGGCCAGAAGGGGTCTTGGAAGGGTACTGCTTGGGCTCCTGTGAGAAGTGGTTTTTACCCTGTCTGCCTATCTTCTGGCTGTATAAAATTAATCATATGATATTCATCCCCAAATGTAATAGCAGCTTGTAATGCTGCTTGTCTCTCATTAGAATTCAATGTTTGATTTAAGATTAACAGTACATCTTTCCAGTCAGGCTTATAGGTCTGAGTAAATCCTCTAAAGACCTCAGTGTACTTATCAGAGTCATCTGAAAATTTTCCTAGATCTAGCTTGATCTGCTTTAAGTCACTGAGAGAAAGAGACATATGAATGTGGGTAGTCTCATATGGATTATAAAAATAATTTGAGCATAAATAAGAATTATTTCTTAATGTAAAGAAAGTTTGAACATAAGTAAATTCTGACCATTTTCCTTTTTTCATTATGATTCTAGTTGTAAAAGAACATTATAATTAATATTTCCCTTTGCATTTCGTTTTGGCTTTAGAGTGTAGGCAGGCCACGCATATGTGCAGAAAAATATCAAATGGCTCTTTTCAACATGTAAGGGTCAAACATCTTCCAATGCTTAAGAATGCATTTCAAAGGTGTAAGAGACATCAACATTGAGCTCCCCAGGTCTGAACTGAAAAAGGAAATAACTTGGGCATCCCCTTTAATTTCTCTTTGACTTCTATACCCTCAAGGCATCCCTAGAGTAGATTCCACTCCAAGGCAGGTGGATGATACCTGGAGAGAGCAGAAGACACAATTTGACCGGTCTATCCACCCTTGCACTGATGCACAATTTCATCTTTCCAGGGAGCTTGTGAACTTACTCCTGTAGGACACTTATAAGCACAAGTTACAGTTGGTCGTAACAGTGACAGTAGTGTTTAAAGAAAGAAGCATAACTTTGTAATAAACTATTGCTTTTTGTTCTTTGAAAGAGGGCATCTACCAAAAAGTGAGTTAGAAGTAGTTAGAGAGTGTCTCAGGCTGTAAAATAGATTACCTTCAGAGATAGAAGCAGCAAATGACTTGAGGAATTCTACCCTGGTCCCTAAGGCAAAGAAGTTTCCAAGACACTTGTGTTATCTATCTAATGACCTAAGCAACCTTTCGTAGCAGCAAGACAAATCTATGCTTTATTTAAATTTTTACATTTTTGAAGCTCAAATATTAAACTTATATTTATCATCTAGCAATCACATTTTATGTGTTAGTAAAGGCACATTTATTAGTATTCTACATACACATGAAAGAAAAGGCTGGCTAAAATCTCTTTTTCACTCTTAGCATATGTAAGACACAAATGAAAACCATTCCCCTGATAGCTGCTATGAAAGGCAAACAGTTGTTTCAAACTGCCTCAGCCTGATTTCTGAAGGGAGGGATAGTCTAAGGACAAAGTGGTTCTAAAGTCAACTCAAAAGCTTAGGAAGAATTTCTAGTTTACTAGCTGAGAGAGATAAGAATGATAGATAAGTGGAGATTTTTATGTGGTCGAGTGCCAGTTTCCACTGAGGAACTTTTGTGTACCCACCACAGAGCAGCCCTGGCCATGACACCTCAGTTGCTCTCAGTTTCTACTGGTCCATGCAACCAGAGATCTATCTCCAGAAAATAACCCAGCTGTCTGGTCAGTGTTCCATTGGCCATTGGCTTCAATAGCGATTCACCAAAAAGATGCTGGAGAAATCTGTCCTCTGCTTTAAGAGTGGCAGCTGCTCTAAAAGCTTTTAACTAGCTGGCAGAGTAACCACTGTTTGTCAAAGTTCTATAAGGGATAGGTAAAAGCCTGAGCAAAATCATTACCTAACACTTTATAAGTTTACAGGAAATGTTTCAAAGTCCACAACTTCTTATCAAAGTATTTCTTTCTATACACATAAATGATAACTAGACCTAGGAGGGGAAAAGGAAAAGGTTGGAGGTCCTCCCTTAGGCTAAATGTGTTTTGCGGCCATAAATGTGGTGCTTTGGAAACAGCTCCTTCTGGTTTCACCCAGAAGTCAGTTCTTTCCACTGTGTCTCAGGTTCAGCCTCTCAAGGAAGACTTGCCCAGAGCACTAAGCCAAGACACGGCTTTTATGTGTGTTCTCCTGGACAGGCAAAATTCTAATGTTTCACCTGACCCAGAGACAGGTTATGTGTCCCTCATCTAAAATGACTTTCTTGCCTTCAGCATTAGCAAGTGCTCATTTTCTATGGGCTTCACTTAGTTGTTGAATAGGAGGAAAAGGTTAGAACAGTTTAGAGTTTTTTTCTCTCTACTCTTACATGCCTCCAAAAAGGCACATTCTATGTAGAGTATCATGTCATCAGCAAATAATGATAATTTATCTTCTTCCTTTTCTATCCATATTCCATTTGTTTCTTTCTCTTGTCTAACTGCTCTAATTAATTATTCCAGAACTATATTAAATATGAGTGGTCATAGTGGGCTTCCTTGTCTTGTTCCTGATTTTAGAGGGAGAACTTTCAGTTTTTGACCATTTAATATGATGTTAACAGTTGGTTTGAGAGAGATAGCTTTTATCAAATTGAGATAAAGACATTCTGTTCAAATTCTCTGTAGGAATTTTATCATGAATAGGTAATAGATATTGTTTAATGCTTTTCCTTTGTCTATTGAGATTATCATTCGGCTTCCCCCCATTGGTTCTGTTGAAGCATTGTATTACATTTGTTGATTTGGATAAGTTGAACCATCTTTGCACCTGTGGGGTGAATCCTACTTGGTCATGGTGCATAATTTCCTTGGTGATTTGCTGCAGTCT